>JAWDJD010000002.1:73025000-74225000 GCA_035047305.1 Bradypodion pumilum | reverse complement strand
TCTGTGGACATTTCCGTGGTCATGTGGTAGGCATGACTAGATGTTGAAGTGCACTGAACACCATTACCTTTCCCACCAAAGCGGTACCTACAGTATTTATCTACTTGCAATTTCTTGCTTTTGCACTGCTAGGTCTGCAGAGGCTGGGATAGATGATGGGAGCTCAATCTGTCATGCAGCACTAGAGGCTTGAACTGCTGACCTGCCAACCTCCTGGTCATCAAGCTCAGCATTTTATCCACTAAGCCACCATGGTCTACATAGTATTAAATGATTCTGGGGCTTTTGGCAAAGAACACTGTTGCTGATGTCACCCACAAGTCAAGTACTGTAATATCTTTTTAGTCAAGAGCAGATAGTCAAAATCCAGTAACACAATTAATTCTGCTGGAACTCTAATGAGATCCTGAATGTATATTGTTAAGTAAATTAAACCATTGGGATTGTAGTAAAGATGCTGCAGATCTTCCACAAAGTCTAAAGTCAGTTTAGGCACTGTTTGTTGTGTGTTGATGTGTCTGACAGCACCCTTCAATCACCCCAATGCCAACTAGTGTGGATGGCTGTGCAAAGCAAGCAAGCAAGGAAATAGGAACTTCATCTATGATGTCACATAGAACTGCTGAAACTCTTACATGCCTCGTTCCCCATCTCCTCCCATAAGTGAAAACTGTATCATACTTAAACTGCCTTGGTGAAAAAATCTCCCTCCCCAGTAGTAAGGAGTGGTGTCCCCTGCACAGAGTAAGTACACTTGCATAAGCACATGTCTAGCAGTTATCTGGCTGGTAAAGTATCATGCTCATTCCTCTCTCATTTGCTGGTTATACCTTCTAGTATGAAAGTCTAGTCTAGAGCTTACGAAAATCTCCTCAGGGAGAAAAACATTTCACTTTTAAAATAGCTTCAATTTCACTTCACTTGAATATGTGAGAGGAGATACTTTTTTGAAATGTATTTTCAGCAAAATGAACTTGGGTTTTCCCCCTTCCATTGACATTTAATATATAACATTCAGGCAAAAAAAACACATATAAGAGGAATGCAGGTGGATTAGAAGCTTTTAAAGTGAATAAGAAACATTTCAACTTTTGATAAGTGGGCTGAACTAGGCTTAACCTCTTGCATGGGAATAGCAAACAATATTTTGCTCGTAGTTTCCTGGGAGGTTATCAAAAGGTGCTGTTTCCAGTAGACAAAACCAGGAACTGTGAGATTTTGTAAATGTTTTCTAAAACTTAAAATTATTCATATGCACAACAGATGAATATTGGGACCAGTTGAAAGCTAGGTAGCTGTTATTCCATAAATCATCCTATTTGTGATAGAACATTGATGAATAAGAACTATCCTCTCCTCTACTGGAATAAAGCCCCTCTGGCTCCCCATAGGAGTAGACTAAAGAGCAATATCAATATGGATAGAATTAATCCAGAAATTGATGTGTTGGGGACAGGTTTCACACATTTGGGCAGGTATTTGTGAAAAGGAAAGTTTAAAGAGATGCATAATCCAAAGAGTACCTTCCCAGAGGCAGTTCCGTTAGTCTGGAGTCAGATACTGCAAAACCAACAAAGAGTCTTATGGCAGTTTAAAATCTTATTTGGAATAAAGTTTTTAACCATCAAAATTAACAAGACACCCTTATTTTGGGGTTAGGCTTTTTTCACATCACTGGCTGAGAAACTGCTGCACAGTGGAGGTGGTGAGACAAGCAATAGTAGCTTGTTAAAAGATGGACCACCATTACATTCCCTCTTCACCTTGTTGTGAGTATGGTATTGTAGATGGGGAGGTGGGGAGAAAAGTTCACCTTAAGTAGTGACAAGGCTCCCTGAGCACTGACTCCTATCAAAAGTAAAAACCAACTCTTAGAGCTATGCTTTGGACCAGAATCCATTACAGCTCTTTTAAGACTGAAGATATATCTTGTGCATGCTAATCTGGGTGAATTATATTAAAGGAAAACAAAAGATGATCAGCTTTACCTACTGGAGGAAATTATGTTTCTGTATGTGCAACTGTGATGCAAAAGCTTTCTTAGTCAATCCTTAGAGCTATAGTGATCTTTTCTTGGAGAGTTCTTATACAGGTAGAGGAGGTTTAAAAAAAATGAAACTACGCCCACTGTGTGCCTGCTGCAGCACATTGTCCTCAACAATCCCTTCTAAGAGATCAACTGCTTTGATAACACAAGTTGATCAACATTGATCTTGAAAACAATAATATTATGCCCTGTGCAACATGGTTAGGAGAATCTGGCAATGTTCCCAATTCTGAGTCAGACAAAATAATAGTTTCCTAATGTAGTAGAAAGAAAATATGAAAAGGATCAAAGATCTCTTGATCCTTTTCATATTTTCTTATATATGTTATATTATATTATATTATTATATTATTATATTATTTTGTCTGACTCAGAATATATATGTTATATATATATATGTTATATATATATATATATATATATATATATATATATATATATATATATATATATATATATATATATATATAAACATTGGAGAAGTGCGAACAGTATGACCTCAACGCTCATGCAACAATCATCTCTTCATAATCTGCTAATCTAATCCTAATAGTCTAAAAACATTTCAGTATAGATTAATAAACTAAACTGATGGAGGGAAAAACAAATGTTTCGAAACACAAAAGGGCTTTCTTAACACAAACAGGAAACATTTTCTTCACCTTACAACTCTGCAAAGTGACGGGCAGTATAGCTGCAAAGGAGATGTATATAAGAAAGGGGAAAATGAATGACACCTGAGGCCCCCCAATAAAACTCAAGATCTCCCCTGGGCACTCCAACTACTGAGGTCTGGAGAAGGCTGAAATATGATATATATTATGTTGTGACCTCAGTTTCAGCCTTCCCTAGACCTCAGTAGTTGGAGTGCCCAGGGGAGATCTTGAGCTTTATTTATTTATTTTTTTGGAGTCAGCTAATTATAATAATAATTTCATGTCAGAGATTATTCTGGGTTGAAAGGATTTTTGCTGGATAAACTCCGCTCAGGGGACACCCAAATGAGGCTCCTTTCATGTCCCCAAGTGCAGCTCTTGGGTATTGAAACCCAACCTTGCAGTCTCCAGCTTAGCATCTTAACCACTAAGCCACCAGCTGTCATTCATCTTTTCCCCTTTCTTATATACATCTCCTTTGCAGCCATACTGCTGTTTTGAACTACAGCACCCAGAATTTTCACCCACAGAAAGAATCCCACACAGGTATTTGATACAATTTATAATCACAACATTAATGACAAAAATATCTTACATTTCTGAGTTCTGATGAAAGAGGACCTGGCTGTGTAGTATTGAGTTCTGGGATGTGTTACTGTTGTTACTGTGTTACTGTTGTCTCCCTGTCCTTTATACTTTGTGCAGGCTGACCCTCAGGAACTTCCAGTATATCTACTTTTGTGATATTATGACAACTGCAGACCATGAACACTGTGAAAGCCACAGTTGTCCATTAGTGTTCTAAAATATCAGCAGTACAATGCAAAGTCAGGCTTTGGACCTGAAGCATTTGGCATGAGAAGACAATGAATCTCTGCTATCTCCTGTCACTGATAGAAGATAACAATGGGAATTCATTTGCCTGGCCACAAGCATGTGGAGATTTGAGGCCTGATCTCTAAGAGACTGGAATGTCCCCTCCAACCTTACTAACGAGAATCTGACTTTTGGAGCATATATTTTAATTGCTTACCTAAATATCCCCCCCGTCAAAAATAAATAACTAAATAAATATAAAACTCATCCATAGAACAGAAATCAAAAGATGGCTGCTGATATTTGCCTTTATATAAATAAACATTGTTACATTCCCTTTAAAATCTATCCTATGCCCTTTCAATGTATAATATAAGTTATTATAATTTTTCTGTGATTTCCATTTTTCCCCAGTAGTTATGATGGTTATGTATTACTAATATATTTCACTAAATGTCACTGTAATAAATGGCCTATAAAACATTTAATTTCATATGATATCTTTCTTTAAAATATCAGAGTGGAGCAAGTTACAATTTTAATATAATTTTTTCAAAATGTCACAATTTGTAAACCTGTCAGAAAACTCCATAAACCCACTTTCAATATGTGTTACTCAGCAAGTCCTTTGACTAATATGGTGCTTTCATTAATGCACATAATTAGAACTGTAAAGAAAAAGATATTAAAATCTCTATTTCTTCAGGCTAAATAATCCCTAGACATAAGAGAGGACTATAACCATTTGTATATTTCAGCAATAAACACTGGAGACAATATTAATCTACATGCTTTGCATACTTCTCAAAAAAGACCTTGCTTAGAAGTAGAACTCTACATTCTTGATGATTGAAAAGGGTAAAAAAAATCATCATTCATGTTTATTAACAAGGATACGCCTAGAAAAGTATCAGAATTGGACTTTATATTTATTTGCCTGTGGACTGCTCTGAGCAAATGTCAATTTCCTAGAATTTGCTTAGTTTCTTTTCTTTTTTACCCTCAGTTTCCTTCTAATATTTCCATGTGAATTTTCCTGGATGAAAATTCCTCTACATTCCATTGAGTTTTCATAAACCAGTTGTATGGAAGAGGTAGCTCTATATCTTTCTTTCCCCCCCAAGCTTTGTTTAAAATACTAAGCTTTAATTGGGAGATGACATAAGCTTAAAGGTCAAGTGTATCATGTAAATGGCTGAGTTCAGCTAATTTTCCCTATACTGTATATTTTCCCTGATGTTTTAATACATTAGGGACTGCAGTGGCTCATGTGGCTAAGACGCTGACTGGGAGGCAGAAGGTCAGCAGTTGGATTCCTGAGTACTGCTCCTGCCAACCTAGCAGTTCGAAAGCAAGGAATTGCAAGTAGATAAATAGGGACCACTTTGGTGGGAAGGTAATAGTATTCCGTGAGCTCTGGTGTCTAGTCATGCCTGCCACATGACCACGGAAATGTCTGCAGAAGTAGACAGCGCTGGCTCTTCGGCTTTGAAACAGAGATGAGCACTGCACCCTAGAGTCGGATATGACTGGCTTTCAAGCAAGGGAAACCTTTAGTTAATTACACCATTGGAGAATGTTGGGTCACCTCTGATCACATGCTCCTGCCCTGTTGAGTATATGAGTAAGAAAGGGGAGATGCCTGATTTTTTTTGGGGGGAGGGGGGTTTCCACACACCTCCCAATGGTCACTCAAGACATCTTCACAGGGAGAGGAAATTATTGGGCAGAATGAGGCCCCCAGGGTACAAGCCTGCCAGAACAATCTAACTCAACAAGAACCACTTAACCAAAGGCAGCTGAGCAAGGCCAGGAGAGAAGCATAAAAGAATAGGTAAAGGCAAACAGGGAGAAGGATTAGGTACATCAGATGAGGAAGATGTAGAATTTTGGAAAGACTGTTGCTGATTGGGAAGCATTCTACACTGAAAGAAATTGCTGCCAAGATTCACAGTTCTCCCCCACTTGGCACATTGGCATAGAACTTTGCTTAATTGTATGTTACCTTTTCTGAATTGTGTTCTGTAATTTGTAATTTTGAAAATGTGTAATTTTTGTGATATGTTGTGAGGCCGCCCTGAGTCGGCCTTGTGCTGAGTAGGGCGGGGTACAAATTAAATTGATTGATTGATTGATTGATTGATAGAACAGCAACAGACATTGCATTCATATGCCACCCTATAGTATTTTGAGCACTCTGGGCAGTCCACAAGATATTTAGCATTTTTGCCCCTAACATGCTAGGTACTCATTTTGCCAACTTTGAAAGGATGGAAAGCTATGTCAACCTGTGTCAGGATTGAACTCACAATATTTTTACAGTTTAACCAAAACACCACAAGAGCTCCTTTGGTGTTGGAGTTGGTTTCATTTAACGTACATCATGTTCAGTGGTTTGGCACATAGGCAGACCACATGTAATCTGCATGGATATTTTCTGTACTCCACAATGCCTCCTGAGAATCACCCCCTTTTAAAAAAATTTTTGGGGGAAGATGTTAACTCCATTCTTCTCCTGAGACAGCTCTTGTTCTACTCCTAGCACAGAAGTGCAATGCAAGTGAGAAGAGGCCTAGCTGTGGAAGGGCGAGGTCAGGGGAAGCTTCACAGTTTGTCTTCTTCCACTTGTTTATACAAGCCCTTGCTACAAGAAGCATGTCTTTGGCTCCAGGAACATTGGCTTGGCAAAAACCCAATGAACCTAACTGGATCCCTGAATGGGGGAAAAGTGCCAGTGAATTTAATTCAGTTTTTGGATGAAAAGGGGGAAGAGTTGGGCATCAGGCTAGCAACCCATCCTCATTAAACCTAAAACTGACAGAGAAACTGCAAGAAGAATCTCAAGTAACTCTGACCAACTACGCGGGAGAACATTTCAATTTGTATAACTTGTATAACGACATCTGATCAAACTGGAAATGGAGTCCAGTATCCGAATTTGAAAAAGATCTTCTCAGCCAAAAACATCTCAAAAATTGGGACCTTGGTCTGCTCAAGGAAGATGAAATGAAACTATAGTACAGTATGTGAGAACTGTTCTGGACACACAGAGAAAAATTGGTCTTAGGGTAAATGCCAAGAAATCAAAGGTCATGCATGTGAACTCCACAACTGGGACACAGGGAATCATATTTGGGTCACAGCAGCTGGAGAAAGTGGAGAAATCTACTTATATGGGCAGTCTGATTGCTCAAAATGGAGATGCAGAGGTGGATGTCAAATATCGTCTTGGAAAAGCAACAGCAATCTTCCGGAGAATGAACAAGATCTGGTGTTTGCCATCTATATTGCTGAAGATTAAACTTTGTTCGTCTCCAAAGTGATCCGGACAGCTATCTATGCCTGCAAGACTTGGAAGGCATCTGCAAGTATCAACAAGAAACTTGATGTCTTCCAGCAGAGGTGCCTCTGCTGAATTTTAAAGATTTGCTGTTTTGACCACAATACTAGCAAAGAGGTGCTTTGAAGGAGTGGCTCGTGCAAATTACATAACATCATTGCAGGAAGAAGACTCCTAATGGCAGTCATGCATTATGAAACCACCATTTTAATTCAACCCCTGCTGACAGAGGAAAATCAGTGTCTCATTCATGTGGAATCAAATAAGTTGGCCATGTCACTTCTGTGCTGTATCAACACTATCATCTTCTCAGCTCCAGCAGCAACAAATGTTTCATCTTCAAGAGACATATAATTGTAAAGCTCGGTCTCAAGTTTTACTTGGTAAAATAAGGTCTCATTTCACTGATCTGCCTCTTATGCTAATGTAGTATTGAGTGCATAGTGATAGAAACTTTCACAGTTTAAGCATAATAAATGCAACAATGCTTGTATTGGAACAAGAACAGATCTACAGAATAGCTAATCTTTCAAGTAAAGAATTGAGTCTTTAAATGAGACTGAAACATCTGTTTATTTAAAGAGAAAGATTTACAATTACTATACTGATTAGTTTGTAATGATTACAAGGATCCTTTGCAGGCGCACCCCCCAAAGAAAGACTCAGACACCGGTATATTGATAAAGGCATTGGGCCACTTTTATTGAATAATGCCCTAGTCCGAATTATAACTTTCAATTGGTACTCATCTAATTATAATTCTTAAGGCAAGCAGGCCGCAGTAACACTGGTAAGGTTCCTCCCAAAATTGCCAACGGCAATTGGCTACAATGTATCCATTTTGTATCAATTTGTTTGTTGACACAAACAAATTGTTGACCGTAGTCAATAAACTATCTACTGACCCCACCCTCTGACGTGTATCCGTCAAATCACGGGTGATGCATGCTGAAAAGCTCCTGCCATCACCCCTGGTTCGTCGTTGACCGGTCAACATTATTACACCTGTACCTATCTAAGCGTTGGCCAGTCAATTGCGAACCTGCCGGATACCTAAGTCTTTACCTTACCAGTGCTACCCGCCACACGGGGAGGCTTCAATGAAGACTCGCCGCCCCCCCCCAGACCGTCAGCTCGGTCAACAGGCCTGCTTGCAAATCTTCCAAAAAGAGGTTCATACCCCTATCCGACAGGTGGACCCCATCCCCTGCATACAGATCGTAATTTTGTAAACTAATAGTGGGGTGTCGGATGACCATCCCCAAACCCTTGTCAGCAAAGAACCGGGCAAGTGCCCTGTTCACCGAGCGATGAGCGCAGTCAAGGGCACGGAGGTCAATACCTCCCCTGTAAGCGTGACATGGTATGATGTCCGACCATAGCAGCCTGGTGAATGGCCACACATAGTGCAAATAAGCTAGGTCTCTGCAAATCGCAAATTTTAAAGAAAGGCCAGTGACCTGGCCTAGGTCATTGCCCCCAAGATGCAGTACAAGGACATCAGGCGGTTCAGCATCCCTAATGGAGAAAAGGAATGGCAACAGTTCCCGCCATCTCATTCCACGCTTACCGTACCAACGTATACATGAGGCCGCACGCAGTCCAAGCTGGGGTCCCCACCCTGTCGCCGCAGCATACTGCGCTGCCCAGTGCACGTAACTGTGGCCCACCAGGCATACTGCCACCGGTGTGCGGGGACACCCAGAGTCTGTAAGAGAAAAAAGAGAACAGTGACTTAAATGGTACTCATGTCTGAAGAGGACGAACATATAATGCAAAACGCATAGATCCCCATCTTCCCATACGGCGTATATCCGCCTCAGAGTACCCAAATGCAGCTGCAGTTGAAGCAGCGCCTATCCTAAATGAATGGGTGCCGTAACGAGCCCCTGGGAGGCCAACACTGGAAAGTGCCATACCGGTCACCTTCCAAAATTGAAATTTAGTAAGGGGAGACCCATCCTGGTGGCAGAAAAATGGGCCAGGGTGCGCGCCACGCACTGCCAAGAACTCCTGTAGGGCACCAGCTGGACAGATGTCTGAAATGGAACATCGTAGCAGTCTAACTCCACTGCCTACGCCATGCTGATCAACTTTTGAGGACCATATCCTCAACTGAGCCCACTCATTAGAAACATAGACATCATCGAGTTCCAGTGCCCTGTGAGTCGCATCCGCCTTAGACAGTAGTACCAACTCACTGATGCGGAGCACTCCAAAGAAGGCCACCGTGGTAGCCGCGTGAAAAAGAGCTGCCTCATACCTGTCAAAACATAGGTTAGGCCAGCCTCGTGCAAGGTGTGTGAGCACCCCTGGGGAAATTGGGTGCTGAGTGTCCGGGCAGCGGCCACGTTCCCGTGTCCACCCCTCCAAAACATGCCATATGCGAAAATCGTTCATGCTGTCAGCAAAACCCCCCACCTTGGCAATAAATGCCAATGCTGACAGCCTTGATGCTATAGTGCGGGGGGCGAGGCCCTGACTGTGTAAATAAACCATGAATTGTAAAACCTGTTCCACTGGAATGGGCCAAACTAAAAGGTCGGCCCGCATGCCCCTGGTCAGTCGGCCCCTATGATGGCGCCTCGACAGGCCAGTCATGGCGTCACATAGGCGCCGGGCAAATGCTCTGCCGGGTGTCACCATCCTGCAGGCAAAGTTAAGATGGCCATGCAGTACCTGAAGCTCCCGAAGTGACACCTTACGTTTGGCCAGCAAGGCCAAGATCATCGCGGAGATCCGGGTGACCTTGTCAATGGGTAACCGGGATGTCTGTGCGACCGTATCAATTTCAATACCCAGAAATGTGAGGGTAGTGGAAGGGCCCTCGGTCTTTTCGGGTGCTAAAGGGACACCCAGTTCCTGCATTAGCGTCTGAAATGTGGTGAGGAGACGCGTGCACGTGTCCAAGCCCCGTTCACCCCCGAACAAAAAATCGTCGAGGTAATGGGCTACAGACCGAGACCCGGACCTGCGAACAAAGGCCCACTGAAGAAAGGTGCTAAAACGTTCAAATGCTGAACAGGATATAGAGCAGCCAAAAGGCATGGCCTTATCTACATAGAACTTCCCTTGGAATCTAAAACCCAATAGCTCAAAGTCCTCAGGGTGCACTGGCAACAATCGGAATGCCGATTTGATGTCGCATTTAGGCAAGAGGTCACCGGGGCTTGGTCAAAGGACGTATACCTGACTGAACAAATGTCATCAGGGATAGCATCATTGACGGAATAACCCGCCGGGTACGATAAATGGTGGATTAAACAAAATTCCCCCGGGGCCTTTTTGGGTACCAACCCCAGAGGGGAGACCTTCAGGTTGGGAAAGGGTGGCACAGAAAAGGGGCCTGCCACCCTCCTGGCCCCAACCTCCTTAGCAATACTCAGGGCAGCCACCTCTTCTCTACCCTTCAGGGACTGTAAATTGGGTGCATCTTGGGGTCTCTGCACTCCTTTGAATGGGATTCGGAAGCCCCACTGGAAACCCTCAAGGAGGTACTTCGCGTCCTCTTTCCGTGGATAAGTTGATAGCCATCGCTCCAACATATACACGTTTCACCTGGCTAGCTCCCTCAGCAGCAGCTCTGCCCGCTCCCTGTCCACCTCTACCTCTGCCCCGATACCCGCCGGCCCGCGGACACGCAGTGGCAGCGTGGGGGCCAGCGCAAGAGGGACACTCATGTTTGTATCGGCACTGCCGCTTATTGCACACACCGCTAGCCGAGAAGCTCCAACACAGCAGGCGGGCTGGAACCCCCTGCCCCGTCAGCTGGCGGGAAGCCTGCATTGGAGCAGCTCGCTGAACAGCATGGCCGCAGTGGTACCTATCCCCAGGCGCCGGACGCATGGGGGTCATGTACAATAGCCACAATTTCTGACAGGGCTCATCCCACCTCATCTCCGGGTGCAAGGGCACTCTCATCCTGAATTCCTCATCGTAAGCCAACCACGATGGGCCAGGGAAATCCACCATTGCCCTATAAATATTGTCCAAATATTGGACCATAGGAATGGCCAGGTCTGGCCGGGCCCTGAGGTACACTGCCATATAAATAAGATATGCGGGCAACCAGTTGGCCCAGGTGCGTGGTGGCTTACGACGGTGGGACAGCTCTTTGTCTTTGTCATCCTGTCCCTCCCTCTCCTCCTTAGTGGGCTCACGGTTCAATAGGGAGAATATATCCGCGTACTTCCCCCACCAAATCTTTTCCCTCGTGACCTGGGACAAATGATCACCAAGGGGCAATGAATAACCAGCCGTCGGCAAAGCCGTTACCGGCACATTAGGTACCCGGGGCATACGCAGCGGAACCTGGACAGTCCCTGTAATGCCCGGCACTGGCCCAGGGGCGGAAACCCCCACCCCCAACACTGCACCATTGTGGCACCAAGGGGCACTGGGATAGGGTGGCAACTGATGCCCACTCGCCTCGACATGACGAGGCCATGGCCACTGGACCCCACCATTGGAAGCGGGCTGTGATGTGGGTGCATTAACTTGAACCTGATACTCACTAGGTGCACCCCCGTGAGCCACCCCCACTGGGGGTTCTGGCCCACGGCGGGCGTCGGAGCTCGCGACCGGAGTCGAGCTCTGGGGCCGCACCTGACCGCTCTCCTGCTGCAGCTCTGGCCGAACAGGGAGCTGTGAGACACTGGCCGGGGTAGGCCGGAGCGTCTCCAGCAGCTCAACCTGGCTGGCCGCTTGCTGAAGTGTGGCGGCCATTGAGGTAGCCGGTGGACCCAAAGGGCCCCCCGCAGCAAGTGAAGGGCCACCAGGCATGGGGTTGTGTGCCATCCCTAAGGATGCCTCGAGCACAGCTAAACACGTTAGCAATGCATCAACCGCCACAGATCCCCCAGTATAAAGCGGGCCGGGTGGGACGGACAGCCCACCAGGCATTGGACCAGGAACCCCAGTATGGGAGCCTGGACCCGAATAGGGCCATGCCCAAAATTCCGGCCCATGAGGGGCCGGAGGTGGGACGTGCAGTGCACCAGCGCCGGGCCCACCCCCGCTGCCCGGGCCCATGGCCGGCAGCTGCGGGCCGAGGGCCGAAGCCCCAGAAGGGCCGGACGAAGGCTGACAAGGCAAGGGCCAAGCAGCCTGCATCGCCCCACCGGTATCGGTGGGGGAAGAGCCCTGCTGCGTGGGCGCAGCCCTGGTCCTCCGACCCAAGGGCTGCCCCCCACGTTGCGCGGGGCCAGAAGTCCTCCCCGGCGGCCGCGGCTTCGTCGCCGAGGCCCTCCGTTTGGGAGGCATATCACAAAGCAGGAGGAGGATCCCTTTCCAGGGATCAAAGAGCGCCAAAAGGCACAGAGGAGCCAGCAAGCCAAAGTCTCCTAAGGAAAGAACGAACAGCGACGGAGAAAACTTTTCCTCTCCGTCGCTCTTTTAAAATGGCAGCTCGGCTGCCTCGTGGCCAACCCTTTTATAGAGGGGTGGCCACGCCCCCTAACTCACCCGGATGTCTGAGTCTGGGGGGGTGCAAAGAGCGCGGCGGCCATTTTGGCGCCGCGCTTTCATTCTGTAGTGCAGGTATCTGCTGTCACCTTCAGATACAGAAAAGTTATTTTCCTCAGGAAAACCTAAGTGCAATCAGAAAAACAAAACACATTCCTTGAAGCTGGAAAGTGTTTTGCTTCATTCCCCCCCCCCTCATCCATAAAATAAAGAGATGAGAAATGTTCAATGTGGTCAAAAGGCCTGGGCTACAATTTTATTTAAATTTATTAACCACTAATTTGCAAGAGGGGCTTGTAGTGCCATACCTAATACCAGAGGTGGGAAAACTAATCCACCCCTCTCCATACCAGACTGGAAAATCCTTGCTCCTTGTCAGCTACTGTCCAGTCCAGCTGTTATTCAGGGGAAACAACCCTGGGCCCTTTTCCAAATCTGTTCACATGAATGAATGTTAGATGCCCCTCAAAGCTATTTCATGTTGTGCCCTGAAGGCCCAACTGATTTGCATGAATCATGCCAGGCAATCTGTGGCACCTCATCAATAGACACCCTAAGAGGATTCACTGCTAACCACATCCACCCAGCATTATCCATCACTAGAGGGGACGCACGGCGGCACGGCTCCGCTGCCACGCACTTTGCCACCCCTGCCCCATTAGAGACGGCATGGGGCCGGAAGCGGTGGGGGCCGGGCCTTCCTTGAAAGGAGAGGTCCAGACTGCCCCTTCCTTCTTTCTTCGGCTGGGCCAGGCAACGTTTGTCCGCCACTCCATCCCTTGGTGTCAGTGTGAGTTTTTTGGTCGCTTTGGGGCCGGATGGGAATTTTTGCTTGAACCTAGATTGGCCGTTTGGTTCTTGTTGTTTTCGCCCATCCCACACTGTCGCTGTTGGTTGAGTTCTGGGGTACTTTTGGTTCTTGTCTTTGGTCACTTGGCGGCTAGCACTGGTAAGGGGGTATTGGGTGACCCCTAAGATTTCGACAGGTGCACACTTGGTTGGCCACAGGATGGATAAGATAGAGGGAAACTCGGGTGGCCAATCAGGTGTGCTTTAGGAACAAGGGAAGGCTATGCTAGAAACAGCTTGCCAAACCTCCAAGTTCGCCGGACTCATGTCAGAAGCAGAGGTTAAGTCATTTGCGCTTCTGTTGGGGGTCGAGATAATTGGTTATAACCAGTCATCCTTACCAGTGCTATGGCGGCCCGCTTGCATTATTGAATTGTGATTAATAAAAGTGGTCCAGTTTAAACCCAGCACAGTGTCCGTCTCTTTATTGGGGGGTGGGTCCGGTAAAAGGCTAATGCCATCTTTGCTCCTCTTGCCCCATCTGTCCCTAAAGGACAGATAAAAGGCCCCTCTGCTGGTCTTCTAAGAACAAATCAGTCCCAGTGTCAGAGAAGGTGTACATCCCCATGAGAAACAGATTTCTCACTCACAAGAATCACCTTCTCTCTGCTATATCCAGTGGTGGGCATCAGCAGGTTTGCACCAGTTTGCCAGCAGAAATTTTGGCTGGCCTACCCATCCAAGTTTTGAAATAAAGTAGGTCTAATTCAGGTGCAACACAGGGCTTTCTCCCTGGCCATGACCACCATACCACGGCCACAGTGTGGTAGTAAAATTTTTGGGCGCCCACCACTGGCTATATCCAATCATCCTGTTCTACACAAAACTACTCAATTGTGTACTATATTATGCATAAAGATGCTATCTCTATCTAGGAACAAAAGTATACACTTTCAAGTATGTAACTCTCCTTTTGGACAAGTTGGACCCACCTGTCTTCCTTCACCTTGTTATAATTTATCTACCATAATGATGGGGAGAAAGTAATGGAAAAACTCTCATCATTAACAGAGGTGGCAGTGGCTTTGTGCTGTCTTTAACCTACAACTGATTAATTGCAACGTTTGATAGAATTATCTTTTAATCGTTTGAAGAAATGTTCTTCAATGAGCTGACTCCTTATCATTCATTATACTTCAGAATTTAAAATCCCAGTGTCCTGTCTTTCTTTCTTTTCTTATTCATGTCAGATGCATCACCAGCGTATAATAACACACAAAGCTAAAATTAACACATCTAACAAAAGTGTCCTGTAAAAAAGATATTGCAGCACTTTGTTGAACTTCTGGACTCACTATATAAGGGCAAGATCACACATTAAAGCAGATTCATGTTTCCTTATCTTACAATGTTATCTCTTTAGGCATGTAATTGTTTTCATACTATATATTTGTGATATGAAAACATACAAACAAAGCCAAGCTATCTCTTAGGACTCATGTCCCATTTTAGTGATAGTGAAACTCAGCACTCTAGGTGTTCTTGGACTTCAATTACCAGAAGCCAAAGCCAGCACTCCTGCTGGTCAGGGCTTCTGGGAATTGAAGTTCAAGAACATCTTTGAAGCCAGCACTCCTGCTGGTCAGGGTTTCTGGGAATTAAAGTTCAAGTACATCTGGAGTGTTAAGGTTTGCCAACACTGTCTGTTTGCTCCTGTTAAAGAGATGGTTATGTTGCCCTTCAATCTGGACTATTTTAACAGATATACACAATGTTCATAAGAACATAAGAACATAAGAATAGCCTTGCTGGAACAGGCCACAGCCCATCCAGTCCAGCATTCTGTCTCACACAGTGGCTCACCATTTCCTTCAGGGTATTCCCAAGGAGATGCCTTCCCCTGCTTACGATTCCCTGCAAATGGCATTGAGAGATATCCTGCCTATCTCTCCAACCCCGAGGTTGTCCTTAAGTATCCATAATTATAGCCATTGATACCCTTGTCCTCCATGAACTTGTCTAATCCTTTCTTAAAGCTGTCAAGACTGACAGCTGTCACCACTTCTTCTGGCAGGGAGTTCCATAGACCAGTGATCCTCTGGGTGAAAAAGTACTTTCTCTTATTTGTTTGAGAACTAGTACCCAAAAGTTTCATCGAGTGTCCCCTAGTTCTAGTGTTGTGCGATAGGGAAAACAGTTTTTCCTTATCTACTTTGTCCACACCGTGCATGATTTTATAAACTTCAATCAGGTCACCTCTTAGACGCTGTTGCTCAAGAGTGAAAAGGCCCAACCGTTGCAGCCTCAGATGGTAAGGAAGGTGTTCCAGTCCCCTAATCATTCTGGTTGCCCTCCTCTGCACTTTCTCCAACTCCATAATATCCTTCTGGAGGTATGGTGACCAGAACTGTACACAGTATTCCAGATGGGGCCTCACCATAGATTTATAAAGAGGCGAAATGACACTTGCTGACTTATTTTCTATACCCTTCCTAATGATCCCTAGCATTGAGTTTGCTTTTTTCATTGCTGAGGCACACTGGGTTGACACCTTCATTGAATTGTCCACCAGGACACCAAGGTCCCTTTCCTGGTTTGTCGCAGAGAGTTCAGACCCCATCAGTTTATAAATGTAATTGGGTTTTTTTGCCCCAACATGCATTATTCTGCACTTACTAGTGTTAAAGCTCATTTGCCACTGTTTTGCCCACTCCCCCAGTGTCAAGAGATCCCTCTGGAGCTCCTCACAATCTCTCACAGTTTTCACTACCCTGTATAATTTAGTGTCATCAGCAAATTTGGCTACCTTGCTATTTACTCCTACCTCTAGATCATTTATGAAGAGGTTGAAAAGCAGGGGTCCCAGTACTGAACCTTGGGGAACCCCACTCTTTACTTCCCTCCACTTGGAGAAGTGTCCATTTAGTGCTACCCTCTGTTTCCTGTCCCTTAGCCAGTTGCTTATCCAGGATAAGACCTGTCCCTTTATTCCATGACTGGCAAGTTTAATCAAGAGCCTTTGGTGTGGGACCTTGTCAAACGCCTTCTGAAAGTCCAGATAAACAATGTCAACTGGATCCCCCTTATCCACATGCTTGTTGACACTCTCAAAAAATTCTAACAGATTAGTGAGGCATGATTTGCCCTTGCAAAAGCCATGTTGGCTCTCCTTTAGCAGCGCCTTCTCTTCTATGTGCCTTTTAATTCTATCTTTTAGAATGGTTTCCATCACTTTACCTGGGACACATGTCAAACTGACTGGTCGGTAATTTCCTGGATCACCCCTGGATCCTTTTTTGAAAATTGGTGTTACATTCGCTACATTCCAGTTATCAGGCACAAAGCCTGATTTGAGGGAAATATTATATATTTTGGCTAGGAGATCAGCAATTTCATCTTTAAGTTCCCTGAGAACTCGTGGGTGGATGCCATCTGGTCCTGGTGATTTGTTAGTGTTTAGCTTAACAAGACATGCAAGGACCTCCTCCCTGGTTATTTCTATCTTGCTTAATTCTTTGCTCCCTACGAAGATAGGCTCTGTTTTGGGCATGTGGTCTCTGTCTTCTTCAGTGAATACTGAAGCAAAGAATTCATTGAGTCTCTCTGCAATCTCTGTTTCCTCTTTAATAACCCCTTGCCTTCCATTGTCATCCATTGGTCCAATGGCCTTCCTAGTTGAGTTCTTACTTCTAATGTACTTAAAGAAGTCTTTGCTATTTCTCTGAGTGTTTTAGCTATATGTTCCTCAAAGTCTTGCTTTGCTTTCCTGATTGTTGCCTTGCATTTGTTCTGCCAGAATTTATGTTTCAGCCTGCTGTCCTCATTCGGACAAGCCTTCCATCTTCTAAATGAGCTTTTCTTGCTCTTGATCACTTCCCGAACAGCTCCTGTAAGCCACATTGGAGTCCTCTTGGACCTGGCAGTGCCCTTTTTCCTTTTGGGTATGCATTCCAATTGGGCCTCTGTTATTGTTTTTGTAAACAGTCTCCATGCCTCTTGGAGTGTTTGGACTCTCTTAATTTTCCCTTTCCGCTTCTTTTTTACTAGTTTCCTCATCTTTGGGAAATTTGCTTTTTGAAAATTTAAGGTCTCTGTGTTAGATTTTATCAGTGACTTGCAGTCTATGATCAAGTTAAACATAATTGAGTTGTGGTCACTGTTCCCTATTGGATCAGTCACATTAACATCTTGCACCAGATCCTGAGTATTACTCAGGATCAAGTCAAGGATTCTTGTACCTCTAGTTGGGTCTTCAACCATCTGTCCCAGGGAACAATCATTTAGCATATCTAGGAACTTTATCTCTTTATCACGTGCTGAACAACAGTTCACCCAGTCTATGTGAGGGTAATTGAAGTCCCCCATTATAACCAGGCTTCCCTTCTTGGATGCCTCCTTTACAACATTCTCCAACTGCCAATCTCCCTCAAGAGTTTGGGTTGGAGGCCGATAGTATATGCCTACTGTTAGACCATCCTTGTGGCCTGGTACTCTTACCCACAGAACTTCTAACGGTGACTTCAACTCACCTAGATATTCCAATTCATACGATTTTATCACTTCTTTGACATACAAGGCTACACCACCTCCCGTTTGCCCCTTCCTATCCTTCCTGTACAGTTTGTAGCCTGGGATAACTGTATCCCATTGGTTATCATCCGTCCACCAGGTTTCAGTGATACCAATAATATCAATATTCTTATCTATTGCTAAGTATTCCAGCTCCCCTATTTTGTTCCAGAGGCTTCTGGCATTTGTATACAAGCATTTATATATGCTTTCCTGATACAGTCTTTTGAGTCCAGTTGCATTCTTAGACTTCCTCTTGCATCCTTCTGCTAGAGTCCTGGTGACTAGCTTCTTGCTCTGCTCAGTAATTTTTGCATTCTCCTCACTACTCAAGTACACACTTTCCCGAACCGGATGCTGCCCAGCTCCTGTCGGCTTTCCCCCAGTTATCAGTTTAAAAGCTGCTCTGCAGCCTTTTTGATGTTGAGTGCCAGCAATCTGGTCCCATCATGGTTCAAATGCAATCCATCCCTCCTGAACAGATTTGGCTTGTCCCAAAATGTTCTCCAGTTCCTGACAAATCTGAAGCCGTCCCTTCTGCATCCATTTACTTCAGGGTTATTTAACATATTTTCTTTCACTTGGGAACTGGACTTCTTTGTTTGCTTGTTTTTAGACATTCAAATAGTTCCAGACATTTCAGCCCCATTTTTGTTTCAAACAATACCAGCAATTAAGACTTCCATTTTTCCTCCTCCCATTACTACATCTTCCTTTTCATGCCTCTCCCCCCCCTTTCCATAATATCTTCAACTTTTGTCTGTTTTCCTTTATTGGTGTATTTTAATTACATTCAAGGAAATTTTAAAACTGGCATGGAAACTTGTTTCAGATTCACTTCAATCCAAGCTACATATTTCATATGGAAGAGCCGTTAATTGACCATGTGTGAAACAAAATTAAGTTAGTTTGCCAAATGTGGGGTAGATAAACAAGAATGTGGGTACTACTTCATTGTATGGAATCAGTGTCTTGGGTACTGAAGATGTATGATGTCCATTACCAAATGTGGTTGTTCCAAAGATTTGTACAATGTTTGCTCTTCTTTAAAACTCTCACCTAATAACTCTCAATCTTATGTGCCTGTCTTTACCACTTCAGAATAATTTCTCATATATTTTTATGTCTTTTAGAACCAATGTCTTCAGAAATGTCAGTGGACATATTATGTCATTCCTCCCTTACTAGTGAGAGAGAGCATTATTCTTGTCCTATAGGGATGAGACAGTTTTCTGCACTTTATGTCATTTTCTCATTCCATCAAATCACACTATTTTCATTTCCTTCAAAGCAAAACAGAAAACTATTGTTTTTCATGTATTATTTTTTTAACTGTGAACAAATACTGGTTGTTCAGTGAAATATTATTTCACCTGTTATTTGTAATTCCTAACTTTGTCATCAGATAGCATGACATAATTATAAGCTTCTACAAAATAAAAATATTATAATCATTAATTGATATGAATCACCACCTTAAATATTTATGGAGTAACAGTCCTGAATCATTCTTACTCTTGTACACCAACTAACAGAAGAAAAGAATTCTGGCTTCTCTATAACAAATTTACCAAAGAAAAGAAAGAAAAGAAAAAGAATTAAAGAACAATTTAACAAGGTAATTGCTGTGCAGGAAATTGCTTTCTGTGTAGAAGTTCATTTTCTTTCCCATTGATTTGCTTGCTTCTTTTGTTTTGTTATGAGTTGGTACCAACTTTAATATTCTACCCTTCTGCAATCCTTTGAAAGCCACAGATCAGTTACTGTTGTAGTCTTTCAATTTTCCAGAAATAAAATTTCTTCCATGTCTAGGCCAGACATGGAACTGCCACATTGAAGCCACCTTTTGGTGAGTTCATTCTGCAGTTCCTTTTGCCTGATCTAGTGTGACAAAGTTCAGCTTGCACAAGTGGCCGTTGCCCTGGGTACGCCCAATTGTGGTTTAAAAATACCACAATCTTTGAGGAGGCTCTTTCTGTGTACCACATTGAAATTTGCTGAAGTAAGCTGAATGACTAAAGAAGGGTATCCTAGAACATGAAAAGGCTATCTAAAGATCTAATATAAGTCTTTCTCTTCACATTATGTGGGACTGCAGTGGTTTAGTGGTTAAGATGCTGAATTTGTTGACTGGAAAGTCAGCGCTCAGCAGTTCAAGAACTGAGTACTGAACAATAGAGTGAGCTCCCATCTCTGTCTCCTGCCAACCTGTCTCCTGTCAACCTAGAAGTTCAGAAGCAAGAGATTGCAAGTAGGTACCACTTGGGTGGGAAGGTAAACAGAATTCCATGCACTCCAGGGTCTAATCATGCCTGCCACATGTCCACAGAAACGTCTGCAAATACAGGCAACATTGGCTCTTTGGCTATAAACAGAGATGAACACTGAACCCTAGAGTCAGATATGACTGGATTTAGAGCAAGGGTGACCTTTATCTTGACCTATTTACATTACACATCTGTCTAATGACTACTAAAGTGGCTACAAGGAGATATTTACCTTGCAGAGACCTCAAATTAAGGCCTCCCTAGTACATCACTAATGGGAGTGTCCAGTGTTTATCAGTGTTTGTCCAGTATTTGTTAGCCATTATTTGTCACTTGGCTTCTGTTTTGGTGCCAACAGTTCAACCTGTTGTATTACTTTGCCCCCACCCCCCTACACAAGTAAGCACTGAATTGTAGAGTCGGATATATACACAAGTAAGAGATGGAGTCCTATAGTGGGTTAAATCAACTGGCCACTTTATTAACAATCAACTATAACTGTGGCATAACTGTTCAAAATAGCTGCTCTGCACTGGGGCATGACAACATGGTAATGTGTTCATTTATTTACTATCTTGATGTTATCCTTGTTCAACCAGTAGCCCAAATTGTCTCCTGTAAATTTGTAACTGAATTGTTGACTAGCAAACTGTCAAGCTTAGTTAGGTCCAATTTTAATTACCAAATTATCTTCTATCAGCCTGTTTAGCATTCTTTGTTGTTGTCCTAGGCTGTTGGGACTGCTGCTTTGCCTTATAGGTATCAATTTGGGCTATATTTGAATATTATTTACCATGTTACCCACCAAAGTGACCTGTACAGAAACAACAAAAGAAAAAAAGCCATACTCCAGGAAATCCAAGCCAGTGTGGGATGGGAGAAAAAGTTCACACCTGGGAGCCAATTTGGTATGGACAAAAATTTTACATCCGGTGCCAATTGTAATCGAAAAAAGGATCACACTGGGGGTCAGGGAGAGAGGATGGGCAATTTGCCTGAAGGGAAAGTGAAAGGAACTTTCCTCATGGCCGCAACCACTTTTATAGGGGGCAGGCCACACCCAGTGGAGCCGAGTACACTGCCAGCATGCTTGCCTCTCCGTCTCCCCAGGGCAGAGTGGGCAAAGTGTGCACACTCTGCACAGGGCTTTGTGTGTGTGTACACTCTATCTCCCCTTTCCTCAACTCAAATTATTGACTGTCCTTTTTAAACTTGTGAAAAACAAATGATATATGCTAGCTCTGTTGAGTTGTTTACATAAGAACATAAGAACATAAGAACAGCCTTGCTGGAACAGGCCACAGCCCATCCAGTCCAGCATTCTGTCTCACACAGTGGCTCACCATTTCCTTCAGGGTATTCCCAAGCAGATGCCTTCACCTGCTTAGGATTCCCTGGAAATGATATTGAGAGATATCCTGCCTATCTCTCCAACCCGGAGGTTGTCCTTAAGTATCCATAATTATAGCCATTGATACTCTTGTCCTCCATGAACTTGTCTAATCCTTTCTTAAAGCTGTCAAGACTGACAGCTGTCACCACTTCTTCTGGCAGGGAGTTCCATAGACCAGTAATCCTCTGGGTGAAAAAATACTTTCTCTTATTTGTTTGAGAACTAGTACCCAAAAGTTTCATCGAGTGCCCTGCAGGTAAACAGAAGCTCCTTGATCCACTATACAGCCACTCTGGAATCACATAAATACCTCTCATTCAGATATTTTGTGCTCATTTTCCTGCAACAAAACCCAGGCTGCTTAAGGTTATTTCAAATTCTATAAGAAAATAGTATCTGTTCTATGCGGACATCACTCAGAAATTTCATAAATTACATGTGCAGGTTTATTACAATTCTGGCACAGAATGGCATCTTTCCCATGCTGCAATTACTTTTCAAGGGCATAATGTGGTGCAGATTCTGACTGTTTCCTGTGCAAAACAACAGAAACAAAACATGGGGGGATAGTAGCTCCTTTTGTGGTCCAGCAGGATTTTCACCAAGGCCCTACTTGCATGATGAACACCATCAACTGCCCATAGTCCCCATTATTCAGATTGTGTACCAACCTGTCACAGTTTTAAATCTGTTGAGACAATTATAAAGTATATACATTTTTTCAAAGTAAAAAACCAACACTATTAGTTTTATAGGTTTTTAAATAGCTAGATAAGTTAACAAATAAACAAACAGCCATAACATAGCTAGCAAAAATGTAAACTGATGTCTCAGGTGAGTCCTTTTCTCCTTTCCTCTTAAGCACCCTTCATTACCTGCCTTTGGACAATGGAGATTCTGGGATAGCTTCCAACCATTTAAATAAAATCAATGTGAACTATTTTTTGCAAAATCTGCAATAGCCAAAAGGCACAGCTGCAAAAGTATAACTGAAGACATTGCTATGGGATTAGATTCAGTATTCATTAATTCTGTGATAAATGGTGCGTCTGAATGCATCTGTCATTGTTGGAACCTCAGGCCTTTATTGGCTTTGCTTATTAGATTTCATATTTTAAAGCAGGGGTGCCCAAACGTTTTTGTCAGGGGCCTGACCACTCCACCTCAATCAGCTGTGTGGGCTGGTCACATGGTTCCTCCCAGCGCCAGTGGCTTCACATGAAATCACACCATGTTTCTGGGCAATTTTCACTCCTCTAACACTTTCCTTGGAGGAGGGAGCATTGGGGAAGCATTTTTGTGCCCTTTTTTAAAAAAAAATTGGCACATTTTCACCATATTTTGGCATGAAAACATGCCAATTTTGACACTTTCGGTGACATCAGAGCACTCTGGTGTCAGCAGATATCTGGCATCAGTGGTATGGTGACATCCTGTGGGCCGGACCCAGCTTGTGGGCCATAGTTTGGGCACTCCAGTTTTAAAGTGATTGTTGTTTCATAATCCCTCCTTTTCTAATTTTCACACCTACATTCTGAGGTGTGCAGAATGGTCAATGCAGCATGGACACAACTAACTGCACCCACTGATTGGCAACAAGCAATAATAATGATGTTTAGTAGCACAGTTGAATCTGACCCTTTGCGATCCAATGCCAAAGAGTGTTCAAATTATCGTACAATTGCACTCATCTCACACGCTAGCAAGGTTATGCTCAAGATCTTTTTAGCTAGGCTTCAGCAGTAGTATGTGGATCAAGAACCTCCAGAAGTACAAGCTGGATTTTGAAGAGGCAGGGGAACTAGAGACCAAATTGTCAACATTCACTGGATCATGGAGAATGCAAGGGAGTACCAGAAATTATCTACTTTTGTTTCATTGACAACACCAAAGCCTTTGATTGTGTGGATCACAATAAACTGTGGTAAGTCCAAAAAGAGATGGGAGTACCAGACCACTTCATCTGTCTTCTGAGAAATCTGTAATGTGAGTCAAGAAGCAACAGTTAGGACAGGATACGGAACAACTGATTGGTTTAGAATAAGAAAAGGAGTATGACAAGGCTGTATATTGTCAGCTTGCTTATTTAACTTATATGTAGAGTACATCATGGGTAATGCAAGGATGGATGAAGCAGAAGCTGGAATTAAGATTGCTGGGAGAAACATCAACAACCTGAGATATGCAAATGATACTACCCTAATGGCAGAAAGTGAAGAAGACCTAAAGAGCCTCTTGATGAGAGTGAAAGAGGTGCAAAGCTGGCCTGAAACTCAACATCAAAAAAACCAAGGTCATGGCATCCGGCCCCATCACTCCCTAGCAAATAGAAGGGGAAGAAATGGAAACAGTGATAAACTTTGCCTTCTTGGGATTCAAGATCACTGCAGATGGTGACTGCAACCATCAAATAAAAAGACACTTACTTCTTGGGAGGCAAGCTATGACAAACCTAGGTAGCATGATTAATTTATTTATTTATTTTATAACTCAAATTTCTATGCCGCCCAATCAGGCGAACCCGACTCAGGGCGGCTCACAACAGGATTAAAACATACATATTAAAAACAATTAAAACCCCAACATACCCACCCATCTATTAAAAACTAACCACATTAAAACTGCCCTCATTAAAAAGATAGGGAGGCTTCATTTTATAAGCCAGCAGGCGGGGGCCACTCTTCCATCCGGGCCCCACACCTGCCCCACTAACCAGGTTTTAAATTCTTTTCTGAAAGGCAGCAGCAATAATAAAAGTAGAGACATCACCCTGCCAACAAAATTCCACATAGTCAAAGCAATGATCTTCCCAGTAGTAATGTATGGCTGTGAGAGCTGGAGGCAACTCCTGAGAGTCCCCTGGACTGCAAGGAGATAAAATCATTTAATCCTAAAGGAAATCAACCCTGACTGCCCCTTGGAAGGACAAATACTGAAGCTGAATCTCAAGTACTTTGGCCACCAAATGAGAAGAGAGGACTCATTGGAGAAGACCCTGATGCTGGGAAAGATTGAAGGCAAAAGGAGAAGGGGCATCAGAGGATGAGATGGCTAGATGGTATCGTTGACACAGTGGGTGTGGATCTACGTGGGCTACGGATGATGGCAGATGACCAAGGAGTCTGGCATGCGATTGTCCATGGGGTCACAATAATAATACCACTGTGGAAAAATAAAGGGAGCAAACAAGAATGCATATAATTCTGAGGCATATCACTCTTAAGCCATGAAAGGAAAATGTATGCCAAAATAATAGAAATTAGGTTGAAACCAGGCATAGAAACACAACTAGAAGAACAGATGGGCATCAGAAAAAACCAGAAGCTGTACAGATGCAATTTTTAATGCTAAGTGAAAAATATAGACTGCAATAAGAATTTCTTGTTGCATTTATTTATAGACCAAGAGAAGGCATTTGATAGAGTTGACAGGAAACTGCTATGGCAAACATTGGCTCAATGTGGAGTAAAATTATGTAAAGCTTATAAACCGACTGCAGAAGCATACCTAGAATGAGTCAAGGAATATAAGAACCCTTTTAAGTAACGTCTCGCATGAGACACGATGTGTAATATCATCACTATTATTTATCACTTACATAGACAGCATAAGCAAAAAGGCTAAGCCCATTAATAGAAACAATATGAACAAATTACTTTTTGCAGATGATCAGAAACGGTTAGGAATTACAGTTTAGGAATTACAGCAACAATTTAAAGAAAAATAATATGAGAATCAATAAAGAGAAGACTGAGGTAATGGTAATTGGTAGGAAACAGAATACTTTAAATATCTAAATAGAGAGAACAAGTATAAAACAAGTGGCACAGTTCAAATACCTAAGAACAACACTTACTGAAGATGCCAAAATAGACAAAGAGATTAACATACGGTACAGTAAGGTAAACCAAATGTGACAGTTCACTTAAAACAATAATGGCTAGCAGAAAGAAACACCTTAGACAAAGCATATTCCTTTCCACCTTCTGTTACCAATGCAAAACATGGACACTTACAACAAAACATAAACAAAAGTTGGTCACCACAGAAATGAGATGTCTGAGGAAGGGTACTGAAGGGATAAAATCAGGAATGAATTTATAAGGTAAAGAATTGGAATAGAACCAATCTTGTGATTTGTCCATTTGGAGATAATGCTTTGAATCCCATACCATACAAGGCATATGTGGAAAGAGGGCAAGGACAAAGAGCACGAGGCAGTCTCAGAGGAAGGTGGAGTGATAACATCAAAGAAACATTACAAGAATACTGGTGGAGGCTGCTAGAAGTACCAGAGCAAGAGCCTTGTATTTCCAGCAACACCCAAAGAGGTAAAAGAGGAAGAAAAGTGATTTTGATATATTATCGCTGTTAGATGCATCAACATTTGCTCTATTGAGACCTATGAATGAGATGCAGTATAAGGCAACATTACAAAATCTTCATTCTACTAGGAGAATAATTCAGCTTGATATAATTTTCCAAGAGAAAAAATGTGTATACTAAAAGATTCTCTTAAAATCTTAACAGACTCTTTGGAGAATTATTCAGCAGGAATAATGTATTTGCATTTTGTACTATTTTTGAGGTATGAAAAGCACAAAGGAATTTTAATCTCCAAAGTACTCTCTGGTTACATTTTAACTTATAATGAACTCAAAAGGGGTGATAGATTCCTCTTTCTGAGACATAATTTGTCTTCAAAGATTGTTTGATATAGAAATGTTTCCAATTTTTGAAGATTATATAAAAAAATACAAATTGCTTTTCAGCAGAAATGAGGCTTATCTTCCAAGTTTGTCTTCCGTTATTTCTGAGGAGACTTTTGATCTTAGAAACTTCCTGCTGGAAGATCAGTTTCAAATATTTTATCAAGGACTGAAATTATTATCAGTCATATTGATGGGTTAGTGTGTCAGGATATAAACACTTCCTTACAGATTAAATTTCTTTTGAGTAGAACAGGTACTTTTAAGCTCATGTGAAAAATGTAATTTGAACGAATATGTTTCTCCTGCTGACAACTTGCACAACAGATTAGTTTAAAATTATCACGGATTTTCCAAATGTCCATATCTTCCTAGATGATTACTGCCTCATGGATTTGCATACACACATGCACATGTGGGAGTGAAAAATTGATAATGCTACACAAAAGGGATGAAACTTCAAAAAGGACTCATTTAGCAAAGGGCATTCAGCAGGATGGTTGGTTTAAGATGGTGAAAAGCTGGAATTGACATGCTGTCACATCAACCTGGCAGTTTCTACTTGCTAGAATAATTTTATTTCCCTTCCTTTTCTTTTTAGGGCAGGGAGGGGAACATTTTTTTTTTAAATCAAGTAACATAATACAGTTATCAGACTGTTAGCTTGACTGTTTCTGCTTTTTTGGTGTGCATGTTTGTGTTTCAAGGATATAATAAAGAATACAAATCTACTCTTCAGAATAGTCTGATACTCATAAGAACACTGTTAATGAATTAGACCAGCTATCGATTTCCTTCAGCATGCATCTTCCCAAAAATGATCAACCAAATGTGTCCAAGAAGTGCATAATCAGGAAGCAATCAACATAAGAACATAAGAACAGCCTTGCTGGAACAGGCCACAGCCCATCCAGTCCAGTATTCTGTCTCACACAGTGGCTCACCATTTCCTTCAGGGTATTCCCAACAGATGCCTTCACCTGCTTAGGATTCCCTGGAAATGGCATTGAGAGATATCCTGCCTATCTCTCCAACCCCGAGGTTGTCCTTAAGTATCCATAATTATAGCCTTGTCCTCCATGAACTTGTCTAATCCTTTCTTAAAGCTGTTAAGACTGACAGCTGTCACCACTTCTTCTGGCAGGGAGTTCCATAGACCAGTAATCCTCCAGGTGAAAAAAGTACTTTCTTTTATTTGTTTGAGAACTAGTAACCAAAAGTTTCATTGAGTGTCCCCTAGTTCTAGTGTTGTGCGATAGGGAAAACAGTTTTTTCTTATCTACTTTGTCCACACCGTGCATGATTTTATAAACTTCAATCAGGTCACCTCTTAGACGCCGTCGTTCAAGAGTGAAAAGGCCCAACCATTGCAGCCTCAGATGGTAAGGAAGGTGTTCCAGTCCCCTAATCATTCTGGTTGCCCTCCTCTGCACTTTATCCAACTCCATAATATCCTTCTGGAGGTATGGCGACCAGAACTGTACACAGTATTCCAGATGGGGCCTCACCATAGATTTATAAAGAGGCAAAATGACACTTGCTGACTTATTTTCTATACCATTCCTAATGACCCCTAGCATTGAGTTTGCTGAGCCACACTGGGTTGACACCTTCATTGAGCTGTCCACCAGGACACCAAGGTCCCTTTCCTGGTTTGTCACAGAGAGTTCAGACTCCATCAGTTTATAAATGTAATTGGGGTTTTTTGCCCCAACATGCATCACTCTGCACTTACTAATGTTGAAGCTCATTTGCCACTGTTTTGCCCACTCCTCCAGTGTCAGGAGATCCCTCTGGAGCTCCTCACAATCTCTCACAGTTTTCACTACCCTGTATAATTTAGTGTCATCAGCAAATTTGGCTACCTTGCTTTGTACTCCTACCTCTAGATCATTTATGAAGAGGTTGAAAAGCAGGGGTCCCAGTACTGTACCTTGGGGGACCCCACTCTTTATTTCCCTCCACTTGGAGAAGTGTCCATTTAGTGCTACCCTCTGTTTCCTGTCCCTTAGCCAGTTGCTGATCCAGGACAAGATCTGTCCCTTTATTCCATGACTGGTAAATTTATTCAAGAGCCTTTGGTGTGGGACCTTGTCAAAGGCCTTCTGAAAGTCCAGATAAACAATGTCAACTGGATCCCCTTTATCCACATGCTTGTTGACACTCTCAAAAAATTCCAACAGATTAGTGAGACATGATTTGCCCTTGTAAAAGCCATGTTGGCTCTCTCTCTTTTCTCCTAGCAGCTACCTTTCTATGGGATCTTGCTTTTTCGAATGGAAATTCATAATAATTCCCCTTGAGATGAAATACTAGGGATGAGGGGATTAATGGCATCAAAACTGGCCCACAGATAAACAGAAAGGGAAGCCCTGATCAGTGTCTTGAGGGAAATTTCAGCAATTGTGCATCACATAATCACACTCATTAAAAAAACACCTCTAAAAACAACCTAGTAGAGATGTGACAAGTAATCCAAACATTCTTAATTATTTTCAAAGTCTCACAAAGAAGATTCCATATCAAGATGACCCTTTCATTAGAAATTATCTGATGTAGCATATATGAATTTGATATACAGGTTTGTATTAGCTGGCATGGTAAATAAATGAAGTTGATTAACTGCTATATGTGGAATGTGTCCCAGGAGTGACTGTTATGACAATAGTGTAAAAGAATATTTTTTGAATGGAACTGCAAACTGATTGTTTGGTATGGTTCCTGGCAAGGAAAGTTCTTTTTTGTATATACCATATTTGTTGGCGTATAAGACACCCCCCCTTAAAATACACCCAAAAAACACCTTTAAAATGTGTATTATAACAGGGTGTGTCTTATACTCTGATAAGTTTTATACTCTGGAAAATACAGTAAGTAATATGTGTGAGTTGGAGTTTTCAAGGTAGAGTGAAAGAGAGATAATGAGAATTGATGCTGTCTGTTTTGAGAAGAGGTGTTAGTAAAAGTGCACTTTTTAAATACCTGCATTCAAGCCAATATACAGAAACAAAAAATACATTAAAAATAAATAGTGTGTAAATTATAAATAGGAAACCAAGGGAAGTGCGGCACCAATATGGCTGCCACGCTCTTTGCGGGGGACCCACCCCCAGACACAGACATCCGGGACTTTAGGGGGCTTGGCCACCCCTACATAAAAGGGGTGGCCACAAGGCGGCTCGCTGCCATTTTAGAGAGCGACGGAGCGGAGAAGTTTGCTCCACTGCTTTTTTCCTTTTGCCCTTCAATTGAGACCGACCGAGCAGGGGAATTCGGCCCACCGGTCTGCTTCTTGTGTCCCGCCTCGGGACACCATCATTTGACAGGGTGGCTATGGCACACAAAAAGAAGAGCACAGCGGCTGTGTGGCCTCGCGTGAGGGGACGGGCTTGCCCGACCCACCACCCTGTCCCTCCTGGTGTCTCCTCAGGCCGAAGGGCTCAAGCAGGAGCGCCAAGAGGGATTTGCGCCGGGGTTTTCTCCCCCACTGACAACAATGAGGGCAAACAAGCTCCTGAGCCCCCCCCCCACACAGTCAGAGGACTCGGGCAGGGGCTGTGCGGGCTGGCTCCCTGGGGGCTCCAAACCCCATGGACCTCGGAGCCCCTAGCCTGGGCCCAGGATCATCACTGGGACCCAGCATGGGGCAGGGTGGCCCACTGTGGCCCGGCGTGGGATCGCACCCTGCCCTTGCCCCTCCACCCCATGGGCCAGATTATTTGGCCTGGCCCTACTGCGGCCGGGGGCTGGCATGCGGTCCCGCCCAGCCGCCTGTGGGTGGCCCTGGGCTTAGGCAAAACCCATGGCCCCTTGCTGGATATGGACTGCCTATGGGGCCGTCTGTCGCATCTGGCCCACATTATTTTGGTGGGCCGGACATGGTTGATCATTCACTTCTGACATGCATTACGGCCCTAGACGCCTCTATGGGGACTGCTTCACCACCTCAGGACCCTGGGGCAGGGCCACATCTGGCCGCTGGCCCTTTGCCTGTTGATGCTTCCCAGCGGGCCCTTAGCCGGGTCGAGCTGCTCGAGGCCATCATGCCCACGCCTGTTGGCGCTCCACAGCTCCCTGTGCTGCCACCCCGGCGGGGCCTTCTGCTGGTGCCCGGTGCGACCTGGCCTGGACCTCCGACGGCTCAGAGCTCAACTTCCATCGCAAGTTCCAACACCCCCAGAGGCCGGAACCCCCAGTGGGGGTGGCCCAGAGGGATGCAACATGTGAGTATGGTGGTCAAATTAGCACACCATTCACACTACCGGGGTGCAGTGGCCCTGGCCTCAGAGGCTACTATGGCATTGCAGCCTACTGCCCCACCCCTTCTTGCCACTTGGGGCACTCCCTATTCACAGGGTTTGCCGGGGATGACTGCCCCGTCTGTACTAGCGCCATTTCCTACTGGGCCATATGGCCCGTTCTCCACTCCCCCACTTTGCTCTGCACTGACTCAGGCCATGCCAACAGCCAGCTACTCGCTTCCCCTGGGTGACCACTTGTCTCAAGCCACCAGGGAGAACATATGGCGGGGGGGGGAGTATGTCGACATCTTCACCCTCCTTAACCGGGAACCAACCAAGGAGGAAAGGGAGGGGCAAGATGACAGGGACAAGGAATTGTTGCATCGTCGCAAGTCCCCTCGTACGTGGGCTAACTGGCTACCATCCTACTTGATCTATATGGCGGTTTATCTCAGGGCTCGCCCTGATTTGGCTATCCCAATGGTGCAGTATTTGGACAACATTTACCGTGCTGTCGTGGATTTCCCTGGCCCGTCATGGTTAGCCTATGACAAGGAATTCAGAATGAGAGCCGCCCTTCACCCTGAGATGAAGTGGGACGAACCATGCCAGCTATTGTGGCTCCTTTATATGACCCCTACACAGCCAGCACCAGGTGACCGGTACCACTGCGGCCACGCGGTGCAGCAGCCCACCACTACACAGGCTCCCCGACAGCTGGTGGGGCAGGGGGTTCCAGCCCGCCTGCTTGTTGGAGTTACTCCTCTAATGGAGTGTGCACCAGGCGGCAATGCAAATTCAAGCATGAGTGCCCTTCCTGTGCCGGACCGCACACTACTTCCACATGCCTGCGGGCTGGCGGGTCACATGGCAGGGGGAGGGGATACCAGGGGCCGGCTAGAGTGGCATCTGATGCCGCTACACATCCAAAAGGCCCCCTCCCCAATTAACCTCAGGATGCTAGAGAGGTGGTTGCGCATCTATCCTAGGAAGGATGACGCGGTCTATCTGTTAGAGGGTTTTACTTATGGCTTCCACATCCCATTCAGTGGTGTTCGCACACCCCAGGATGCCCCAAATTTACAGTCCCTCAGGGGTAAGGAGGACATTGCTGCAGAAAAGATAGCCAAAGAATTGAGGAAGGGTAGGGTTGCTGGCCCATTTGATAGCCCCCCATACTCAAATTTAAAAGTCTCCCCTCTCGGCTTAGTGCCTAAAAAATCCTCAGGTGAACTTCGCTTGATTCACCATCTCTCCTACCCTGCGGGCTCCTCAGTCAATGACGCTATACCAGATGACCTTTGCTCGGTCCGGTATACGTCCTTTGACCAAGCCTTGCAGATGGTCCGCTCATGCAGTCGCAGGGCACTACTGATGAAATGTGATATTAAATTGGCATTCCGATTGTTGCCAGTACACCCTGACGACTTTGAGCTTTTAGGTTTTTGTTTTCAGGGCAAGTTTTATGTGGACAAAGCTATGCTCTTCGGCTGCTCCATTTCGTGCTCAGCCTTTGAATGCTTTAGCACCTTTTTCATTGGGCTTTCATTCAAAGGTCGGGATCTCGGGCCGTGGCACAATACCTCGATGATTTTTTGTTCAGGGGTGAACGCGACTCGGGCACATGTGGACAGCTGCTTGCCGCATTTCAGGGGCTTATGGCAGAACTTGGTGTTCCCCTTGCCCCTGAAAAGACTGAAGGCCCAGCCACCACCCTCACCTTTCTAGGCATAGACATTGACACTGTCACACAAACATCCAGGTTGCCAACAGAGAAGGTGACCCGGATCTCAGACATGATTTTGGCTATGTTAGCCAAACACAAGGTGTCTCTCCGTGAGTTACAGGTGCTCCACGGGCACCTCAACTTTGCCTGTAGGGTGGTAACCCCAGGTAGGGCTTTTGCCAGGCATCTCTGTGATGCTATGGTGGGTCTTTCCAAAAAGCACCACAGGGTCCGACTTACGAGGGGTTTGTGGGCCGACCTATCAGTCTGGCTCATGTTCCTGCAGGGCTTCAATGGAATTTCCTTTTGGTGGGCAGAGCAAATTGCCACCCCCCCACACACACTTTCAAGTACAGTCGGATGCCTCGGGTTCCCTTGGCTATGGGATTTATTTTAATGGCAGGTGGGCCTATGGTAGGTGGCCTCAGGAATGGCAAGGTACTGAGCACCTACACGATCTCACGTTCCTTGAGTTTTTTCCGATTCTGGGTGCACTTATGCTCTGGGGGGACATGTGGGCTAATTCCGTAGTTCACTTTTGGTGTGACAATGCTGCCGTGGTGCATATTGTCAATGCCCAAACATCCAGGTCCCCCAGGGTCATGGCCTTGGTTAGACAGTTTGTCCTCAGGTCCCTGCACCTTAATGTGCTCTTCAGGGCTAGACATGATCCAGGCATTAACAATGATATTGCTGACTCTTTATCCCGCCTGCAGATCTCCCGGTTCCGTGCCTTGGCACCAGATGCAGAGGAACTTCCCTCTCCACTTCTGAGTGAGATGTGGACCTTTGGCGAGGAGAAGTGAACCGGGCAATCGGCATGTCTTTGGCCCCATGCACACATAAGGCATATCAGCACATGTTCCTCCAATTTAGGGCTTTCTGTAGGGAGGTGCAACTGCCTGACATGTGCCCGATCCCAGTTGAACATGTTTTGCAGTATATGGTGCACCTTCATGATCGAGGTCTAGCCCCACGCACCATTGCCACCAGGCTTTCTGCTTTGGCATTTATGGCTAAGGCACGGGGTTATGCTGATCACATGGGTGACTTCCGAATATGCCATGTCTTGGAGGGGTGGACACGTGAACGCGGCCGCTGCCCTAACACACGTCAGCCTTTCCCCTTCTCTGCTGGCAAGCCTTGCCAGGGGTTGGCATAGCCTTTGCTATGATTGGTACGAAGAGTCTCTTTTCCATGCAGCTACCACCGTGGCTTTCTTTGGGGCTCTTAGAATCAATGAGCTGGTCCCACTTTCAAAAGGGGACATGTCCCGTAGGGCACTGGAACTGGAAGATGTTTCTCTCAACCAGGATTAGGCTCAGTTGAGGATTCGCTCCTCAAAGGCTGATCAGCAAGGGAAGGGTAATAGCGTGATGCTTCTACGATGTACAATTGCTGACATCTGTCTGATTGGTGCCCTACATGCATTTGTGGCAGCGTGTGGTTCATGCCCTGGCCTGTTGTTTTGTCACCAGGATGGGTCCCCACTTACCAAATTCCAATTCTGGAGGGTTCCCGGGATGGCACTTCACAGTTTGGGGGTCCCCGGGGCTCGTTATGGTACCCACTCATTTCAGATAGGTGCAGCATCAATGGTGGCTGCATTCAGGTACTCAGAGGCTGACATACGTCGGATGGGCAGGTGGGGATCTGCGCGTTTTGCTCTGTATGTTCGTCCTCTCACCATAAGAGTGCCTTCCCTGCTCTCACTTTCATTTCTTTTATTGCAGACCCTGTGTGCTTATGCACACCGGTGGCAGTCTGGCTGGTGGGCCACAGTTACGTGCACTGGGCAGCACAGTATGCGGCTTCGTCGGAATGGGGACCCCATCTCGGGCTACGTGCAACTGCGCGTATGCAGTGGTATGGTGTGTGCGGCATGAGGTGGCGGGAACTGTTACCATTCCTGATGTCCATTAGGGACGCCGGACCTCCAGATATTTTAATTATGCACCTCGGAAGCAACGATCTTGCACAGATCACCGGCCTTGCATTAAAGACATCCGTGCGCAGTGACCTGGCGGTTCTCCATCACTTATGGCTGCACATGTGGTTGCTATGGTCAGACATCATACCGAGACCCTACTATAGGGGAGGACTTGATCCTCGTGGTTTGGACCGTGCCCAGTGGTCAGTGAACAGGGCTGTTGCTCGGTTCCTTATTGAGAATGGTTTGGGAACAGTCATTCGTCATCACGGGAAAGGGTTACAGGACTATAGCCTGTATTCTGGAGATGGGGTTCACCTGTCAGCAAGAGGTTTGGACCTCTTTTTGGGTGACGTGTAAGCGGGCCTGGTGACCGAATTGACGGTCAGGGGGGGCGGTGAGGCATCATGGATGCCTCCCCATGTGGCAGGTAGCACTGGTAAGGTAAACTTGATGACCCATAGGTATCCGGCAGGTTCGCAATTGATTGGCCAACACGAGGATAGGTACAGGGGAAACAGGCTTGGCCGGTCAAGGGTGAACCATGAATGGGGTGATGCTAGGAGCTAGACAGCCTACATCACATTGATATTTTACCGGATACACGTCAGAGGGTGGGGTCAACAGATAGCATATTGGCTTCGGTCAACAATTTATTTGTGTCAACAAACAAATTGATACATGATAGCCAATTGCCATTGGCAATTCGGGGTGGGAACTTACCAGTGCTACTGCGGCCTGCTTGCCTTAAATATTTTACAATTGGATGAAACACCAATTCAAAGTTATAATTCGGACTAGGGCATTATTCAATAAAAGTGGCCCAATGCTTTAAATCCAATACCCGTGTCTGTGTCTTTATTTTGGGGGGTGCGCCTGCAAAGACTTATGGTTGCTTGCTGAAGAGCTTAATAGCTTGCAACATTATTCTATTTTGTTTTTATCGAGTGACTTAACCTTTAATTCCCTTTTGGTTTTTACAATAAAACTCTTTTTGGTTTACAAACCATGCTTATTATTTTCCAGATTACAGTAACAAAACATTACACCTACGTATACTGCCAGTCAGTGCTGTGACACATGGCTTGTGTATCACTACAGTAAACAATGTTGTGTTTCACCGAAAAATATTCCTGCTTTCCAAAGGAAAGTGTGAAGTAAACATTTAGCATTGACAGACATATATTAGAAGGGTAAAAGGGAAGACTATTGGGTTTTTAATTGGTGATATGAATAATCCAGGAGGATTGTACCTATGCATAGGTTTAAATGGAAATCCCAAAATTACTATAGTGATTCGTGGTGGTTGTTATTTGGGTGGTGGTACATTCACACAGAGAAGTGTGGAAGGAGCATGCGGTTTATTTCAAAAAATGAGATTCTGGTATCATTTTCCCTACTTTTTAAAGGTCTTTCAGCTCTTGTTTTGTGCAGGAAACTGCTAAATCCTGCACAAAGCAATATTCAGCATAGGTTTATCCTATGCAGGAAAGATGTGAATCTACAGCGCAATTATAATAATCCTGCTGAGTGCCATGTTTCTTCCAGAAAAAATATTATCGTAAAAGTTCCAATAAACCCTGCATTATTCCTGCATGGTTTCTCAGGGGAGTAGGGTATCTTGTGCATAGAGTTTCACATTGAAGAGAAATGCCTCCCCTCACTTCCTTGCTGAAACCAAGAGACTATAAGACTCACATCTCTAGGCAGTGCAATCCTAACCCGAAGATACATTGGTTATATAGAGATAGGTTTTTTTAGATTCAAGCTTCTTCTGCCAGCAGATCTCTCAGTGGAAGAGCCACAAAAAGTGGTAAAAGAGGGTTTAGCCAAGGAGGATCTGAATTACACCAGATCCAAGTTTCCTTCAGTTTTGTTGTTTACACAAAGTTAAAGCCAAAAATACTGCACATCCCTTCTGTGCAAGTCACGTTCTATGCAAGTGTAAAAGGGTTCTATGCAAGCGTAAAAGCCTTCTACGCATGCGTAGAACGCGACTTGTGCAAAACCATTGTGCGCAGGTCCCGGATTGTCCGGTGCCGCTGTTGACAGGTATGATAAGTGTACATACTCTTTTAGATGAGTGTCACAGACCGGGGAATGAAATCAAGTATTCTTAATGTTACTGTGTATCTTTCTGTTGTAGAGGCAGAGGAAGGCAGCAAGGGTGTGTGGATAAAGGAAAGGGAGGAGAAACACCCAGAAAATGGAAATGGAACGGGCAATAATCCAAAGTGAAAATTTGAATGCGATAATTAAAATGGTGAATAAACTAAGAACACGCATCCATTCACTGCATAAGAAAAAAGTACATCTATGAATAGCACAATACTAAATGCAAAAGCATAATATTGCTCCCAGCATCAAAATAAAACAGATAGATTGAGTAGTTCAGGAGGGGTCTACCCGTGAGCATGAAGGAACTAGATAAAGTTCGTACTGGAACAGTTCATAAGTCCACGAAACTAGTCATAAAAGTAATACAATACGAGAGCTGTAGCAAAAAACTCCACACAGGAAACAAGATGGTGAAAGCAACAGCGATGGGAAGACCACCAGCAACCGAATCTATCTGTTTTACTTTGATGCTGGGAGCAATATTATGCTTTTGCATTTAGTATTGTGCTACTCATAGATGTACTTTTTTCTTATGCAGTGACTGGATGCGTGTTCTTAGTTCATTCACCGTTTTAATTATCGCATTAAAATTTCCACTTTGGATTATTGCCCGTTCCATTTCCAATTTCTGGGTGTTTCTCCTCCCTTTCCCTTCTGTTGTAGAGGGACTGCAGTGGCTTAGTGGTTAAAATGCTGAACTTGACAAGTGGAAGGTCAGCAGGTCAGCAGTTTGAGACCCGAGTCTGTCCCAGCTCATGCCAACCTAGCAGTTGAAAAGCAGGAAATTGCAAATTGATAAACAGGTACCACTTCAGTGGGAAGGTAACAGTGTTCTGTGCACTCCAGTGTCTAGTCATGCCTTCCACATGTCCATGGAAACATCTGCAGACACAGACAGTGGTGCCTCTTTGGCTATAAACAGAGTTGAGCACTGAACCCTAGAGTCGGATACAACTGGCTTTCAAACAAGGGTGACCTTTACCTTTACCAACTCTCTCTTGTGCATTATTGAGGAATGATTCAGGAGGAAATAAATTAGAAAGGACATTTTTTTTTTACTGCTCCTCTCTCCAGAACTACAAATGTCCACAACTGAGACTGGATGCCAATTCTAAGCCTCAATACATCTCTGACCATATTGATATCATATAGTGTAGGATGACACAGGAAGAATGAGAACCCTGGCCCGTTTTTCTGCCACCAGGATGGGTCTCCCCTTACTAAATTTCAATTTTGGAAGGTGACCGGTATGGCACTATCCAGTGTTGGCCTCCCAGGGGCTCATTACGGCACCCATTCGTTTAGGATAGGTGCTGCTTCAACTGCAGCTGCATTTGGGTACTCTGAGGCTGATATATGCCATATGGGAAGATGGGGATCTAAGCGTTTTGCATTATATGTTCGCCCTCTTAAGGCATGAGTACCAGTTAAGTCACTGTTCTCTTTTTTTCTCTTACAGACCCTGTGTGTCCCTGCACACCGGTGGCAGTATGGCTGGTGGGCCACAGTTACGTGCACTGGGCAGTGCAGTATGCTGCGGCGACAGAGTGGGGACCCCAGCTTGGACTGTGTGCAGCCGCATGCATACGTTGGTACGGTAAGCGTGGAATGAGATGGCGGGAACTGTTGCCATTCCTTTTCTCCATCAGGGATGCTGAACCGCCTGATGTCCTTGTACTGCACCTCGGGGGCAATGACCTTGGCCAGGTCACTGGCCTTTCTTTAAAATTCACGATTTGCAGTGACCTAGCTTATTTGCATTATGTGTGGCCGTCCACAAGGCTGCTATGGTCGGACATCATACCACGTCACGCTTACAGGGGAGGTATTGACCTCCGCGCCCTTGACCGCGCTCGTCGCTCGGTGAACAGGGCAGTTGCCCGGTTCGTGGCAGACAAGGGTTTGGGGATGATCATCCGACACCCCATCATTAGTTTACAAAATTATGATCTTTATGCAGGGGATGGGGTCCACCTGTCGGCTAGAGGTATGAACCTCTTTTTGGAAGATTTGCAAGCAGGCCGGTTGACCAAGCTGACGGTTTGGGGGGTGGGCGGTGAGTCTTCATTGAAGCCTCCCCGTGTGGCGGGTAGCACTGGTAAGGTAAAGATTTATGACCCATAGGTATCCGGCAGGTTCGCAATTGACTGGCCAACACTTAGACAGGTACAGGTGTAATAACGTTGACCGGTCAACGACGAACCAGGCAAGGGGTGATGGCAGGAGCTTTTCAGCATGCATCACCCCGTGATTTGACGGATACACATCAGAGGGTGGGGTCAGTAGATAGTTTATTGACTACGGTCAACAATTTGTTTGTGTCAACAAACAAATTGATACAAATGGATACATTGTAGCCAATTGCCATTGGCAATTTTGGGAGGAACCTTACCAGTGTAACTGCGGCCTGCTTGCCTTAAGAATTATAATTGGATGAGTACCAATTGAAAGTTATAATTCGGATTAGGGCATTATTCAATAAAAGTGGCCCAATGCCTTTATCCATATACCGGTGTCTGAGACTTTCTTTGGGGGGTGCGCCTGCAAAGGAAAATGCTCTTTCCTCCTGAGGATTATTAGACATGTTTGGGACTATAAACTCTAATAAAGACACAGAAAAAGACTGAAGAAAAATATCTATTGGATTTTAAAATTAGGTACAACTCCCTTCATATATTAAATTCCTTGCTTTGTTCTACAATTAAGGACTCTAATATGACATGGCAAATGTCTGACATATTCTACATCTCACTGGGATCTTCCTTTTTACTCCAATTTGTGTCAATATCCTGATATATATTTTTCTGTCTTAGATTATGTTTCTGCAACCTGTGGTAATTGTTTTCCTTATCTTTGTGAGTCCTTTTGTACTTTATGTGTGTGTGCTTCCATTTTCACTGGTGACAAATGAAAAGCATAAATGGCTCCTGAATGACAGGATTGCTGAGTAAATAAGGAACACTCCATTGCCTTGTGTGCTATTGAATGGGATGCATGTAAAGTGTATATGAAAGGGAGGGTTATAGCATACAATTCAAATAAGTAGAAGTTTACAATTCAATAAGAGGGAGACCTGAAGGTATACTAAAATCTTTATTAAATTTATTTATAGCTCATACTTCTCCAGAACATCATCATGAATTGCAACATGCTAAGAGTGATCTGAATAATTTATTGTCCTCTAGAGCAGAATTCATATAGACATGTTTCCACAGAGATATTGGGAGACCCTTGACTGACTGTTGTATTGATTAATAGCACACAGAATAATCCCCACCCCAACAAATGTTTGTTCAGCCATACTGTATATCCAAAAGATGAATACCCCAAAGATCCTCTTTTTCTGTGCTTAACTTTACAACATGTGGACGTATGGAGCATAAACATGACCTAGACCCTCAAGTCCTCCTAGGCTATGGGCTTCATGTCCGCATCCCAAAGGAAGCTCACAAGGCTAGAGTAAGAAGCCAGGCCTTCTCAGTGATAGCCCCATCAGTGTGGAATACTGTACCATATTTACCTATAAAATCTTGCATTAACCATTGGTGTCCAGCATGCACGCCCGCACCTGGCCCAACCATCCTGAATCGAGCCACCTACACCTACCTTTACAGCATCTGAGCATTACCGCAAGGGTCCACCAGCCACGTGTGGGGCAACCTCCCCATGAACGCGGCATGAAAAAGAAACTACAGGGCCCAGTTTCCTCCGCACACCACCCCTCAGCCAATGAGACTGAAGGGTGCGAGCATGGAGGAGGCTGGGAAAGCCGGGGCATGCAGTAAAAAAAAAACACCGACGCACCGGCTGCCACTTCCCCACGGCCCTGGCAACTATCGGGGAGAAGAGGGGAAAACCATCTTTTCCCTGAACGCCTGCCACTTCCCTCAGAGAGACAAAGGCCAAGAATGGGTATCCATTCGCTGCCTTCGCCTCCAGGAGGGAACCCATCGCTTTTCACGGGGGGCGGGGGGTGAAAGAACTGGTGCCTTCATCTCTCTCCCACGGAGGGAAGCAAACAACTTCCTCGGGAAGAAAAGGCAGTGAGCGGCGCTCCGTTCACTGCCTTTACTTCCTGAGGAAGTGTTTTGCTTTCAATGGGGGGTAAAGGCACTAGTGTCTTCACTGCCCAACACACACACACACACCCGTTAAAAGCAAACCAATTCCATGGGAAACAAAAGCAGTGAGTGGGACTCCAGACACTGGCTTTACTTCCCAAGAAAGTGTTTTGCTTTCAATGGGGGGGGGGGAGTGAAGGCACAGATGTCCCATTGAAAGCAAACCAATTCCCCGGGAAGCAAAAGCAGTGACCAGGGCTCCAGACGCTGCCTTTACTTCCCGAGGAAGTGTTTCTTTTTCAACAGGGGTGGGGGAGGTGAAGACACTGATACCTTTAGCCCCATCTCCCATTGAAAGTGAACCAATACCCCAGGAAACAAAGGCAGCAACTGGGGCTCCAGATGCTGCATTTACTTCCCAAGGAAGTGTTTCTCTTTCAACCGGGGGGGGGGGAGGTGAAGACACTGATGCCTTTAGCCCCTGCCCCCGTTGAAAGTGAACAACTACCCCGGGAAGCAAGGGCAGCAAATGGGTGCAGCCTCCTCCCCCCTCTCTCTCTCTTTCACACACACACACCTACTGTGCTGCACATTTCAAATCTGCCCTGTGTGTGTGTGTGTGTGTGTATGAGTGTTCACATAAAAAACATACCCCTAACCAACAACATGCAAAACAAACATGCCCGGCTTGCCGGGCAATAATTTGCTAGTCTTATATATGCTGGGCCCCTCTCTTCAAATATTTTGCAAACTGGTAACATCCTGACTGTACAGAGAGGTGTTTATCTATATTCTTCTTCCTCATTAAGCTACCACACTTCATTATTATTTTTTTGGCTACTCTATGTATTTATTTAATTCTTTAAATTTATTTACTAATGGCAGAAAAGAAGCTACAGTGTTCTGTTTCAAAGGAAAGTTAAGGAGCGGTAAGTTGCTTTATTATAGAGTAGCTGGCATCTGTATGACACTTTGTAAACAAGCCTACTCATTGTGAAATGGCATAGCAGGTACAAACTGTAGCACTGCATTTAATATGTTACATTTTGCCCCCCACCCCAGCCTGGAAGAAGAGACAGGCACAGATACAGTAGAACCCCGCATAATTAAAAAAACTACATTCCACGGAGCTTTTTGCTACGCGGTTTTTCCCCATTATGCAGGTCCCTATGGGAGATGCCCCGCATAACGAAAAAAAGTTTGTTAACCAGGGTTCCCATTAAGTGGGTATACCCTGGTTGCCAAAAACTGTGCATAATGGGGGGAAATCGGTATGCGGGGTATCGCCATTGCATAACAAACACACCATTGTGTGATTTTTTCACTATGCAATGTGTTCGTTATGCGAGGTACCACTGTATTGGATTTAACTAGGGTCACAACTTTATTAACTTTTCATACTGGTGAATCACCCCTTCCTGCAGTGTGGCCTAATATAGTGCAGATGGCTGCACCTACTCTTCACAGGCCCGAAGCCCCCAACACTGTCGAAGAGACAGCCTACTTCTGGCCAGCAAAAATCCCAGGTGACACTGGCCAGCCACCCAAGCCTTGTGACCTTAGGCAGGTAATGGCCAATCTTGAGATCCACATAACCAAGATGTTGGGCACATTAGAAACTGTCAAATATCTTGGGAACTCACCATCACTAGTTTCCTTTCTGCACTACCTGCCAAGGCAATTGGCTAAATCAAGTTATGCACCTTGCCCTTCACAAGGCCACCCAACTTGGCACTAAAGCCCCTCTGCAAATTCAAAGAAATACCTCCTGTATGTGGAGTATTTGCTCTACCATTGAACAAGAGTCCTTTTTGATAAAACTGTAGGCAGACAACCAGTAGGAGCATGAAAATTGCCTGCAGACTTTCTAATTCTGGATGAAATAGGTTGCCTCCTTAGAGTCTACTTCCTTAGAGTTAAAGTAAAGAATGCTGGCTAAATTCTTTATCCTCACGGATTTATGCTGTCTTGATGTCACAGGAAACCTCAATGAGGAATTTTTCAGCCCTGTGAAGATTCTTCATCTCCAGCACAAGAGCTGAAGAAGAAGTGTTTGTTTTTCCTAATCAATGTCTTTTTAATTAGACTAGATTGTCTAGGAACAAAATTTATATTCTTTTCCTTCAAGTAGCAAATTGCATATTCAAACAACTCATTTAATGTTTCAAATTTATTTAGATTTAAAAGGCTGCTTCTCCCCCTGAAAACACAGGTGCATAGCTTAAGTGTGCTTCTGGATGCCTTCCTGTGCCTGGATGTTCAGGTTTCAGTGGAGGCCAGGACTGCATTTACATAGTTAAAACAGGTGTATCAGCTCTGCCTGATGTCTGATCCCATCACAATGATGCATGCCTTAATTACATCCCAGTTGGAATACTGTAACATGCTTGATATGGGGCTGCCTTTGCAAAATTTTCAGAAACTTCATTGGGTCCAAAAAAATTCAGTCAGATTGTTAGCTGGGGCAGATTACAGAGATTGCATAGCTCCCCTATTACAAAAGCTCTGTTGGCTTCTGGACTGTTTATGAGCACAATTCAAAGTCCTAAATGGCTTGAGCTCAAGCTGTCCCAAAGACAAATAAAAGGTAGAGGTCTTCCTTGCTCAAAAGCCAGTGGGGTCTGACTCTAGTCTAGAGAGTGGTGTTCATCTCCATTTACAGTCAATGAGCCAATGCTGTCAGTGTCTGCAGATCTTTCCGTGGTCATGTGGTAGCCATAATTTGATGCTGAAGCACACAGCAATGGGAAGCTCAGTCTGTCATACAGCCCTTCTGGTTTTCACGTTCTGTGTTTTTGAAGCCACAGCAGTCCTGTCTCTCCCCTTATCAGCCTCCCTAGGTTTTAAGATCATCAGGGAACACATTTCTTTTGATCCCACCCACCCTCTCGGGTGCTTTTAGCAGTGACATTCTCTGTCACTGCCCCTAGATGCTGAAACGTCCTTCCTGCCTTTCTGCAATTGGGCAAAGAACTTTATATTCAGACAGGTTTTCTTTTAGTGACTGGCAGTCTAAGGCAGGGGTTCGCAACTTACAGCCCCTGGGCTGAACTCGGCCTGCAGTGTCATTTCATGTGACCCACTGCCCTCGCTCCCACTGGAAGCAGCAGAAGCGGTGAAAACAGCCGAAAACATGCCACCCTCACTCCTGCCACCACTGCCAGAAGCAGCAGAAGTGGCAAAACAGCTGAAAATGTGCTGTACATGCACCCACAGCTATAATAAACACATTTACAACAGCTGCAGACATGTTTTATGGCAGCATTTATGGTGGGGGCAACCACATGTCCAGCCTGTTCAGTTGTCTGAGGGGGCGTGGTCTGGCCCATAGCTGGAAAAGGTTGAGAGCCTCTGATCTAAGGTGTTTGGGAGCCTTACAATGTAGTTGTTTGTTTGTTGCTGTTTTTAATGTTTTTAGTATTACTTTTATCTGTGATTTTTTAATTCTTTTTTAAAAAATATAATAATTTATTTCTTTTGTTTAATGATGTCCATTTTAATACTGTATGCTCCCTTGAGTCCTTTAAGGAGAAAATTAGTAATAATTAAATAATTAAGAAAACAGTAGTTATTATTGTTTAATGACATAGTTACCCATTTGCTCACTGTTACTAACACACAGGAAGGCAAATTGATACATTTGTAAATTTAATATGAATTCAAAGCAGCAAAGGCTTTGTAATCATATGACATAATGATTTAAGGAGAAAATGTTGTAAATCTGACAAATTATCCTTTGGTCTTCAGACAGTAAATATTTACCTGGGAGTAAGACTTGTTTCATTCAGTAGGATTTAATTCCATGTGGGCATCCACTGGATGGTGTTACAATTGTATCTTCATGAACTAAAACAGAAATGGTATCTATCATCATCTCTGTTAGGTTTATTTTGCCTTTCACTTTTCTCTGTCGTTCACCACTGCTTCATTAAAGCACTTTCCTAAGATTGTTTTAAAAAAGTGTGTGTGTGTGTGTGTGTGTGTGTGTGTGTGTTTGTGTTGTGTGTTGTGTGTGTTGTATTGTGTTGTGTGTGGTGTTTGGAGGCCCAAAGATTACCAAAAATTGTTTCCTATCATAATTCTGTGCTCAGCGACCCAGAGAGAAATGCTATGTTCAGCTTCCAGTAAAACAGTTAACAGGGAGTAGGAAAAAGGAAAGAGGCATATTTTTGTCATATTCAAAAATGGAAAAATGTGTTCATTCATGGAACTGACTCAGATGCACATTATCTTGTGTAGATATCAAGGAATGATTCCATGCTTCCACGCACCAGTGCACAAATTGTAGTACTGAAAAGTGAGTAGCAACTTTTTTTCTGATCCTTACAGCAGAAACTGTTCATACACTAACTGTGTTTTTGCAAGATCAGGAAAATTTGTTTAGAGAATGTGTTCTCAACAATATGTTCAGTTGTTGTATTTTGATAAAATAATTGGTATAGCTGTTCAATCGTTTTTGCTGTTGAACGGAATCATAGGGTCAGAATCTTTTTGACATTGTTAGTACTCGCATATAGAACATTACTTGTTGGATACCTGGAGAAAACTTGACCGAAGCAAGAAGTAAAAGAGAAGCTTAAAAAAAGTAAAAAAAAATGCTTGCCTCAAATGATGATAGTGGTGGTGGTGGTAGTGGTGGTGATGATGATGATGATGATTTATAGTAGTAGTAGCAACAGTACTAGTCATGGAGCAAGGTATATGTGGTATACCTATGGCCTGTCATTAATCCAAAGAAACAATTCATCATACCACAGCTGAACGCCTTAAAATGGCATGAACTGATAAGACATATCGCCATAACCAAATTGAAAAGGCCATTTTTCAGTAGTTCATGGATGGATTTTGGCTAATGAAGCAAATAAAGACATAGCTAGACATCATTTGGAGATGATTCCCAACAGATGAGAGCTTGGCTGTGATGAAATGAATGTCCAGTAGAAGCTTATCTGCACCAAGATGGATTTGTGAGGCTTCTAACCAACTGCAGGGGTTCTTGGATGAATCTAACTGCTTTGATCCATTCCAGCCAGGCTTCAGGCCACACCATGGCACCGAAACTATGCTGGTTGCATTGCAAGGTGACTTGCTCTGGGAGGCTGACCTGAGAGCTTCATCTATCCTGGTACTCCTGGATATCTAGGTGGCTTTTGATAACATTGACCATGGTATCTTACTGGGGCGATTGTCAGTGTTGGAGGTACAAGGCCCTATTTTACAGTAGTTTTGTTCCTTCATCAGTGATCATCCCCAGAGAGCTTGGGGAATGTTTGTTGGCTCCATGGACTCTCCAATCGGGTGTTCCCCAGGGGTTGATTATTTTCCCAATGCTATTTAACATTTATGTGAAATCGCTGGGAGGGGTCATCCAGAGATTTGGAGCACACTGTCACCAATATGCAGATGACACACAACTCTATCTCTCCTTTACATAATCTGCAGTGGAAGTGGTCTGGTGCCTGGATGACTGCCTGTCTCAGCGAATGATCCTTTGGAAGTATTAATAGATGGGAGTAATTTGTTTAACGTGAGTGACATATTTATATTTTGCACAGAAACATGGGCTGAAATTTTGTTGCTCAGTATAGTAAATTGAAACTGGAGTATGCCCATTTAAGCCATTGGAAGTTACAGAGGAGCTGACTCACCAAATTTCATTGAATGGGCTTACTCTAGTCTGGCATACTATGCTAAGCAACAGGATTTCTACCCCAAAGATTTGTAATCTTGCTGCTGGCAGTAAGGACATTGATCTGTTTGCTCCTAAGGAGGAGAGAGAAATCTCATGGAAGTTAATGTTTCTTCTGTTGAAAATGCCAAGATGAAAGCAGTGCAGAGTTGAAGTACCCTGCTCTAGAGATTTAATTTGATTTGATTTGCTTAGTTAATTTGTCTGTTTCTTCAGTTTACCTATATTGTGTTTACTTTTGTTTAACTTTGCTGTTCTTGCCATCAAATGACTAAATGTTTTGCCAAGGTGTTCTGAGAAGGCAGTGGCACTCTTTGTCATTCATGGCAGCCACCTGCTGAGAGGTTGTTTTGGCCAGGGAATATCATGCCGAGTCAGTACTGCAATTTTCTTGACAGATGGGCTGTTTTCATATGCTGGAAAACTTGATGAGGGTGTGAAGCCCAGGAAGGAGTTAGCTCAGCATGGTGGCGTCTGCTGCAAGGAATGGATGCCAGCATTTATCCTGGTGGCTCTCCCCCACCCAGTGCCAGTTCTGTGACATCCAATGAGCCCTTGAAAGCCAGTGTGAGAAAGTGGAGTACTTTTGAACTAAAATTTGAATTCATTACCACCAGAAACTTATGTGGTTTCAGTTTCAGAGACGGGACACTGGAATCATCTGCTTTCTGTCTGACTCCTCTGATGACATACTGAGGAAACTTTCCACATGGTACTGACTCCTCCGTGAGCCAGGTGGCTATTACATCAGTCATAGTTCCATAGCTGGTACTGAAGGTAACTGCTACGGACTTATTTTGGTTAGTGGAAGGTGTGAGCATGAGTGAGTCTAAATGAAACAGACTGTGTGCATGAGATGAGGATGGAAATGGTGATATGTTGTTGCTCGGATGGAAGAAGTACTGGTCATAATTCTATTGATGGATGGAATTTCATTGAGATCACAAGGATTTGTGGACTGAGTTGGCTGGACTTTGGTAAGGTCTTAATATTGGTAACTTCAGCTTGCCTGGATAGCCATGCCACAATTTGCACACAGCTCTTCAAAGAAAAGACCTACCACTTTATGGCTTTAAGGTTGGTCTGTTTCATGGTGGGGGTCTGCAATATGCTAGTGGCAATTTCTCTGTTTGATTTTCGTATCTGAAGGAAACAATCATTTGTCCCATTTGGAAGAAACCAAATCAAGTGGCCGATGACTAAAACAATAATATGATAGTTGCTAATAGCCCCATATCTTAGGTAAAGAAGTTGAGAGGGTTGTGGCAGGTCAGGAATGGATGACCTTGATTATTTCCAGTCTGGCTTTAGGCCACATCATGATACCAAGAGTACAATAGTCACACTGCTTGATGATCTTCTAAAAGAGTACTGACAATGGCAATGCCACCTTTTAAGGACTACATCTCTCAGCAGCCTTTGATACTGTGGACCATGGTACTATTCTGGTCAAGCTGACTTGGGATATGTATATGGGTGTAAAATAGTATTTATTAAAGTTCTGAGTACTATGGAAATATTAGTATTAGGGTGCTGACTAGATATCAAACAGTTTACATGACTTAAAGATATTGTATGAATTCCTACTCTTGCACCAACATTTAATCCTTATGTTTAAGACAGAGTTCAATTCCTGGGTACTGCATGACGGAGTAAGCTGCCATCTCTGTCTCAACTCCTGCCAACCTAGCAGTTTGAAAGCAAGAAATTGTAAGTAGATAAATAGGAACCACTTTGGTGAGAAGGTAACAGAGTTCTGTGGACCCCACTGTTGAGGCATGCCACATGTCCATGGAAACATCAGAAGATGCAGACAGTGCTGGCTCTTTGGCTATAAACAGAGATGAGCACTGAACACTAGAGTTAGATATGACTGGCTTTTGAGCAAGAGCAACCTTTACCTTTACCTTCTTTACCCTTTCTCAAAAGCCAGTCGTATCTGACTCTAGGGTTCAGTGCTCATCTCTGTTTCAAAGCTGAAGAGCCAATGCTGTCTGCTTCTGCAGATATTTCCACGGACATGTGACAGGCATGACTAGAGAAATGCAGTAGATTGGAAAGCACTTGTTCGTTGCTATATATTTGTCATTGTGGTGCCATGATCAGATGAACTTTGCTTCTAAAAGATACAGCTCAATCTTTTTGTTGACTCAAGGAAAGACAGAGGTTTCAGAATCCACTTCCAAATTTTATACAATATTTTTTCTAAAAATAAATAAATAAAAGCCCCAGAGCCTAGAAAAGGATCCTTTAAATGAGATTTATAACATACCTCTAGGATTTCCACAACCCAAAAAACCCTGTTTGAATGAAATACAAGTGGCTTGAATTTTGGTGGTCAGAGAACCCGTTTTTCCTTCAATGCACACTTAATACAGCCTGTGTTCAACTTATATTGTCATTCAGGCTCTTTCAAATTGGCCTTAACTCCCATTTGTACGTCATGCTACATGGAATTATAATGCAACTGATTATTTCTCAATACCAGAATTATCAGTTTTTGAGATCTCTTGGAGGAATGTCAAAACAAAAACACATGAAAACAAATTACTAGAGTTCAAGATCTTTCAGAAATTTTCTCCTTTCAGCCAGCGCATGTCAAGGTCTGCGAAATAAATTACTTTTGAATACTTTTGTAACATATGTCAGCCATCTTGCTTATCACTGAACAAGCCATATTTGAACTAAACAGCCTGGTATCACATTGAGGGATGTGGTTGCTGATTGAACACAGGTGTAATAGTTGATATACTGTCACACAGTCTGACATTAACCTAAGATCTTTGTTGAAATACTTATTACTGATGGCACGGAATGTAATTGCTAATTTTCTGCCTGAGTGGTTACATATTTTCTCCAATTCTTAAGAGTTATTCATCCTTTTCTCACTGCCCATTTCTCAGAGTTTAAGGTAGATGTGTCATTGGTCCACAGGCCAGTAATTGAACCTGTCACTTGCAATCTACTGACTTCATCCCTCAGAAATGTGACTACTGCTTCATTCACCTTCCTGCTTATTTTTCTCTTGGTAACAAATGACTTACTTGAACCTCCAACTACCAGATATTCATTGTTTACCTTTACAAATCTCTAGTCACCAAACAAAGAAACCAGGAGCAACATTCTCTTGTTTTGCATTCATTGTAAGGATTTGACACTCAGAACAAGCTGCGCTTTCCAAGTCTCATTTTAATAAATAAATCAGATTGAAGGATCCAGTTAAAAATCCAAGAGACAAAAATACATAAGAGGCTGTGACAGCACAAAATGTAGAATACTGACCTGTGGTTGATGGGTTCAGGAGATCCCTTCTACAGCCACTCAGCCACAATACTCTTCTTATCTTTCAGGTGGGTCAGCTAAAGAAAGAGGCAGTTGTAGTGATAACTGTGATCCCCTGTCTAGCGATGCAGCCCACACCAGCCAAAATTGACCCTGTCAGGTGATGCTTAACTGGACAAGTAGCTTGATAATGGGGTGGGGTGAAATATGTCATTACCTCAAAATATAAATGCAAGCCTCTTTATGATTTAAATTCAGTGTTGGTTAATGCTAGCCTTTACTTAAAGACACCTTTGCTTAAACTGGGAATCATGTCAAAGAGATAAAAACTACAGAGGATATGTTCTGAGAGTCTGCAATGTGGGGGTAGGGGATGGACATCGCCCCTGGCCAGCATTGGTCTTGGACTTTTAGGCCTTTTAGGACTTTTAGGCCTTGAACTCTTTTGCTGCCAACCTGTTCACATTTTTAGATGAATGACTTTTTTTTTAATGTTTTATGATGGTAGTTGATTTGTGATTTTTTGACTTATGTGAGGTTTTTGATACTGTGGTTTATTTCTATTATTGTATGCTAATTGTATCTTATTTTATTGTACTAGGTTTTTTTGCCCGGCACTGCCAGGCAGGTTTTTTTGGGGTATTGGTGGTAGGGGTGGTTTTGGGGGGTGCACACACATATGCACACGCACACACACAAACACACCAAAGCTGCATGGGGAGAGGAGGGGCTCCCCATCCTCCCCCCCAAAGCCTTGGTGAGGACACACACACACACACACATACACACATGCCGAAGCTGCAGAGGGAGAGGTGGGGCTCACCTTCCTTCCCCACAAGCCTCGGCGAGGCCACACACACACACTGAAGCTTCGTGGGGAGAGGAGGGGCTCCCCTTCCTCCCCCCCCAAAGCCTCGGCGAGGACACACACACACACACACACAGAGGGGGGGAGCTCTGGATGGTTTTCCCTCCGGGAGATGGAGGCTGGCAATGGGTGAGGCAGTTTCTCCGGTGCGTGCACATGTGTTCCTCCCACACCCACCCCTTTCCTCCTCTTCTGCCTGCCTGCCTGAGAGATACCCTCCATGCCTTCAGTTCATTCAGGCCACTGCCCGAAACCTCCAAACTGGGTAACGGAAGGAGTGAAGCAGAGCTGATCACTTCTTGCTTTCTTGGGACCCAAAGAGAAAACCCAAGTCCAAATCACTCCAGCATTTGGCAAGGCAGCAGGCAACAAAGAGGACAATCTAAATTCTGTAGTTATCTATTCTGTCACTGAAAAGAATAATGTAAAGAAGAACAAATAAGAATCTTCAAAGGAGTTAAAAGACAAAAGGAAAGAACAAGAAGTACAGAAAAATGAAATCTTTACTATCTTAGGCTGCTGATGTCACCAGACAAGGCAGATCCCACACAAAGGAAAGAATCAGTGCATTGAAAATAGATGTAGCACCATTATTAAATGTAATCGTATTTCACATGAAAATCATCTCAGAGATTTGAAACAGTATAAATGCCTGCAGTGTGGAAAGAGTTTCAGTCAAAGCAGTCACTTTTATTAACCTGGAAAAACTCACTGTGGAGAAGCCATACAAATGCATGGAATGTGGAAAGAGCTTCAGTGAGAATAGTGCACTAACTTCATATCAAAGAATGCATACAGGAGATAAACGATATAAATGCATTGAATGTGGAAAGAGCTTCAATCAAAGCAGTCACCTTTATAGACATGGAAAAACTGACAGTGGGGAGAAGCCATACAAATGCATGGAATGTGGAAAGAGTTTCAGTGAAAGTGATACACTTATTTCACATCAAAGAATCCACACAGGAGATAAACCATATAAACGCATGGAATGTGGAAAGAGATTCAGATTCAACAGTTGCCTTAGTAGACATAGAAAATCTCACACACATGAGAAGCCGTATGAGAAGCCTGGAGGGAAGTGGGTGGGTCTGAGTTTAATTTTATGCAATGTTTTTGGCTTCTTTTTAAGGATTATTTGAAATGTTAAACATATATTATATATGATATTTTTGGATATAGTAATATGATTTTGTATTGATATGCTGTTGTGTTTTTTGTTTGTTTGTTTGAATTTTGCTAATGTATTTATAGTAGTGCTTTTTACTTTGTTTTGTTATTTTTATATTGTAATATTTTTATGAATATGTTGTTAACCGCTTTGAGTTTGTCACTGACAAAGGAAAGTGGTATATAAGTTTAAATATAATAATAATAATAATAATAATAATAATAATAATAATAATAATAATAATAATAATAATAATAATAATAATAATAATAATAATAATAATAATAATAATAATAATAATAATAATAATAATAATAATAATAATAATAATAATAACGACCCTCCGTTCTTGGCCTCTGCCTCCCAGTGGGAAGCTGTTTTTTTTCTTCAGTGGGCAGGGTCCAAAGCCTTTGGCCCTCACCCTCCATGGAAGGCATTGTCTTCCCTGTGGGAGATGGAGGTTGAGAATGGAGCGCTGTTCTTGGCCTCTGCCTCCTGTAGGGAAGCGGTTCATTTTCCTCGGTGTGCAGGGGCTGAGGCTTTCTGTCCCCGTCCTCCATGGAAGGTGATGTCTTCCCTCCAGGAGATGGAGGCCGAGAATGGAGTGCCATTCTTGGGCTCCATCTCCCTGAGGGAAGTTTTTCGCCGTGGCCATGGAGAGAAGAGGGACTCCCCCTTTTCTCTGCAACCCCAGTGAAGCCATGCTGGGCACTGGCCTTTGTCACCAGGGACGTGGAGAGAAGAGGGGCTCCCCTCCTCTCTGTAACCCCACCAAAGCCACAGTGAGGCCGGCGCTGGCCTTTGTTGCCAGGGCCTCGATGTGCCAGCAGGTTTTTTTCACATGCAGCGCTTGCCCCACCTCCTCTGCGCTCGCGTCCTTCAGCCTGATTGGCTGAGGGGTTGTGTGGCATGAAGGATGCTGGGATGTGTAGTTCTTTTTTTGTGTTTCTGGGGCGGTTGCCCCACTCTCAGTGACCGGACCCTTGTGGCGATGCTCGGACAGTCTAAAGGTAAGTGTGGCCGGCTCAGTACAGGATGGTTGGGCCGGGTGTGGCCGCTAATGCCGGAAAAATACCACCCTACCCCCTTCTTATATGTAAAGATTACAATACATGTATGATATGTTAGATTTGGTATTGTGACCTGCCATGAGTCGCGTTGTCGAGTGGGTGGCATACAAGTCCAAATACAACAAAAACAACAGCAACAACAACAACAATAACAAACATGGTGTGTCCACTGGTGGTGTGCATCTCCCCTGTGTAGATGGCACATTTATTCCCTGCAGCCAATTGTTTATGGAATAGTTTATTACATGGTGTGTCCACTGGTGGTGTGCATCTCGTCCATTGAGATGGCACATTTCCTGCTGGCATGGAGGTGGGGACAGCACTGGTGGTACTCCTGCCCTGCGAGGGTCAGAAGTTATCATCCTGCCTACGTTCTTCCCTGTTACACCTGATGGCACTTCCTGGTCATCCCCTTTATAGTGATAGTGGTTTAAGCTGCCCTTGTGGATCCATGGACCTTACTCCATCATGGCTCCCCCTCTCTTGCACTGGGGACTCCAGTCCGATTGCTCGGGCTGGGGTGGGTCAGGGTTCAGCTGTGGCTGTACCCTGTGGTGGCAGGTAGTGTGGGTTGTTTGAATCAGAATTGCCATTATTGAGATTCGGTTTAGGTCTGGATTGATTTGGGAGCTGGGACAGCACTATCATCTGGGGTGCCTCATGGCTCTCAAATTAAACCCAGCCCTGGAACAGTTGATCAGGAAACCTTGACAGCTTCCTGGTCCCATTGTTTGGTTCCAGCATGGAATATGACACTGGAACAGGTAGACAATTTTTCTTACCTTGGTAGCATCCTGTCTAAAAACTGTGCCTGTGAACAGGATGTGATGAAGAAAATTTGGTGCTGCCCATCCTGCCTTTGGTCGTCTATCACACCAGGTCTTCATGTACAAAGATTTAACAATCCAGACTAAGCTCATGGTATGCCAAGCTGTTGTTATCTCAATGTTACTGTAAGGCTATGAATCACGGACACTCTATCACCAAGACATCAAAAAGCTTGATCGTATTCACCAACAGAAGCTGAGATCCATCTTGAACATGAAGTGGCATGAATATGTCACAAACATTGCAGCCCCCGAGAAGGCAAATCTAAACAGCATTGAAGTTTCCACCATAGGGCATGTCTGCCATATGATGGTTCCAGGCTTCCTCATCAAATTCTCCATGGGGATCTTAGCTCTTGTACAAGACCTCACAGAGCTCCTCTGAAGCATTATAAGGACCAGCTGAAACAAACCATGAAGGTGTCAGGTACAAACCCACAAACTTGGGAGACAGTGGCAGAAGATCACCCACTTTGGCACCAAATCACCTTTACTGCTACTGATCAGTTTGAAGAAGAACACTGCAAACATGAAGATGCTAAGCGACAAGCACGAAAGCTTTGTCAAACTCAACTACGCCCTCCACCATCTATTCAGTGTAATGTGTGTGGTCACATGTTTCATGCCTGGATTGGTTTATGGAGTCACCAGAGACATATCCATCAACTGAGAAAATGACTTCCAGGGAAAATGTATGCTCGGATACAAGTAGCAGCCAACGATGAATTTAAGGCAATTTGTCTTTACAAGTTAACCTTTTTGCATAATTGTACAACACAATTTCAGACAGAGAATTTAATACATTACTTCTCAAAGTAATGCAGACCTATGAAGTTTACATGTCTTATCTCTATATCTGTTTGGGGCCTATTTCCATCCTTGTTTTCTTCTTTAATGGAATGAGTCTTCTCTCCCCCCACATTTTATGCATGATTGTATTCTAAATTGTATAACATATTATGCAGTTTGACTAAACTGTGTTTGAGCAGCATTCTATGCATATGTTCTACAAAGGTAGTTTGTTTCCTCTAAGTGAGTCCACCACCTACCAATGGGAAGATTCTGAAACACAAGAGTATACCTAGACCACAAAGTCATATCAGTTTGATCCCATTTGAAATATCTTGTCTCCATGCTATAGCATTATGGGATTTGCAGCTTGGGTGGGGGATTTAGAATTATTGGATGTGGTTCAAGGGAGTGCTGCAGAGTCCTGTAGCAGAGAATGTTAAGTTTCATCAAATCACAGATGTCAGGATACCTCAGGACGGAGCTGTGATATTTCAAATGGGATCAGACTGATATGATTGTATGGTATATGTATATTCCAAATTAAGTATGTCCAGCAGACAGTCTGGGAAGTGTGTACTGTGAGAAGCTGCTGAATCTAAAATATCTGAAGTCAGCCTCCCTAGACATGCCCTGGGGAATAACTGCTTTCAGTATTCAAAACTGATCTGTTTGGAATGCAGACTCAGTCATTACGAATGAAAATAGCTGAATCAGTTATTTTTATGGAAAACATGTAGCAAACTACAAACATGATTAATCATAATGAAATTGTAACTCTGAGTCCTTTTTCCTTAGCCCTGTTACAGGAAACAGGAAAGGTTTCATAGGCATGAAAATTAGGGCATCTAAAATGTGAAACACTTTAGTAAATCAGACCCAGGAGAATTGTGGTTTCAGGTATTTAGCATAAACCTCAGAACAGATTATTTGGTCAAGCAGTTTGTCTAAAGTACAGAAAGCCTAGTGCAACTACTTTCTTATTGCTCTCCAAATAAAGGAGTATCTTCAGAGTTGGTTAACAGCTTGTCAAGAAAATTATATTGATACATAATCCAAATAGAATTTGAATTCTTATTCAATGCGTAGAGAAAAAAATGTGTAAAGAATTTTAAGACTCCTGGATATTTATTGCTTCTGTTTCAATTGTCTATTGTATTAAATTTTCTGACTCTCTGCAATGGGAAAGCCAAGGTTGAAATCACATGCAAAAGATAATAGCACAATTTTCCCTTCCGCACAGCAATTTCTACCTAACCAATCAGACTTGCAAATGAAGATCTCATTTACTTCCTGATGGCCAAGCACAATAAAGCACACTAATGCAGCAGTCAGAACACCTCATGTTGGACCAATCAGACAACTTTTTAAATGTGGAGGTGACCTTTTCATAAGGGTTGTCTCTCATGTTAGCCATCTCTCTCATTATATGGCAAAGTAGGGTCTTCAAGTGTACATCCATGAATACGAATAGAAAAATCTGTGTGTTTCAATTCCATATTTTTAATCTCACATTATTTTACATTATTCACATTACTTATATTATTTTCTATTCCCTCATCCTCAAAAAAGAAACAACACTCAATGCAGCTGATGATAAAAGTGGAAAAAGAACAAACGTAATTAAGATATAGCAACATACTAAAACACATCAGTATGAAGAAACAACAGCCATTTTCAATAATAGTCCTGTATAAATGTCAAAGACACATCTGAGCAAAATGGGCTCTGTACGTCAATACACAGATATCAACAAGTAGAATTACATTTTTGAGAAAACATAAGTCTTCTACTGCCTGTCCTTCACTTCACTAGTATGTTTTCAAGAGGCTTTTGTGTTCAACAATATACTATACTTTGGAAGTAACATTTCAAGTACTGTAGTTATAGTTAGGAGCTTTTAGAGTTTTTTTTTTTTTTTCATTTGTCTAAGCCTGATGTGTAACCTGTATTGTGACAGAGAAGCTACTATTAGGGCAGAATAAGGAGAGACAGAATGGTTTCTCATAGACAAAAGTGTCAAACAAGGGTGCATTTTATCTCTTTATATGCATAATATCTATGCAGACCATATCACATAGAAAGCCAGACTAGACTCAGATAAAGGAGTGAAAACTGGTGGAAGAAACATTAATAATTGAAGATATGCAGATGAAACTATCCTACGAGCAGAATGCAAGCGCGGCGCCAAAATGGCCGCCGCGCCCTTTGCGGGCCCCCCCCACAGGACAGAGAATCCGGGTAGTTAGGGGCGTGGCCAGCTCCCTTATAAAAGGGGTGGCCACGAGGCAGCCGAGCTGCCATTTTGCCTCAGCGACGGAGCGGAGAAGTTTTTTCCCTGTACCTCCGTCGCTCGTTGGTATCATCGGGAAGCCTTTTGGGTCGATTTTGCCTAGCTAGCTTCCCTTTTTTGCTGTGGTGAGATGCCTTCCAAAAAGAAGGCTGCTGCGAATTCAGCCCGGGCTGTTAGGAGGCGCAACCCAGGTCGGAGGGCCGTGGTGCCGCCTCCTCAACAGCCACCTTTGCCATCCCCGGCCGGGGCTGGTGGCTTGGGGTCTATCGCCCATTGCCCTGATCAGAGTGCGGGTCCGGAGGGCGCTCCGGCCCGCGGCCCGCGAGCGGTGGCCACCGCTCCTCCTCCTGCCCAATCCGTTGGGCCGATTACTTTTGGGCCGCAGCCTCTCCCGGGGCCCTCTAGCCTTGGGGGGTGGCCCGGTGCCCTGCCTTGGCAGGTTTCCTCACCAGCCCTACCGGGCTTCGGCCCTGGCCAATGGCCATATATGGGCCATGGGGTGCAGGGAACTGTCCCCATGCAAGGGTCAGGTGGGCCGGCCGGCTCTTTACCCATGGTCAATGTAGACACCTTACTGGCCCGTATTGCGGCCTTGGAGGAGTCTTTGGCCCGGGCCAGTCAGGCAGGTGCCCCTTTCGGGGTACCTTTTGAGGCGCTATCGGCAGCAGGACAACGGCCGGCGGGGAGGGTTGAGCTGCTGCAGGCGGGCGGCGCGGCTCCGGCCACTGCCTCGCAGCTCCCCAGCCAGCAACCTGGTGCGGGTCAAGCCCCGGTGATGAGCTCTACATCGGTCGTGAGCTCCGACGCCCCCAGTGGGCCAGAACCCCCAGTGGGGGCGGCCCGCGGGGGTGCAGCATGTGAGTATATGGTGCAAACGAGTACATCCACACACATTCCCAACATAGGGGGGACCTTTCAGTGGCCTTGGCCTCGTGCGGGTGGTGCAGGGGCTACGCCGCTGGCGACCCACCCGGCGACGACTACTGCCACCATGCCCGCTGGGGTGGGCCTCGGTTCTTACACTGCCGGGAACGTACTTGGGGTGGCAGGGTTAACTCAGGCCCCTTTGGGTAGGCCAGCTATCCCCTTTTCGGCTTTGCCGACGGCAGGGTATTCCTTGCCACTGGGTGATCACTTGGCACAGGCTACCAGAGAAAAGATATGGCGAGGGGAGTATGTAGATATCTTCTCACTCCTGAACAGAGAGCCCACCAAGGAAGAAAGGGAGGGTCAGGATGAGAAGGACAAGGAGCAGGCACGCCGCCGTAAGCCGCCGCGTACCTGGGCTAACTGGCTCCCCGCTTATTTGATATACATGGCGGTATATTTGAGGGCGTGGCCGGATCTAGCTATTCCCATGGTCCAATATTTGGACAACATATATAGGGCGATGGTAGATTTCCCGGGCCCCTCATGGCTAGCATATGATGAGGAATTCCGTATGAGGATTCCCCTACACCCCGAGATGAGATGGGATGAGCCGTGCCAGAGACTGTGGCTCTTGTATATGACACCCACACGTCCTGCCCCGGGGGATAGATACCATTGTGGACATGCGGTCCAGCGAGCAGCTCCAGCACAGGTTACCCGCCAACTGGCGGGGCAGGGGGTTCCAGCCCGCCTGCTGTGCTGGACTTTCTCGTCCAATGGTTCCTGCAGTCGGAAGAACTGCAGGTATAAGCATGAGTGTCCCACATGTTCTGGTCCCCATGCAGCCTCTGCTTGTCCCAAGCCTGGGGGGGCGCGAGGTAGAGGGAGGGGTGGACAGTGGGCTGGCAAGCCTGCCACGGATGGAACTAGTTCTCCGAAAGGCCCCCTCCCCAATTAAGGTGGACATGCTGGAGCGCTGGCTCGCATCGTACCCAAGGGGAGAGGACAGAGAATATCTCATCCAAGGTTTTAAGCACGGATTTCGTATCCCTTTTATGGGTGATAGATCCCCTCAGGATGCTCCCAACCTTTTATCCCTCAGAGGAAGGGAGGAGGTAGCCGAGGCCAGCATTAAGAAGGAATTAGACGCGGGCAGGGTCGCCGGACCTTTTCCCGCACCCCCTTTTCCCAACCTTAAGGTTTCGCCATTGGGTTTGGTTCCCAAAAAGTCCCTAGGTGAGTTTCGCCTTATTCATCATTTGTCCTACCCAGCCGGCCGATCGGTCAACGATGCGATACCTGATGACCTTTGTTCGGTCAGGTATACATCGTTCGACCATGCGCTGCGCATGGTGCGCTCGTGTGGCCCGGGTGCCTTGCTGGCCAAGTGCGACATTAAGTCAGCTTTTCGCCTCTTGCCGGTGCACCCGGGCGACTTTGAATTGCTGGGTTTTAAGTTTAGAGGGGAGTATTATTTTGATAAGGCCATGCCTTTTGGCTGTTCCATATCATGCTCGGCCTTCGAGCGTTTTAGTACCTTCCTAGAGTGGGCTTTCGTCCGCAGGTCAGGGTCCCGGTCTGTAGCCCATTACCTGGATGACTTTTTATTCGGGGGTGAACGGGGCTGGGACACGTGTGCACGTCTCCTCAATACATTTCAGACGCTAATGCAGGAACTTGGTGTCCCTTTAGCGCCCGAAAAGACCGAGGGCCCGTCGACCGAACTAGTATTCCTGGGGGTTGAGATTGATACAGTAGTACAGGCTTCTAGGTTACCGGGTGATAAGGTGTCCAGGATAGTGACCCTTATCTCGGAATTGCTGGCCAAGCGTAAGGCATCCCTGAGGGAACTGCAGGTGCTACATGGGCACCTCAATTTTGCCTGCAGGGTGGTCGCACCGGGCAGGGCTTTCACCCGGCGCTTATGCGACGCCATGGCAGGGTTATCCAGGCCCCACCACAGAGTCAGGCTTACCCGGGGTATCAGGGCAGACATGTTAGTCTGGTTGCAATTCCTGAGGGAGTTCAACGGGGTCTCATTTTGGAGGTCTGACCTCCTGGCATCCCCCAATTTCCAGATCCAGTCTGATGCCTCAGGATCCCTGGGTTATGGGATGTACTTCAATGGGAAGTGGGCCTATGGTGGGTGGCCACCGGCATGGGCAGGCACAGGTCGCCTGCGGGATCTCACATACCTGGAATTTTTTCCCATTCTCGGGGCTTTGATGCTATGGGGCGAACAGTGGGCTAATTCGGTGGTGCATTTCTGGTGCGACAATGCTGCTGTTGTACACATTGTCAATGCACAGACTTCTAAATCGCCCAGAGTCATGGATCTAGTGCGCCATTTTGTGCTGCGCTGCCTGCGCCTCAACGTCTTGTTCAGGGCCAGGCATGTCCCAGGGGTTAATAATGATATTGCTGACGCTTTGTCCCGCCTGCAGATCTCCCGGTTCCGCGCCTTGGCCCCGGATGCGGAGGAATTTCCCTCGCCACTCCCGGACGAGATGTGGACTATTGGCAAGGAGAGGTGAACCGGGCGATTGGCCTGTCACTAGCGCCACGCACGCGTAAGGCGTATCAACAAGCATTCAATTTGTATAGGGCTTTTGCTACTCAATTTCAATTGCCAGAGACCTGGCCTATCCCGGTGGACCATGTTCTGCGGTTCATGGTTCACCTGCATGCACAGGGCCTTGCACCTCGCACCATAGCATCCAAGCTCTCGGCGTTGGCTTTTATGGCCAAAGTAGGGGGTCATGTGGATACCACCTCTGACTTCCGTGTGAGACACGTTTTGGAGGGGTGGGTGCGCGAGCGCGGGCGTTGCCCGGACGACCGGCACCCTATTTCCCCAGGGGTTCTTACCCAGTTGGCCCGGGGCTGGCCAGGCCTCTGTTTTGATCATTATGAGGCAGCCCTTTTTCATGCAGCCACAACGGTGGCATTTTTTGGAGCGCTCCGCATCAGCGAACTCGTGATGCTGTCTAAGGCGGATGCAAGTGGTAGGGCACTGGAACTCGGAGATGTATATGTTGCCAAAGACTGGGCCCAGTTGAGGATTCGCTCCTCTAAAACAGATCAGCATGGCGTAGGCAGTGGAGTAAGACTGCTACGGTGTTCTTTGGCAGACATCTGTCCGGTTGGTGCCCTACAGGAATACCTGGCACTGCGTGGCATGCACCATGGCCCGTTTTTCTGTCACCAAGATGGGTCTCCCCTTACTAAATTTCAGTTTTGGAAGGTGACAGCCAGAGCCCTCACCAGGGTGGGCCTACCAGGTGCCCGTTATGGCACACATTCGTTCCGTATTGGCGCAGCCTCTACAGCAGCTGCTTTTGGGTACTCTGGGGCTGACATACGTAGCATGGGGAGGTGGGGCTCACAATGTTTTCAGTTTTATGTGCGCCCACTCCCGCCATGAGTACCAATCCAGTCACCTTACCTTCCTTTTTCTCAATTTTCTTACAGACCCTGGGTGTCGTATTACACCGGTGACAGTATGGCTGGTGGGCCACAGCTATGTGCTCAGGGCAGCGCGTTACGCTGCGGCGACAGAGTGGACCCCGACTGGGACTGGGTGACCACGCCAGTCTCGCATGGCATGGTAAGCCTGGGATGTTATGGCGGGAGCTGCGGCCTTTCATTTTTTCTGGCCTGGGGGCTGACCCGCCTGACATTCTAATCATCCACCTGGGGGGCAATGATTTGGGCCAGGTCACCGGCTTATCGCTCAAGCATGCGATTTGCGAGGAACTCGCCTACTTGCATTATGTCTGGCCTGCCACAGCTCTGGTTTGGTCGGACATTGTTCCGCGCCACTCTTACAGAGGGGGTGTTAACCTCCTGGCTCTTGACCGAGCTAGGCGCGCGGTCAATAAGGCAGTGGCGCGGTTTCTTACCACCAGGGCTTGGGGACGGGTTAGTCATTGCCCCGATATTAGTCTACAAAATTATGACTTGTATGCAGGGGATGGGGTCCATCTGTCGCGAGGAGGTATGGACCTCCTGTTGGGTGACTGGCGAGCAGGCCTGTTGACCGAGCTGACGGTCTGGGGGGGGCGTCAGGTCTTCTGTGAAGCCCCTCCGTGTGGCGGGTAGCACTGGTAAGGTAAACAGTATGACCCACAAGTATCCGGCAGGTTCGCAATTGACTGGACAACACTAGACAGGAATAAAGTAGTTAAACGTTGTCCGGTCAACGACGAACCAGGCGATGGGGTGATGATGATTGCTAACCAGCATGCATCACCCCTGTGATTTCACGGATACGCGTCAGAGGGTGGGGTCATGAGTTAGTTATTGACTACGGTCAACAATTTGTTTGTTGTTAACAAACAAATTGATACAAATCGATACATTGTAACCAATTGCCGTTGGCAATTTTGGGGTGGTACCTTACCAGTGTTACTTCGGCCTGCTTGCCTTAGGAATTATGATTGGTCGTTTTACCAATACAAATTTATAATTCGGACTAGGGCATTGAATCAATAAATGTGGCCCTTTGCTGTTATCCACTTTCAATGTTGTCTGTGTCCGTTATTGGGGGGGTGCGCCTGCAATGCAAGCACGGCGCCAAAATGGCCGCCGCGCCCTTTGCGGGCCCCCCCCCACAGGACAGAGAATCCGGGTAGTTAGGGGCGTGGCCAGCTCCCTTATAAAAGGGGTGGCCACGAGGCAGCCGAGCTGCCATTTTGCCTCAGCGACGGAGCGGAGAAGTTTTTTCCCCTCCACCCCCTCCCTAGTTAACAGTGTGATTATGGTCGCTTCGGGGCCGGGTGGGAATTTTTGGTTGGGACCCATATTGGCTTCGGGTCCTGGCTTTTTTGCCCATCCCACACTGTTGCTATGGTTTGATATAGGGGTCTTTCTTCGTTCCTACTGTTGACTTTGGTCACATGGGCGGGTAGCACTGGTAAGGTAAACAGTATGACCCACAAGTATCCGGCAGGTTCGCAATTGACTGGACAACACTAGACAGGAATAAAGTAGTTAAACGTTGTCCGGTCAACGACGAACCAGGCGATGGGGTGATGATGATTGCTAACCAGCATGCATCACCCCTGTGATTTCACGGATACGCGTCAGAGGGTGGGGTCATGAGTTAGTTATTGACTACGGTCAACAATTTGTTTGTTGTTAACAAACAAATTGATACAAATCGATACATTGTAACCAATTGCCGTTGGCGATTTTGGGGTGGTACCTTACCAGTGTTACTTCGGCCTGCTTGCCTTAGGAATTATGATTGGTCGTTTTACCAATACAAATTTATAATTCGGACTAGGGCATTGAATCAATAAATGTGGCCCTTTGCTGTTATCCACTTTCAATGTTGTCTGTGTCCGTTATTGGGGGGGTGCGCCTGCAATGAAGGAATGACTTGAAATGACTTTTAGTAAGTGAAAGAAAAGCAGGACAGTAGTTGAATAGTAAGAAGACAAAAATAATGACTGCAGAAGAACTCTGCAACTTTAATGTTGACAATGAAGAAATTGAAATAGTGAAAGATTCTCCATACCTTGGTTCAATAATTAGTCCAAATTGAGATTGCAATCAGAAAATATGAAGACTGATACTTGAAAAGGCAGAAATACAGGAATTAGAAAATATCATCAAGTGTAAGCACTTGTCACTGGAGACCAGGATCAAGATAATCTACACTGCTCTGTATTCCTGATCACCATTTAAGGGTGTGAATGTCAGAAAATAAAGAAAATTTCCTCAAAAAAATATACTAGTTTGACATATGGTGCTGGAGGAGAGTTTTGAGAATACTCTGGACTGCCAGAAAGACAAATATGTGGATTCTAGAGCAAATCAACCCTGAACTATATTTGGAAGCAAAAATGATGAAACTTTGGTCACGTCATGAGAAGGCAAGATTCTCTTGAAATGACTATAATATTGGGGAAGGTGGAAGGCAGCAAGAAAAGAAGGAGACCAAATATGAGAGGGATTAACTCCCTAAAGAAGGGGTGCCCAAACCTTTCGGACCGTGGGCCGGTCACGTGGTTCCTCCCACCAGAAGTGGAAGTAAAACACACATGCACAGTTGCATAACGTGCCTGTGCATGTGCAGAACACTGTCGTAAATGACCCTTGGTGGTCGTAAACACATTTACGATGGCTGCAGGTCATTTATGGCAGCATTCTGCACATGCATGGACATATTATTTGCCTGTGCATGTGTGTTTTACTTCTAATTCCAGGAGTGGTGAGGGTGGCATGGTTCAGATAAATTGGCATCTGGCCCATGGGCCATAGTTTGGGTACCCCTGCCCTAAAGGGTAGTACAAGGTTGCATTTACAGGAGCAGAGCAGAACGGAGTTCTCTTATTCAGAGGGTCACTGAAAATTGGAGGTTATTTGACTACAACAACAAGCTTGAATGGTGACTAGAAAAAAATACAAAATGTAGAACTTTATTTTTTTAGACCCTTGACAACAAAAATGCCATGTGTTAGCAGTATGCATTATACATGGACTACTCATGTAATTGGAGAACCAATAAAAAAATAGCAACCTGGTCACTAAGTAGCAATGACTCACTGATGGAATTATTTTTAAAATGCAGTATTCTAAATTATAATTTTACATTGATTTAGTTTTGTATTCAAACCTTAATTTTCATTAAATCATTATAACTGTGCCTCCAGTAACCTAACTCCCTTCTGTGTCATTCAGTATCTTTCACATAGACCTTCTTCCTATATGCTTCAATAGCTCAAGACTACCACTGCTAGTTTTTGCATGTAAATTTACTAAATTCAATAGCTTTTGTTAACGTAGACATTTTTGTAGAAATGTGTTGATCCTAAATCAACAACTCTCATGTTATGGCCCACAGGAAAGCAGTAATAGACAAAAATATATCTACATATTATACCTTTGAGGTCTAGGAGATGAAAGAAATGGAGAACACTGGTAATAATTCAGTTAAGACTTTTTTCAGCCTAATCTGCATACAGGTAGATATTGGATGTTTATGTATTCTTAGTGGGAAAAGCACATTAACATAATTGTTAGTGTAAGACTATCACAAGAAAAAAGGAAACATAGAAGATGTCCTGATAGGTCTTTCAGTCTATTTGTTGGCATTCTCAGCATTCACTCCTAGCTCCAGCATTCACATGCCATGAATGCTGGAGAACCACACACTCCCTATGAGTGCTTCTTTTTTTTAACATCCATCAGGGGCTCTACTTTATTGGGGCATCTTCCCAGTGCCCTGGAGTGGCATATATAAGATCATTTCAGTGGTCAAAAGCTGCTTCTATTGTGCATTTTGGATATTGACATTAAATACTTCTCTTGTTCCTCTGCATATGTAATATGCATTTTTTCTCCTCTCTGATCATTGCAGTGCTTCATTGGTTAAGATAGTTTTTTCCTTTGTTCTTCACTGTAGCATCAATCGAAATTGTGGCTATGATCAGTTCCCTAATCAGCACTAAAGAGAAAAATGAAGACAAATATTTATTTAAACTCTCCTAACTGACGCAGCACTACAATGATCGGAGAGGAGAAAATACTTTACATTTTATCCTTCCACAGACAAGCAGGAACAATGTCTAATTTGTCCATTTCGTGAAGTGGCTCATCAGTTTCTTTACCATTTAAGCTTAAATCTCTTGTGTTATTTGGATGGGGAGAGTGGGCTAAACATAATTTAGCCCTTTCCCTTTCCTCAAAAGACTTCAGACATTACAACACCTCTTAACAGATATCTAAGAAGAACTTTTGCATATTATGACAAAAACCAACTTAATCCCAGTTCTGCAAAGCAGAAATTTTAGAAAACTTGGGTTGCAAACTAGATCATTGTTTTGCCTCCAAACACCAAACATGGAATAAAAATTCTTTCATATATTTATTAATTGCCCTGTGGTGCTTATGAAATTGACAAAGAGAGACCCTGCCATTCAAACAGAAAAGAGAGTCGTTATTTTTCCAAGTTGAGAAGATCTCTCATTCTAGAAATTAAAGGAATAATGTGTCCTTAATTCAGTAAGTGGTATTAGAATTGGATGCTAAGGATCAAACATTAGAAACTATGATTATAAGCATTCCAGAAATATGATTCCTGCAAGCCATTTTGTCTAAGTGATTATATTTGAAAATGAATCCTCTTTTACCCTATGACCAATTGCAAAACTCAGTAGATTAGTTTGCAAACTACAGCAGGTTTAAAAAGCTGCTATTGTGACAATCAGACATCTTTCAGAACTTACAGAATCCCCTCTGCTAATGACATGATATATGTAATGTATAGACCACTCACAGAAGGATCTGTCTTCTGTTTCCCTTCTTTGTGGGATTTGGTAAGGGTTGTCTTCAAAGGCTGTTTTCTTGGTCAATTATCATGCCATGTGAATTCAACCTAATTAATTGGTTATATGTTAGAAATGATGTACTTATAAGATGGGATTCTGCACTCATACTCATAATGCTATTTGCATTCACAATATATGAATTTTGTATAAACAAATATCATGGAAATGAGTGTTGCCTATCCATTCACAGCTGTCTATAACTGAAACTGTGTTTTGGCAGGAGGGGGCAGATAGCATCCAAATAATCGAATTTTAACTAGACAGGTGGGAGCTGTTTTGAGAGAGAGGAAATTTAATGCATACAATGTAATTTGGAAGAATTGTCACTTTCATCAACTACAGTTTAGTCACAAATCTCACTGCATGATAGAACACAAAACACACACAGAGGAGTAGGGGGAATCCTGCTGGGAGTAGTTAAGTTGCAGAACAGGTTTAAACATTAACAGGGCTAATTGGAAGTGACTGAGTATTATTGTTGTAATTTTCATTTCCATTCCTTTAGTTAATAGTTCCTGTACCTGTACTTTCTTCCTAGCCAGCATGCAACCTGTATGATTTCTTTTCAAATGTGATTTTCAAAACTCTTACAACTGCTTTACATGCAAATGAACAGAAAATAAATAAATAAATAATCTTGTTGGCTGAGTATAGATTGAAAATACATTCATGCTTAACAAAAGGTAGTTATTAGCCAGCTGAATAGAGGTGGAAATTGAATAGAAATGGAAATGGAAAGTCTTAGAGACACTGAAAGGACTGTGAAGTGATAAAGATGCTTTTATTCATTACTGTGTTCATTTTCTGAAACAACAACAACATAAAAAGGAGACGACACAGGATAGTATCTTTAATAAGGGCATGCTTACGATAGGTTATGAAATGGAGTTTTCATTAGGTGCTCAAAGAGCCAAAAAGCAACTAATTAAAGCTTTAGGATTCGAAAACATAGATACATAGATAAATCGATAGATAAATCTTTATTGTCATTGTACTTCACAGAACAATGAGATTGGGAGAAAAAAAACACTTAACAACCCAACAAAACCTAAACAAAATACAACTATACAAAATTATCAACATATTCCCACCTCACATATACACATTTAACCCCTAAAAACTCTAAAACTCTAAAAACTCTAAAACTCTAAAAACTTTAAAACTCTAAAAACTATATACAGAAGCTCCCTCATAGACTGCATTGCACTGTATTCAAAGCCAGGACCTCTTTTGGGTAGAAACTATTTCTCCAGCGGCTGGTCTTGGTCTTTATGACCCTATACCTTCTTCTAGAAGGCAGAAGCTGAAAGAGATCATTTCTGGGGTGCGTACTATCTTGCACAATCTCTACAGCTTTCTTATAACACCTTGTGGCATAGATTTGATCTAGGGTGGGAAGAGTTCGCCTGATTATCTGCTCTGCAGTCTTTATGACACTGGACAGTATTGTTCTTTCCCTAGCTGTACAACTCCCAAACCATACACACAGACCATAGGTTAACACACTCTCTATGGTACAGTGGTAGAATGCCAACAGCAGATCCTTTGAAAGATTGTTCTTCCTGAAGATTCTCAAGAAGTATAACCTTTACTGTGCTCTCTTGATCAGATCTTTGGTGTTTGCTCCCCATGTTAGATCATCCCTCAGCTCCATTCCCAGAAATCGAAACACTGAGACCTGCTCCACACAGTTCCCTTCAATAATAAGTGGCTGGATGTTCAATTTGCATTTTCTAAAGTCCACAATGATCTCTTTTGTCTTTTTTACATTGAGGAATAAATTGTTTTCCCCACACCACTCCATCAGTATCTCAACCTCCTTCCTGTAAGCCAACGCCCCCTCCCCAGCAGTAATCAGACCCACCACCATTGTGTCATCTGCAAACTTGATTATCTTATTGCTGGGGTAACTGGGGACACAATCATATGTGTAAAGTGTGTACAGAAGCGGGCTCAACACACAACTCTGCGGCGTCCCCGTACCTATATTGAGATCTGCAGAGACATGGGAGCCCATCCTGACCCGTTGGGAACGATCTGATAGACAATCTAGTATCCACCTGCATAAGCATGGCAGAAGCCCTAGATCTAATAATTTGGGCACCAGTCTATGCGGAAGAATAGTATTAAAAGCAGAACTAAAATCTACAAATAACAGTCTCGCATAAGTCCCTTGTTTCTCCAAATGGGTCAGAACAGCATGTAGGGCCGAAGCCACAGCATCCTGCATGGATCTCTTTCTCTTATATGCAAATTGACAAGGGTCAAGTCCAACTGGTAAACAAGCCATAATACAGTTCCACACCAACTTTTCAAAGCATTTCATTATGACAGGTGTAAGCGCCACAGGGTGGAAGTCATTCAGACTATCTATGTTAGGTTTTATAGGCAGAGGTATAATAGTAGAGGATTTCAGACAAGGTGGGACAGTGGCTTGGGCCAAAGACCGATTAAAAATCTTCATAAAAGTTTCTGCCAGCTGTTCTGAGCAGTCTCTCAGTGCCCTACCAGTCACTCCATCAGGACCCATAGACTTGCTCATGTTTATCCCTCTTCCACCCTGGCAACATTCCCTAAGGGGAGTAATGACGATGACTCTGGCAACACTGCTGTATCCACTGCTGGTGTCACCTCAAATCGGGCGAAGAAGGTATTCAGCTCCTCCACCAGAGAAGCACTGCTCTCTACAGGCAATGAATTACTGCGTTTGTAGTCAGTAAGGTGCTGGATCCCCTCCCACACTTGCCTGGTGTCGTGACTACTCAGGTGATCTTCAATTTTCCCTCTATACACAGCTTTTGCCTTCCTTATACCCTTCTTCAGGTCCGCCCTTTGTATACTATACAATACCCAGTCTCCAGTTCTAAAAGCAAAGTTTCTGGCCTTCAACTGTCTCTGAACTTCACTCGTCATCCAGGGCTTCCTGTTCGGATACATCTTTACATGCTTTTCCCTGGTGACGTTGGCGGTGCAGAATCTAATATAATCCAGGACCATTGATGTGTAGGTGTCCAGATCTTGATGGTCAAACACATTCCAATCGGTCTCCTGGAAACAGTCCTGCAGCTGTTGAGATTCTCCATCAGGCCACACAGTAACAGTCCGTGTTTGTATCGGGGCTTGTTTCCTAAGGGGTGTGTATGCTGGTGTCAAAAGCAGGGACACATGATCTGACCTGCCAAGGTGTGCCAAGGGCTTAACCTCATATGCCCGTTTAATGTTTGTATACACCTTGTCAAGAGTATTCTCCCCCCTAAAGGTTTCCCTTGCTCGAAAGCCAGTCGTATCCGACTCTAGGGTGCAGTGCTCATCTCTGTTTCTAAGCCGAAGAGCCAGCGCTGTCTGCTTCTGCAGACGTTTCCATGGTCATGTGGCAGGCATGACTAGACACCGGAGCGCACGGAACGCTGTTACCTTCCCACCGAAGTGGTCCCTATTTATCTACTTGCAATTTCTTGCTTTCGAACTGCTAGGTTGGCAGTTGCACATTTAATGTGCTGATGAAATTTTGGGAATACTGCCTTCAAGTCTGTATGATTGAAGTCTCCTGCGATGATCAGCATGGCCTCTGGGTATTTGCTCAGTTTAGTATTGATGTTTCCATACAAAATATCCATGGCCATGTGTGCATTTGCAGTTGGTGCCACATACACCACCATTAATACTACTGCTGTAAATTCCTGGGGGAGATAAAAAGGTCTACATTTAATCATTACAAACTCTACCTCCGGGGAAGAGTGGCTATCCAACTTGACAGAGTCCATGCACCAGTTGTGATTTATGAAGATACACACTCCCCCACCTTGTTTCTTACCAGAATCCTTTGTCCTGTCCAACCGGTGTGTAGTATAGCCTTGCAATTCAATAGCTGTGTTGGGAATGAAAGAGTTAAGCCATGTCTCTGTGAGTAGCAATGCACAGCAATCCTGAAAGTCTCCCTCAGCTCCAACACGCAGCCTCCACTTGTCAAGTTTGTTCACCAAAGATTCCACATTGGAATAGAAAATACTTGGGAGAGGTAATTTATAGCATTGTTTTCTTATCTTTGCCCTCGTGTTCACATGGCCATTGCAGGCGCACCCCCCAAAAAAGGACTCAGACACCAGTATAAGTGGATAATGGCATTGGGCCACATTTATTGATTCATGCCCTAGTCCAAATTATAAATTTCAATTGGTACTCAGCCAATTATAATTCTTAAGGCAAGCAGGCCGCAGTAACACTGGTAAGGTTCCTCCCAAAATTGCCAATGGCAATTGGCTACAATGTATCCATTTGTATCAATTTGTTTGTTTACAAAAACAAATTGTTGACCGTAGTCAATAAACTATCTACTTACCCCACCCTCTGACATGTATCCGTAAAACCACGGGGTGATGCATGCTGAGGAGCTCCTGCCATCACCCCATTGCCTGGTTCGTCGTTAACCGGTCAACGTTAACCAACTTGTACCTATCTAGTGTTGGCCAGTCAATTGCGAACCTGCTGGATACCTGTGGGACATAAATATTTACCTTACCAGTGCTACCCGCCCATGTGACCAAAGTCAATAGCAAAGCCCCTGTATCAAACCATAGCAACAGTGTGGGATGGGCAAAAAAGCCAGAACCAGTAAGCCAATTGTAGGTTCCAGCCAAAAATTCCCACCCGGCCCCAAAGTGACCAAAATATCACACTGTTCACTAGGGAGGGGGTGGAGGGAAAACTTCTCCTCTCCGTCGCTTTTACAAAATGGCAGCTCGGCTGCCTCGTGGCCACCCCTTTTATAAAGGGGTGGCCACGCCCCCTAACTACCCGGATGTCTGAGTCCAGGTGGAGGGGCCCGCAAAGAGCGCGGCGGCCATTTTGGCGCTGCGCTTTCATTGCAGGCGCACCCCCCAAGAAAGGACTCAGACACCAGTATAAGTGGATAACGGCATTGGGCCACATTTATTGATTCATGCCCTAGTCCGAATTATAAATTTCAATTGGTACTCAGCCAATTATAATTCTTAAGGCAAGCAGGCCACAGTAACACTGGTAAGGTTCCTCCCAAAATTGCTAATGGCAATTGGCTACAATGTATCCATTTGTATCAATTTGTTTGTTTACAACAAACAAATTGTTGACCGTAGTCAATAAACTATCTACTTACCCCACCCTCTGACGTGTATCCGTAAAATCACGGGGTGATGCATGCTGAAGAGCTCCTGCCATCACCCCATTGCCTGGTTCATCGTTGACCGGTCAACGTTAACCAACTTGTACCTATCTAGTGTTGGCCAGTCAATTGCGAACCTGCCGGATACCTGTGGGTCATAAATATTTACCTTACCAGTGCTTCCCGCCACACGGGGAGGCTTAATAAAGACTCACACCCCCCCACACCAGACCGTCAGCTCGGTCAACAGGCCTGCTTGCAAATCTTCCAAGAAGAGGTTCATACCTCTGGGCGACAGATGGACCCCATCCCCTGTATAAAGATCATAATTTTGGAGGCTAATGGTGGGGTGTCGGATGACCCTTGTCAGCAAAGAACCGGGCCACTGCCCTGTTCACCGAGCAGCGAGCGGTCAAGGGCCTGTAGGTTGATACCCCCCTGTAAGCGTGACGCGGTATGATGTCCGACCAAATCAGGGTTGTGGCAGGCCACACATAATGCAAATAAGCCAGGTCACTGCAGATCGTATGTTTTAAAGAAAGGCCAGTGACCTGGCCCAAGTCATTGCCCCCGAGGTGCATCACCAGGACATCAGGCGGTTCAGCATCCCTGATGGAGAAAAGGAATGGCAACAGTTCCCGCCATAACATTCCGTGCTTACCATACCACCTGATACATGCGGATGCACGTAGTCCAAGCTGGGGTCCCCACTCTGTCGCCGCAGCGTACTGCGCTGCCCAGTGCACATAGCTGTGGCCCACCAGCCATACTGCCACCGGTGTGCGGCGACACACAGAGTCTGTAAAATAAAAGAGACAGGACAGTGACTTAACTGGTACTCATACTTGAAGAGGACGAACATATAATTCGAAACACTTCGATCCCCACCTCCCCATATGGCATATATCAGCCTCAGAGTACCCAAATGCAGCCGCAGTAGAAGCAGCTCCTATTCTAAAAGAATGGGTGCCGTAACGAGCCCCGGGGAGGCCAACACTGGACAGTGCCTTACCGGTCACCTTCCAAAATTGAAATTTGGTAAGGGGAGACCCATCCTGGTGGCAGAAAAACGGGCCAGGGTGCGTACCACGCATTGCAAGAAACTCTTTTAGGGCACCAACCGAACAGATGTCTGCAATGGAACATCGTAGCAGTCTAACACCACTGCCTACACAGTGCTGATCAACCTTTGAGGACCGTATCCTCAACTGAGCCCACTCATTGGAAACATAGACATCTTCGAGTTCCAGTGCCCTACGAGCCGCATCCGCCTTAGACAGTAGCACCAGCTCACTGATGCGGAGCACTCCAAAAAAGGCCACCGTGGTAGCCGCATGAAACAGAGCTGCCTCATACCTGTCAAAACACAGGTCATGCCAGCCTCGTGCAAGGTGGGTAAGAACCCCTGGAGAAATAGGGTGGCGATTGTCCGGGCGGCGTCCACGTTCCAGTGTCCACCCCTCCAAAGCATGTCGTATACGGAAATCATTTGTGCTGTCAGCCGAGCCCCTCACTTTGGCCATGAATGCCAGTGCTGACAGCCTGGATGCTATGGTGCGGGGAGCTAGGCCCTGGCTGTGTAGGTAGACCATAAATTGGAGAACTTGTGTAACTGGAATGGGCCACACTTTGGGCAACCGGAGTTGCGCACAAATTTTTTTTAAATTGACTGAAAGCATGTTGATACGCCTTACGCGTGCGGGGCGCCAGCGACATGCCGATCGCCCGGTTCCCTCTCCTTGCCAAAAGTCCAAATCTCGTCCGGGAGCGGCGAGGAGAATTCCTCTGCGTCCGGAGCCAAGGCGCGGAACCGGGGGATCTGCAGGCGGGATAAAGCATCAGCAATATCGTTATTAATACCTGGTACATGTCTGGCCCTGAAGAGCACATTGAGGCGTAGACTGCGCAACACAAACTGGCGAACTAACTCCATGACCTTGTGTGGTTTGGATGTCTGTGAATTGACAATGTGCACTACCGCAGCATTGTCACACCAGAAATGAACCACTGAATTGGCCCACTCCTCGCCCCATAGCATCAAAGCTCCCAGTATCGGGAAGAACTCAAGGAATGTAAGATCGCGTAAACGATCCGTGCCCCTCCAGGCTGGAGGCCATCGGCCGTAGGCCCACCTCCCCTCAAAGTAAATCCCATAGCCCAGGGACCCCGAGGCATCCGACTGAACCTGAAACCTAGGGGAAACCAAAAGGTCAGATCTCCAAAATGACACCCCATTGAAGTCCCTCAGGAACTGAAGCCAAACCAACATGTCAGCCCTCATGCCCTTGTTCAGTCGGACCCTGTGATAGCGCCTGGATAGGCCAGTCATAGCATCGCACAAGCGTCGAGCAAAAGCTCTGCCAGGCTTGACCACCCTGCAGGCGAAGTTAAGGTGACCATGGAGAACCTGGAGCTCACAAAGTGACACCTTGCGTTTGGCCAGTAAGGCCAAAATCAACGCAGTGATCCGGGTAACCTTATCCATGGGTAACCTGGATGCCTGCGAGACCGTGTCAATTTCAATACCCAGAAATGTGAGCTTAGTTGATGGGCCCTCGGTCTTTTCGGGCACTAAAGGGACACCAAGTTCCTGCATTAGCGTCTGAAATGTATTGAGGAGACGCGTACACGTGTCCCAGCCCCGTTCACCCCCGAACAAGAAATCATCGAGGTAGTGGGCTACAGACCGGGACCCAGACCTGCGAACAAAGGCCCACTGTAGGAAAGTGCTAAAACGTTCAAATGCTGAACAGGAAATAGAGCAGCCAAAAGGCATGGCTTTATCAACATAAAATTTCCCTTGGAATTTAAAACCGAATAACTCAAAGTCACCCGGGTGCACAGGCAACAAACGGAATGCAGACTTAATGTCACATTTGGCCAGAAGTGCACCCGGGCCACAAGAGCGCACCATGCGCAGGGCCTGGTCGAATGATGTATACCTGACCGAACAAAGGTCATCAGGAATGGCATCATTGACCGAATGGCCCGCCGGGTATAACAGATGGTGAATTAAACGAAACTCCCCAGGGGTCTTTTTGGGTACCAACCCTAAAGGGGAAACCTTCAGATTGGGAAAGGGTGGCATAGGGAAGGAGCCAGCAACCCTACCTGCATTAACCTCCTTAGCAATACTAATGGCGGCCACCTCCTCCCTGCCCTTCAGGGAAAGTAAGTTAGGGGCATCTTGTGGGCACCGCACCCTTCTAAATGGGATGCGGAAGCCCCACTGGAAACCTTCGAGGAGGTACCTAGCATCCTCCCTCCTCGGGTAAGTTGAGAGCCACCGCTCCAACATAGAGACGTTAACCGGGGAGGGGGCCTTTTGAGTGACCAGCTCCATCAGCGGCAGGTCTGCCCGCTCCTTGTCCACCTCTAGCTCTGCCCCGTGACCCACCGGCAGCGTGGGGGCCAGCGCAAGAGGGACACTCATGTTTGTATCGGCACTGTTTTCTATTACATACACCATTGGCCGAGAAACTCCAACACAGCAGGCGGGCTGGATCCCCCTGCCCCGCCAGCTGGCGGGGGGGCTGAGTTGGAGCAGCTCGCTGGACCGCATGTCCACAATGGTACCTCTCCCCAGGCGCCGGGCGCGTGGGGGTCATATACAAAAGCCACAGCTTCTGACAGGGCTCATCCCACCTCATCTCTGGGTGTAAGGGCACTCTCATTCTAAATTCCTCATCGTAAGCCAACCACAATGGGCCAGGAAAATCCACCATTGCCCTGTAAATATTGTCCAAATATTGGACCATAGGAATGGCCAGGTCAGGCCGAGCCCTGAGATACACCGCCATATAGATAAGATATGCGGGTAACCAGTTGGCCCACGTGCGTGGTGGCCTGCGACGGCGAGACAGCTCTTTGTCCTTCTCATCCTGCCCCTCTTTCTCCTCCTTGGTGGGTTCCCTGTTCAATAGGGAGAAAATATCGACGTACTCCCCCCGACAAATCTTTTCCCTCGTTGCCTGGGCCAAATGATCCCCGAGGGGCAAGGAATACCCGGCTGTCGGCAATGCAGACACCGGTACAGTATTGACACAGGGCATCAGGAGAGGAGCCTGGACCGTCCCTGCGACACCCGGTGCAGCCCCGGGGGCAGGAACCCCCCCCAATGTTACGGCAGTATGAGGCCAAGCTGCACCCGGGTAAACCAGGAACTGATACCCCCCCGCCCCGACATTACGAGGCCATGGCCACTGGAACCCATCCCCGGAAGTGGAGTGTGCTGTGGGGACATTAGTTTGAACCTGATACTCACTGGCTGCACCCCCGTGGGCCTCCCCCACTGGGGGTTCTGGTCCACGGCGGGCGTAGGAGCTCGCGACCGAAATCGAGCTCTGAGGACACATCCGACCACTACCCGTCTGTAGTGCCTGAGGTACGGGGAGCTGCGAGGCCACGGCGGGCACAGGCCTGCGCGCCTCAAGCAACTCAACCCGACTGGCCGCCTGCTGAAGGGTGGTGGCCATCACGGTAGCTGGCTGGCAAAAGGGCCCCCCCCAATGACGATGAAGCCCCCCCCATGGGGTTATTGGTGATCCCCAGGGATGCCTCTAGCGCCACCATGCGGGCCAGTAATGCATCGACCGTCGCAGATCCCCCCGCATAAAGGGGGCCAGGTGGGCCGGACGGCCCACCGGGCAATGGTCCAGGGCCCGTGACCTGAGAGCCCAGCCCCAAATAGAGCCATGCCCAAAACTCCGGCCCATGAGGGGCCGGGGGTAAGCCCTGCTGTGCAACCGCACCAGGCCCTCCCCCCTGCTCAAAGCCCATGGCCGGTAATTGCGGGCCGGGGGCCGAAGTCCCAACTGCGCCCGGCCCTCCCCCTTGCTCACAGCCCATGGCCGGCAACTGCGAGCCGGGGGCCAGAGCCCCTGTAGGGCCGCTCTGAGGCTGTAGAGCCGCGGGCCATGGCCGAAGCTGCCCCATCCCACCGGTCCCGGTGGGTGCCTCCGCTAAGGGGCCCTGCTGTGGGGGCGCAGTCGCGGTCCTCCGACCCGACTGCTGCCTCCTAGTCAGGCGAGCTGCAGTCTCCATAGCCTTCTTCTTGGGAGGCATAGGCAAGCAGGATCCCTATCCAGGGATCAGAACCGCTGGCTGGGAAGCCGAAGAGGAAAAAGCAAAGATCGCGGTAAGAGTTCTGCAGCCACAAAATGGCTTCCCCAGGAAAGACGAAGAGCAACGGAGAAAACTTCTCCTCTCCGTTGCTTTTACAAAATGGCAGCTCGGCTGCCTCGTGGCCACCCCTTTTATAAAGGTGTGGCCATGCCCCCTAACTACCCGGATGTCTGAGTCCGGGTGGGGCCCCCCCGCAAAGAGCGCGGTGGCCATTTTGGCGCTGCGCTTTCATTACCTCTACAGCATCTTTTTTGCTTTCACTCTCTACTCCTCCTCCTCCAGGTCTGGTGATTTATGATTTCTGGAATCTTGCAAGGCCACAGTTTTTCACACAGTTTTTCACACATAACACAGTCTCCACTTCTGCTTCTAGAAAACAACAATTCCTGACGGCTATAAATAATCCTACTTAACTGACCCTGTCTCAAAAGTAAGGAGCCCTCAGCCGCAGCATCTGAATGCACCGCCATCTTTAAAAAAAGTAACTATTTCACATGGTGACATAATCATGATGCTAACTATTTCATATGGACTGCCACTCTGTCTTAGGGAATGGGCTTGCAAGACCAAGGACATAGAATTTGAATGATAATCCTCATAAGTCATAAAACCTGTGCCCTACAGCACTTGATACTACCATATTTTATCCAAGACTCTGCTAAGCAATCATTATGTTTATTTTCTACCAGTGAGTGTCTAATTAGTATCTTCCACTATCGTCTATTAAATGAGCATAGCATGTTACAGTGGAACCTTGGTTAACAAACAGCTCAGTTAACATTTGTTGTTCAGTCGCACAGTCGATTCCGACCCTTTGCGACCCTATGGACCATCGTTCTCCAGGCACCTCTGTCCTCCACCATCCCCCTCAGTCCTCCCAGTTCTGTGCCCATTGTGTCTACAATACCATCTATCCATCTCATCCTTGGCCTCCCCCTTCTTCTTTTGCCCTCCACCTTTCCCAACATCACGGCCTTCTCAAGTGAATCCTCCCTTCTCATTTGATGCCCAAAGTACTTTAGCCTCATCTTTACTATTTGACCTTCCAATGAGCAGTCAGTGTTGATTTCTTCTAAGATTGACCTATTTGTTCTCCTCGCTGTCCAGGGTACCCTCAAAACTCTCCTCCAGCACCACATTTCAAAGGCATCTATTCTTCTGCGTTCAGCTTTCCTAATTGTCCAGCTCTCACATCCGTACATTACCACTGGGAATACCATTGCTTTGACTATTCTAATTTTTGTTTTCAAGGTGATGTCTCTGCTTTTCACCATGTTCCCCAGGTTTTTCATGGCTTGTCTCCCAAGAATCAATCGCCTTTTTATTTCATGGCTGCAATCTCCATCTGCAGTGATCTTAGATCCTAAGAATGTAAAATCTGTCACTGCTTCTACTTCTTCCCCATCTATTCTCCAGGAACTGATCGGGCCTGTTGCCATTATCTGCCCATAACCCCGTATCAAGATTTATTAAATACTGCCCCGCTAAAAAACAAACACACTTAATACACCAAGAAATCGAGTTCACAGTTAAAGAGAGATGGGCCTTGGCAAACGGCGATACATGGTTCGCGCCAATCCCTTTGGTTGGTTTTTCTTGCATTGATACACGTGGAACTGAAAATTCCCACCCCACCCCTCACCCTGGTTATTCTCTGAACGGTCACAATTACTGCACTACTGAAACGTGGATGGAAAATAATGTGGCTCCTATTTGGGGGAAAGGGGGGGGGGAGAGAGAGAGAGAGAGAGAAAGTCAGCCCGGCTAGGCTTTCTTCCATATTGCGGCAATGTTTACATCAGTCAAGGCGACCAAGTACGTGAAGGTCGGGTCCGTGACCACGTTGTTGACCAGGACGTCCTTCAGCAGTTCGCCGTTCGCCTTCAGCTCTGGCCACTTCAGGACCTGCGCAGGTCCTATTCTCTTGGTTGGACAATCTTCCTTGGCTGCGTTCAGGGCAGATAAGTGGTTGCTGAGGTCATACAGCCAAATGCTTCCCTTCTCATCACCACAAAACACGTACTCTTCTGTAGGGCAGGTGCTGAGGGTGAGGTAAGGCAGGTCTGTCGAGGACCACTCCAGTTCGGCCAGAATGACCGCCTGCACAGTCCTCCCTCCGGCGTTCCCTTGCTGGAAAGAGCAACTCCAGCTCCAGAGGTTTATGGAGCCTGGCTTCGAACTCTTGGTCACCACAATGTCTTCGTTCAGAAAAGCCAGACCATCGACTCGGTGGTGAGATGTCTCCTTCCCTTTGGCATCTGGGAACTGAAACTCCACTTCAAAAGGTCTGGTTTTCGGCTGTTTCTCATCCAGTCTGATATCCCAAGCAAAGCAGCCTTGCTCACAACCAGCCACCAGGTATCGATCAGGGCAGGCGGGCACGAGCGCAATTCGAAGCGGAGTGGCAGGTGTCTCCAGCACCAACAGTTGCCTTTCTTTGAAATTGTAGTCACAGTCCGGAACACCGATATCCCACATGCAAATTTTCTTGTCATAGGATGCGGTGAACAGATGTGTCTCGCTAGTTGGGCTGAAGCAAGCCATGGCAATGGGCTTCTTGTGAGCCTTGATTTCTCCATAGCAGTAATCGGCTGTCACATGGATGAGCTTCACGATGCCTCGCCTCCCAGCGGCCGCCAAAACATTGTGCTTCTTCTTCCTCCCATCGCTTGTCACCATAGTCAGGGTGGTCCATGCCACGGTGTAGAACTCCTCCCCAGTCACTTTGTACTTTTTCAAGACGATGCCTGTCTCGCAGTCCACCAAACAAACCGAGTCACCCCCACAGGTCGCTGCGGTCCTAGATGAGCTCACCACAGGGTCTTTCCGTGTCCCACAATCCAGCGGTGGCTCAAAGACACAGGCCCACAACTGCGTCTTGAAGTCGTCTCGGTTGTTGCCTTTACTGTGGCACTGTAGGAAATGGACCGGTTCCAGGCTGACAGCCTCCTCGCCTTCCAAGTCCTTGACCAGAGGCCGGCTGACATCTTGTGCGTCGTCATCGTCGTCATCTTCTTCATCATCATCCTTCCTGTGCTCCTCTTTCGGCTGGCTGGCTCTTTTGCCACTCTGCGTTTTGGGGAGCCGCCCCCCGTTCCTATGGTTCCCTCCGGGATCCTGAAGGGCCTGAGTGTCCTTAACCTCCGGACTGCTACGCTTCTTGGGAGTAGCGGAGGCTTCCTCCTTGGAACCACTCTGGGGACGGGACCTCTTGCTCGCTCCAGCGCCTTTAGACCGAGCGCCTTTCCGCTTGCTAGGGACACTTGCAGCCTTAGCAGCAACCTTGTGTTCAGTCTCCACAACTTTCTCCTTAATTTCTTCTTCTTCCTCCTCCTCCTCTTCTTTTGCTTCTTCTTCTTCTTCCTCCTTCTCCTCCTCCTCTCCTTCTTCTTCTTCTTGTGTCTCTCCCTCTTTGGGGGAAGATTTATTTTCTTGATCGACTAGAGAGTTCAGAAATTCTTCTGCAATCATTTTCACAAAAGGAGGTCAGAAGATGAGTGTGCGCTCGGGCGTCCTGATGAAGTTGGTTTAGAAAGCAAAGTAAAGCCTATCTCTCAGCCATGTGGCCTGGAAGATGGAGGAGCTCAAAAAAGACATCTTCCGTCTTCCAAAGCAGAAACCCATTGCATAACAAAAATAAATCCATAGAAAATAGTGGCTCAGTTTACAGATTCCCCCCCCCCCGAAATGGATTAATTATTCCCAATGCATTTCTATGGGAAACTGCATTCGATGCATTCCTATGGGAAATTCAGTTAAAGTAATTTTCACTGTAAGAAACATCCTGGAGAACACATTAATTACATTAACCAAGGTTCCACTGTATTACTCACATAAAGCTACCCATCGGAATGAAGAGCTCTGAAATTATGTATGTAACTAGCATATTCGTGCTCGGCCAGCCAGGCAGTTTTTATTTGTGGCTGTTGTTTGGTTTTTTTTGATTGGGGTGGTTTGGGTGGGGGTGTTTTGCATTTGTGGTTTGTGACGTTTTTGATCTGTTTTATTTGATTTATTTGTCATTTTGATTTATTTCTTATTTTTTATTTGTTTTTACTATTCTGGCCTCTAGGTGGGGCTGTTAGTAAGAGTGCTGTATCGCATATTTGTTTGACTTGTTTTTACTCTTCTGGCCTGTAGGTGGGGCTGTTAGTAGCAGTTTTGTATTCCTTTTTTTAACTTGTTTTTTCTCTTCCAGCCTCTAGGTGGGGCTGTTATTTAGATTAATGCGATTTTCTTTCTCTGTCTTATTTATTTATTTATTTATTTTTCACACTTATATACCACCCACTCAGGTAAAACCCAACTCAGGGCGGTTTACATAGCGGACAGTAAATACATAAAAGACACATGATAAAAAGTTAAAAGTTTAAAAAGTTTAAAAAAAACCCACCCCTAAAAGGTGTGCAAGAACCGAAGGGACCTTGGGGGAAGGCACACTTCTCTATACCAACCACCCAATGGTACCCCCATCCCCACCCGCACCCCAAACTTGGCCCGCCAGCCAGGTCTTTAGTTCCTTCCTAAAGGGCAACAACTCCGTCCGGAGATGCAGTTCCACAGGCAGGAGGTTCCAAAGGGCTGGTGCGGACACGGAGAAGGCCCTCCTCCTTGTGTCAGAGAGGCGAGCCCCCCTGGCTGATGGCACAATTAGAGAGCCCCTCCGGTCCGCTCTGGTTGGACGGACAGATGTCCTTAGGGCGATGCGGTCTCTAAGATACCCTGGCCCACTACCATGTAGGGCTTTAAAGGTCAAAACCAGCACCTTGAATTGCACCCGGAGACAAACTGGTAACCAGTGCAGCCCCCGAAGCAGTGGTGAGGCATGGGCATAACGTCCACACCCCATCACCACCCGGGCCGCGGCATTCTGGACCAGCTGCAGCCTCCAGATGGTCATCAAGGGCAGCCCCATGTAGAGCGCATTACAGTAGTCTAGTCTGGAGGTCACCAGAGCGTGAGTGACCATGAGCAAAGAGTCCCGGTCCAGGAGTGGGCGCAACTGGCGAATCACCCAAAGTTGGGCGAAGGCCCTCCTGGCCACAGCCGCCACCTGTTCTTCTAGCAGCAGCCGCGAATCCAGGAGGACCCCCAAGTTGCGCACCGGGTTGGTCTGGGGCAAAACAGCCCCATCCAAAACCAAAGATGGTAGCTCCCGGGATAACACAGGACCCCCTATCCATAGCCACTCAGTCTTGCTAGGATTCAGCTGTAGCCCATTTGCCCCCATCCAGACCCCAACAGCCTCCAGACAGCTGGAAAGGACTTTGACTGCATCACTGGGGTTCCCACGGGCTGAGATGTACAACTGTGTGTCATCCGCGTACTGGCGGTACCGCACCCCGTGGGAACGGATGATCTCACCCAGCGGCTTCATGTAGATGTTAAATAGGAGAGGAGAGAGTACCGAGCCCTGAGGCACCCCATATTTTAGGGGCCTAGGACTCGACCTCTCACTCTCCAACCACACCGACTGGGTCCGGCCCCTCAGAAATGAGGAAAACCAGGACCACACCGTACCCTGGATCCCCAATCCTCGGAGCCATTCCAGAAGGATACCGTGGTCAACAGTATCGAAGGCCGCTGAGAAGTCAAGAAGAGCAAGGACGGACGGATGACCGCCATCCCGCTCTCGCCAGAGATCATCCATCAGCGCGACCAATGCAGTCTCAGTACCATATCCAGGCCTGAATCCTGACTGGAATGGGTCCAGATATTCCGCTTCATCCAGCACCCCCTGCAGCTGACGTGCCACTGCCTTCTCCAGAACCTTCCCCAAAAAAGGAAGGTTGGATACAGGTCTGTAGTTGGTTAGGACTGCTGGATCGAGGAATGGCTTCTTCAGGAGGGGGCGCACAAGAGCATGTTTCAGCAGTGCAGGAAATATCCCCTCTCGAAAAGACACGTTAATTATAGCCCCGACCCAGCCACCTGTCACCGTCTTAGAGGCTTTTACCAGCCAGGCGGGACAGGGATCCAATGGACAATTAGTGGCATGGACCGCTGCAAGGAGCCTGTCCACTTCATCCGGGGCAACAGGATCAAACCGATCCCAGGTAACACCGCAAGACTGCGCACTGGCTCCCCCCGGTGCCTCCCCGTCCATGCCAAGTTTGAACCCTGAGCGGATTTTCTCCACCAGATGGTCAGCAAAGTCCTCAGCCGATCCTTGCCAACCAGGCACAGGCCCCGCCCTACCCAGGAGGGACCTGGTCACCCGAAACAGGGTGGCTGGGCGATTATCAGTGGAGGCAATAAGGGAGGTGAAGTACTGCCTCCTCACCACCCCCATCGCCACTAGGTAGGCCCTAATAGCGGCTCTAGCTAGTGTCCAATCAGAATCGCTCTGGGTCTTCACCCAGCAGCGCTCAAGGCGTCTCTTTGCCCGTTTGAGCTCCCGTAGTTCTTCAGTGAACCACGGGGATGACCTAGCTCCACGGGCTCTGAGAGGCCGTAGTGGAGCGATTACATCCAAGGCAGATGTCGTCGACCCGTACCACAGGTCAACAATTGCCTCAGGTGAATCGTGTCGCCGATCCAGAGGAAATTCCCCCAGTTCCCTCTGGAATCCATCCAGATCCATCAGTTGCCAGGGGCGGGCCACTTTAATCGACCCTGCCTCCTTACGATGAAGTGTCGCCCCCAGAAAGTCTAGAGCCACCAGATAGTGATCTGACCATGGCACAGGTGTTATGTCTAGCTTCTGTAAACTCAGATCACTCTGCCACCGCCCCGACAAAAAAACTAAATCTGGCGTGTGGCCACTGCACCTGGTTGGGCCCTGAATTACCTGAGCCAGGTCCATAGCTGCCATGGAAGCTATGAACTCCTGTGCCACCTCTGAACCAGACCCCAGTGAAGGCAAATTGAAGTCCCCCAAAACCATAAGTCTAGGGAATTCCAAAGCCAATGCCAAGATGGCTTCAAGGAGCCCAGGCAGGGAGTCCCTTACCCTGCAAGGAGGCAGGTACAGGAGTAGGACTCCCAACTGACCATTAGGGCCCAACCACAGGAGCAGAGCCTCACAACCCAAAATTTGTGGAGCGGTGGCCCTGGCGACTCCCAATGACTCCCTGGCTATAATGGCAACACCACCGCCCTTACCCACATCCCTAGGCTGGTGCCAAACACCGAACCTGGCCGAACACATCTCTGATAGAGGCACCCCATCCTCAGGTCTCAGCCAGGTCTCAGTGATGCATGCCAGGTCGGCCCGCTCCCCCAAAATAGAGTCTTGTATTAGGGGAGCCTTATTACAGACTGACCTGTCATTCAGCAGCAGCAGCCTAAGGGCGGGGTCACCCTACACTTTAGTTCCAGAATGCATGAAGGGAGGATGCGCTTGGTGAGTTCTCTTGATTGTTTGTTCTTTTTATTTTTTATTTTTTATTTTTTATTTTGATTTTGTGGTCTTATTTTGATTTTGTGATTTTGTGGTGTTGATTTGGGGGGTTTAAATACAGAGTTTCTACTTAAACCCCCAAAGTGTTTCTTGATGTTTTTTTGTTTGTTTTTTGTGGTTTAGATGTGTTTAATTGCTTTAATTATTTCTGTTTTTTTATTTCTTCCATATTTTTTGGTTATTTCGTGTTATTTTTGTTTGTTGATTTAGGTATTTTCGTGTTTTAGATAGGTTTTCTTGCATGCTTTTATGGTTTTTTCATTAGACTTTGGTATTTCAGTTGTCTTTTGATGTTTTTATTGCTTTTCTTGTTTAATGGATTTTTAAAATAATTTGTTTATTTATTTGTGCTTCATTAATGTTTGTGATTGGCGTTTTGGATAACTCTTTGGTTTTCTTGTTGTTGTTGTTTTGTTGTTGTTGTGAAGAACGACTTGTCTGTTGGTTCCTCTTTTCTCCATTGCTGCTTCGAAATTTGGTTTCGATGCAGTGATGGGAAAAAGGAAGAGCTGGCAGCCAGCTCGCTCTTCGTCCGCTAAGGTTCGTTAGGTAAGTTGGGTGTAAAGGAGGCAGAGAAGAGATATCTGCCTCATGATGGTTCTTTCCTCTCTGTCTCCTTTTTCTACTGGCTTACCTAACTGGAGATCGGCAGGCAGCGATCTGTAAGGGGTGGTGCTCTTCCTTGCAGATTGCTGGCTGCTGCTTTTGTATTACCTCCACTGCTGTTTCATGCTAGTTCTCTAAACAGTGGTGTCGGTAGTACAAAGGCAGCAGCTAGTTATCCGCCAGGGAGGGTGCTTCCTCTGATGAACTGCTGCCTGCTGCTGTTTTTTTTTGACACCCCGGCTCAACTTACCTTGAGGCCAGCGGTGGTCTTGCCGTGTCTTCGGTGGGGAAGCGGGGAGGAGAAGGAGTCTCTCTTCTTCCCATCACTCCGGGAAAGAAGGCCAGCAGTGGTCTCACCGTGGTTTTTTGTGTTGTTTTTTTGTGAGGCTGTGAGGCGCTGCGTCCGCCTACGGTGGACTTGCACTCCCGTTGCAGGAGGCTGGCTGTTTTTTTAATTATTTTTCACGTGCTTGCTTTTTCAGCGTTTTGCACACTCGCACCCTTCAGCCTGATTGGTTGAAGTGCTCACAACGCGTAGGATGCTGCGACTTGGAGTTTTGTTTGTTTTGTTTGCATTCGTGCGGTGGCTTTTTTTCTGTGGCTCAGTTTCTATTGGGCACGGCACCATTCCCAATGTTCTCTTTACTCTCGCCTGTCAGCCTGATTGGCTGAGAGGCGGCATGGCGCAGAGGACACTGGGACTTGAAGTTCATTTGCTTTGTTTGCGTTCGTGGGGCTGCTGCCCCACTGGCGACCATTGTAACCCCGTGGCATTGGGAAGGTGGGTGTTAAGGTAAGTGCAGAGGGCTTGGTCGGGGATGGTTGGGCCGGGTGTGGGAGCCTTTGAATGAACCCAACGGTTAAGGCCATTTTTATAGGTATAGATGTATATTTCCAATCTCTCTCTCTCTCTGTGTGTGTGTGTGTGGGGTATGTGTTCTAAAATTGGCTTGTTTTTCCAATTCTAAAGTAATGTAGTTTTCTTGATTGACTGTGTATCTCTTAAAAGAACATGAACCCACATGTTCTTTAAACTAGAAACTATTATTCTATGAAATATTAGTGTGTATAGCATTATAAACTGGCTGTATAACTCAGCAATTTAGGTTTCTGGCTGCAGAGCCATATGTTGGAGGTTCAATTCATCACTGTATCTCATGAAGGAAAAGCTATCCTGTGTAGCATTGGGTAAGGTTTTTGTTGTTGTTCAGTCGCATAGTCGAGTCTGACACTTTGCAACTCAATGGACCACTGCACGCCAGACACCCCTGTCCTCTACCATCCTCCACAGCCCACTCAGCTCTATGCCCATTGCGTCAACAATGCCATCTAGCCTCCCCATCCTCTATACACAGCCCCAGGACACTCACAGAAAAAGGGAATGGTAAATCATTTCTGTGTACACAGAAAATCCGTGAAGGGATTAACATAAATCAGAATTGACTTGACAGCACACAGTTATTTTATGTATTATTACAACATTATAATAATGTTATACTGTTATTCCCTACTTCTTGCATGCCAAGAACTTCAAAATGTTAGCTCCTAAAGAAGGTAGTCATGAACCATAACTCTTTATGCAGCTAGCTAGGTAGATGTCCAGCTAACAAGCTTGAGTGCTACCCATCTGAATTTGAATGAATTATGCTTGAAAGAAAAACAGGAGGTCATTATATGTGAAATCCACTTTCCTGACATCAGGCTGAATGTTTTGATGAATATGGTTCAGTTGCAACAGTGGATATTTGCCAAACATGCCAGTATGAGAGGAATATTCTGAGTAAAATAATGTACACAGTCATTGAGAGATACATTGCTCAAGGTTTTCATTTCAAATGCTAAATATACAGTTCTTGCATCTCTGTTCAAAATGTAGAGAATATTGCTACCTAAGAGAGAAAATTTCAAGAGGAAAATAAATTACTTCAGATAATTTTCAGTATTTGTATTAGCCCAGAGATCCTTTCACAGACATTCATTCATTTTTGAAAATAAAAAGCTGAGCTTGCCAAAGGGCATGTCACACTGACATATCAGTTCTGAGAACCCAACAGAATGGGACAAGGTTACTACAGCAACAATAAACCCCTTAAATGCAACAATGCAGAGCTACAGACAGCTGCTAAAGATATCATGGGTTGACCATGAGACTAATGTAGAAGTGTTGTGCTGGATGGAGAAAGAATAAGAACTGTTTAAGACCATTAAACAAAGAAAGCTCCAATACCTTGGCCATATCATGAGAAATAACATAAAGTATAGAATACTCCAACTCTCTCTGCAAGGAAAGATCTCTAGGAAGAGAGACCCTGGACGTAGATGAACTTCATGGCTGAAGAACCCGAAGAACCACACCAGAGGCTGGTGTGGCATGTCCCTGGAAGAACTGTTCTGAGGAGTTAAGGATAGGAAGACTATCACCATGATGAAAGCCAATATCCAGAATGGATACAGTACCTGAAGAAGAATAAAGCAACCTCAATCCATCTGGATACTTGAGATACTGTATTGCTGGCATGTAAGACCCACTTTTTCCTCTTAAAATACACTGGAAAATGGAGTGTGTCTTGTACTGTATATGTAGTCTATAGTGGGCGATTTTGGCAATAACAGGGTGTGTTTTATAATCTGGTGTGTTTTATATGCCAGCAAATATGGTAGTTTTAAAGTTTAATTAAGCCTTTGTAAGAATTGTATCAAATGCCCTCAATTTATCTGCAGTGGCTATTTCATTCTGGAGTGTAATCAATTTCATCCAACCAAAATCACCAACATATTGATAATCTTTAAAATGGCCATAGAAATGTAATGACAATTTACAAAGACATCTTCTTCTGTACCATGGAAATTCAATTTCTGGAATTCAACCAACTTTAAAAATTAAAATGAAATGATTTTTTTTGACCAGATTGCTTCCTCCTTCAACACCTGATGCTATTTTGCAGATTCCCTGTGTATTTCAGTGGGAAAAATAAGTTTGGCCAGTTTCTCTAGAACTTCAGCTGACAGTACCTCCCAAAGAGGCTGGAAAGTACATTGACGAGCATGTTGCAAATTTTTAAAAATGCAAATATTTGACCAGCAGTGGAAAATAAGAGATTCCCCACAGAAGAACCCAGTAGAAATTTCCCACAATGAAATCATGCCAACCTCACCAAAGGAAAAAGTCACTTAATGGATTCATATGTTAGAGCTTAGATGTCAGTGAACTTTGATTCGAAACACAGTTGTGTGGGAAAGAAGCAATCTGATAAATTTCAATCCAGACTCTCTGAATTTGTATCCAATGCAAAACAAACAAATTAACCTACATTTCCTTTGAGATTAGTTTTAGAGAAAATAAAAGACAGTGAAAATGCAGCATGGATGTAGTTTTGTCCACAGAAGAATTTGAATGTAACTCTAACAGGCGCGGCATTTTATCTAAATAATTGCTATTCAAATGGTAATGATATGATCCACTTTGTCTGCAATCTCACTCTAAAACATTATGGGGGTTGCTCGATATATTCTCTCACCAAGCTTCTGTTGCAGATTCCCAAGAAGATGGATTATTAAAGGAAGCTTAGAAATAGAGACAATCTGGGTTTGAACGACAGAATGACAGGCAAAGAAATGAAATATATGTATATCAAAAATATCACTCATTCTTGCTGATGTCCCCTTTCTATTGTGGTGCTTTAAGAGAATGACTGCAACTCTTGTTTTAGTAGGTGGTCCCAGAACATAGAGATATACTATGGGGTTGTAGTAATTTATCAGGATCATGCTGTAAATCAAGGAAATGTTCTACAGCCCTTCAGCTGATTAATTTAATCGCAATCACATTTATACTTATATACCGCTCCATAGTGCTTAGTACACTCTCTGGGCGGTTCACAAGGTAATTAGTATTTTTGCCCCATTACACTGGATACTCATTTTACCAATGTTGGAAGGATCAAAAACAGAATGTGTGCAGTTATGTCTGTAGTGCTACACACACTGAAATGTCTAGACGATTTTATTATACACCTTTGTCAGGTAAATAAGGTAATGGCAGAGGATCCAAAATTTAAAAGAAGCTACCCATTTTCTTTAAATCAGAAAGTGCTCACTGGCCTATTGCCCCATGACATACCTGTCAACTTTTGGATTTGAAAATAAGGGAAATTTTGGCCACACCACTCTGGGGGTGTGGCCAAATATAGCCATGTGACATGCTGAGCTCTAGTCATGCCTTCCACATGGCCATGAAAATACCTGCAAACACAGACAGCACTGGCTCTTTGGCTGTAAATGGAGATGAGCACTGCACCCTAGAGTTGGATACAACTGGCAGATTTTCCTTTCTTAGGATCAAAGATCTCTGCAGATGGTGATTGCATCCGTGAAATAAAAAGGCGACTGATGCTTGGGAAACAAGCTATGAGAAACCTGGGGAACATAGTGAAAAGTAGAGACATCTCACTGCAAACAAAAAATTGCATTGTCAAAGCAATGGTATTCCCAGTGGCAATGTATGGGTGTGAGAGCTGGACCATTAGGAAAGCTGAGCGTAGAAGAACAGATGCCTTTGAAATGTGGTGTTAGAAATAAGTCAATCCTAGAAGAAATCAACCATGACTGCTCATTAAAGGTCAAATAGTAAAGATGACGCTAAAGTACTTTGGACATCAAATGAGGATTCAGTTGAGAAGGCCTTGATGCTGGGAAAGGTGGAGGACAAAAGAAGGGGGTAGCCAAAAATAAGATGTCTAGATGGTATTGTAGATGCAATGGGCACAAAGCTGTGTGGGCCAAAGAACTCTTTCCCCATCTTCTTGGGGAACTTTTGTTTTGTTTTCTTTTTTGTTTACTCAGTGGCTTAAGTGACTAAGATGCTGACTGGGAGGCAGAAGGTCAGCAGTTCGAATCCCAAGTACTGCAGGATGGAATGAGCTCCCGTCTTTGTCCCAGCTCCTGCCAACCTAGCAGTTCAAAAGCAAGAAATTGCAAGTAGATAAATAGGGACAACGTTGGTGGGAAGGTAATAGCGTTCCGTGCACTTCGGTGTCTATTCATGCCTGTGGCAGGCATGAATAGACACCAGAGCAAATGGAACACTGTTACCTTCCCACCAAAGTGGTCCCTATTTATCTACTTGCAATTTCTTGCTTTCAAACTGCTAGCTTACACACACACATGCACACACACACACACACACACACACACCTATCAAACAGAGATGGGAGCTCACTCCACACACACACACATTCCTATCAACATGCCTGTAAAGGAACATCCATGTTTTGAGTGCATGCCCTGCCCAGGCAATAGGAGCGGGGAAAGTCGTGCGCCAGTTCTCCCGCCATCCCACAGCTGGGTCGCTGCAAGGAGAAAGGAAGTTGACAAAGTTTGTACACCAAGGGGGCATGGTGGGATTATTCCAACTTGCATGGCTGGAGAGATTGCCTTTTGCAAAATTCTCTCCCCCCCCCCAAAAAAAAAACTGCAAAGGGAAACGATGGAGATGTTGAAGTAGAGGGATTTTAAAAAGCAGCTATGGAGAGGTTAAATGATCGGCGCTTTTCACGAAACGAGTTCCCACGGATTCCCCTCTGGTTGAGGGGGGGAGTAAAAGTGCAGTGTAGGCTGGGCAAGCCTACTTTACCTTCAGTGGCAATTCTCCAGAAGGAAACCAGGCGGCAACCGCTCAAGAAGCCCTCCTAAACGTCTCCACTCCCTGTTGCTCGAGCAGAAAGTTGTTGCCGCTGCGCGCACGGGCTTGGCTTTTGGCAGGCGCACCACTCACAGCCCCGGCTCGTGCGCTTTCCAAAATGCTGCCACCACCGCCGAGCAAAAGCCTGAAGTTGGGAGCATCGTGTGTGTGCCCCCCCCTGTGCTGGACCTGTTGTGTTCTGTAAAGCTGTGCCCTTAACAATGTACCTTAGCCATGTGGCAACAATGTAACCTTTCTGTGTGCAACATCATAACCTTCAGCTGTATCAATGTAAACCTGTAAGGGGACGCAAGCTAGTGACCACTAGATGGCAATAGCGAGCGTCCAGCTCTCATGGCTCAGATTCACCTGGATCAGCAGCGCGGGAAGATTCCCCGCCACCTCTTCACCTGGTCAAGAAGGGCGTGACCTTCTACGACGTCACGCAGGCAGCAACCAATAGTCTGTCGACGAGCCACATTCAAATGTATAGCCAGCTGTATATATGGAGCTACCCATCCGCCATTACCACATGTTCCTCCGGATCATCATGCAATAAACCTGTGTTAAGCCAACCCTTCGGCTGTTTCGTTGTCTTTGGTCCCTTACACTAAAGGACCAGAGTCCAGTGCCCACCCATCACCAGAGGTGGGCACTAAAGGAACCCTCCCTGCGTCATGGCTCCCTCTTGCTGGGAAGAGTCGCGGAGATGCAGGCACATACGTGGGCGTCCATTTGCAGAGGGTGTGCCAAAACCTCGTGCCTTCCCTCGTCTCAGCTGCCAAAGGGGCCCCGGGCTAGGGGCGGGGGGGGGAGTCCAAAGAGGCTTCATGGTGGGATGTATTAAGAAGAAAAACAGGCTGATATACAAGGGACTGCAGTGGCTCAAGTGGCTAAGACGCTGACTGGGAGGCGGCAGGTCAGCAGTTCGATTCCTGAGAATTGCAAGATGGAATGAGCCTTTGTCCCAGCTCTGGATTCATTATGGCAGGTTCATAGTCCCATAAAGTAATAGCTTGCATTCCTTAGATTTGGGGGGTTCTTGGACAAAGGTTGTAATCTTACATTTATAAGAACCAAAAGCACAGAAAACACAATCATCTCCAAAATAAATAAAGTTTAAGTAAACAGAGTGAAATCTGTTTCTAGCTAAAGTTAAACTGAGTTGACATAATGGAATATTCCAGCTTCTATTACCAAGTATAAAAACTAAAAGCCTGAATAGGACTGGGAGATGGAAGGTCAGCAGTTTGATTCCTGAGTACTGCAGGATGGAATGAGCTCCTCCCGCCTTTGTCCCAGCTCCTGCCAGTCTAGCAGTTCGAAAGCAAGAAATTGAAAGTAGATAAATAGGGACCACTTTGGTGGGAAGGTAAACAGCCGCTCCATGTGCTCCGGTGTCTAGTCATGCCTGCCACATGACCAAGGAAATGTCTGCAGACGCAGACAACGCTGGCTCTTCGGCTTTGAAACAGAGATGAGCACTGAACCCTAGAGTCGTGTACGACTGGCTTTCGAGCAAGGGAAACAGGGAGCATGAATTGCTACCGAGTCGAGTCTAGCCCAACCCAGAGCTTGCGGGTATAAGGCAAGCCTGTGCGGCCACGCCTTCCTTCCTCACACTTACCTGCAGCCCCACCTCCTTAAGGAATTACCGAGCGATCCTCCTTCAGATCCCAGGGGGAAACGCCGTTACTCCATTTCGGCTGAATTTGCTTTGGGGAACGCCCCCCCACCTTCTCTCTCTCTCTCCCCTTCCACAAGTGAAAGGCCTGCCACACAGCGACCTCTGGTGGCCAGAAAAATTACTGCAATTTCAGTCAGGATTTTTTTAAAAAATAAGGGAAAATACGGGGAAATTAATAAAACGGGAGGGGGCAGGAAGAGGGGTCAAAATAAGGGGTTTTCCTGGGTAAAATGGGATGGTTGACAGGGATGCCCCATGAACCTATTCCATATAAGTCTGAATTGATGATTTATTATCTTGATCCTTAGCAAATATTTTTTTAAACATATTTTTTCAGCATCCCATTACAAATGTTTATTTGTAGAGAGACATATTACACACAATGTAATCTGCAAATATTAGAGGAAATGCAAGATAGAAGAAGAATCCCAAATGAGTCCGGTCATTTGTCCTAATACAGCAGAGGTTGCTATCAAGTTGCAAAAGTAGCCCATTAAAAAGGCTTCCTAACTGCTTTTCTTTATTTGAAATACATGAAGACATACTTGCTACACACCACAGAAAAAAATCTCATTAAATTGTCTCTTCCTTCCCGGAAAGAATCTCTACATGAAACTGTAATGAACGAACCTTTCCCGTAATGGAGAAAATGTTTAAAAGACAGCATTGACTACTCATGCTACAGTAACATTAGAGTGTTTTCATGTAGCCTTTAGTTGATGAGATTGTGACCTGCACATGGTATCAGACAGCTAAAAGTTATATTTGGTATTAAGATATACGTCAATGGAAAGAGGCACTGCAATGTTAATGATCTCCACTAAGCAGTATTGTATAAAATTTTGATTTAAATACTGTCCTGAAAGTGAGTATCCAATACTTTTAATTCTGAGAACATTACTGTTCAAGAAAGAAATACAGAACCTTTTAATTTTTAGAAAAGTCCCATTGGATATTATATAGTCACTGTTGTTTTCTTGGCTGCTTTGTAGAGTATAGTATGAGCTATGTTACCTATATTCAGAGCAGCACCTACATAAAACCCTCAGATAAACTTCTAGTAGTTTGTGGGAAATAAAGTAATGTTTCTAGAAATAAAGTAATGTTTCTATAGAGGTAGAATAGCCCACAAAAATCATCAATTTCAATTCTAGACATCTTTTGGACTACAATTTCCATAAGGGCCGAATCGCCATTCATTGCTATCAGTGAATGATTTTCTTTGATTTGTTTGCATAGAAACAATTTAAACACTCCTGCAAACTAATTTTTTAGCAACCAGATCTCAGAACATGTTCGTGCAGTTGCAACATTTATTGATTTTTTAAAAATTACATCTCTGTAACAACCTGTGAAATTATCTATAGCTTCATTGATTAGATAAGCACACAGAAAGGTTCATTTCTCATAAACAATTAGTCAGAACTTGGAATATCCATCTTGCTTTCTGTAAGATCTTGTGATTAAGAAAGAGAAAGAGAGAAAGAAAGAAAGAAAGAAAAAAGAAAGAAAGAAAGATCAGATGATGGTTTAAACAGATTTTAAACATGTATGCTATCAATAAAATCTGTGGCACCATGGCTAAATAGGTGACATGGTAATACTATGAATCCCATAAAATGTTGACTTTAGAAATTTCTTCATCGCATTAGGATGTTAAACACACAGGGATGCTATGGAGAAAAATGAGGTAAAAACCTCACCCTTCTTTATAGTGCAGGAACAGCATTTACCTTTATGATAAATAAAGAAAATCTGTCAGAAATTACTCTGGGTTGAAAGGATTTTTGCTGGAGAAACTCAGCTCTGGGGCACCTGAACGAGGCTCTTTTCATGTCCCCAAGATCTGTCATGCAACACTCGGGTATCGAACCCCGACCTTCCAGTCTTCAAGCTCAGCATCTTAACCACTAAGCCACAGAGTGCTGCTGTATCTTTATGATCAATGCTAGTTTAATACCACCACCCCCTTGCAGAAACAATGAATTCCTCATTATAGGATGTTCTGCAGTTCTTGTTTAGGGTCATAAATCAAATGAGGATCCCTGACTTCAGTTTAATATCAAACTGACTAGACAGTTCAATTAAGATAATAGTACAATTTGCTGAAATCAAACCTTGAAAAGCAACTCCTTAGCTCAGAAGACCTTCAAAGTAAATTCTTCTACTATTAGCATCAAAGGAAATGTGTGTGTGTGTGTGTGTGTGTGATAGTGCATATTACGTATTGCTCAAAGCAAGGGCAAGAGAAGAAGGGGGCGTCCAAAAATGAGATGGATAGATGGTATTGTGGACACAATGGGCACAGAGCTTGGCGGGCTGAGGAGGATGGTGGAGGACAGAGGTGCCTGGAGGAAAATGGTCCATGGGGTTGCAAAGGGTCGGAATTGACTGTGCGACTGAACAACAACAACAAAGCAAAGGGTGGCAAGTGGATGTCATCAGACCTTGCCATAAAGGATCCTGGCTTTGTATCCTGGCTTGCCACCATAAACACCCTTCATATACATTGCATCACATCTATATAGATGACTTAACACATGTTAACAGGGAGGTGCACTGCTTCTCAGAATTTGCATGGAAATCTGTTCCTACAGTATTGGATTTTCCAGTTGACCTTGGGGAATATCTTTGACATATACAGCCAAAATGTAGGGACAATAGTAAAGGTAAAGGTAAAGGTTTCCCTTGCTCAAAAGCCAGTCATATCCGACTCTAGGGTGCAGTGCTCATCTCTGTTTCTAAGCCGAAGAGCCAGCGCTGTATGCTTCTGCAGACGTTTCCGTGGTCATGTGACAGGCATGACTAGACACTGGAGTGCACGGAACACTGTTACCTTCCCACCGAAGTGGTCCCTATTTATCTACTTGCAATTTCTTGCTTTCGAACTGTTAGGTTGGCTGGAGCTGGGACGAAGATGGGAGCTCATTTCCATCCTGCAGTACTCGGGAATCGAACTGCTGACCTTCCGCTTCCCAGTCAGTGTCTTAGCCACTTGAGCCACTTTATGTATTCTTGTCACAAGATAAAGTGGCCTGTGTCGATGCAAAAAAAAAAAGCCACCAAAATTTCATAGATCATCATGGTGAAGCTATAATAATAAAATCGGGCAATACAGAGTACTTTCTACAGTTAAATCAGATGGTTATCCCTTTTGGCATGGGGACAAAAAGATTAACTTGCATCCTTGAATTATATACTGGAAGATTTAATAGAATAATATTGCATATTTCTGTCTCCATTCAGACAGTTCTTGTCAGAACCCTCAGGCAAGCTAATGTAGATAAAATGCAGAATTAAATGGAGTCAAGTGTTGGTATCATTGTGCCAGAGCAGTTCTTAATCTAAGGATATTGCCTGTTGGCAATCCCACAGGGATGATGGAAACCTTACACTGCTTAAAACGTACCACTTTACCTGAAAGCCAAAATAAAATCCATTGTTATACCAGACTATAGAAGTGCATTTGTCCTTGGATGTTGTTGAAAAGCTATGCTTGGCTGCTTTTTTACTTTTGTTTTCTTGCCACATCGTAGGTCTTTACCATGAAACAAAAGAGCACATTCTAAAAGGATTGAGATTTGAATCGTGTATGAACATAATGCAAAATGGCCATGACTTCTGTGAACTGATATTTGGTAACCAAGTGTATGATTTGCTGTCTATAATGGCTCCTGAGTGGGTTGAGCTTACTTGCCCAAGTTGTAGGCCACACCTCAGATTTGTTCCCCAGATAACACAAAAGAAACACTGGTGAGTTTCTCCATCAGATAATCATCAAGGATTTGTGAAAGACAGTTGATGCCAACTGGGCTCAGGCCCCCTTCTACCAAGGAGGGACCTGGTCACCCAGAACAGGGTGACTGGGTGATTATCCGCAGCGGCAATAAGGGTGGTGAAATATTTACGTTTCACCACGTCTATCACCACCAGGTAGGCTCTAATTGCGGCTCTAGCAAGTGTTCGGTCAGAATCAGTCTGAGTCTTCACCCAACAGCGCTCTCAGTGTCTCTTTGCCTGTTTAAGCTCCCTCAATACCTCCATGAGCCACGGGGATAAGCAAAGCCCACGCTCACGAAGAGGCTGTAGTGACACGATCATGTCCAAGGCCACCATCACATCCCCATGCCAGAGGTCATCAAGAGCCTCGGGCGAATCGTGTAGTGGTGTTATGTCTAGTCACTGTAATTTCAGATCACTCTGCCACTGCTCCGACAAGAAAACTAGATCCGGTGTGGGGCCACTGTTCCTGGTCAAACCCTGAATTACCACAGCTGCCATGGAAGCCATGAACTCCCATGCTACCTTGCATCCAGCCCCCAATGAAGGCAAATTTAAGTCCCCCAGAACCATGAGTCCAGGGAACTATTATTTAAAAAATAATGGGTAAATGTAACAGTTATAAGGAAAAAAAATCCCCACTTCATTCATCCTACAAATAAGATTACATTGTGTCACTCATGGAGAATTTTATAAGATCCTTATGGAATTACAGGTTTTCCCCCTTCTTTAGACATCAGTCAAAAATTCCTCCATTTCACAGGTTTATCATCAGGAAATCTCTGTGCGTGGCAAAATGTCATTATGCACTTATTAGATGAAACACCAATATACCTTACAACTTTACCAGTTCTTCACTCTCATTTTTGTCTTGAAAACAGTTTTGTTAGGTAGATTTCTTGGAGAGATATTGTTTGCTCCAAGGAACCAAATGACCATTGTATTTGCGGTTCAGCTGGTTGCTTATATATAACTTCTAGAAAATTTTACATACAGAACACTCTTTCCAGTAGTTTTTTAAACACTCCATATTGAAGCCATCAACTGTCGTTCACAAATCCTTGAGCAAACTTTTTTCCTTTGTGACCTTTACTAAGACTGTTGTGCATTGGTTGCATAACTATACTTAAAACAATTAATATTCATATTCTTGTATTCCTCCTTCATATATATTTTATATCACTGTTTACTCAGAGTATAGTGCTGTCTGGAGACAATGCATTGTAAGATAACTTAACCTCTACTTGTAATGATAGGAGGCAAACCTTTTGTGAGTGTATCTATTGTATAACAGGAGTATTTTCAATGTCAGTAATCAGGATAAAGAATAGGAAATGAGCAGACTTTCTTTCAGTATCAATCAATTTGAACTGATAATAGAAACAGTGAATTTTCACACACTTTTAGAGGTTTTGACATGGAATGGCTTATTCAGTCTTTCAATCAAAACCTTTATATTTTCTCATCATCATCACCATCATCACCATAATTTTGTGTCAGAAATTATTTTAGGTTGAAAGGATTTTTACTAGAGAAACTCCGCTCAGGGGATGCCCGAATGAGGCTCCTTTCATGTCCCCAAGAGCTGGGACAGAGATGGGTGCTCAATCTATCATGCAATAGCCGGGTCTCGAACTGCCCACTTACCTGCCTTCCAGCTAACTTCACCACTGAGCCACCACAGCCCCATTTATTTTCTCATTATTTGCAACCTGCCACTAGTATGATTATTAAAATTTAAAAAACATCCTATAAGTGGAAAAAAGTTTATTTCTCTCTCTTCTTCAATTATTTTTTCCAGCATATTGTGTCATTGTAACACCTGATCCTACTCATTTCAAGTGGGGATTGAAGCAAGTTAAAAGAGAACATTTGAAAAGGTGAATGATGTTGATAGCTCTGAAAAGTGATAGATTCCACCTTCAAGGCTATGTTGATTTGATAAGCTTTTCAGTGAAAAGCTGGCTTTCTCAACAACTCCTGCCCTCTGCCCTGTGCCTCATTGTACTGATTTCTGCTATGTATCTGCAATAATTTCTGGCCATGCTAGTTAATATATAGGTCTTTGTGAATGTCTATTGATGTGTCATGATTTGACTTAGTTGTGGAATGCTACTTGAAACTGAGTTAAATTTAAACTCTTCTTATACAACAAAAAACAATGATTTCTTAGGGAGGACTTTGTGTTGATAATATCTCAAACATAGGCATATGGTGGATCTATACTTCAGGGGCTGATCACATGTTTCTTAAGGAGAAATAGCACCCTTGTGTTGTTTTCCTTTCATGTCCAGATGAAACTTTAACTTCCCAAATGAAGCCACCTTCTTGGCTTTGTCATTGGCCAAAATTAAATCCTCATTGGTACATGTTTCTGGTAATAAGCACTCTTGGTATCTAGTATAAATCAATTTGGCAAAGCCTTTTAACCATGATATTGGAGTAAGAGGCAGTGGTGGGCATCAGCAGGTTTGCACCAATTCACCAGAAACAGTAGCAGAAATTCTGGCTGGCCCCGCCCATCCAAGTTTTGAAATAAAGTAGTCCTAATTTGGGTGCAACACAGGACTTGCCTCCTGGCCATGCCCACCAAATGGCGGCCACAGTGTGGTAGTAATTTTTTTTTAGAGCCCACCACTGGAAAGAGGGCTAAAAACAATCAGTCTAGACTTGAGTTGACTTTACCAATAAAGTATGCATGGGTATCCTCTTAACACCTTTCACATTTATGCAACCATATATTAGCTTCCTTTTTTAATATGTGCCAAAAAGAAAAAAACACTGGGGTCTGTTTATGTGATGATTTACAAACATGGCTATTCTGAAGCTACTGTAGATCTCTGGAAGGTTAACCCATGATGATCAAATGGATAGGTGGTACCCTTTTCTGGTTGGCCAACAGTGAGATGAAAAACCTAAATAGTCATGTTCTAAGGGGGAAAGGCACACTTAGATTAATTTTTCTATCAGGTGCATATACAGACTCTCACAAACAGACACCCTAATTTATTTATTTTTATTTATTTTTTTATTTTTTTTATTTTTACCCCACCCTACTCAGCACAAGGCCAACTCAGGGCGGCAATCACAACATAATAAATACAATATAACAATACAAAAAGTTACACATCAGGGGACAATACAAAAATCCAAGGGGGGTCGGAACCCATGGCCCAATGACCTTAAACAGAGCTAACAAGGAGTGGGCTCAACAACCACATCGGAGACCAGCTCCAAGTCCTTAGCAGCATCAAAAAGCGAGGTAACAGAGCGGTGTTACAAGCCCGGACTCCCGCGACCAACGCCGGACTGGAGAAGAGGGCTGAGGCAAGGCGATGAAAGCAACCAACTTCAAAGTCCTTTGCCGCACTGGGAGCTCAGGTCCTTGCTCTCCCCTGCATCAAATGCTGTACTGGGGAAGAGGGCTGAGGTGAGGTGAGGCTGGGCCGGAGGGAGGTCGGCCCGATGGCCACAGGTGGCTCCCATCCTGGGCTGATGGTGGGGCCCCAGGAGAGCTTCAGTGTGGCTTCCTGGCTGCGGCTCGGGCATCCTATTATACCTCTGGTCAGGGCAGGGCCGGAGGGAGGTGGGGCCAGTGGCCGCAGGTAGCTCCCATCCCGGGCTGATGGTGGGGGCCTGGGAGAGCTTTGGTGCAGCTTCCTGCCTGCAGCTCAGGCATCCTCTTATCTCTCTGGTGAAGGCAGGGCCAGAGGGAGGCAGGGCCCATGGCTGCAGGTGGCTCCCATCCCAGGCCTATGGCGGGTGCCCGGGAGAGTTTCGGCATGGCGAAGGAGTGCCCAAACCTTTTGGACCACGGGCCAGTCACGTGGTTGAGTGGGCTGGTCACATGGTTCCTCCCACTGGAAGCAGAAATAAAACACACCACGCATGCACAAAATACTGCCATAAATGCAACCCATAGCTGTCATAAATGTATTTATGACAGCCACTGGTGTTTTATGGCGCGTTTTGCATGTGTGTGGGTGTGTTTAACTTCCACTTCCAGGAGCGGCATGAGCAGCATGGGCTGGATTATTAGGCACCATGGGCTGGATCCATCCAATGGGCCATAGTTTGGGCACCCCTGCCCTAATACTGTGCTGAAAATCTCTCTCATCTTAATGTTGACCATTCTCATGCTCATTCTCTTTCTCAACCCATCTGTTTTGCCTCATTGAAAGACATTGAAGAAATAATGTTTTAATATAAGATAAATCCATTCATTTACTCTACTGCTTTATGTTTCTAAATATGTCTCACTTGTTCTCATAGGTGGAGCGTTGTCAAGAGGCCTAACTGGTCTCAGAAGTGGTAAACTATATAATACTAAGCTGCTGGTGGATTTAATGCCTTGATTGTTATTTTCTCTATTATTAACAATAGCATAAATGTTTTAGTGTTTTAAGAGCAGTTATTAGGTATTTGTATTTTTATTGTACTGATTAATTTTGTAATTCTGAAGCATATCTCAATGTACTCCATTTAAAAAGTTACATACTTTTATGAAGTTACTAACAAGCATTACATGACATTATGATTGATGTGTTAAGTTTCTCAGTTACATTACTCGGGTTTACTTTGTTAAGTAATTACAGGTTTTCTTTGTTGTTGTCAAGTATATTAATCTGTATTCTGTTAGTGGTCACAATATAAATCCATAGAGTCGTATTACAGTATGGGTGTACAATCTGGGTGTGTATGGGAAAGGACAAATCTCTACTCTGTAGGTTACATAGGAGACATTGGTTCTCATCTGGGTCCAATCTGGCCTTGGCATAACAACCTCTCACAGGAAGATGTCAAAATGTGCAAGGTGCCAGAGGGATAAGAAAGAAGCAAGAAACCAGCAAGAAGCACCAAAGGGAAACAAAGTGTAATGCAGCACCACTAAAAATGTTTTTAATTAGAATATAAAATGTCTGGGAATTTGGAACTCAAATTATGACACAATAGTTGCTTCACATTTTTCCTGGAGAAAGCCTGGCTTACCTCAACTAGAGAGTTTACACAGAAGGTCTGTATTAAAAACATTTGCAGCAAAGCCCAAAGGTGTTGATAATGGCCCCCTTGAAAAGGTAGCATTTGGAAGGCCTGGGAAATGTGCCAGAGCCTGAAGAATACGAGGAAGTTCTGAACCAAAATTTCTTAAAGGGGATATTTCTCTGAGAAATATTTGATGGTTATTCCCCCTTATTCTCCTACAAATAGGTTACTTTTTGGGCTTGGTCTCAAAAATCCTCCATGATTTAAAAAAAGAAAAAAAACAATGCCCTACAATGACATTTGGGAAGAAGCATTATGAAAGAAGCAGAATAATTTGGCAGTGTTAAAAAAACTGTGAAGAAAAATTATTGAAGCTGTTTGATAACCACTCATCTGCCCCACCTCTAAGAAAATATTGGACAGCATCTCTTTCCTTGGGAAACTCATTGAAATTGCCTCCCTGATTTCTCATCCTTGAAACTAGAGTGTTTTAAAAACCTGTTTGTACATAGCTGTAAAATACATATTGTCTATGTTTCTCACTCTTGAATTTGCACAAGCACATGCTTATGTATATGTTGCTACATTTTCTGTACTGAGTGTTCAGTTTTAATAAAATTTCTTAGCATTAAGAATCTCCATGCAAATCTACTGATACTTAAATAATTATTATAACAGATAGATTTGAGTTTATTAAAGAATACTCCTCCCTTACTTCCACTGAGGCTAAATATGAATTATAATTAATTACATATTAGATACATTTATTTTCAGATTGTATTCAATTTGTTATAAATTATATAAATCAGCTTTGATAACCATAAACTCTAAATTTGGCTTCTGTAGAAGAAGAAAGTGCAGGAGCTGTTTAAACAACAAATGCCTACATACCATATATACTTGAGTATAAGCTGACCTGAATATAAGATGAGGTACCTAATTTTGACCTGAAAACCCAGGAAAATAGATTGACCCGAGTATGAGTCGAGGCTCAGAAATGCAGCAGCTGCTAGTGAGTTTCTATACTCAAAATACATGAAAATATGGTAAAATTAATTAAATTCTTGGCACATCTCAATCCGGCATGGTTCTGGGACCCTCATGGTCATTGACACGAGTATAAGATGAGTCCCCTTTTGGGGGCTAAAAATCTCGGCTTATACTCAAGTATATACGGTAGACTGATTTTTAAAAAAGGCTGTTTAAATAAAAAACGTGATTTGTTAACTGATAACAAAATAGAAACTTGAGGAAGATGCTTTTAATTGATTGGACAACTTTTGATCAACACTGGCTTTGAGAAGTTTGTCCCTGCAACTCTCACTTTGTTTTTTTAAAAAAACTTACTATGTAGAGAATTATGGATCTAGTATAGAAGTAGTATCATATAAGTTTTATATTCCTTTTAGTTAGCAGAGTATAAGGTAGAAGAAACACCAGCACAGAAACATGGAGAAATCATCCCAATTTTAACTAACACCCACCTCTTTGGTTATCTTTTTTATACATTTAAAACTATTATATATAGTAAAAATATTATAGAAACTTTAAACTATTATAAAATATAAAAAAGCCTAGGGCAGTAAGGAGAGAGAAAAACATCTGTGGCTCACCATGCTGGAACTGGAAGGCTGACATCAGTGTGGTGCACCAAGTTTACCCTTCCAGTGCCATGGATTTTGAAACAGAGAAGGCTCAGAAAATTTCCTCAATGTGGTGATCCACATTGCTAATGGCTTCTGAAGTGCTGGGACCGAGCGGAGGCTGCTCGGACCAGCAGGAGCGAAGCCTAATCGCTGCTGCCGCTGCCGCCACCACCACTGCAGGTGACATATTGCTATGTCCAGTGGTGGGGGTGGGTGGGGAGCAGTCCAAAGAGGGCCCAGGTTCTCAACCCAGGCCAGATTAATGATATGTGTGGGCCTAATTGAGCCAACGGGCCGTAGTTTGGGCGCCCCTGGCCTAGTTGCACCACCTTGTTGTCAGTTTCAGTCTCTACTTTTTGTTAGAGTAGGAAATATTAGCAAAACCAATGGCCTAATTCTGTAGCTTCTAGAGCTGATTGGATGTGTGATGTTCCCAAGGATGCTCAATTTAAGAAGTTATAGGTTTATCAAATTATCAGTGATAATTGTTATCATTGTGGTTGTGGTGGAGACAGAAATTATTTGTATTTCTATCCCATCTTTCCCCCAACAAAATTGTAGTAACATACATCACTTTCATCAATTCCATGGATGACACTGAAAGATTGTTTTTGGACGAAGGTCACTTATTGGGCTCATTGGGGAGTACAGCAAGCATATTCCAATTTCCAGAACTATATTCTAACCATTGATTATCCCATGGTACTGAGAATTTGGGTCAACATGACAGTTTTATTTAACCTGAGGACTATTGTAATTCTTCCTTCCAAATTAAAAAAATGCCAAATTATGAAAAGCAGATTGTGTTACAAGAAATTAGAGTTTGAAGGGTCTCACAATCTTGATTCTTCTGTTAACTGATGCACCACCTTTTGTGTCAATGACAAATTCATCCATCATTTTGATGGAAGTTTGAAGGTCACCAGGAAGCTTGACTCCATCCTTCACTGCCAGCAAAAAATGATGTCAATAAGTCTACAGAATTGGGATCCGAAATGACTTCTATGGGTGCATTGATAACATCTGATTTCAGTCAAACTGTTTTGAGAAATTTAAAAGCTTGTGAACATTTCATTTTGTAATAAAACAAACAATATGGATGCTCCTGAACAGCAACAAACTTGTACTAGTGAAGTTTAATATTTATGTGGGGAAATGCTTCATGCATATTTGTATGCATATGTCTCCTATTCAGACTAATACCTATCATATAGCATCCAGGAGAAAAGAGTTGGTGTATATCAGGTGTGCTCAAACATTTCGGGCTGTGAGTCAGTCACATGGTTCAGTGGGCCAGTCACATGGTTCAATGGGCCAGGCATGTGGTTCAGCGGCTGGTCACCTGGTTCCTCCCACCAGAAGCAGAAGTAAAACCTGCCTTGCAATCTGTTTTGCAATAGATATGTTTTGCAACAGGATGAGATTTTAGGCTGCCATTTTCTCTGCTTAAATCAAGGGTGCAACAATTACGATCCATGGGCCAGATCTGGCCCCAATGACAATTCATCCAAACCACACCACCCTCATCACTTCCGGAAGCAGTGGCACATTTTACTTTCAATTCCAGGAGCAATGAGGGTGGTGTGGGCCAGATGAATTGGCATGAGGGCCCAGATCCAGGCCATGGGCCATAATTTTGGCACCTCTGGTGTATATAATGGTGTTTGGGTTTCAACCTAACTGGGCATATTCTTGGAACAAATATTCATGTGTTTGGTAGTCCATTGATCTTCTATGAAAGTGAATTCATTTTCAGTATGTTTGAAGTGTTAGCCATGTTAGTATGTGCAAGAAAATCTGGGAGTAAATAAAACAGAACAGCAAAAAAAAAACCACACATTGTGGCACCTTAAAGACTAACTCCTGTATTTAACTGTGAGCTTTCATGGACCAAGTTCATTTATATCCAGTGTTATTGCCTGATGAAGTGTACTTGGTCAACGAAAGCTCACAGTTAAAAACAGGTGTTAGTCTTTAAGGTGCCACAACATTTTTTTCTGTTCTATTTCATTTACTCTCAGTTATGGTTTTCAGTCATATGTTAAAAATGCAAAATTGTATGGGATCTGAGGTCACCTTTTTATCTTGCCATGAAGAAGCCTTCAGGGAGTTGACTCCATGGCCCTTCAGTGATCTTTCAATTCCCAATGACATTAATAGTACTTCACCAGTGTAAACTGTTTGGTATGCTAAGTATAGGGACCTGACATCTCATTTCATTTTTCATGAGAGAATATCCTGAAGGCACTACAGTATTTCCTAATCAAATAACAAATGAGGACAGAACTACTTGTCATCATTTCAGACAATTTTCTGAGGCCTGTAAAATTGCAGTATATTTGCTCATGGACATTAGACCATACTGAATGAACTCAAAGTGAAGAGGTCTGGAGGATGTACTAAGGACATGGAAATTATGCTTGGCTAAGTGGCACTAAGGCTATTTAGACAAGGAATTGGAATGAAAATGTGATTGCTAAGTATACTTAGAAGATGAAAATTGACCAAAAGAACAGGAATGGGAAGTGCAATATATCATTTTTAAAAATTATTCCTCTCTCTCTCTTTTTTAAAGACTACTGTTTAAAATTGGAATTCAAGCTCCAAAAAACAGCATAGGGAGGGGGAACTGGTTAAACAGAAATGTAAGGGATGAATTGATTTAAATATAATAATTTAAAATACTTTTACAGGTAAGGACATTTAAAATATACGAATTAATGATAGTGATCTTACCAAGATTTTACAATTGTTCTAAAGGCTTTTCACTACAAAGAAGGTTAATAAAGAAAATGGAAAGTTTCTTTTATTATCCCAGTAATCTGCATTTTCTTTACAAGAATGTATATGTGTTTATGTTTATGTGTGTGTGTATCTCTCTGACTGTATTCCTCTTCTATGTAATCCAGCTAGTGAGTCTTCCTTGTTCAACTACACATTTATGGATAGATATCAAGAAAGAGAACACCTCTGGGTTGAAATCCTATTGCATAGTTCTACCTGCACAATGGAAATGACGTCATTGGCAGCAGCACATTGCCATTGATAAAAGCTTTCTATTTCCAATTTTAAGGTATTCATCATTTGTACACAACGTGACAAAGTTGCATGTACTCCAAACATTACAAAAGAAAGCCATTAATCAATGCCAATCTGCCTGTGCCCATGCCATCGCTCCCACTGCAAAGGTGGACCCCACCCAACAGGATTCTGACCATTGTCTAAAATGTTTGAGTAGAGTTATGGGGAGAAGGAAAGAAGGAAAAACCCAATGAGAAAAATTATGGAAGGTATGGCTGTTATATTGCAGGCAGCTGGATTTTACTAGGAATCATAGCCATGCCAGCTGGTGGTTGTTTATCTGGCTTGGATTCTCAGTTCTCCTTGTAAAACATGTAGAGGGTTATCTACATTAAGGATATAGATCTGGGATTCTCAACCTGAGGACCGCAGGCCGGATGCGGCCCACAGTGCAATTTAATGTGGCCCCGCACCCCCTCCACCACATACACCAGGAAGTATCATGTGCTGGAGGAAGGACAAAATGGCCATCCAGCCCCCAAAGCTGTCTGAGGGAGCGTGACCCAGCCCCTGGCTTTAAAAGGTTGAGAAATCCTGATATGTATAGATCTTGCAGCCTTTCGCTCTCAGCGGGAACACCGCCCCCCCACCCCCACACACACACACCTCATTTTATCCTTCCAGCAAGATTTCTCTTCATTAGATTATCTCTCTCTCTTTCAAGTAACCTCCTGGTTCCTGTGCAAAATGTTACCTTTCTTGAAGAAGGTTCCCTGAAAAAGGTACTGATTTGACAAGAAGATAGCAATTTCTTGTGAAAAAGAGCAAGCAAAAAGGGATGAGGGAGAATAGAAAAAAAATATCAGGTTCTCCTTTACATAGGAAACCAAAACATCTCACCAGTGCAGGGGGAAATCATGGTGAGAAGTCTTAGAGTGGTGGAATTGAGAAAACTGATGTGAATGACATTTTTTTAAAAAAAATATTCATCGCACTTCTAATATGCACAATGTAATTATTCCAGTTTTGTGTCATTTTAATTCTCAAAGTTCGATATCAGTGAATCCTGGGATATGTGCTGCAATTTGTTCAGATTCTTTGGAAGTATGAAGGTACTCTAAGAAAAAGGTAGTAAGGATTACATCAGTTTAAATTTGCAGATACAGTAGGTACCCTGAGTCGGGTTTGCCTGATTGGGCAGCATGGAAATTTGAATTATAAATAAATAAATACTCTCTTCAAGGGGTGGACTGGGGCTTTCTACTAGAGAATTCTAAACCACTCTTCAAATTATAAATCCCAGATTTCCTTAGGAAGATGTCATGAGATTAAAAGTGATATCAAAGTAAACCCTGCTTGTGAAATGAGTTTAAAGGTAATTAGTTCCAGTTAGTAGTAAAGGTCACCAACAATGTTACTTTTCTCATGGAAGGAAAGGGGGCCCAGAAGTTTTTTTCCTTGCAATGGGAGCAGGAGATTGCCTTGTTAGTCACTACAGAACTTGCCTTTCTCTACGAACTGGAAAAACTGACTAATGTTTCTTCTCTTCATTATTATTTTTTACCCAAAACATCTCCTCTCACTTCATTTAAACTCAGACCAAGCTACATGGCCCTCCTAGACAAGCTAGCAGTGTTTGGGAAAGCTTCCCGAAAGCAGTGATGACTTTTTCAGGGAGGAATAGATCTGTACTATGAAGTGTGCTGAGTTATAATATCAGTACATGGTATATTATAACTAGAATATATGCCAATGTCATTACATTTGTAACATTAGATCAATTGGATTAGATCTGTGATTATAACCTTAAAGTGTTCTAGTGTTACAGATCTAATATAATTGGAACATCTTACAGTTACAAAATACAGTGGTCTAGTATTCTAGCTCTGAAAAAACAGGCACACATTAGCACTGAGACATAAAAAAACTTGGCTTGGCAACTTACATTTCATTTGCTGAGTTGAGGCTTAAAAGCAGGCTTTTCCGGCTGCAACACTCTCAGAAAGCTTCCATGACTTGGGTTTTTTAAAATAAAAAAAAAACCACAGTTATAACTATTTTTTCTTCCTTCATGGTGCTCATTTTTCCTTATTTTAAATGACAGATTCTTCTAAGGATAACTGCCCTTATGGTCCTTCATTCTAACTTATTGTGATACTGCTGTATGTGAAGCAGCCCACATTAGAGCTCATTTAGCTAATGATCTCTGAGTCATTTTGAGGGATTTAAAAACATGTACTACAACCCATTAGAGCCAAGCTCCTGTTAATCTTAAGCAACAGAACACATGCAATGATGTTCCTAAGTTTACATACAGCATTAAAAAGAAACACTCCATCTAACCAGGAGGAACTAACTCTGAATTATGGTATATAATTATATTTAGTTTCTCTTTTTTTCTGTATTACTCTTTAGTTTACCCAACAGTGCATGTGATTCAGGAAGATTGCAACTCCTTTATGAGAAATGTGCAAGGATAAAGGAAACTATTATTTTAAAGTCCTCCTCAGTTTCACTTCATTTTATTTCTAAATCTGTCCCATATATTTAACCTCATTTTACTGGGTTCTCACCTTCCACTGTGAAGCTGCCTAGTTGTCAGCTTCAGCTTCTACTTTTTGTTAGAGTAGGAAATGTTAGCAAAACCAATGGCCTAATTCTGTAGCTTCTAGAGCTGATCGGATGTGTGATGTTCCCAAGCATACTCAATTTAAGAAGTTATAGATTTATCAAAGTATCAGTGATAATTGTTATCATAGTGGTTGTGATGGAGACAGAAATGATTATTTGTATTTCTGTCCAATCTTTCCCCCAATAAAATTGAATGAACACCTGTCTCTTTCCTCATCTCAGTGGATGACACTGAAATCTGTCCCAGATGATGTGTATATATATTTTTGTATGTATGTATGTATGTATGTATGTATGTATGTATGTATGTATGTATGTATGTATGTATGTATGTATGTATGTATGTATGTATGTATGTATGTGAGTGTATCTATGTCGAAAATAATTGAATTTTCTGTTAGTTTTGCTCCTGATTCAGCAAACATTTGTTGTTGTTGTTCAGTCGCACAGTCGATTCCGACCCTTTGCGACCCTATGGACCATTGCTCTCCAGGCGCCTCTGTCCTCCACCATCCCCCTCAGCCCTCCCAGCTCTGTGCCCATTGTGTCTACAATGCCATCTAGCCATCTCATCCTTGGCCTCCCCCTTCTTCTTTTGCCTTCCACCTTTCCCAACATCAATGCCTTCTCAAGTGAGTCCTCCCTTCTCATTTGATGTCCAAAGTATTTTAGCTTCATCTTTACTATTTGACCTTCCAGTGAGCAATCCGGGTTAATTTCTTCTAAGATTGACCTATTTGTTCTCCTCGCTGTCCAGGGCACTCTCAAAACCCTCCTCCAACACCACATTTCAAAGGCATCTATTCTTCTGCGTTCAGCCTTCCTAATTGTCCAGCTCTCACATCCATACATTACTACTGGGAAAACCATTGCTTTGACTATTCTAATTTTTGTTTTCAGTGTGATGTCTCTGCTTTTCACTATGTTCCCCAGGTTTCTCATCGCTTGTCTCCCAAGAATCAGTCGCCTTTTTATTTCATGGCTACAATCCCCATCTGCAGTGATCTTTGATCCTAAGAAAGTAAAATCTGTCACTGCTTCTACTTCTTCCCCATCTATCTTCCAGGAACTGATTGGGCCTGTTGCCATTATCTTGGTTTTCTTGATATTTAGTCTCAAGCCAGCTTTTGCACTCTCCTCCTTCAGCCCAATCAAGAGATTCTTTAGGTCTTCCTCACTTTCTGCCATTAGGGTGGTATCATCTGCATATCTCAGATTGTTGATGTTTCTCCCAGCGATTTTGATCCCATATTGTGATTTCTCCATCCCTGCACTGCGCATTATGTGCTCTGTGTATAGGTTGAATAGGCATGGTGACAAAATGCAGCCTTGTCTTACTCCTTTTCCTATTCCAAACCACTCTGTCATTCCATGTTCTGTCCTAACTGTTGCTTCTTGGTTCATGTACAGATTTCTCAGGAGGCATATGAGGTGCTCTGGTATTCCCATCTCTTTAATTACTTGCCACATTTTGTTGTGGTCCACACAGTCAAATGTCTTAGTGTAGTCAATAAAACAAAAGTAAACTTGTTTCTGGTATTCCTTTGTTTTCTCCATGATCCAGCGTATGTTGGCAATGTGGTCTCTAGTCCCCCTGCCTCTTCTGAAACCTGCCTGCACCTCTGGTAATTCTCTTTCCACATGCTGCTGAAGTCTATCCTGTATTATCTTGAGCATCACTTTACTGGCGTGTGGGATGAGCGCGATTGTTCGATAATTTGAACATTCTTTGGCATTCCCCTTTTTTGGGATTGGGACGTATACTGATCTTTTCCAATCCTGCGGCCATTGTTTTGTTTTCCAAATCTGCTGGCATATTGAATGCAGTAATTTGACGCCGTCGTCTTTTAGCGCTTTGAAAAATTCAACTGGGATACCATCATCTCCACTAGCTTTGTTGTTTGCAGTGCTCTTTAGGGCCTTTATGACTTCGCTCTCCAGGATGTCTGGCTCAAGTTCTACTTCTTCATCATTGTGATTGTCAGGAGTGTTGAGGTCCTTTTTGTAGAGTTCCTCTGTGTACTCTTTCCATCTTTTCTTAATCTCTTCTGCATCAGCTAGCTCCTTTCCTTCTTTGTCCCTTATCATGGTCATTTTTGCTTTAAATGTTCCCTTAATTTCCCCGATTTTTTTGAAAAGATCTCTGGTTCTGCCTCTTTTGTTGTTTTCCTCCATTTCTCTGCACTGTTCTTTTAGGTAGTTTTCCTTATCTCTCCTTGCTTTTCTTTGAAATTCTGTGTTCAAATGGTTGTAGTTTTTCCTTTCTCCTTTGACTTTTGCGTTCCTTCTTTCCTCTGCTATTTTAAGAGCCTCATCAGACAACCACTTTGCTTTCTTACTCTTCCTTTCTTTTGGTATGGTTTTCTTTGCTGCTTCCTGCATGATGTCCCTCATCTCTGTCCATAATTCTTCTGGCACTCTATCTATTGAGTCTAAGCCATTGAATCTGTTCATCACCTCCACCGCGTATTCCTTAGGGATGCTGTCTAGGTGATATCTTTCTGGTCTCCGTGTTTTCCTTATTTTCTTTAGTCTAAGCCTGAATTTTGCGATCAATAGGTTGTGATCTGAGCCACAGTCTGCTCCAGGTCTTGTTTTTGCTGACTGTATGGAGGTTCTCCATCTTTGGCTGCAGAGTATGTAGTCAATCTGGTTTCGGTGTTGGCCATCTGGTGATGTCCATGTGTAGAGTCGCCTCTTGTGTTGCTGGAAGAGGGTGTTTGCTATGACCAGTGCCTTCTCTTGGCAGAACTCTATCAATATTTGCCCTGCTTCATTCTGTACTCCCAAACCAAATTTGCCTGTTATTCCCTCCACTTTTTGATTTCCAACTTTGGCATTCCAGTCTCCTAATATAATTTGAACATCATTTCTTGGTGTCTGTTCTATGAGGTGTTGTAAGTCCTCATAGAACTGGTCCATTGTGGCTTCACCTGCGCTAGTGGTTGGTGCGTATATTTGGATCACAGTGACATTGAAAGGTTTGCCTTGAAATCTAACTGACATCATTCTGTCATTTTTGAGATTGTATCCCATTACTGCTTTTCTCACTCTTTTATTGACAATTATGGCTACTCCATTTCTTCTAAGGTTTTCTTGTCCACAGTAGTAGATATGATGGTTTCCAGAGCTGAATTCACCCATCCCTGTCCATTTGAGCTCACTGATGCCCAAGATGTCAATGCTTATTCTTTCCATCTCATTTTTTACCACTTCTAGTTTACCTTGGTTCATTGATCTCACATTCCATGTCCCTATGCAGTATTGCTCCTTGCAACATTGCATTTCCCCTCCCCCCTTCCTGTCCCTCCCCTTCCTCCCCTCTGTGGTGTTAAGCATCCTGTATCACCTAGCCTGCCCTTTTGTTTTGCCTTTTGTTTTGGTCAATAGGGTTCTCTTGGCAAGATTTTTGGCGTGGTTGCCGGTGTCTGCGCCATTTTTCTCTCCTCATACATTTTATCACAGTTTTTAAAATGTGAGAGAACATTTGAGAGAATGTTAAAGCCAACTGAACCTGAGTGATCACCCAGAGCACTAGTTACTAATGACCAGAGTAATTTAGAGTTATTATTCAAACCAGAATCTATTAATATTTCCCATGGTTTATATATTGCTTGCTTCTTTTTGGGGGCAAACAGTGTTGTTTTTTAAATTATGTTATAATCTTTAGGTTTTGACTGTATGATTTTGCTTCCTGTAATATACACATCTCTCAGAGGCTTTTTAACAAAACATTCCTTATCCAACCACCCAGATGCCTTTCTTCTTAAAACACTTCCTGAAGGAACCTATTTGGGGCTTAGGACAGAGTTTATGACTGAAACCAATGGATGGTAATTATGTAAAATATAAATTATGTAAAACATATAAATGGAATAGCTTTGTAGAACATTGTTTTGTCCTGCTAACAAAATATGTCACTACACTCTCATGCAGTGGTAATTATAGGTGTAGATATATAGACACAAACCACAATTTATGCAATGTGCTTTTCTGAGTATGCCTCTATACAAACAGAAGTTCACACAAATTTAATTGCTTTATTACCATTGCCTTACCATACAGTTGGTGAGTTATGAAGCATCTCCATACATTCCTCAAAGGAGCTGTCTTAGTGCTGCCTTTCTGAATAGGACATGATAATATTATTTTTATACTAGGATACAGTTAAATGTATTTCCCAAACATTCTCCAATAAAGAAAACAGCCTGATTTGTTGCATGTGATATTTCTCAACTAACTTCTTAATGATTTTGCTTGTTAAAACAGATTCTCTTTCACAGAGGAGTGCTGCTTTATTTTATGTCTCTTGTTAATAAACCAGTCTTGCTTCTTCAGTTCTCTTACTCTTAAGGGTTGTTTTCTCTTTTATTTACTGTCGTGTCTGTAGATTTTATTGATTCCTTATCTTTAAAAAAACTCACTCTGAAACTTTGTTGTTCGGGAAAAAAAGAAAAAAGTCATTTTGTATTCAATATCATAAAAATAGGAACAAAAGCTACGAATGTTAAGTCATCATTTGCATTAGTGACTTTATTCTCATCTGTTAGCGAAGCCCACTTAACAAATGTATTCCCTTGGTGACAGGATGCCTGAATAATAAAGATGCCATGTCAACCCAGAGAATTTATTCTGCTCCATGGCTGTTTCATTTTGCTTTTTCCAATGTTTAAAGCTTGTAATCTGCAATCTTTGGAGGTCAATAGAAGTATAGAGAAATATTTATCATTTTCTTGCTCTTATTCACAAGAAATTTTGAGGCAAAAAGCCTTTCAAATGTCCAATAGCCCTGAAAGTCTCCCTGAGCAAAGAAAGGGCAGGCACAGTGCTGATGAACAGATATTGTGCATTGCACTTGGATTTATTTACTTCAGCTTCAGTGTTCTAGAAAGTAATTCATTTGCAGGCACCAGAAAACAACAAGATATTTAACTACAGTGCTTAAATAATGGGAAACTATCTTTTGAATTTAAGAAAAACCCTGCAATACCTAAGCAAGGTTCTATTAAGTATAGCTTCCTAGACTAATTTTAGGGAGAATTTGTCCCCCCCCCCTGTGTTATCCAAAGGTATGATAGGCACAGATTTTCATTCATTCATTTCATCATTGTCATCTTCATCGTCATCATCATCTTAGAACTGCTGAGCTCAAAGAGCCCTATGTATCACTTAGTTCACCTAAACTGGAAGGGACTCTATGGATCATCCAGTCAAGCAGGCACAATGTGGAATTGAACTTTCAACCTCTGGCTCTACAGCCAGATACCTAAACCAATGAGCTGTCCAGACCATCCATTGTTGCTGTCATTCATGGATGGGACTATTGTTCATAAATTGGTCTAACATATTTAAATCTGATCTCCATTTTTCTGCCATCATTGATCTAATCTTCATCCCAGTCGTTTCATCACCCTAAACCAGGAAGCTGGTTTGACTGCACTTTGTCTGAGGAGATGCTTAACAGCAATAATATCAAAGACGTTGGATGCCTTGCATTCCAGAGATCTATCAAGGCCTTGACAGAATCACCTGCCAAGACAACCAGAGACTCCCCAGAACATTGTTGTTGGCTGCTACTCATATTCGAGTATACATTCCCCCCCCCCTGAAAATCAGTCTTCACAGTTGATGAAAGAAGAATGACAAACAGGAAAAAAAGCCATTGGCATGATTTTGTTTAAGGTGGATCCCAGCTTGCCATGAAGTCATGGAGCCATCTCCTGCAGCACATGAAATGAGACATGCAGGATTTGACACTGGAACTTCAATGAACTGCCACAGCCTTGAGGATATTGACAAGGTGAGCCTTCATAGCCAGCTCATCTGGCATGGCGTCTTCCGCCTCCGTGACCCATGACCATTGGAAATCAGACTGGTTTACATTCAGTTTGCCATTGGGCCCTATATGATTGTTTCCAGTGGCATTTCCTACACTGAGGAGGACCATCACCCCACCTAAAGTGGCTCATCTGCCCATAGCCATTGGCACCTTTAGGAAGTCAGGTTATTTACCACCACCCTACACTCGGCATTGAGTCGCTGGTTGTACGGTCTACTCCATTACCGTAGTGGGATGTCTGGCCAGACACATATCAAGAAACTATTTGGATCCATCAGCCTCCTATGGTGGACAAGTTTATATACTGGACCACACTGCTCAGAATTCCAATTAGTTATACCAAATAATGACACAACAAGCCTAGGCAACTACAGCAACACATCCAAGACCATATCACCCAGCTCAGGCAGGGAGATTATTATGCAGCCGGAGGCTCTTTTAACAACAGAATCCCTATTTTTTCCTAGGCACTTACTCTCATGAACATGTATTCATTCCCATAGGAAGAGATGGAAAAGCCAAATGGAACTTTGAAGAAATCACATCACATTTTGAAAATCTAGAAAGGAAAATCAAGAACTTTGGGTCCCAGGTAGTCATCTCAGGTAGTCATCTCACCCATCCTATTAGTTCTCAGAAAAGAAATGCAATGGGAAACTGATTGCAATGAGCAACTGATTACAAAAATCTGACATGAATGATTTGGATTTTGTGACCATACACTATGCTTCCTGGAAAATGGACTGCTTCAAGGGAGGAGGTGCATTTCACAAGAACTGGGGGAAATGTGTTTGGACACAGCATTAAGAACTTAATTAGGAAGACTTTAAACTGAACTGGAAAGGGGAGGAAAATGTAAACTCTATAGAAAGAACAAATTAATCACAGAAACTTGGTGGGATGACTCCCATGACTGGAATACATCAGCTGAAATACATAAATTGTTCAACCCCCACCCCCCAAAGGAATAGATATAGAGTTGGAACAACAGTATATATGAAAAACTACACATCCCTGCAAAGAAATACAACAGGACCTTTTTGTCCTATCAAGAATATGTGGATTAATATAACTGGAGAGAAAAGAAAAGAAACATGGTAGCTAGAGTCAACTACCAACAGCCCAATCAAGGAGAAGATGTGTATGAACTCAATTGCAAGAATGTTAAAGATACTTGACACAGCTAGATGGCATTGTAGATGCAATGGGGACAGAGGAGGATGAGGAGGATGGTGGAGGACAGAGGTGCCTGGAGGACAATGGTCCACAGGGTTGCAAAGGGTTGTAATCGACTGTGTAACTGAACAACAACAACAAAAGTAGTAAGGGGTTTGACCTTTAAAGCCCTACATGGTAGTGGGCCAGGGTATCTTAGAGACCGCATCGTCCTAAGGACATCTGTCCATCCAACCAGAGCGGACCGGAGGGGTTCTCTAATTGTGCCATCAGCCAGGGGGGCTCGCCTCTCTGGCACAAGGAGGAGGGCCTTCTCTGTGTCTGCACCGGCCCTTTGGAACCTCCTGCCTGTGGAATTGCATCTCCAGATGGAGTTGTTGCCCTTTAGGAAGGAACTAAAGACCTGGCTGGTGGGCCAAGTTTGGGGTGCGGGTGGGGATGGGGGTACCGTTGGGTGGTTGGTATAGAGAAGTGTGCCTTCCCCCAGTCCCTTCGGTTCTTGCGCACCTTTTAGGGGTGGGTTTTTAACTTTTAACTTTTAACTTTTAACTTTGTTTTATTATGTGTCTTTTATGTATTTACTGTCCGCTATGTAAACCGCCCTGAGTTGGGTTGTACCTGAGTGGGAGGTATATAAGCGTGAAAAATAAATAAATAAATAAATAAATAAATAAATAAAAGGGGAGATTTCAATTATTCTGATTTCCATTGGGAGACAAATTCTGCGAAATATGGCCCTTCAAAGAAGCTTCTGGTTTGCATTGCTATCCTTGACTTGATTCTAACTAATAAAGATGACTTTGTATAAGAGTTGGCAGCAAAGGAAACAAAAGCAGAGTGTAGCTTCATATGCAGTATCTGCTGGACTTTAGGCAGGACAATTTTAAGTAACTGAGAACAATGAGAGGTAAAGTCCCATGGCAGGAGGTCCTAAATGGAAAAGGAGGCCAACATGGGTGAGAGTTTCTAAAACAAAAAATTCTAAGGGCACAACTCCAAATAATGCCAACAAGAAAATGAAGAAAAAAATACCAGTGTAGCTTCACAAAAGCTCATAGTTGACCTTAAAAACAACAACACACACATATAGGAAGTTTAAGGAAAACCAGGTTACAAAGGAAAAGTACAGATAAATGGAAAAGAATTGTAGAGGTGATATTATGAACGCAAAAGCTGAAAATGACCTGAGGATAGCAAGAAACACTAAAGACAACAACAAAAGAAAAAAACACACACACACATTATTCAGGTTCCTGCATAGCAAGACAGAGAACAGAAACAGTTTCTCAGCCACTCAACTGAAATGGGAAAATGATAACTGATGATAAAGAAAAGGCAGAAGTGCTCAATTCCTAGTTCGGCTCAGTCTTTTTCCAAAGGGCAGTCTATGACCCTCCAGGCAAAGGTGATATACAAAGGTAGGGGACAAGATTACATTTTGAGATTGCTTAACAAATAGTCAAGTAATATTTTTTTATTTTGAATGAGTTCATATCTCCAGTGTGGGATGAACTTTATCCAAAGATATTGAAGGAACTGGATGAACTCATGGAGGATGGGTGAAGTGCCAGATATTGGAAGAGTGCTATTGTTGTTCCTATCTTCAAAAACAGAAGGAAAAAAAACAACAACTGGGGAATTATAGATGAGTGAGTCTGAGATCAAACTGAGGGAAAATTCTGGCAAGGATTATAAAATTATAGCTCTGCAAGGTGTGAGGTACTAGTCTTCCTATATTCAGCACTAGTTAGGCTTCATCAGGAGTATCGTATCCAGTTCTAGACACCACACTTCAAGAAAGATGTTAACTGGATCAACAATGAAGAGTAACAATTAAGAGATTTCCAATTAGGAAATATTAAAGGAAATTGGTATATTTAGCCTTGAGAATATACCAATTTCCTTCAATGTTTCCTAATATTCAATATTCCTATTATTGAAGGAAATTGGTATATTTAGCCTTATGACTGCAGTGGCTCAAGTGGCTAAGATGCTGACTGGGAGGCAGAAGGTCAGCAATTCAATTCCTGAGTACTGCAGGATGCAATGAGCTCCGTCTTTGTCCCAGCTCCTGCCAACCTAGCAGTTTCAAAACAAGAAATTGCAAGTAGATAAATAGGGACCACTTTGTTGGGAATGTAGCAGTGTTCTGTGCACTGTGTCTAGTCATGCCTGCCACATGACTATGGAAACGTCTGCAGAAGCAGACAGTGCTGGCTCTTCGGCTTTGAAACAGAGATGAGCACTGAACCCTAGAGTTGGATAAGACTGGCTTTACAGCAAGGGAAACCTTTACCTTTACTATCCTTGAGAAATGGAGACTGAAGGGGGATATGATAGCACTATCCAAATACTTGAAAAGGATTAGGATCCATTCTTGATCATTCCAGAGTTCAGCACATGTAGTAATGGGCTCAAGTTACAGCAAGCCAGAGAATGTATTGCAACTGTGGTGGCTCAGTGGTTAAGAAGCTCGCTTTGTTAGCTGGAAGGCTGGCAAGTTGGCAGTTCAAAACCCGGGTACAGTAATACCTCATACAATGTCCAAACTTGGTTCCACAAGTTAGGACGTTGTATGAATTCCGACTTTGTATGAGGCATGCAAAATCCTAGCCGCGATGCCTCCTACAACGTCCAAATTATTGCCACCGATGCTTTGTATAACGTCGTCCCCATAGAGATACATTGTACAAACTGCAGGGCAAAGTCAAAGAAACACAGGAAACTGACAGAACTTTAAGAGGGGCCTTCGGCTCAACAACTTAAACAGGATTTAGCAAGGAGCGGGCTCAACAACCACGTCAGAACCCAACTCCAAGTCCTCAGGATCATTGCCAGAGCAGGGCAAATAATAATAATAATAATAATAATAATAATAATAATAATAATAATAATAATAATAATAATAATAATAATAATAATAATAATAATAATAATAATAATAATAATAATAATAATAATAATAATAATAATAATAATAATAATAATAATACAGTAATTTTAATTTAAATACCGCAATTCTCTACCTCTGGTGCAGTGTCCATGTCGGCTTTTTTCCCCTCTAGCCAAACAGGGCTCAGAGAGGGCGGCGGCAGCGGTAGGCAACGGATGCAACAGGCTCCCATCTCCGGAGGCGGGGAGCTGCTTTTGGGGCCTCCTATGGCCGGCTGCCATTCAAACTCCATGGGGCCTCCAAGCCCCGGCGTTGGTGGGGTCCATTGGAGGCGGGGAGCCGCTTTTGGGGCCACAGAGAGGTGAGCCCCAAGTGCGGCTAGTTCTTTCTTTCCCTGCCTCCAACGGACCCCACCGATGCCAGGACTGGGAGGCCCCACAGAGCTCGAACGGCAGCCGGAGGAGGTGGGGAAAGAAAGAACTCACCACACTTGGGGCTCGCATCTCCGGTGAGTTCTTTCTTCCCTGCCTCCTCCGGCCGGCTGCCAGTCAAGCTCCGTGGGGCCTCCAAGCCGCGGCATCGGTGGAGGTGAGGTGAGGCAGGGCCAGAGGGAGGCGGAGCCGGTAGCCGCAGCTGATTCCCATCCTGGGCCGATGGCAGGGGCCTGGGAGAGTCATGGTGAGGCTTGTCGGCTGCTCCTCCAGCGTCCCGGAGGACAGAGATCCCTGGAGGACGATGTTCTATAGGGTCGCAAAGGGTTGAAATCAACTGTGCGACTGAACAACAACAAAAAAACTGCAAAAACCCTAATTCCTCATACAACATCTGGCGATGTTGTATGAGGCACCTTTTCCCCAAGAATTGGGCGGCGTTGTGTGGATCCGATGTTGTATGATTTTTTGCTTCTAGCCATCTGTGAGACAGGGTATCTGTTAAGGAAGATTGAATCTCAACAGACTCAAACTGCAAACCTGTGCAAAATGAGAATAGCTACTGTCTTATGCCATAGACTTCTACAAATCAGAAGCATCAGATAGTTTGTTTGCGTCTTTTAATCAATCATCCTAGCCTGATAACTTTCTAGTGTGTACTTTGCTTCCCAAAGGAAAAAATGGATTTGTGCAAATACAGAAGTTTGAATGGGAAAAGGAATTCTTTTTCTTGTGCTAGAAGCTATAAAGCTCATGTGAGTTAATGACTGTTGATGAGGTGTCTTAATCTGTCAAGACAGCCTGTTAGAATAAGAACAAGAAACGTAGCATGATTTCTTCACATCTCACTGCACAAACACACAGAGTGGATTTAGCACTGACACCTACTCTGTTTGCTGCCTCCGTTAGGAAGTTCAGTTTACCCATGTTGACATACAGAGGGCAAGAGAGGATCTGGTACAATCTACAGCAGGGGTTCCCAACTACAGCCCGTGGGTCGGCCTCATCCTCTGATGCCATTCAATCCAGCCTGTTGCTATCTCCCCCACACTCGAAAGTAGAAGTGGGCACATTTATGTCAGCTGTAAAACATGCCCACACAGGTGCAAACATGCCCACGGCTGACATAAATGTGGAAGTGGGCACATTTCCCAATAGCTGTAAAAATATGCCTGCTTCCGCATTCGGGGTCATGGTCTGGCTTGCTCAGCTGTTCCGGGGGTGTGGTCAGGTCTGCAGTGCAAAAAGGTTGGCCATCCTTGCAGGGATTCTCAGCCTGCAGCCCATGGGCCAGATGCAGCCCACAGCACCATTTTATGTGGCCCCCACCACCTCCACCACACCAGGAAGTGCCATGTGGTGAATGACGGGCAAAATGGCCATCCAGCCCCTGAAGCTGTCTGAGGGAGCATGACCTGGCCCCTGGCTTTAAAAGGTTGATAACTCCTGATCTATAGGGATATGTGGGACCGCATAAACACAAAGCTCACCCTGGCATGAATCAATTGCTTATGAATATAGTTTCAAATACAGAAAAGTAAACAATAATTGTTCACAAGTGAAAGAAACATGTTATTTTTAAGAACTATAGAAAAGTTTCGTTCTCATGACAAAAAGAGTTCAAGGTTACTTTGGCAGAAGTATCTCAAATTGACTAAAATTATGAAAAAGGAAGTAAAAGGACAAGGATTAAACCTCTAAGTGCAGTTAGAAACTGTCAGAAAGAGAGTTATTGTTGCCCTATTGTGATACATCTCTGTATTGTTGCAAGACAGATGGCAAATTCTAGGTGTGCAGTTTGTTTTATTTTAAATGCTTTCTGTTTTCAAGGAATCACTTAGGTTCTTGCACCAAGTGAAGTTATGCATCTGCTGTTAAAGTTGCTATATACCGCAGAAAACTGTGATTTTCACGTTTTATAACTGTCCTGCATGGGTCCATTCAAAATATTAAAAACTCACGGTTTTCAAACCACTTGATTGGTGGGGGGGGGGGGATTCCACACATTTTTCATGCACTTCCATTGGACCCACCAGTAGGTGGCAGCAGTGAGCAGCAGTGAAAAAGGGGGCCACCGCGTGCCTTTTCTTGTGGCATAATAAAAATTATAAATTTTAATTTATATCCCGCACTTTCTCGGTCGAAGCTGACTCAAGGCGGCAATTACAACATGTCCACAACATACTGTACAATAATACTATAATAAAAGAGCACAAAAATATATTCAATAAATAATCAATACTCAGTAATAAACATAAAATTAATTGTTGTGTTCTAACAGTGTAACCTTCCACATGTGATATCAATGTATCTGAACCAATGTAAACTTGCCTATGAGTAACAATGTAACCTTCAGCTGTATCACATAAACCCTGTAATAGGACGCGAGCTAATGACCACCAGCTGGCAGCAGCGAGCGTCCAAGCTCTCTTGGTTCAAACCCATCAAAGACCGCAGCGCGGGAAGTTTCCCGCCACTACCTACACCTGGACAAGAAGGGCGTGACCAGCCATGACGTCACGCGGACCAGTAGCCAACGGGCTACCGTGGAGCCACATTCAAATACGTTACTACCATATATATAGAGCTGTTCGTCCGCCATTACCTCATGTTCCCTCTGTCCACCATGCAATAAACCTGAGTTAACCCAGCCTTTGGCTGTGCCTTGTGTCTTGACTCTCATACACTAAATTAATCACAATATAAAATATTAAATTAAAGTTACAATAGCAATAACAATAACCCAGGACAAACAGGAATTTGGAGTCCAGGTCACACTCCCCGATGTCCATGCTACCAAAGTGTCCCCAGGAGGCACAATGGCATCCCTTCCAAGGTACTCTGAGTGAGCACCTGCCTCCCATTTCCAGGCCGGGTAGCGAAAGCCCTGGGAAGAGGCAGCGCAGTGGCGGTGGTAGGGCTCCAGTGGTGTCTCCTTTTGAGCCCTCTGGGCGGGCAGGGCTCGGAGGGTGGGGAGACGCATGTGCCTCCCATTCCCAGGCTGAGTAATGAGGGCCCTGGGAAGAGGCAACGCAGCAGCGGCGGCGGGTCTCCAGCGGCGTCTCCTTTTAAACCCTCCGGGTGGGCAGGGCTCGGAGGACGGGGAGACACACCTGCCTCCCATTCCCGGGCCGAGTAGCGACGGCCCTGGGAAGAGGCAATGCGGCAGCGGTTCAGGTCACGTTCCCCGAAAAGTCCAGAACTCAACACTGCAAAAGGGACCAATGGTCAATGTCCATGCAACCAAAGTGTCCCCAGGAGGCACAATGGCATCCCTTTCCAAGGTCCTCTGAGTAAGCACTTTGCGTCATCAAACAAACAGGATGGAATGAGCTCCCGTCTTTGTCCCAGCTCCAGCAAACCTAGTAATTTGAAAACAAGAAATGACAAGTAGATAAAAAAGAACCACTTGGGTGGGAAGGTAAACAGCATTCCATGCACCCCGGTGTCTAGTCATGCCTGACACATGACCACGGAAACGTCTGCAAAAGCAGACAGCGCTGACTCTGGCTTTGAAACAGAGATGAGCACTGAACCATAGAGTCAGATACAACTGGATTTTGAGCAAGATAAACCTTTACTTCTGTCCCATTTTTGTGAGAGGGAAATATGGTAACCCTAACTGCTGTAGCTGATGTAAAGGACCTTGACAAGAATTATAGGTGTCAGGTAAGATGGAAGCCAAGCAAGCTGTTTTAATAAGGTGAGTCAGTAGTAACAGCTGGCTCAGAATCCTATTTTTCTAGTCCCTGTTTGGCAAACCATATTGCTCTAATGGCTGATTTCCCAAACCTGAGTGTCAGCCAGCAAAGTAGTTTAAGTTGAAATTGCCAGACCATCCATTTCCAGCTAGTAATGATTCTCATTTTTGTTTGTTTAATGGATGTTTAGATGACCTTGTTCACTCCTCTCAAACTATTTTAGATCAGTTGTAACTTGTTAGCCATGTGGATAATAAAAATGGCAAGTACTGTATTAAATTTACCTGCCGGAAAATTCAAACTCTCCATTTGTAAAGTGTCAGATGAACTTCTAGAAGCATGATGGAGAAATGCTGCAAAGGTAGAAAATGTCATTTAGGAACCTATGAGGTTTTGCACATGTTCATTAGGGCTTCCTCATTATTCTGAGCCTATGAGAAACACCTGCAATAATATTTGTCTGGTTTATACTCTATTTACAAGTTTCAACAAGGTAGCCATGTTTTTCTGTTAGTTATTAATTCTCAGAATAGGTTTAAGACACTACCAATGAATGGAGAGCTCAAAATACTGGCATCACAAAGCTTGGTCAATAAACCTTTGGGTCATGACATAGATTTATGTCATCTTTCTAACAGCTTCATTTAGCTTTCATTTGCTGTTGCCTTGTTTAAGGTCTACAAGAATTCTCAGGAGTCCCTTCTAAGTGATGATATAAACCTTTAATAGTCCTGTAAACCTTGTGCTCAGTCTATTTTGAATACTGTCTTCTCCCATGTAAGCCCTCCGGGTCTGTGAAATCAGTATTAGAGCTCTTTCTCTTGTCCCAACATCTTCTGAGGTATGTTAGTGAAGGTGGGACAGAGATTATTTTCAGTGGTCACTCTCAGATAATAGGGCTTTTTGTCTAGGAAGGCAAAAATGCCCAGATACCTGGTATTTTTACTTTAGCAGGCATTGACATCTAATTGATTGCTAACGACAGGGACTTTTGAGAAATGGCTGCTGCTTTCTAATGATGGTTTGTTGTCATCTGAATCAAGTAATGTTTTAATATGCTTTTTAATATTTGCAATTTTGGAGTGTGGTGGCTCAATTAGTTAAGATGCTGAACTTGATGACTGGAAGGTTGGAGTTCGATACCCGAGTACTACATGATGGAATTTGCTCCTGTATCTGTTCAAAAGCAAGAAATTGCAAGCAGATAAACACATACCACTTCAGTGGGAAGCTAAACAGCATTCCATGCACTCTGGTGTCTCGTCATACTTGGCACACGTCCATGGAAACATTTGCAGATGCAGACTGCATGGGCTCTTTGGCTGTAAACAGAGATGAGCATTAAACCCTAGAGTTGAATATGGCTGGCTTTTGAACAAGAGTGACCTTTACCTTTACTAAATATATATTTTTAAAATTAATCATATTGTAAAACTCTGTAAACAGTTTGGGTTGGAGATGAATTTAACAAAACAAAATCGATGAGAAACGGCCAGTGTACTCAGGGTTCCATCACCATTGATTGAACCAAGATTGAAAAAGTAGCTGATTATACCTACCTCAGTCAGCAAATCCAACCAGATAACATACCATGTGGTGAGTGGATAAGAAGATGCAAAGCAGCTTGGATTGTCTTTATTATAAACTGAACAGTGCTAACAGATCCAATGAATATCAGGGCAAATATATTCAATGCGACACTGTTACCAGCAAAGTTGTATGCATCCAAAACATGGGCAATAACAAAATCAGAGGAAGAAAAACTGGTGGTAGCCCAAAGAGAAATGGAAAGACAGATGTGCAGAGTAACAATCAGGGATAAGGTCAGCAATAAGGAATTACACCAAAGAACTGGACTGTGTGGTGTGGTTGATGAATTATATGTGGCAAAAAGAAGATGGGCAGGCCATGTCACCTGCCTTAAAGATAACAGATGGACCTGTTGACTAACAGACTGGATACCAAGGGACCACAAAAGACCACTAGGGAGATCCCAAAAATGATGGGATGAGTCAATGTTAAAGCTGTTTGGCCAGAGATGTAATAATAATTTCATGTCACAGATTACTCTGGGTAATTACTCTGGGTTATGGAGACCAATGTTAGCAGAAGTTGTGTCAAAACTCATAGCCCGGATTTGGTCTTTTACATTCCAGCAGTCCAACAATTCAAAAACAGCATTAGCTGTTTGTTCTCCCGTTCCTGCTGTGAGTTTTAGTACACTAAGCAATTTTTCACAACCATTTCTAGAGACAAGTACCGGATGACTGTCTACTTTTTATGTCCTAATAGATCAGGCAATATTTTTTCCTCCCAATTTAATACGAGCGGATAATTTGGCGAGAACATTTCCTTAATATAGGCATTAAATTCTTCTCTTGCTCTTTTTTGTCCCCATCGAATCGTGTTACAAGAAACTGGGAGAGAGGCAGGATCATGACCAAGGGTGGTGGCATTTGGAATAATCAGATGCATTCATTGCTTCTCTGTTTGTAATTTTGTTCCGATCTAGAGCATGGTAACATGTGGTGTGAAAATCCCACTAGTTGAAGGGATGCCATCAGTACTATCACTGACACACTGCAACTTTTTTTGGCAAAAGTACTTTGCAGGCGCACCCACCCAAATAAAGACTCAGACACCGGTATTGGATTAAAGGCATCAGGCCACTTTTATTGAATAATGCCCTAGTCCGAATAATCACTTTCAATTGGTGTATCATCCAATTGTAATTCTTTAAGGCAAGCAGGCCGCAGTAACACTGGTAAGGTCCCACCCAAAATGCCAATGGAAATTGGCTACATGTATCTATTTGTATCAATTTGTTTGTTGACACAAACAAATTGTTGACCAGATTCAATATACTATCTACTGACCCCACCCTATGACATGTATCCGTTCAAATATCAAGGTGATGCAGGCTGTGAAGCTCCTGCCATCACCCCTTTCATGGTTTGCCCTTGACCGGCCAATCCTATTTCCCCTGTACCTATCTACGTGTTGGCCAGTCAATTGCGAACCTGCCCGATACCTCTGGGTCATAAATCTTTACCTTACCAGTGCTACTCGCCACACGGGGAGGCGTCCATGATGACTCACCCCCCTCCCCCCCCAGACTGTCAGCTCGGTCGCCAGGCCTGCTTGCACATCCTCCAGGAAGAGGTTCATACCTCTAGCCGACAGATGGACCCCATCTCCTGCATATAGATCGAAATCCTGCAAGCCTATCCTCGTATGTCGAATGGCTGTCCCTAAGCCATTATCAACAAGGAACCGGGCAACAGCCCTGTTCACTGACCGCCGGTCGTGGTCCAAGCCATGGAGATCCATTCCTCCTCTATAGCATTGTCTCGGCATGATGTCAGACCATAGCAGCCGTGTGCATGGCCATAAATGATGTAAGAATGCCAAGTCGCTGCACACCGACTTTTAAAAGAAAGGCCAGTGATCTGTGCGAGATCATTGCTGCCGTGGTGCAGAAACAGAACATCAGGCGGTCCAGCATCCCTGATGGAGAACAGGAATGGCAACAGTTCCCGCCATCTCATGCCGCACATACCATACCATCGCATACATGCGGATGCACGCAGCCTGAGATGGGGTCCCCACTCTGTCGCTGCAGCATACTGCGCTGCCCAGTGCACATAACTGTGGCCCACCAGCCATACTGCCACCGGTGTGCGTTGACACACAGGGTCTGTAAAAGAAGGAGAAGAAATTAAGGACATAACTAGTACTCAGACAGTGAGGGGGCATACATATAAGGAAAATGTGTGGACCCCCACCTGCCCATCCGACATATATTCACCTCAGAATACCCAAACGCAGTCGCGGTTGACGCGGTGCCTATCCTGAAAGAATGGGTGCCGTAACGAGCCCCAGGGAGGCTGACACTATGAAGGGCCATACCAGTCACCTTCCAGAACTGAAATTTGATAAGGGGAGACCCATCCTGGTGGCAGAAAAACGGGCCAGGGTGCGTGCCACGCACTGCCAGAAAATGCATGTAGGGCACCAACCGGACAGATGTCATCAATTGTACAACGTAGCAGTCTGACACCACTGCCTACCCCGTGCTGATCAGCCTTTGAGCAGCGAATCCTCAACTGAGCCCACTCCTGGTTAAGATAGACATCTTCGAGTTCCAGTGCCCTATGAGACATGTCCCCTTTTGACAATGGGACCAGCTCGCTGATACGGAGAGCTCCAAAGAAAGCTACAGTGGTAGCTGCATGAAAAAGAGCCTCCTCATAGCTATCGTAACACAATCTATGCCGACCCCATGCAAGGTGGGTCAGAACACCTAGTGAAATGGGGTGACATGTGTCCGGGCGTCGGCCACGCTCACGTGTCCACCCTTCTAATACGTGGCATATGCGGAAGACATTCACGCAGTCAGTAAAGCCCCGTGCCTTGGCCATAAATGCCAATGCTGAAAGCCTAGTGGCGATAGTGTGTGGGGCTAACTCCTGACCATTGAGGTGGACCATATACTGCAAAATCTGGTATCAGCCACACTTCAGGCAACTGCCTTTGCAAAAGGTTCTAAATTGGAGGAATGCATGTATATACGCCTTACGCGTGCGAGGTGCCAAAGACATGCTGATCGCCCAGTTCACCTCTCCTCGCCAAATGTCCAAATCTCGGCCGGGAGTGGAGAGGGAAGTTCCTCTGTGTCTGGAGCCAAGGCACGGAACCGGGAGATCTGCAGGCGGGATAAAGCATCAGCAATATCATTATTAATGCCTGGCACATGTCTGGCCCTGAATAGCACATTAAGGTGTAGGGACCTCAGAACAAATTGGCGAACTAATGCCATAACTCTGGGGGATTTGGATGTCTGGACGTTGACAATGTGCACCACTGCAGCATTGTCACACCAAAAGTGACCTACCGAATTAGCCCACCTATCCCCCAGAGCATTAGGGCCCCCAAGATGGAAAAAAACTCTAGGAAAGTAAGATCGTATAAGCGATCTGTGCCCTGCCTTGCCTGAGGCCATTGACCATAGGCCCACCGTCCCTCAAAGTAAATCCCATAACCCAGGGAGCCGGAGGCATCTGACTGTACTTGGAACTGAGGGCTGACCATAAGCTCCGATCTCCAAAAAGAGATGCCATTAAAGTTCTGTAGGAATGTGAGCCAAACCGTAAGGTCTGCCCGTAAACCTCTGGTCAGCCGCACCCTGTGATGGGGTTTTGATAGGCCAGCCATGGCGACACAAAGACGCTTGGCAAAGGCTCTGCCTGGTGTTACTACCCTACAGGCGAAATTGAGGTGGCCATGCAGCACCTGCAACTCTCGGAGCGACACCTTACACTTGGCAAGCATTGCCAAAATCGCAGCTGAGATCCAAGTCACCTTTTCCATGGGCAACCTGGATGTCTGAGCGACGGTGTCGATTTCAATACCTAAAAAGGTGAGAGTGGTGGCTGGCCCCTCAGTCTTTTTAGGTGCTAGGGGGACGTCGAGTTCCCACATAAGGACCTGAAGTGTGGCGAGGAGACGGGCACACATGCCCGTGCCATGTCCACCCCCGAACAAAAAGTCGTCGAGGTAGTGGGCAACCGACCGGGACCCTGACCTACAAACAAAAGCCCAGTCAAAGAAGGTGCTAAATCATTCGAAGGCCGAACATGAAATAGAACAGCCGAAAGGCATGGCCTTGTCCACATAAAAATTGCCCTGAAAACATAAGAACATAAGAACATAACATAAGAACAGCCTTGCTGGAACAGGCCACAGCCCATCCAGTCCAGCATTCTGTCTCACACAGTGGCTCACCATTTCCTTCAGGGTATTCCCAAGCAGATGCCTTCACCTGCTTAGGATTCCCTGGAAATGGCATTGAGAGATATCCTGCCTATCTCTCCAACCCGGAGGTTGTCCTTAGGTAGCCATAATTATAGCCATTGATAGCCTTGTCCTCCATGAACTTGTCTAATCCTTTCTTAAAGCTGTCAAGACTGACAGCTGTCACCACTTCTTCTGGCAGGGAGTTCCATAGACCAGTAATCCTCTGGGTGAAAAAGTACTTTCTCTTATTTGTTTGAGAACTAGTACCCAAAAGTTTCATGGAGTGTCCCCTAGTTCTAGTGTTGTGCGATAGGGAAAACAGTTTTTCCTTATCTACTTTGTCCACACCGTGCATGATTTTATAAACTTCAATCAGGTCACCTCTTAGACGCCGTCGTTCAAGAGTGAAAAGGCCCAACCGTTGCAGCCTCAGATGGTAAGGAAGGTGTTCCAGTCCCCTAATCATTCTGGTTGCCCTCCTCTGTACTTTCTCCAACTCCATAATATCCTTCTGGAGGTATGGCGACCAGAACTGTACACAATATTCCAGATGGGGCCTCACCATAGATTTATAAAGAGGCAAAATGACACTTGCTGACTTATTTTCTATACCCTTCCTAATGATCCCTAACATTGAGTTTGCTTTTTTCACTGCTGAGGCACACTGGGTTGACACCTTCATTGAGCTGTCCACCAGGACACCAAGGTCCCTTTCCTGGTTTGTCGCAGAGAGTTCAGACCCCATCAGTTTATAAATGTAATTGGGGGTTTTTGCCCCAACATGCATCACTCTGCACTTACTGATGTTGAAGCTCATTTGCCACTGTTTTGCCCACTCCCCCAGTGTCAAGAGATCCCTCTGGAGCTCTTCACAATCTCTCACAGTTTTCACTACCCTGTATAATTTAGTGTCGTCAGCAAATTTGGCTACCTTGCTTTTTACTCCTACCTCTAGATCATTTATGAAGAGGTTGAAAAGCAGGGGTCCCAGTACTGAACCTTGGGGGACCCCACTCTTTACTTCCCTCCACTTGGAGAAGTGTCCATTTAGTGCTACCCTCTGTTTCCTGTCCCTTAGCCAGTTGCTGATCCAGGACAAGACCTGTCCCTTTATTCCATGACTGGTAAGTTTATTCAAGAGCCTTTGGTGTGGGACCTTGTCAAAAGCCTTCTGAAAGTCCAGATAAACAATGTCAACTGGATCCCCCTTATCCACATGCTTGTTGACACTCTCAAAAAATTCCAACAGATTAGTGAGGCATGATTTGCCCTTGCAAAAGCCATGTTGGCTCTCCTTTAGCAGCGCCTTCTCTTCTATGTGCCTATTAATTCTATCTTTTAGGATGGTTTCCATCACTTTACCTGGGATACATGTCAAACTGACAGGCCGGTAATTTCCTGGATCACCCCTGGATCCTTTTTTGAAAATTGGTGTTACATTCGCTACCTTCCAGTCATCAGGCACAAAGCCTGATTTGAGGGAAAGATTATATATTTTGGCTAGGATATCAGCAATTTCATCTTTAAGTTCCCTGAGAACTCGTGGATGGATGCCATCTGGTCCTGGGGATTTGTTAGTGTTTAGCTTAACAAGACATGCAAGGACCTCCTCCCTGGTTATTTCTATCTTGCTTAATTCTTCGGTTTCCCTCCCTACGAAGATAGGCTCTGTTTTGGGCATGTGGTCTCTGTCTTCTTCAGTGAATACTGAAGCAAAGAATTCATTGAGTCTCTCTGCAATCTCTGTTTCCTCTTTAATAACCCCTTGCCTTCCATTGTCATCTAATGGTCCAATGGCCTTCCTAGTTGGGTTCTTACTTCTAATGTACTTAAAGAAGTCTTTCTTATTTCTCTGAGTATTTTTAGCTATACGCTCCTCAAAGTCTTGCTTTGCTTTCCTGATTGTTGCCTTGCATTTGTTCTGCCAGAATTTATGTTTCTGCCTGCTGTCCTCATTTGGACAAGCCTTCCATCTTCTAAATGAGCTTTTCTTGCTCTTGATCACTTCCCGAACAGCTCCTGTAAGCCACATCGGAGTCCTCTTGGACCTGGCAGTGCCCTTTTTCCTTTTGGGTATGCATTCCAATTGAGCCTCTGTTATTGTTTTTGTAAACAGCCTCCATGCCTCTTGGAGTGTTTGGACTCTCTCAATTTTCCCTTTCAGTTTCTTTTTTACTAGTTTCCTCATCTTTGGGAAATTTCCTTTTTGAAAATTTAAGGTCTCTGTGTTAGATTTTATCAGTGACTTGCGGTCTATGATCAAGTTAAACATAATTGTGTTGTGGTCACTGTTCCCTACTGGATCAGTCACATTAACATCTTGCACCAGATCCTGAGTATTACTCAGGATCAAGTCAAGGATTCTTGTACCTCTAGTTGGGTCTTCAACCATCTGTCCCAGGGAACAATCATTGAGCATATCTAGGAACTTTGTCTCTTTATCATGTGCTGAACAACAGTTCACCCAGTCTATGTGAGGGTAATTGAAGTCCCCCATTATAACCAGGCTTCCCTTCCTGGATGCCTCCTTTACAACATTCTCCAACTGCCAGTCTCCCTCAAGAGTTTGGGTCGGAGGCCGATAGTATATGCCTACTGTTAGACCATCCTTGTGGCCTGGTACTCTTACCCACAGAGCTTCTAATGGTGACTCCAAATCACCTAGATATTCCAATTCATACGATTTTATCACTTCTTTGACATACAAGGCTACACCACCTCCTGTTTGCCCCTTCCTATCCTTCCTGTACAGTTTGTAGCCTGGGATAACTGTATCCCATTGGTTATCATCCGTCCACCAGGTTTCAGTGATACCAATAATATCAATATTTTTATCTATTGCTAAGTATTCCAGCTCCCCTATTTTGTTACGGAGGCTTCTGGCATTTGTATACAAGCATTTATATATGCTTTCCTGATACAGTCTTTTGAGTCCAGTTGCATTGTTAGACTGCCTCTTGCATCCTTCTGCTAGAGTGCTGGTGACTAGCTCCTTGCTCTGCTCAGTAATTTTTGCATCCTCCTCACTACTCAAGTACACACTTTCCCGAACCGGATGCTGCCCAGCTCCTGTCGGCTTTCCCCCAGTTATCAGTTTAAAAGCTGCTCTGCAGCCTTTTTGATGTTGAGTGCCAGCAATCTGGTCCCATCATGGTTTAAATGCAACCCATCCCTCCTGAACAGATTTGGCTTGTCCCAAAATGTTCTCCAGTTCCTGACAAATCTGAAGCCCTCCTCTCGACACCACCGCCTCATCCATGCATTGAGGCTTCTGAGCTCTGCCTGCCTGGTAGGTCCTGCGCGAGGGACAGGCAGCACTTCTGAAAATGCTACGTTGGAAGTCCTGGACTTCAATCTTCTTCCTAACAACCTAAATTTGGCTTCCAGGACAGACCTCTTGGCCTTCCCAACATCATTAGTACCAACGTGTACCATGACAACTGGCTCGTTCCCAGTTCTCTCTAACAATCTATCTAGATTTCTTGTGATGTTTGCAACTTTTGCACCTGGCAGGCAAGTCACCATACGGTTATCATGTGAATCACAAATCCATTTCTCTGTATTTCTAATTATTGAATCGCCTAGTACAAGGAGCCTCTCTCCTGCAATCTGTTCATCTACATGCACCTCATCAACCATATTAAGGGAGAGAACCTCAGTTTGTTCCTGTTGTTCATCTTCCTGGATCTCATCAAGTGTGATGAAGGAGAGATCATCAGGTGGAACCAGTTGTTCCTCTGTGTGTTCCTCATCAGGTGTGATAAGGGAAAGAGCCTCAAATTTATTCTGTAATTTCAGACTCTCAGAGTGATCCCCTACTCTTCTCCTCCTTTGAGTCACATTCCTCCAACCATCTCCCTCCTGAGTTAGTGAAGGGCCTTCTCCCTCAGAACTGTGCCCTGTCACTTCTTTGTCCAGCATAGTCTGCTCCGCTCTGTCCAAGAACAGCTCAAGCTCCTTAATTTGTTGGTGGTTAGATATGCGGGCCTCTAGCTGCTGGACCTTCTCTTCTAGTAGTGCAATCAGCTTGCACTTGCTGCAAGTGTAGTTCTCCATATGCTTTGGCAAGAACACAAACATGGCACAAGAATTGCAGGTAACTACAGCTGTTCCCTCAGAATCCATTTTAACAAGTGCAGTATTCTGGGCCTCAAAAATGTACACGTTTACTACCTTTCTACCTAGTAAGACTATATTTTTTTTGTTCCTAGTTTGTAATCTCTAAAGCAGCTCTACTCCATCTGCAAAACTTACCAGTGCTCACTTCCTTTGTTTGGCTCTCCTCAGCAGCAGCTCTGCTTAAGAGCACATGCAGAGTCAAAAGGGCTGACCCTGAAAGAGCTCAGAGCTTTCAAAGGCTAGTGTGGCTCCGCCCCTATGAGTCACAGTTCAGGGAAGGGCCTGGTGTGGCTGTGCCCCCCTGCTTCTGGAAGCTTCTAACTGCTTTCTCTGTTTGAACAGAGGTGGCTCTCAGCAGTTTAAATTATCAATTTAAATTAGTGGAGGCCTCTAAAGCAGCTCTACTCCAACTGCAAAACTTACCAGTGCTCACTTCCTTTGTTTGGCTCTCCTCAGCAGCAGCTCTGCTTAAGAGCACATGCAGAGTCAAAATGGCTGACCCTGAAAGAGCTCAGAGCTTTTAAAGGCTAGTGTGGCTCCGCCCCTATGAGTCACAGTTCAGGGAAGGGCCTGGTGTGGCCCTGCCCCCCTGCTTCTGGAAGCTTCAAACTGCTTCCTCTGTTTGAACAGAGGTGGCTCTCAGCAGTTTCAATTATCAATTTAAATTAGTAGAGGCCTCTAAAGCAGCTCTACTCCAACTGCAAAACTTACCAGTGCTCACTTCCTTTGTTTGGCTCTCCTCAGCAGCAGCTCAAAGTCATCCGGGTGCACTGGCAACAATCGGAATGCCGATTTGATATCACACTTTGCCAGTAGCGCCCCGGGACCGCACGAGCGTACCATCTGTAAGGCCTGGTCAAAGGACGTATACCTGACAGAGCAAAGGTCATCAGGTATAGCGTCATTGACTGAAGAGCCCGCCAGGTAAGAAAGGTGGTGAATTAGGTGAAATTCACCCAGAGACTTCTTAGGGACTAAATCTAGAGGGGATACCTTCAAGTTAGGATATGGTGGGTCGAGAAATGGCCCCACCACCCTCTGTGCCTTGAGCTCCTTGCCTATCTGCTCTGCAGCAATATCCTCATTACCCCTGAGAGAGAGTAAGTTCGGGGCATCCTGAGGCCCGCGAACACCTTTAAATGGTATGCGGAAGCCAAACTGAAAGCCCTCAAGTAGGTATCTTGCACCATCATTTCTAGGATAAGCGCACAGCCATCGGTCCAGCACTAGTATATTAATTGGGGAGGGGGCCTTTTGGATGGGTAGCCCCGTCAGAGGGATCTCTGACCGCCCCCTGCCCACCCCTTCCTCTGCCTCGTGACCCACCAGCCCGCGGGCATGCGGAAGCGGCGTGAGGGCCGGAACAAGAAGGGCACTCGTGCCTGAACCGACACTGGTGTCTGTTGCACACACTGTTGGCGGAGAAACTCCAACACAGCAGGCGGGCTGGAACCCCCTGCCCCGCCGGCTAGTGGAGAGTCTGTGAAGTAGCAGCCCACTGCACGGCATGACCACAGTGGTACCAGTCACCAGGCGCTGGCCGCGTGGGGGTCATATACAGCAGCCACAACTACTGGCAGGGCTCGTCCCACCTCATCTCAGGATGAAGGGCCACCCTCATCCTAAACTCCTCATCATAGGCCAACCATGACGGGCCAGGGAAATCAACCACAGCCCGGTAAATATTGTCCAGGTACTGGACCATTGGAATGGCCAAATCAGGACGGGCCCTCAGGTATACCGCCATATAAATCAGATAGGCCGGCAACCAAATGGCCCAAGTGTGAGGTGGCTTACGACGACGGGACAACTCCTTGTCCCTGTCGTCCTGCCCCTCCCTCTCCTCCTTAGTGGGCTCACGGTTTAGAAGGGAGAAGATGTCCACATATCCCCCCCGCCAAATCTTCTCCCTCGTAGCCTGGGATAAGTGGTCACCCAGGGGTAAGGAGTAACCGGCCGTTGGTTGGGCCGCCGTCAGCATGGATTGAATTTGGGGTGCGCACAGTGGACCCTATAGAACCCCTGGAACATTAGGCGTACCCAAAGGGGCGGTAACCCCTGCCATAACCGGGGAGTAATTGGGCAACCAAGAATTAGCAGGACAGTATGGATTAAACTGTCCTCCAACAGTAACTTGTTGTGGCCATGGCCACTGAACCCCCCCAGCAGTATTAGGTAGTGTCACTGGTGTGCTAACTTGACCCATATACTCACTCGGTGCACCCCCACGGGCCACCCCCACTGGGGGTTCCGGCCCACGGTGGGCGTCAGAGCTCATGATGGGTATCGAGCTCTGCGTGCCCCTGCACCCCTGCCGATCAGGACCGGTCCCCAGCGGAAAGCCCTGTTGCAAAGGCCTGATGGGGAGCTGCGAGGCACCAGCTTGGGCTGGCCTGATGGCCTCGAGCAGCTCGACCCTATTAGCGGCCCGCTGGACAGCCGTGGCCGACGCGTGGGCCAGATCTGCAGGGTTTGCGAGCCCACCATCCACAGGTGGCGGAGCAATGCCCATCGATGCCTCCAGCACTGAAATGCATGCGAGGAGAGCATCGACCGTCTCAGACCCACCTGGGTAAGGTGGGCCGGATGGGCCGGAAGGCCCACCGAGCAATTGCTGGGGGATAAGCCCAAATGGCAATCCCTGGCCCGCATAAGGCCATGCCTAGTAATCCGGCCCATGAGGGGCCGGAGGAATGGTGGGACGGGAACCCGCACCAAGCCCAAGTTGGCCGCCATGCCCCGAGCCGGGCGAAGGCGCAGCAGGGGTAGAAACCCCGAAGGGGCAGGCCCTTGCCACCCCTGCCCTAGTCCCCAGACTGGGCGGGTAGGCAGAAGCCAGCTAGCCCGCATGGGTGGCAGTGGGCACCAAAGCCCTGCCACCCGATTGTGGGGATGCCGCCCGAGCCCTCCGGCCCGGCGGCAGCCCCCGAGAGGCTGAGGGGGTAGGCAGAGCCCTTTCCTTATTACGCGGCCTGGAGGCCAATGCCTTGCGCTTCGGTGCCATGGACCACCCAAGCGTTCGCTTTTTTGGGGGGAGGAAAATTCCTCCAAATAAAAGCAGGGCGAAGCCGAGAAGGGAAGCAATGGAGAACACCTCTCCGCTCCATCGCTTCTAAAATGGCAGTGCGGCTGCCTCATGGCCATCCCTTTTAAAGAGAGATGGCCACGCCCCCTAACTAACCCGGATGTCTGCGTCCGGGTGGGGGGGCCTGCATAGAGCGCGTGGCCATTTTGGTGCCGTGCTTGCATTATAGTCCTCTTCTTCATCAGTGGCGCTAGAAGAGCTACTGGAGCTGTAATCAAGCAGTTGTTAGCTTGAAACTACCAAAATGGAATCAAAATTGTCAACAGTCTTTAGTCTCAGCTCCTCAGCTCTTTGCTTGTGTTTTTGAATGCTTTCCTTTCATTTCTCAAGCATCTTATCTACTGAAGTCATGATCATCTTTCGTTCGCCTCTTTGATCAACAAGAAAGTTTATGTCCTCTGCCATCTTAATTGAGTTCAAGGCTGGGCAATATCAAACAGCTTATCTAGGTCTTTCATAAATGTATTCTCTCAATCTTTCTGTGCTTGAGAAGCTCGTGGGTTTTTTTTTTAAGCAGCCAGTTTTTATGGATTTTATCAAGTTTTTCAATACAGTGTTTTGCTTGTCTAGTCGGAATGCCAGATTTCTTCCATACTTCTATTACTTCCTTGATGAGCAGATGTGCAGAATCTCTCACACTTTTTGTTACATTCAAGAGCTCATGATAACGTAATAGCACTTGTCTTAGTGTAGGAAGTTGTTTAAAACATGTTAATGGCTCCAAGTCCCAACAACCGAGTAGAAAAATGACATCTTTATGACATGTTTAGGAACTCATTCTAAATCAGTTGTGCACAAATTCCCAATAGTTTAAATTCTTAATCTCACTTTTATCTTATAAATATCTTCTCAACTTTATTTTCTGGCAGCAGAGATCACATCAACATATGTTCTATACCTGTAACAAAGAACACTCATTATATCGTTTTTTCCATCTCAATTAAAAAATAAACACATCTTGAGCACCGCCTTATGCCAAAACTAGAATGCTGAAATTTCACAAAGTCAATACAGTATGTACATGTAACAAAACTATGGGGTGGCCCAAAGAACAAATGAAAACAATATTTTTGGACCACCCTACAGGGCACCTCAGGAGGATGGTGGACCGGAAGTGATGGGGGTTGGGAGGAGAAAACCCATACATTCCCATTATCTCTGCCTCCCTCTGGGTGGTGCCAGTTGCTAGGGTGCACCGGGATGAGTCCCTCTGGGTCAGCACACCACTGCCCAAGTGCAACTGTTGGCTATCGAAACCTGGCCTTCCAGTCTCCAGCTCAGCATCTTAACTACTAAGCCTTTGGGGGAACTTACAGAAGGTAAAGGATAGTATATTTTGGAGTTCAGTTGATTTGCACTAAAAGTGATGACAAATCGATATTTGATATTAGTAAACTGCCTTGAATCCCATTTTCTGGAAGAAATACGAGACAGAAATAAATCTGGAAATAGTTTACACTCTGCAAGGAGTCACACTCTCATTTTTTAAAAAATCACAAGGGATAGGTCTGGCACCACATACAATATGATAAATGGGCTATTTGAATAAAGGGTAAATTTATTGCCCCCCCCCAACCATTCAATGGAGAGAAGAGACAAAACAGATGGATTTGAGATTTGAGCCCCAATTTTAATTAAAATTATCTCAAATCCTAACTGGCAGGGGAGGCCTAAGGTAGTGCACATATGCTGCTGCCAGAGCATTGGTACCCTTCTGGTCCTCTCTAGCCTGGATTGAGTGAGTCTCTGCCCCCAGACAGGCCAGACCTCTCCAGCCCTACCCAGATCAGCCAAATTGGGGAGACATCCTACCTGGTTCACATGAGTCTAAGCTGGCAGCATCCCAGGGAGCTCTAAAGGCCATCTGCTTGAGCCTTGAACCATGTGATTTTTCTTTAGTACCCAAACAGGGTTTCCAATCATCCAACGATGTCTTACATGACTCATGATTATCCCTCACTATCAACCAAATTACAATCAATTTGTGACACCCCAATTCGCCTCTCATGCCATGTAGGGATTAGAATGGGATAGGGAAAATTTAGCACAAGGCTCCTTTTTGGAAATCTAACAATGAAAACAATTTGGAAGCAAAATTTTTATAGGCAACTCAAAGGCAGAACTGACATTTTTTTTATAAGAGATGCATTCCTTTGACTATGCATAAAATTTAGTCGTGCAAATGAGAGGGGAGAGAGAGGAGAGTGAAATTTTTACTGACAATAATAATTCTCATACTTTCCTTCTCTCAGTCATAGGTAAAGGTAAAGGTCACCCTTGCTCAAAAGCCAGTTGTATCTGATTCTAGGGCTGCTGGCAACCAAGAGACAGGCAGGAGATCCACTTTTGAGGTAGAATGCTGGGCTTCATTATGGAAGATCTAATTTCAAATAGAGATACATTATCATTAAAAACTTGCTGTCAATTACACAGTTGTCTTGACGTGCAAAGACAGGCAATTGATTAGTAGCTGACATAATCCTTTGAGATTTCTCACTTTTAGTGCAAGGACAGGACACAAATGTTCTTTCCCCACTGAGTTCTCCATAATAATAAGAAATATTTCTGCACCAAATTAGCATTTTTTAACTTGTAAATTCAAGTGTACACAGAGTCTGTTGGCACAGAAGAACAACCTGATTTATCAATAACTCTTCTGGAGTTCATGTTAATAACCCCTACAAAATGGCAGGAGCTATTGTAAATCTGCAAAATGGCTAAACATGTATAAAAATTCTTCTTGCAAGATGCAAGAACTTCCATCTGAAAACATTATTATGTTATATAGGCTGGGTATAGGGAAACAGTATCAAGATCCACAATGAGGTCTGGATAGATAAAAGTATGATCCTACCAGATAACATCTCCTGCAATATTGATGGTTTTGTGGTTGATACTCTGCATAATGTATAGTACTAAATGATTTGTGATCAATTATTCTAATGTTCTGCTGACTCAGAAGATGTTTCATTTATATGATGCAATTTAAAAAATCAGAGTTCCATAAGTGTAAATAGTTATAAAATTGAATGAATGTAATATTTCTCTGTTGCTCCATGTAGGAATTATGAGGACATCTTTCCAACTGTGCAATGTAGCACAGATGAATATATTTAATTCAGATTTTGTTGTCACAATGTGCAGCATTTTTAAAAATAAACAAACATTAGTTTTAACACCCACAGTGTTGTTTCTATAATTTTGCCACAGGGTTACTGGAGGCTATTGAAAAACTGAACTTATAGAAATAAACTAGGATATCTTTTTCTCCTTGAAATTTCCTACAGGGAATTTTAAAAATATGTACTGCTTTTCTCCTCATGAAATTTTCAACAGGGACCAAAAACAAAAGCAAAAACATGTTTTCATGACTTAGCTGGTTGGGCAAAGCCTACTATAAACTCTGGCCAAATGTATTGAGTCCAAGAAATCAGTTGCAACTTCCTGAAACTGAATGAGTTCACAAGCATGTTGTTTGTGTGGCTTTATTCTTGCAGTAAATTAATCAGCAAAATCATTCTTGAGAACCAGATGTGACTTTTGCTTACCATCAAAAACTTTCAGAATGGAAAAGCCATTGTGGAGCCAAAGAATGTCTTCATCAGATGTCTTTTTTCCAGGTAACTCTGAGAGGTACGTTGGATTTCGTGTGTGGTAGTTTTCAGATTATGGAAGGTCCCTCTTAGATAGATTTTCCTGCCAAGTCATTATTACCTTCCAGACAGAGAATATCTCCATCTTTTCCTCCTGCATTATTTGTGCATCATGCCAGTGGCCATACTGTTTGGGCACAATGGGAGTTGAACCTACATGCTTTTAAATATCACCAGGTTTGTGAAGACGATGCAATACTGTTCTACTGTGAGGAAAAACATCTTTACATTCCTGGTCAATTAGAATTTCAACATATGGCTGTAGATTGTTGTCCTATTTATGTATTATACACATTCATACCATGCTTGCAAAGAGAAAAAACCATTCTGCTAAAGTCTCTGGTTATTAAAAATTATTTATGTATTAGCAGAAGTGCCCAGCTGTGCCTGGGGTATTTTACCGTGGCGCCGGTGGTGGTGTGGGTTTGCCAACCTTGTGTGAGGGGTTTTCTCCATCCCGGACGTTGGAGTCCTAGGACTGTGTGGACAGCCTAGCCTCACCCTTGTCGTGGTGGTGGGGGGAAGGTTGCTTCCCTGTCATCTGTTCTGTAGTCAACTGCATCTCCCAGCAGGGCCAGTCTCGCGTGCGAGGACTGCTGGGACATGTAGTCGGCTGGAGAGCAGGTGAGAGGGGAATGGAAGCCAGGATCTGCACGGGCTCAGCATGCCAGGCACAGGGCTGGCCAAGCCGCCCATCATGGCTCTCTCAGTCGGGCAGGTTTTTGCCAGGCAAGGAGGGTCACAGGCAACCCCTAAGCTCAATCGTTCCTCTCAGCCTGTTCCGCTCTTTGGCTCTGCAGCCATGTCAGGCAGTCTCAGGCTGGGGTGGCCTATCTGTTGGTACACAGTGGAGACTCTATGGTCATGTCCTGTGGAAGCAGCGGCCCTGGGCCCAGGCCGCTGGGCTCATCGGAATGTTGGATTGCGGATGCAGTGGATGCAGGAGACCTTCCCCGGTGAGGTAATGCAGGCTTTCTCCGGGGATGTGTGTGTGTGTGTGTGTGGGGGGGGGGTGGTAATGGGGCCTCTGTGTCCAGTGGTGGGCTCTTGGTGCCGCTGCCGACTCCTCCAATGCGTACCTGGCTGGATGGGGCCTTGCTTCTACATCGTGGGAGCGTCCGGCATGGAGGCCCATGGCGAGGGACTCTGTCCGCTGCTGCTTCCCCATGTTTGGCAGCCAGTTGGCATTGTCAGCGGTGTCAGTGGGGTAGGGCACAGCTGCTGCACGTAGCTGCCATCCCTCTCTGGGCCTTGTTCCAGGCCATTGCCGAGCCTGGGCATGCTTTGATAGTGGTGCTGCTGGTGGCTTCGGTGATGGTTTCATGTCCAGGGCTGGGGCCTATCACACAGCTTATTTGTTGCAGCGCACCACAGCAGATGGTGACACGGCCACTCGCGCCACTGGATCCTCCACCCATGGCGATGCCTCATCCTCTTGTGGTTTTTTGTTTGTGGTTCTGCCACTGCCGCTTAGTGTGTCTTTTCCACCTTCTCTCTTTGCCATCCACTGCCGTCTCATGCACCGCCTCAAAGTTCTCCTCAAATGTCCATTAGGGCCAGCAGCATTGGTGGCAGGGTTCAGGGATGGGCCCCCTTCTCCACGCCCTCCGCCACCTGGTCTCTCTTTGAGGCCTGCCAGGCCCATCCTGGGGCCTGCTCCGCTGCTCCCATAGCAGATGCATCTCACTCGGGCAGCACCTGGCATGGCAAGGCCTTCTATTTGGCTGTCCCCACTGTGGGCTCTGCTGCCACCTGTGTCCGCTGCTGCCCTCTCGCCCTGTCCCGGCTCGCACACCTCTGCTAATGGCGGTTGGCCCTTACTACTTCATCGCATGTGCGTTGTCAGTTTGAACATTCATTTTTTGCACCCAATGCACTATGGGAGTTGTAGTTGCCATTCTATCCTCCATTTTGTGAGGCCCACATACTCCTCTGGACTTGACACCCTAACAGTAACCTTCTCGCATGTGCCAGGTAAGTGTTTGCAAAGTGTGGTCGCAGTCAGTAAAGGGATGTGGACTGATTTCCTGGACCCACAAGCGGACACCTTTCTTTTATACATATATATAGATGTCCTTCCTCTTGTCCTTCATTTAAGTTCTTTTTTAATGGTTAACCTTCAGAGTATGCCACAAAGTCCATCTGTTTCTGAATTATTGGGAAGGAGGTGGTTTGAAGGTTAAGGATGTGGAGGAGGAGACTGAAAGATTTACGTTGTTATTAATAGCTGGATATGATTGCAGCCTTGGAGTTGCACAGTCAGTTCCCTTGTATTTTTAGTTGCATTTTATGAGCTTAGCTTTTTCCTTAGTAGCCACAGCTGAAGAAAGGTACCTAAAAGCAAAATTTAATTAAAACCATGCTTGGAATCTGTTTTTTCATGCCCAGTTCCTGTGTTATACAAAACACAATCTAGGCATGCAAGTGTCTAGACAACGTTGTTTCTTCAGACAAGTCAATGGGAAAGCATGGATGCATTCATCTCATGTCATGGCTATAAACACTTAACAAGCTTTTAACCATTGACAACTTAAATTTAGCATGTGAGATCTAAATAGAAAATTTAAAGAATTATTAAACTATCAGTTATTTCTTCCTGTAATTTTCAAAGGTCCAGATTTTTAGAATAAAAATCTGTGTTGCTGTGTCATTAAATCACAGCTTTGACACCTTCCAGTTACTTTACAATAACTAGATAATGACTAGATAAATGATAAATGGATCGATAAAATTGGATAAGATAAAATCCCTGGTGGTGCAGTAGTTAAACTGCTGTACTGAAGCCAAAAGGTTGTGAATTCAATCCTAACGGGATCAAGGTTGACTCAGTCTTCTCTCTTTTTGAAGTTGGTAAAATGAGTATACAGCATGTTGAGAGCAAAATGCTAATTAACTTGTGAACCACCCACAAAGTGCACTAAGCGCTATGGGGTGATATATACGTGTAATTGCTAATTGATTACTCATTTCACAAACTATGCATATAGATGGCTGGTTATCTTTGTGCATAGTTAGCAGACTGAGTAATTTCGCTTGGTATTGTCAAATAAAAGGCAGTAACTTAATCCATGAAACATTGTTTTTAAATTTATCAATAGAATAACACACCAGTCTGAAATTAAGGTATGTTAGTTTACCTGTTCACTTAATTTTCTTAGTATGTGTTTAGTATATGCTTAGTATGTGCTGGACCCTCTGGTTTCTCTGTCTCCACCTCTTTTCAGAAATGTTCTCATTTAAAACGAATGTGCAGGGATTTTTTAAAAAATTCAAAATTCCTCCATAATAAACTTTTTAAACTTCTTTCCCCAAAAGATGGAAACACAGATGAAAACAAAGATAAACTGAGAAATATTTGTTTTTTTTAAAAAACAAAAGCTATGGGGCAAAATGTAAATTGCAAATACCCTGTCAGGAATGCCTCATATTCTACTCAGAACACCTGACTCTCACAAAAGGTGTCTCTCACACCGTTCACAGGTTACAAACTAGCTTGCTCCATTTTGTGATTGGTTTTGAGAGATAAGCACATTCTCCATTTGCAAATACTGTACGATTGTTGAGACATGAAATATTGCCTAATTTATGTCTGTGCAACACAAGTTCTTTGCAGGCGCACCCCCCAAAGAAAGACTCAGACACCGGTATATGGATAAAGGCATTGGGCCACTTTTATTGAATAATGCCCTAGTCCGAATTATAACTTTCAATTGGTATTCATCCAAGTATAATTCTTAAGGCAAGCAGGCCGCAGTAACACTGGTAAGGTTCCTCCCAAAATTGCCAAGGGCAAATGGCTACAATGTATCCATTTGTATCAATTTGTTTGTTGACACAAACAAATTGTTGACCGGAGTCAATAAACTATCTATTGACCCCACCCTCTGACATGTATCCGTCAAATTACGGGGTGATGCATGCTGAAAAGCTCCTGCCATCACCCCTTGCCTGGTTCGTCGTTGACCGGTCAACGTTATTACACCTGTACCTGTCTAAGTGTTGGCCAGTCAATTGCAAACCTGCCGGATACCTATGGGTCATAAATATTTACCTTACCAGTGCTACCCGCCTAAGTGACCAAAGTCAAGAACAAAACCCCTATGTCAAACACTAGCAACAGTGTGGGATGGGCAAAAAAGCCAAAACCCAAGGGCCAATTGTAGGTTCAGGCCAAAAATTCCCACCCGGACCCGAAGCGACCAAAATATCACACTGTTCACTAGGGAGGGGGTGGAGGGAAAAACTTCTCCTCTCCGTTGCTATTTCTAAAATGGCAGCTCGGCTGCCTCGTGGCCACCCCTTTTATAGAGGGATGGCCACGCCCCCTAACTCACCCGGATGTCTGAGTCTGGGTGGGGGGGCCTGCAAAGAGTGCGGTGGCCATTTTGGCACCGCGCTTTCATTGCAGGCGCACCCCCCAAAGAAAGACTCAGACACCAGTATATGGATAAAGGCATTGGGCCACTTTTATTGAATAATGCCCTAGTCCGAATTATAACTTTCAATTGGTATTCATCCAATTATAATGCTTAAGGCAAGCAGGCCGCAGTAACACTGGTAAGGTTCCTCCCAAAATTGCCAAGGGCAATTGGCTACAATGTATCCACTTGTATCAATTTGTTTGTTGACACAAACAAATTGTTGACCGGAGTCAATAAACTATCTACTGACCCCACCCTCTGACGTGTATCCGTCAAATCACGGGGTGATGCATGCTGAAAAGCTCCTGCCATCGCCCCTTGCCTGGTTCGTCGTTGACCGGTCAACGTTATTACACCTGTACCTGTCTAAGTGTTGGCCAGTCAATTGCGAACCTGCCGGATACCTATGGGTCATAAATATTTATCTTACCAGTGCTACCCGCCACACGGGGAGGCTTCAGTGAAGACTCACCGCCCCCCCCCCCCAGACCGTCAGCTCGGTCAACAGGCCTGCTTGCAAATCTTCCAAAAAGAGGTTCATAACTCTAGCCGACAGGTGGACCCCATCCCCTGCATAAAGATCATAATTTTGTAAACTAATGGTGGGGTGTCGGATGACCATCCCCAAACCCTTGTCTGCCAAGAACCAGGCAACCGCCCTGTTCACCGAGCGGTGAGCACGGTCAAGGGCACGGAGGTCAACACCTCCCCTGTAAGAATGACGCGGTATGATGTCCGACCATAGCAGCCTGGTGGACGGCCACACATAAAGCAAATAAGCTAGGTCACTGCAAATCATGAATTTTAAAGAAAGGCCAGTTACCTGGGCGAGGTCATTGCCCCCGAGGTGCAGTACAAGGACATCAGGGGGTTCAGCATCCCTGATGGAAAACAGGAATGGCAACAGTTCCCGCCATCTCATTCCGCGCTTACCTACCAACGTATGTGTGCGGATGCACGCAGTCCAAGCTGGGGTCCCCACTCTGTCGCCGCAGCATACTGCGCTGCCCAGTGCACGTAACTGTGGCCCACCAGCCATACTGCCACCGGTGTGCGGGGACACACAGGGTCTGTAAAAGAAAAAAGGGAACAGTGACTTAACTGGTACTCATACCTGAAGAGGGCAAACATATAATGCAAAACGCATAGATCCCCATCTTCCCATACGGCGTATATCAGCCTCAGAGTACCCAAATGCAGCTGCAGTTGATGCAGCACCTATCCTAAATGAATGGGTGCCATAACGAGCCCCGGGGAGGCCAATACTGGATAGTGCCATACCGGTCACCTTCCAAAATTGAAATTTAGTAAGGGGAGACCCATCCTGGTGGCAGAAAAACGGGCCATGGTGCGTGCCACGCACTGCCAAGAACTCCTGTAGGGCACCAACCGGACAGATGTCTGCAATGGAACATCGTAGCAGTCTAACTCCACTGCCTACGCAGTGCTGATCAACCTTTGAGGACCGTATCCTCAACTGAGCCCACTCATTAGAAACATAGACATCGTTGAGTTCCAGTGCCCTATGAGTCGCATCCGCCTTAGACAGTAGTACCAACTCACTGATGCGGAGCGCTCCAAAGAAGGTCACCGTGGTAGCCGCGTGAAAAAGAGCCACCTCATACTTATCAAAACACAGGTTATGCCAGCCTCGTGCAAGGTGGGTAAGCACCCCTGGAAAAATTGGGTGGCGAGTGTCCGGGCGGCGGCCACGTTCCCGTGTCCACCCCTCCAAAACATGTCGTATGCGGAAATCATTCACGCAGTCAGCAAAACGCCTCACCTTGGCCATAAATGCCAGTGCTGACAGCCTGGATGCTATAGTGTGGGGAGCTAGGCCCTGACTGTGTAAATAAACCATAAATTGTAAAACTTGTTCCACTGGAATGGGCCACACTTCGGGCAACTGAAGTTGCACACCAAAAGTTCTAAATTGAACGAAAGCATGGTGATACGCCTTATGCGTGTGAGGCGCCAAAGACATGCCGATCGCCCGGTTCACCTATCCTTGCCAAATGTCCAAATCTTGGCCGGGAGTGGTGAGGGGAATTCCTCTGCGTCCGGAGCCAAGGCACGGAACCAGGGGATCTGCAGGCGGGATAAAGCATCGGCAATATCATTATTGATACCTGGTACATGTCTGGCCTTAAAAAGCACATTAAGGCGTAGGCTACGTAACACAAACTGGCGGATCAACGCCATCACCCTGGGTGATTTAGACGCCTGAGCGTTAACAATGTGCACTATCGCACCAAAAATGGACCACTGAGTCGGCCCACTCCTCGCCCCATAGCATCAAAGCTCCCAGGATTGGAAAGAACTCAAGGAATGTAAGATCGCGGAGGCGATCCATACCCTGCCATGCTGGAGGCCATTGGCCATAAGACCACCTCCCTTCAAAGTAAATCCCATATCCCAGAGAGCCGGAGGCATCCGACTGTACTTGGAACCTAGGGGAAACTAAAAGGTCGGATCTCCAAAAGGAGACCCCATTGAATTCCCGCAGGAATTTGAGCCAAACCAAAAGGTCAGCCCTCATGCCCCTGGTCAGTCGGACCCTATGATGGCGCCTTGACAGGGCAGACATGGCTTCAGATAGGCGCCGCGCAAATGCACTGCCAGGCGTGACCACCCTGCAGGCAAAGTTAAGATGGCCATGTAGTACCTGAAGCTCACGTTTGACCAGCAAGGCCAAAATCATCGCGGAGATCCGGGTGACCTTGTCAATGGGTAACGGGATGCCTGTGCGACCGTGTCAATTTCAATACCCAGAAATGTGAGCGTAGTGGATGGGCGCTAAAGGGACACCCAGTTCCCGCATTAGCGTCTGAAATGTAGTAAGGAGACGCGTGCACGTGTCTGAGCCCCGTTCACCCCCGAACAAAAAGTCATCGAGGTAATGGGCTACAGACCGAGACCCGGACCTGCGAACAAAGGCCCACTGAAGGAAAGTGCTAAAACGTTTGAATGCTGAACATGAAATAGAGCAGCCAAAAGACATGGCCTTATCTACATAAAACTTCCCTTGGAATCTAAAACCCAATAGCTCAAAGTCCCCCGGGTGCACTGGCAACAATCGGAATGCCGATTTAATGTCACATTTTGCCAGGAGGGCACCAGGACCACAAGAGCGCACCATCCGTAGGGCCTGGTCAAAAGATGTATACCTGACCGAACAAAGGTCATCAGGAATAGCATCATTGACAGAGTAACCCGCCGGGCACGATAGATGGTGGATCAAACGAAATTCCCCTGGGGCCTTTCTGGGTACCAAACCCAGAGGGGAGACCTTAAGGTTGGGGAAGGGTGGCACAGAAAAGGGGCCCGCTACCCTCTTGGCCTCTACCTCTTTGGCAATACTCAGGGCAGCCACCTCCTCCCTACCCTTCAGAGAAAGTAAATTGGGGGCATCTTGGGGTCCCCACACTCCTTTGAATGGGATACGGAAGCCCCACTGGAAACCCTCCAGGAGGTACCTCGTGTCCTCCCTCCTTTGATAAGTTGAGAGCCATCACTCCAACATATACACATTAACTGGGGAGAGGGCCTTTTGACTGGCTAGCTCCATCAGCAGAAGCTCTGCCCGCTCCCTGTCCACCTCTACCTCTGCCCTGTGACCCACCAGCCCGCGGGCGCACGGCGGCGGCGTGGGGGCCAGCGCAAGAGGGACACTCGTGTTTATATCAGCACTGCCGCTTATTGCACACACCATTAGCCGAGAAGATCCAACACAGCAAGTGGGCTGGAACCCCCTGCCCCGCCGGCTGGCAGGGAGCCTGTGTTGGAGCAGTTCGCTGCACGGCATGGCCACAATGGTACTATCCCCAGGCGCCGGACGCGTGGGGGTCATGTACAAGAGCCACAATTTCTGACAGGGCTCATCCCATCTCATCTCCGGGTGCAAGGGCACCCTCATTCTAAATTCCTCATCGTAAGCCAACCACGATGGGCCAGGTAAATCCACCATCGCCCTGTAAATATTGTCCAAATATTGGACCATAGGAATGGTCAGATCAGGCCGGGCCCTAACGTACACCACCATATAAATAAGATATGCCGGCAACAAGTTGGCCCAGGTACGTGGTGGCTTACGACGGCGGGACAGCTCTTTGTCTCTGTCGTCCTGTCCCTCTCTCTCCTCCTTAGTGGGCTCACGGTTCAATAGGGAAAATATATCCACGTACTCCCCCCGCCAAATCTTTTCCCTCGTGACGTGTGACAAAAGATCACCAAGGGGCAAGGAATAACCAGCCATCAGCAAAGCCGACACCGGGACATTAGGTACATGGGGCATATGCAGCGGGACCTGGACAGCCCCTGCGATGCCCGGCACTGCCCCGGGGGCGGAAACCCCCACCCTCAATGAGGTGCCATTGTGAAACCAAGGGGCACTGGGATAGGCTGGTAACTGATGCCCACTTGCCTCGACTTGACGAGGCCAGGGCCACTGAGCCCCACCACTGGAAGTGGGCTGTGATGTTGGTGCATTAATTTGAACCTGATACTCACTAGGTGCATCCCCGTGAGCCGCCCCCACTGGGGGTTCCGGCCCATGGCGGGCATCAGAGCTCGCGACCATAATCGAGCTCTGGGGCCACACCTGACTGCTCCCCGTCTGCAGCTCTGGACGAACAGGGAGCTGCGAGACACCGGCAGGCGCAGGCCGGAGCGTCTCAAGCAGCTCAACCTGGCTGGCCGCCTGTTGCAGTGTGGTAGCCGTCGAGGTAGCCGGTGGACATGAAGGTCCCCCAGCAGAGAGAGAAGGGCCCCCTCCCATAGGGTTGTGTGCAATCCCCAAGGATGCCTCTAGCACAGCTAAACGTGTTAGTAACACATCCACTGCCACAGATCCCCCAGCATAAGGCGGGCTTGGTGGGCCAGAAGGCCCACTAGGCATTTGACAAGGAACACCAAAGTGAGAGCATGGGCCAGAATAGGGCCATGCCCAAAACTCCGGCCCATGAGGGGCCGGAGGAGGAACGGGTTGCGCGCCCACACCAGGCCCTCCCCCGCTGTCCTGGCCCATGGTCAGCAACTGCGGGCCGAGGGCCGAAGTCCCTGAGGGGCCGGCCAGAGGCCGGCCAGCCAAGGCCGGCTACCAAGTACCAGCCTGTAGCACTCCACCGGTATCGGTGGGTAGAGCTGGGGTAGTGCCCTGCCGCGGGGGCGCAGCCCTGGTCCTCCGACCTGAAGGCTGCCCCCCGTCCTGCGCAGGGCCTGAAAAAGTCCTCCCCTTTGGCCGCGGTTTCATCGCCGGGGCCTTCCGTTTGGGAGGCATATCTTTGAAGAAAGAGCAGGGTCCCTTTCCAGGGATCGAAAACCTAGCGCAAAAAAGCACAGAGCAGCCAGCAAGCTAAAGGCTCTGTGCGAATCCTTCCTTCCCAGCCGGGAAGTACCAAGGGCTAAACAGCCGAAGACTCGAACAAACAGCGACGAAGAAAACTTCTCCTCTCCGTCGCTATTTCTAAAATGGCAGATCGGCTGCCTCGTGGCCACCCCTTTTATAGAGGGGTGGCCACGCCCCCTAACTCACCCAGATATCTGAGTCCGGGGGGGCTGCAAAGAGCGTGGTGGCCATTTTGGCGCCGCGCTTTCATTTTAGCACCTAATAATAGTCTCTCTGTAATGTACCTTAAATCTTCTTTGGAGAGTTTGAAACTGGTCATGCCTTTTCACTATACACAACAAAATCATTAAGAAGCTTACCTTGTTAGCTGGAAGGCTGGCAAGTTGGCAGTTCAAGACCCAGGTACTGCATGACAGATTGAGTGCCTGTTTCTGTCCCAGCTCTTGGGGACATGAAAGGAGCCTCATTTGGGTGTTTCCTGATCAGAGTTTCTCCTGCAAAAACCTTTCAATGCAGAATAATTTCTGACACAAAATTATTATTATCATCTCCTAGCCATTTTGCTTGAAGAGTATAAAGAGGAATTGAATGAAACAAGGACTCAGTGGAATGTCATTAGTGTTTGGTGTTGAAACTATAGTATCAATAGTACAATGGCACTGCTGGTTTTTATGTATAAGTACAAAACAGAGGGTAAAGAATATTTGCTAAATTCTTCATTTCCATTATCATAGGCTGTTGCAACTCAGAGACACACATCCACAAGGAATTGTAGAGCAGCATGCAATTCCTCACATGCAAGGAAGAGCAAAGCAAGGAATGTCAAGGTCTCATAAGTTCCCCATGACTTTTCCCTTGTTGAAATCTAATGTACACCTTGCACAAACTATCTCTGTGCAAATGTGATCTCGCTTTCTTCTTCTTTACATTCAAATTACCCCTCTGATATTTCTGCTCCTTAAATTCAGGAGCCATCATCATTTGTTTAATTTGCATTATTTGCAAAATTTTGTTTAACCTGTGTAAGATCTCATTCTCCTTCTTATTCACCTGTTCAACAGCCCTGCAGAATACTTTGTCCTCTTGCAGGGCAAGGAGAAGAGATTTATTGCTCCTAATCCTTAGAATTTATCTCTAGTGAGTAGGCAGTGCCACTGAGTAACATCATGATTCTGGAGTTGTAGTGTTTCCAGATGGTGGGATATCTTTCAGTGTTGTTATGTTATCTGATATCTCGTACCTGGTGCTTCTGTGTACTCAAAACAAAGTCATGCTGGCTTTGGACCAGAGGATGATGATTCAAGTCAATTATGACTGACAGAGATGTAGCAATGTTGGCTTATGTAGAGTAATAGCAGAGCCTAATAGGGAGATTGATCGTAAAGCCACAACACCCCTCTGATCCTGCAAAAAACGAAGTAGGCAACGTGGGAAAACAGAGCAAGACAAGGCTGTTTTTAATGGGTTCCAGTCTTTTTCTCTTCCCCTCATTTACTTGAACAGTCCTTCAGATGATGGACCCAGGTATTTATGATTGCTTCTTAAACTGGATTTTTAAAATTTCAATGTGATTAACCAAGTTTCCCCCCCCCCTTAAAATATTATTCTATGAGTTTTCCATAGAGTCAGATCTGTAGTTGAGCATGCTAGTCACATGGTTCCTCCCACTGGAAGTGGAAGTAAAATGTCCATGCATGTGCACATAATGCACCTACACATGTGCATAATGCTGCTGTAAATGCCGGCAGTATTATGTACAGTGCATTGTGCACACACACATGCATGTTTTACTTACACTTCCAGTGGGAGGAACCATGTGACCGGCATGCTCAACCACATGACCAGCTCGTGGCCCAAAAGGTTTGGGCACCTCTGGGTTAGAGGTTGTGAGAGTCACACACTTTTCTGTACAAACACCTCCATTTTGAAGTAACCTCATTTAGGAAATGAGAAACTATTTATGGAGAACAAAGAGAATTCATCTTGAATTAGATATCCTTAGTTGCATCTAATAAACAAAATTCGGAATTATAAAAAAGATAAACTATCAGCTGACGGGAAGGAGTATGGCTGTCCATAATCATTTAATTGTTCAAATCAAGGAAAGAGTCATCAAGCCTAAATCCTTTTTTTTTTTTTGTATGTGTCTGAATATCATTCAGTTGGAATTGTTCTGTGAGAAGTAATGAGGTTAATTTGAACCATGGCTTGCAACCGTCTTCTATTTCTACTTTATTTTTTTCTTACATATGTTAAGTCTACCAAATAGCCATCAGTAATCTGATTTAATGGCTTGTGTGAAACTAATTGCCAGAGATTTGAGCCAAGCTGGTTCCCTCAGGTGCCAGTTGCCCTAAAATCTAGTGGGAGGAGAGAAGATAGAGCTGGATGTCTGGCAATCTTGAACTTGATTGAGGAAGCTTCTATTGTCATCTCTATTTAGATTTCAGGAGAAAGTGCATGAAAAATGAAGATGTAGTGCATTGGTGAGAGTGGAAAAGGAGCTGCATGGAAGTTAGATAGATAAAGAATATGAGATTGCCAAACTGTCTAGCCAAGGTTTTCAAATACAAACAGAGTAACATCATTTTCAAATGAGAAATAAGTGGCCTAAAGATCAGAGGTGTTGTTGTCCCACCAAGTCAAAGGCTAGGATACCACTGAGGGATTCCTGAATCTGAGCCTACCTGTTGAATTTGAGCCTGTCAGAGAAGATCTGTAAAACCTCATGTTTTAGATATGTGGAACTTAGATAAGAGCATCTTCATTGATCTAGTAGTATGGGGGGGCATATCAGGTGAAAAGACATTTAAGAACACAGAGATGTTGATTATTTTAGATTAGGAAGTTCACTTTGGGCCATTTTCTGAGAACATTCTTTAATGGGGGAAGGGGATGAGTTGGAGACTCAGAGTGTGAGTTGCTCTCATCCAATTTATAGGTTTCATTGTTTCTGTGGCACCAAATGGACTCAGAAGTGCATCCTATTTGAATATCCTTGGTGTGTTTTTCAAATTGCATGGAAAATAAAGTTTAAAAGAGGTGGGGGAGGAGGAACACCTGTGAAAGTTGGCATCACAAACTACCACATGCAAACCACTCGCATGTTGGACCAGAAGATTTTTATTCAATTGTGCATATATATGTGTGCAGAATCTCTGCATGGAATGAATTGCCATCAAAAGTGACATTTGGATGCACCTTCAAATGTGTAACAGAAACTGCCTAATTTAAAGCAAGCAGTAAAAAAAAGTATCACTATTCAGTTGTACAGATTAATGTTGACATGTTGGGTTTCATTTTGGCAAACAGCTGTTGGTTTTTTTTAGAATAAAAAGGATGTTTACTGTGTAAACAAAGTACTGGTGTCACACAAAGTAAGGATAGACTTCCTTTCTTAATGGGAATCCTACAGTAATTTGATATTCTCTCTTCATACATAAAACCTTGGTCATACACCTCTGACAGTATGTGTTATACTATTCCTTTAAAAATGAATTCAAAAATTCAGCAAGTCAGCTTTATAGGCCTCAAAACAGGTCTCTCTGATGGAAACATATTGGGTCACATTTTTTTTAAGTGTGGTCTTTCAACCCTAGAAATGTAAACTAGAACTCAGTTCTGTCTTCATTTTAGTGGGCATTAACTCAAAAGCAATACTAATCAAGCTGTATAGCACACAATGGGCCAATAAAGTTATTATCACCTCCTTTTACGCTGAACAGCCAAAGTAAGAACTGGGAGAAAGCTAAAGGTTAAGGATTTGTTATCACTCTTCTGAATAATAAAATAACTTTGAAATCCAATGGAGCAACTAAGACACCATTTTTCTCTTGGCCAGAAAATTGTGTGTGTGTGTGTGTGTGCGCGCGCGCGCGCGCATGTGCATGTGCATGCACACACACACGCACACACACACACACACACACACACACACACACTATTTTCTGTGTAATTTTCTGTGTACTTTTGAGAATAATTATAACATTGTATTTCTTTGTCTCATTTTTATCATGCAGTTCCATTTCAAGTCAAACTTAAAATGGCAGATGTCTCCTAGGATAAAATGAAACAATAAGTGATTAATGTGTGTTTATTATGAAGAGGCCTGGTGGAGCAGTTTTTAAAGTACTGTATTATAGCCAAAACTGCTGCTGACATTGTGAGTTTGATCCTGACAGGGATCAAGGCTGACTCAGCATTCATCATTCCAAGGTTGGTAAAATGAGTACCCAGTATTGCTGGTGACAAAATATGTGCCACAAACATATGTCCCACAACAATATGTCTCACAAATGCACAGAATGTCTCCATGATTTTAAATTATTATTTTTTTAGCATCTTCCAGTAAGGGACAAAATTTTTCTGCTTTCTCATTCACCACATAAAATGGAATGAGTAGGATTTTCATCCCTATTTCCTTACTTGTATCTCTACTTTCACTGCTCTCTACTCGTGATTCACACACTTCTTAGATTTACTTGTAATGCATTTTGATAAAGGAAAAGTGCATACAAGAAAAAAATTGTTAATTTTAGAAAATGTGCACAAGTAATAGCACCTCTCTTTGAAAAACATGGACTCTCTGACTCACACACTTAGAATAATGTGAAAATGTGTTAAAATGCATGCATTTAGGAAGAATTCACGTACCAAGAAATGCACCTTGGGGAAAAGAATAGCAACACACAGATTAACTTCCATGAGGAAACTGAATGATGTTGGAAGCAGAAAGTAAACTGAAATGTGATGACAATGCCCCTAGGGTATATGAGCCTGATAAATGTCCACTTAAAGTGGAGACATGGAGGTTCTTTTAAAAGCCAATGTGCAAATATTGCCACATACCAGTTTCTTTCTGTGCACCATTGCACAACAATTTGCATCAATGGCAGAGCTTGGAAATAAACAATTATGAGTACATTTCAAAGGTGCCATAAATTTCTTTCTTTTTTCTTTTTGCATAAAGTTCTTACATCACTTTGCAGGTGCACCCCCCAAACAAAGACTCAGACACCGGTATTGGATTAAAGGCATCAGGCCACTTTTATTGAATAATGCCCTAGTCCGAATTATCACTTTCAATTGGTGTATCATCCAATTGTAATTCTTTAAGGCGAGCAGGCCGCAGTAACACTGGTAAGGTTCCTCCCAAAATGCCAATGGCAATTGGCTACATGTATCCATTTGTATCAATTTGTTTGTTGACACAAACAAATTGTTGACCGGAGTCAATAAACTATCTACTGACCCCACCCTATGACGTTATCTGTTGAAATATTAAGGTGATGCAGGCTGTGAAGCTCCTGACATCACCCCTTGCCTGGTTCGCCCTTGACTGGCCAAACCTATTTCCCCTGTACCTGTCTACGTGTTGGCCAGTCAATTGCAAACCTGCTGGATACCTATGGGTCATAAATGTTTACCTTACCAGTGCTACCCGCCACATGGGGAGGCATCCGTGATGACTCACTGCCCCCCCAGACCGTCAGCTTGGTCACCAGGCTTGCTTGCACATCCTCCAGAAAGAGGTCCATACCTCTGGCCGACAGGTGGACCCCGTCTCCTGCATAGAGATCAAAATCCTGCAAATCTATCCTAGGATGTCGAATGGCTGTCCCAGAGCCATTGTCCACAAGGAACTGGGCAACAGCCGTGTTCATCGACCGCTGAGCGCGGTCGAGAGCACGGAGGTCAATGCCTCCCCTGTAATACTGTCTCGGCATAATGTCCGACCATAGCAGCCGCGTAGATGGCCATAAGTGATGTAAATAGGCTAGGTCGCTGAACACTGACAATTTTAAAGAATGCAAGCGCGGCGCCAAAATGGCCGCCGCGCTCTTTGCGGGCCCCCCCCCCCACAGGACGAATGATCCGGGTAGTTTAGGGCGTGGCCAGCTCCCTCATAAAAGGGGTGGCCACGAGGCAGCCGAGCTGCCATTTTAGCTAAGCGACGGAGCGGAGAAGTTTTTTCCCTCTGTGTCTCCGTCGCTCCTTACCTCCCCCCGGGGCCTTCTAGCCTTGGGGGGTGGTGTGGCCCCCTGCCTTGGCAGGTGCCGGCACCGACCCTTCCGGGCTTCGGTGCGGGGCAATGGCCCTACTCGGGTCCTGGGGTACAGGGCCCTGTACCCGCGCCTCTCACAGGCGGGCCGGCCGGCCCTTGGCCCCAGGTTAGTGTGGAGGCCTTACTGGCCCGTGTGGCGGCCCTCGAGGCCTCCTTGGCTCGGGCCAGCCATGCTGGGGCTACTTGTGGGGTTAGTTTTGAGGCGCCGTCGGTCGGGCAGCAGCAGGCGATGGGACGGGTCAAGCTGCTGCAGGCGCGTGGCGCAACTTCAGCCACTGCCTCGCAGCTCCCCGGCCAGCAAGCAGGTGTGGGTCAGGCCCCGATGATGAGCTCTACGGCGGTCGTGAGCTCCGATGCCCCTGGTGGGCCGGAACCCCTGGTGGGGACGGCCTGCGGGGGTGCGACATGTGAGTATGCAGTACAAGCCAATACACCTACACACATTGCCACTACGGGGGGGGGGCTTTCAATGGCCTTGGCCTCGCGCGGGTGGTGCGGTGGCCCAGTCGCTGGCGCCCCACTCGGCGATGACGACTGCTACCCAGCTCGCTGGGGTTGCAGGTGTTTCCTACCCTGCCGGGAATGTATTGGGGATGGCGGGGCCAGCACAGGCCCCTTTTCACATGCCCGCGTTGGCTGCGGTCCCGGTTTCGGCCTTGCCAACGGCGGGATATTCTTTGCCACTGGGTGACCACCTAGCGCAAGCCACCAGAGAAAAGATATGGCGGGGGGAGTATGTAGATATCTTCTCACTCTTAAACAGAGAGCCCACCAAGGAGGAGAGGGAGGGGCAGGACGAGAAGGATAAGGAGCAGGCACGTCGTCGCAAGCCACCACGTACCTGGGCCAACTGGCTGCCGGCTTATTTAATCTACATGGCAGTGTACTTGAGAGCGCGGCCAGATTTGGCTATTCCGATGGTCCAATATTTGGACAACATCTAAAGGGCGATGGTCGACTTTCCGGGCCCCTCGTGGTTGGCTTATGACGAGGAATTTCGCATGCGGATTCCCCTGCACCCCGAGATGAGGTGGGACGAGCCGTGCCAGAGGCTTTGGCTTCTGTACATGACGCCCACGCGCCCAGCGCCAGGCGAGAGATACCATTGTGGACATGCGGTCCAGCGAGCGGCTCCAGCTCAGGTTCCCCACCAGGTGGCGGGGCAGGGGGTTCCAGCCCGCCTGCTGTGCTGGACTTTCTCGTCCAATGGTTCCTGCAATAGGAAAAATTGCAAGTACAGGCATGAGTGTCCCACCTGTGCGGGCCCCCACGCAGCCTCTGCCTGTCCCAGGCCTGGATGGACGCGGGGCAGAGGGAAGGGCGGACAGTGGACTGGCAAGCCTGCCGCAGATGGAGCTGGTTCACCGAAAGGCTCCCTCCCCAATTAATGTGGACATGTTGGAGCGTTGGCTCGCATTGTACCCAAAGGGGGAGGATGCAGATTATCTACTTCGGGGCTTTCGACAGGGGTTCCGTATTCCTTTCATGGGTACTGGGTCCCCTCAGGATGCCCCCAATCTTTTGTCCCTTAGGGGGAGGGAGGAAGTGGCGGCCGCCAGCATTAATAAGGAGGTCACTGCGGGTAGGGTCGCTGGCCCTTTCCCGGTGCCCCGTTCACTAACCTTAAGGTATCGCCCCTGGGCTTGGTTCCCAAGAAATCTCCAGGCGAGTTTCGCCTTATCCATCACTTGTCCTACCCAGCCGGCCGATCGGTCAATGATGCTATCCCTGATGACCTTTGTTCAGTCAGGTATACATCTTTTGACCATGCGCTGCGCATGGTGCGCTCATGTGGCCCGGGTGCGCTGCTGGCTAAGTGCGACGTTAAGTCGGCTTTTCGCCTCTTGCCGGTGCACCCGGGCGACTTTGAATTGCTGGGTTTCAAATTCCGGGGTGAATATTATTTTGATAAGGCCATGCCTTTTGGCTGTTCCATATCATGCTCGGCATTCGAGCGTTTCAGTACCTTCCTGGAGTGGGCTTTCGTCCGCAGGTCAGGGTCCCAGTCTGTAGCCCATTACCTGGATGACTTTTTATTCGGGGGTGAATGGGGCTGGGACACGTGCACACGTCTCCTCAACACATTTCAGACGCTAATGGAGGAACTCGGTGTCCCTTTAGCGCCCGAAAAGACCGAGGGCCCATCTAACAAGCTAGTATTCCTGGGGGTGGAGATTGACACAGTAGCCCAGGCTTCTAGGTTACCGGGGGATAAGGTGTCCCGGCTAGTGGCCCTCATCTCGGATTTGCTTGCCAAGCGCAAGGCATCGCTGAGGGAACTCCAAGTGTTACATGGTCACCTTAATTTTGCCTGCAGGGTGGTCGCACCGGGCAGGGCTTTTGCCCGGCGCTTATGCGACACCATGGCAGGGTTGTCCAGGCCCCACCATAGAGTCAGGATTACCCGGGGTATCAGGGCAGACATGTTCATCTGGTTACAGTTCCTGAGGGAGTTCAATGGGGTCTCATTTTGGAGGTCTGACCTCCTGGCTTCCCCAAATTTTCAGGTCCAGTCTGATGCCTCAGGATCCCTGGGTTATGGGATGTACTTCAATGGGAAGTGGGCCTATGGTGGGTGGCCACCGGCATGGGCAGGCACGGGTCGCCTGCGTGATCTCACATACCTTGAATTTTTTCCTATCCTGGGGGCTTTTTATGCTGTGGGGCGAGGAATGGGCCAACTCGGTCGTGCATTTCTGGTGTGACAACGCTGCGGTTGTCCACATTGTCAATGCACAGACTTCTAAATCACCCAGGGTTATGGACCTAGTGCGCCAGTTTGTGCTGCGCTGCCTGCGCCTCAACGTTTTGTTCAGGGCCAGGCATGTCCCAGGGGTTAATAATGATATTGCCGATGCTTTGTCCCGCCTGCAGATCTCCCGGTTCCGTGCCTTGGCCCCAGATGCGGAGGAATTTCCCTCGCCACTCCCGGACGAGATATGGACCATTGGCAGGGAGAGGTGAACCGGGCGATCGGCCTGTCACTGGCGCCCCGCACGCGTAAGGCGTATCAACAAGCTTTTAATTCTTATAGGGCATTTTCTGCCCAGTTTCACCTGCCAGAGACCTGGCCTATCCCGGTGGATCATGTGCTGCGGTTCATGGTTCACCTGCATTCCCAGGGCCTCGCACCTCGCACCATAGCATCTAAGCTGTCAGCGTTGGCTTTTATGGCCAAGGTGGGTGGTCATGTGGACAGCACCTCTGACTTCCGTGTGAGACATGTTTTGGAGGGGTGGGTGCGCGAGCGTGGGCGTTGCCCGGACGACCGGCACCCTATTTCCCCAGGGGTTCTTACCCAGTTGGCCCGGGGCTGGCCAGGCCTCTGTTTTGATCATTATGAGGCAGCCCTTTTTCATGCAGCCACAACGGTGGCATTTTTTGGAGCGCTCCGCATCAGCGAACTTGTGATGCTGTCTAAGGCGGATGCAAGTTGTAGGGCACTGGAACTCGAAGATGTCTATGTTGCCAAAGACTGGGCCCAGTTGAGGATACGCTCCTCTAAGACTGATCAGCAGGGCGTAGGCAGTGGTGTAAGACTGCTACGGTGTTCTTTGGCAGACATCTGTCCGGTTGGTGCCCTACAGGAGTTTCTTGCACTGCGTGGCACGCACCATGGCCCGTTTTTCTGTCACCAGGATGGGTCTCCCCTCACTAAATTTCAGTTTTGGAAGGTGACAGGCAGAGCCCTCGCCAGGGTGGGCCTACCAGGTGCCCGTTATGGCACACATTCATTCCGTATTGGGGCAGCCTCTACAGCAGCTGCTTTTGGGTACTCCGGGGCTGACATACGCAGCATGGGAAGGTGGGGTTCACAATGTTTTCAGTTTTATGTGCGCCCGCTCCCGCCGTGAGTACCAACCCAGTCACCTTACATCATTTCCCTCAATTTTTTCTTACAGACCCTGGGTGTCGTATTACACCGGTGACAGTATGGCTGGTGGGCCACAGCTACGTGCAAAGGGCAGCGCGTTACGCTGCGGCGACAGAGTGGGGACCCCGACTGGGACTGGGTGAACACGCCAGTCTCACATGGCATGGTAAGCCTGGGATGTTGTGGCGGGAGCTGCTGCCTTTTCTGTTTTCAGGCAGAAGTGCTGCCCCGCCTGACATTCTCATCATGCACCTGGGGGGCAACGATTTGGGTCAGGTCACCGGCTTGTCGCTCAAACATGCGATTTGCGAGGACCTCGCCTACTTGCACTACGTCTGGCCTCCCGCAACCCTGGTTTGGTCGGACATTGTCCCGTGCCATTCTTACAGAGGAGGAGTTGACCTCATGGCCATTGACCGCGCTAGGCGCGCGGTCAATAAGGCGGTGGCGCGGTTCCTTGCCGACAAGGCTTGGGGACGGGTCAGTCGTCACCCCGCTATTGGACTAGAAAATTATGATTTGTATGCAGGGGATGGGGTCCATCTGTCGCGAGGAGGTATGGATCTCCTGTTGGGGGTTTGGCGAGCAGGCCTGTTGACCGAGCTGACGGTCTGGGGGGGGCGTCAGGCCTTCTTTGAAGCCCCTCCGTGTGGCGGGTAGCACTGGTAAGGTAAACAGTTATGACCCACAGGTATCCGGCAGGTTCGCAATTGACTGGACAACACTAGATAGGAATAAATTAGTTAAACGTTGTCCGGTCAACGACGAACCAGGCGATGGAGTGATGGCGATAGCTAGCCAGCATGCATCACCCCGTGATTTCACGGATACGAGTCAGAGGGTGGGGTCATGAGTTAGATATTGACTACGGTCAACAATTTGTTTGTTGTCAACAAACAAATTGATACAAATTGATACATTGTAACCAATTGCCGTTGGCAATTTTGGGTGGTACCTTACCAGTGTTACTTCGGCCTGCTTGCCTTAAGAATTATGATTGGTCGTTTTACCAATACAAATTTATAATTCGGACTAGGGCATGAATCAATAAATGTGGCCCAATGCCGTTATCCACTTTCAATGGTGTCTGAGTCCGTTATTGGGGGGTGCGCCTGCAATGCAAGCGCGGCGCCAAAATGGCCGCCGCGCTCTTTGCGGGCCCCCCCCACAGGACGAATGATCCGGGTAGTTTAGGGCGTGGCCAGCTCCCTCATAAAAGGGGTGGCCACGAGGCAGCCGAGCTGCCATTTTAGCTAAGCGACGGAGCGGAGAGGTTTTTTCCCCTCCACCCCCTCCCTAGTTAACAGTGTGATATTCTGGTCGCTTCGGGGCCGGGTGGGAATTTTTGGCTGGGACCCACATTGGCTTCCGGGTCCTGGCTTTTTTGCCCATCCCACACTGTTGCTATGGTTTGATATAGGGGTTCTGCTACGACTACTGTTGACTTTGGTCACATGGGCGGGTAGCACTGGTAAGGTAAACAGTTATGACCCACAGGTATCCGGCAGGTTCGCAATTGACTGGACAACACTAGATAGGAATAAATTAGTTAAACGTTGTCCGGTCAACGACGAACCAGGCGATGGGGTGATGGCGATAGCTAGCCAGCATGCATCACCCCGTGATTTCACGGATACGAGTCAGAGGGTGGGGTCATGAGTTAGATATTGACTACGGTCAATAATTTGTTTGTTGTCAACAAACAAATTGATACAAATTGATACATTGTAACCAATTGCCGTTGGCAATTTTGGGTGGTACCTTACCAGTGTTACTTTGGCCTGCTTGCCTTAAGAATTATGATTGGTCGTTTTACCAATACAAATTTATAATTCGGACTAGGGCATGAATCAATAAATGTGGCCCAATGCCGTTATCCACTTTCAATGGTGTCTGAGTCCGTTATTGGGGGGTGCGCCTGCAAAGGCCAGTGACCTGTGCGAGGTCATTGCCGCTGAGGTGCAGGATTAGGACATCGGGCGGTCCAGCATCCCTGATGGAGAACAGGAATGGCAACAGTTCCCGCCATCTCATGCCACGCTTACCATACCATCGCATATGTGCGGCTGCCCAGTGCACGTAACTGTGGCCCACCAGCCATACTGCCACCGGTGTGCGTGGACACACAGGGTCTGTAAAAGAAGAAAAAGAATTAATGACATAAATAGTACTCACGCAGTGAGGGGGCATACATATAAAGCAAAGCACGTAGACCCTCATCTGCCCATCCGGCATATATCAGCCTCAGAGTACCCATACGCAGCCGCAGTAGACGCGGCGCCTCTCCTAATGGAATGTGTGCCGTAACGAGCCCCAGGGAGGCCAACACTGTGAAGTGCCATACTGGCCACTTTCCAAAATTGGAATTTAGTAAGCAGAGACCCATCCTGGTGGCAGAAAAACGGGCCAGGGTGCGTACCACGCACTGCCAAAAACTCATATAGGACACCAACTGGACAGATGTCATCAACCACTGTCTACGCTGTGCTGATCAACCTTTGAGTACCGTATCCTCAACTGAGCCCACTCTTGGGTAATATAGACATCTTCGAGTTCCAGTGCCCTACGAGACACATCCCCTTTTGACAATGGGACAGCTCACTGATACAGAGGGCTCCAAAGAAGGCTATGGTGGTAGCTGCGTGAAAGAGAGCCTCCTCATACCTATCATAACATAAGCTATGCCAACCTCATGCAAGGGGGTCAGAACACCTGGCGAAATGGGGTGACGTGTGTCCGGCCGGCGGCCACGTTCACGTGTCCACCCTTCCAATACGTGTCATATGCGGAAGTCATTCACACAGTCAGTGAAGCCCCGTGCCTTGGCCATAAATGCCAATGCTGAAAGCCTAGAGGTGATGCTGCGAGGGGCCAACCCTTGACCGTGAAGGTAAACCATATATTGTAAAATCTGGTCGACTGGAATCGGCCACACCTCGGGCAACTGCCTTTGCCCACAAAAGGTTCTAAATTGTAGGAAAGCATGTAGATATGCCTTACGCGTGCAAGGTGCCAAAGACATGCCGATCGCCCAGTTCACCTCTCCTCGCCAAATGTCCAAATCTCGGCCGGGAGTGGAGAGGGAAATTCCTCTGCTTCTGGAGCCAAGACACGGAACCGGGAGATCTGCAGGCGGGATAAAGCATCAGCAATATCATTATTAATGCCTGGCACATGTCTGGCCCTGAACAGCACATTGGGGTGTAGAATGTGAGCCAAACCGAAAGGTCTGCCCGTAAACTTCTGGTCAGCCGCACCCTGTGATGGGGTTTTGATAGGCCAGCCATGGCGTCACACAGATGCCTGGCAAATGCTCTGCCTGGAGTTACCACCTTGCAGGCAAAATTAAGGTGGCCATGAAGCACCTGTAGCTCCCTAAGAGACACCTTAGCATAGCCATAATTGCCACCGAGATCCGAGTCACCTTTTTCACAGGTAACCTGGATGTCTGGGCGACAGTGTCAATTTCAATACCAAAAAACGTGAGCGTGGTGGCTGGGCCCTCAGTCTTTTCAGGTGCTAAGGGGACGCCCAGTTCCCGCATAAGCCTCTGAAATGTGTCAATGAGACGGGTACACGTGACCGAGCCCTGCTCACCCAAAAAGTCATCAAGGTAGTGGGCTACAGACCGAGACCCCGACCTACGAACAAAGGTCCAGTGGAGGAAGGTGCTAAATCGTTTGAAGGCCGAACATGAAATAGAACAGCCAAAAGGCATGGCCATATCTACGTAGAATTTGCCCCGAAAACAAAAACCCAGCAGCTCAAAGTCATCAGGGTGCACCAGCAGTAATCGGAATGCCGATTTGATATCACACTTTGCCAGGAGCGCCCCGCGACCACACGAGCATACCATCCGTAATGCCTGGTCAAAGGACATATACCTGACCGAGCAAAGGTCATCAGGTATCGCATCGTTGACCGAGGAACCCGCAGGATAAGAAAGGTGGTGAATTAGGCAGAATTCACCCGGGGTCTTTTTTGGGACTAGACCCAAAGGAGATACTTTTAGATTGGGGAATGGTGGGTCAGGAAATGGCCCAGCAACTCTCAATGCAGCTACCTCCTTGGCTATGCTTTGTGTAGCAATATCCTCCTTACCCCTAATGGAAAGTAAGTTCGGGGCATCCTGAGGCCCACGAACACCCCTAAAGGGTATACGAAAACCAAACTGGAAACCTTCGAGTAAGTACCTCACATCATCCCGTCTAGGATAAGCGGAAAGCCATCGTTCCAGAACTGGGACATTAATTGGGGAGGGGGCCTTTTGCATGGCTAGCGCCGTCAGAGGGCACTCTGACCACCCCCTGCCCACCCCTACCTCTGCTTCGTGACCCACCAGCACGCGGGCACGCGGAGGCGGCGTGAGGGCCAGAACAAGAGGGACACTCGTGCCGGAATCGACACTGATGCTTGCTGCACACTCCGGTGGTGGAGAAGCTCCAACACAGCAGGCGGGCTGGAACCCCCTGCCCTGCTGCCTGGCGGGGAACCTGTGTAGTCGCAGCCCACTGCACGGCATGGCCACAATGATACCTGTCACCAGGTGCTGGCCGCGTGGGAGTCATGTATAAGAGCCATAATTGCTGGCAGGGCTCATCCCACCTCATCTCAGGATGGAGGGCCACTCTCATCCTAAACTCCTCGTCGTAAGCCAACCACGACAGGCCAGGAAAATCAACCACTGCACGGTAAATATTATCAAGGTATTGTACCATCGGAATGGCCAAGTCAGGCCGGGCCCTCAAGTATACCACCATATAGATGAGATAGGCCGGCAACCAATTAGCCCAGGTACACGGTGGCTTACGGTGATGGGACAACTCCTTGTCCCTATCATCCTGTCCCTCCCTCTCTACCTTGGTGGGCTCATGGTTTAGGAGGGAGAAGATATCCACATATTCCCCCCGCCAAATCTTCTCCCTCGAAGCCTGGGACAGATGATCGCCCAGGGGCAAGGAATAACTCGCCATCGGCAGGGCCGCCGTCGGCACAGATTGGATTGAGGGTATGCGCAGCGAGCCCTGAACAGCCCCTGTAACACTTGGCATACCCACAGGGGCAGTGACCCCTGACATAACCGGGGAGCAATTAGGCCACCAAGAGTTAACAGGGCAGTGTGAATACAACTGCCCTCCCACAGGAACCTGTCATGGCCACTGCACCCCCCCAGTGTGACTGGATAGTGTCGCTGGTGTACTCAATTGATCAGGATATTCACCCGGTGCACCCCCGTGGGCTGCCCCCACTGGGGGTTCTGGCCCACGGCGGGTGTCGGAGCTCGCTGTGGTGACTCAGTGGTTAAAAAGCTTGCCTTGTTAACTGGAAGGCTGGTAAGTCGGCAGTTCAAGACCCGGTTACCGCATGATGGTTTGAGCGCCTGTCTCTTTCCCAGCTCCTGCCAACCTAACAGTTCAAAAGCAAGAAATTACAAGTAGATAAATAGGGACCACTACAGTGAGAAAAGATCTTGGGGACATGAAAGGAGACTAATTTGGGCATCCCCTGAGCAGAGTTTCTAAAGCAAAAAAATCCTTTCAACCCAGAATAATTTCTGACACAATATTGTTATTATTATCTCTCTCTAAATGTTACATTTAAAAGGATGTTTTAATACTATTTAGAAAATAGTTTTTAAAGCATTATGTAATTTATCCAATCCCTCCTAAGTGGCTGATAAGATAATATCTTTGCAGATCTTTTGAAGATGCAATATCAGAATAAACAAATAAAGGGAACAAGAGAGAACAATGCTGATACTAAGCATATTTCATAAATTAGGCCATGACATAGTAGTGACTTTTTTGAAAATATAAATTTTCCAATCTCCCCTCATTCTTACCCATGGCAGTGATTTTTGAAAAATAATAACTCATTCACCACATAAAATGCCACTGTCACAGAGACCCCAAAGGTTCCCTGTTGTTGAAAGAGATTTTACAAGAGTTTCAGGACTCTCTGTGTGTGTTTTGTGAGGATTTTCTTTCTGAAAATTGCTGCTGTTAATGACTTAACCAAGTTTATGCAGCATAGCTATGTGAACAGGGTTTCAGCTAGTGAGTTAATAATGCAGATAAGAGTAAGCTGGTTTGGGGAATAGTGACAATCACACAGCTGCCCTGAAATAATGAGTAACGTGGCAAGGAGTTTATTTTTAAATAACAATAAAATAGAACTGTGAGGTCTTAGTATATAACTTAGCTCATATATTAGAGCCATGGACCTCATAATAGTTTCAATAAAATCAATGTATTCAGATCAGATCAAAACTTTAAAGATAATTGTCAAAACGGGTTCCATCTTATGAAGAGGTGAAAAGATAATCAACCTGTTTTAACAGTGTAGAGCAGATGGAAACCTCCTATTTGATACAGCTATGGCAAGAAAATGCCTGTTCAGTTATTGAAAATCCTAATAATCAGCCATCCCACTAACTGACATAGCACTTAAATATAACCATAAAACAAAGACCAAGTGTTAGAAGAAAAAAAGAGGGGGATGTATATTGGACTACAATTCACTGAGGACCACTTAGTTATAATGAAACTATAAACTAAGTCTTTTGTTCACTATGTGCTTTTTAATGAAAAATCTAATCGTGGCACAAATAACAGGTGCTTGAAGCATTTATTGCATTATTTCTCGAATCATCAGCAGAAAGTACAAACCTCTCTCTCTCTCTTTCCCCCCCCCCCAATATAATGATGCCCAACATTTTGTAGATACCATCTGGCTGCAATCATGGTCTTCAAGATGTCTTGATGAATTATATCATAAGAGTTTTTCTGCAGAAGATTTAGGGAATATTTGTTTAGGATATGCAGAATTAATATCATATATGGTCTCAAATGAATCAGTTATATTTGGCGACTATAAATTATAGCCTAACATTCTTCAGTCAGCAAGATTTAAATACTCTGTGGTTTTGGTCAATGCAGTTCTAAAGAAGTCCAAGATAGCTCACTGTTAACAGACGTTCCATGACTCAAGTTACAGAGCAGCTGGCTTTTCATGACTATCTTGTATAATATAGAGGTGATAAATTGTATATAATTTTAGTTACAACACAGACCACCATCTGAAGATTTGTTTGTGCCAGATAAAAATCTTTATTGCTCAGCCAAAGCCATCATCATGCTGTCAGCAATAGTATAAAAAAGGTGTGGTAAATTGTTCAAAATACAATATTAAAATAACTTAATCACATAATCCATTGCTATATCTACTATATAACTCTTTTAACAATAGTAGAAAGCTACTACACAAATCACCAAATTGACTTAAGGTATGATTTTATCAATTGGTAACTGACAAACTGTCTTTCAGTCCTGCCTCACTTTCATTGTTCTAAGTAATAAGTCACTTATACAATGTTAAGCTTATTCCTTTTTGATAGATAAAACCACAAACAAAAAGCTAGATATCAAATACAATCCAGTGGGTCTAACTTATCACTAAAGAAACCTGATCACTTCTTTCTTACCTAACACTTTTTGCCCTAGAATACAACTTTGTTACTCTATCTGGACTTTTTGGATTTGGACTAAAGAAGAGACATGTGGAGGGAAAACATGATTGCTTTTCCATGCTCCATCACACCCTTCTAGGGATAAGAATCACATGGCTTTTTACTGTCAGTGTGAAACAAAGGGTGTGATTACATGAGGAAATAGATTGTATTTTATGCTGCTTGTGGAACAGTTTGTTGCAATCTACTTCCCAGTGATCAGGCACACAGAAAGAGCCTTCTCAAAAATTGTGGTATTTTTGAACCACAATCAGGCAATGGCCACCTTGTCACACTAGGTCAGGTGGAAGGAACTGCAGAATGAATTCACCAAAAGGTGACTTCATGTTGGCAGTTTCACATCTGGCTTAAACATAGAAGAAGAAGAAGAAGAAGAAGAAGAAGAAGAAGAAGAAGAAGAAGAAGAAGAAGAAGAAGATGATGATGATGATGATGATGATGATGATGATGATGATGATGATGATGATGATATACATGGAAATGTGCTCTAGGCCAGCCTCCATCTGTGCCAGAGCTGAACTTTTGGATCCACCTATAGGGCTACTATGTATGGAATGGCCTGGATTAATTCTGTAGCAGGAGGGTCACTTTAAGCTAACTTGTTCCTACTAAAGCAACCCTTTCTAGTGTGATCTGGCACACAGCTTTTCAGCTGTCTGTAGTATGACTTAAAAGTCTGCTCTTTCTTTTCATTGCAGAAAGATATATCTGCATGATTCCGTCCCTGAGAAATCTCATAAGAACTTTTATGGGATTTCTTGGAAGTTTTGTGGCCATTTATTACAAATCCTGTGTGAAAGGGCATCTTTCTGGTGCTAAAATTCCCCAGGAAGGACATTAAGAAGTGCAGAACCTGGAGGTTTTCTTAGAGCAACAGGAGACCTCAGTGGTGCACATAGAAATCTTAGTGAGGAGTCTTGGCATGCTGAGAGCTGGAAAATTGCCAAGGGTGAGAAATGTTCTTAGTATTCATCCTGCCCCTGATCTTTCTATTGCACTGCAAACAAAGTGCACAGTGGGATTATAGTCATGCATGAAAGTCAGAATAAAGATGGCCTGAAGCAGCTTCCGTAAGATGAGGAAAGAAATATGCAATAAAACTTAAAATTGACCTTGAGTCTGTTCGTTGCACAGTACTATGAATTCTTAGTTCCTCTAGAAGGCATGGAATCATGGACTGGATTACAGACAACTATGAAAAGAACAATAGAAGCATTTGAAATAGGAGCAAAAGAAGTAGAAGGAATTCTTCACCTGTGGAACCACAAAACCATTTTCAGATTCTTGAAGAGGAGTTTGGCAGACAGCATGCAGAGGAAGACATACCCACAGGAAGAAAAGAAAGAGGTTGAAGTTCAGACAAACAGAGTCACCAAACTCACACTTTACAGTAAGCAGGGAAGGGCAGTTGTAGCAGGAGATTCAATACTGCATGGAACAGACAATGAAATATTGTAGGTAACTGCACCTGTACCCTGGATTTTAAGAAAGCCAATTTAAATAGAAGAATGAGAAGCAAAGTCCCATTACAGGAGACCCTAACCAGAAAAAGAGTCCAAAATGGGTGGGAAATTATTAAAAGGTTCTAAGGACAGATCTACAAACAACTCTGACGAGGAAAAGAAAGGTGGAAGAAAGAAAAAAGACCAATGTGGCTTCACAAAAAGCTCAGAGAATACCTGAAAATAATGAAGGGTAGCATGAATCTCAGCTAGAGTTTAGGACCTGTTTTTTTTTGGGGGGGGGGACAACAACTATAGACAGGGCCATTTTAGGCAGCATTGAATTAGAATCAAATTTTAAATTTAGAGATTTTGCTCATCGCTAATGTATGCACAATATGTGAGAGGTATCTTGTGCATGGTATCCAGTTTGGGTAGTAGATAGAATGATGGACTAGGTCTCAGTACACATGGATTCACTTGGCCATGAAAACTCACTGGGGATGAGGAACTTGTAAAACCATTCCTTAAATATCTCATTTACCATGAAAGCCTTTGTAAATATTCCATTAAGTCACTTTTGACTTGGCATCACATATCATCATATGCATGCATAGGTAAAATATAATTAAACACCTCAATAGTACATTATGCATCTATAGGATTATTGTTGCGGAATGAATTCCAAGATGTACATGCATATGTGTGTCCTTCCTAAAAAAAAGTATGTAATTATGGGTACAAATAAAATGTGAGAGACAAACTAATAGTATGGCTACAAAATGGAAATAATTGCACTCCACACTTAATGGGGAGGTCTGCAACATCTACCAGAAATTAAAGGTGTCCAAGTATTACATGGAAGCATAATGCTAATTAAAGTTGTTACAATTCTTAAAGATTATGGGTATCAACTGAAATGTTTAATATAGCTATTCAGTTCATTTCACAATATTTTTTAAATAATTCCCTCTGTTGCATACTGAAAGAATTTAATCATAAAGCTGTCATACATATTACTTTAGAAGATGCAGGAAATGTTATTAGTTATGGTTGTGCACAATCCCTGCATATGCTTTCATCTCAAACACTGTTAATGTATCTTCCACTGGCACAATGTTTATTTCTCTTCTGCATCTCATACCTAATTAATTTCAAGATACACTTTCACTACAATTAGAAAAAGCATGAAGTGATCCAGAAAGGCAATGTTAGGGTTGATAGCCAACTAGAATGTAATTGGCATGCTTGTCCCTCTAATTAATGATTTTATTTATCAGACCACAATGGACAAGTGAGTTGATTGAAACTGTTGTTTTCCAATAGTTAAATGCCTGGAATAAATACAAATACATATACAGTATACTGTGTAAAAATTATATGACTATATAAAAAGATGGCTTATAAAATATTATTTATATTGTTATTTAAACCTACTTAGCTTCTGTATCATCTTTGCAAGTATATTATGTGGGCTACATTATCTCGGCAATGATCTTTTGCTGACAGAACAAATCCAACATTTTAGAGGTAATCCTACAAATCAAACAAAAAGGTAATTTTAATCTGGGATTTACATCAGCACCAAATTTGACACAGTTGTAGCAGATGGGCTGTTTTTGATGTATACCATACTTGGGCCATTTTGGACAAGTGGTCTTTGAGGTATGACTTTTTAAATGTAAATCAATTTTGCCTCCTGTTCAGAAATAGTCAACAACAAATGTTCCCACATTTAAAATTACTCATATAAATCAAAAAGGCTAATCTTGTTTAATTTGAAAGAGAATGGTTGGCTCCCTTTGCTTTTTTTAAAATTTGGAAATAATCCAGGCTGTAGGGACTGAAATACTGATTCTCAAGAAAGGTTTTTCAAGTCCTGTGGTACTGACCATGCAAGGAATTGGCTTGTTTGCAAGAACTTTGCAAAGCAGATACATTGTTGTAGCTTTGTGGGTGGGGAAGAATATTTAAAGAGTAAGAAAAAAAGTTTGCTATAAAGAAAGTAACAGAGTAATATGACTCCAGAAAGAGGTACATTTTGCCATGTATCTCAAGGAAGTAGCATATAAATTTGTAAAGTACATTCAAAGTATTCCTGATTTTACAAAAGCACAGAGCAGTTGTGTTTGTCCTAGCCCTGACTGCTTTCAGTAAACATTATCTCAGGTTTTGTTAGGCCAGGCTTCTGACACAAGGTTTCAAAGAGGAAATCAGCTCCAGGTCTGTGGCAATCTGAACTTTTGACCCCCGCAGTCAGGAGACCCAGGTAACTGAATCTTCACTATTTTTAAATTACTTCCTGGCCTATCAGAATTTTGATAGATGGACATATATATAAATACACACCATTTGGTTATGGTGAAAGCCTCAGGATTTCTTCAAGTGCAGGTCTGCATCAGTGCTATTCACATGCCACACTACATTGATGGATTGGCTAGTTTTGTGAGTTGAGTATTTGGCAGCAGTGCCAGAGATCATCAGTTTGAATCTCACTTTGCTTTCTTGGAGAATACTACCCTATTTGGCCATGGGCAAACTGTAGAGTTCCATAGTGGCACTTTAAGAATGGAATAGTAAAACACTTTTGAGTATCTAATGCCTATAAAAGCTTGGAAAGGAATATCATACATCAGAATTGATTTGATGGCCTACAAGTCTCCTCCAATACCCACAGAGGATATATTTCAATACTTTCCACAGATACATGAAACTGTGGATAACAGTGAACCCTATGTTTAACTGAGTAAGAGAATTGGGAGTAGGGGAAGTTTCAAATGCCACTATAATTCTACATTAGGGTGGTCCATATATATATATTTTTCTTTGAGCCACCCCATAGTTTTGTTACATGTACCTACTGTATTTACTTTGTGAAATTTCAGCTTTCTAGCTTTAGAGCAAGGCAGTGCTCAAGATGTGTTTATTTTTTAATTGAGATGAAAAAAACCATTAACATGAGAGTTCTTTGTTACAGGTATAGAACATATGTTGATGTGATCTCTGCTGCCAGAAAATAAAATTGAAAAGGTGTTTATAAGATAAAAGTGAGATTAAGACATTTAAATTATTTGAAATTATTTGAAATACAACTGATTTAGAATGAGTTCCTCATCACGTCATAAAGATGTCATTTTTCTACTCGGTTGTCGGGATTTAGAGCCACTAACACGTTTTATGCAACTTCCAACACTAAGACAAGTGCTATTACGTTATCATGAGCTCTTGCATGTAACAAAAAGTGTGAGAGATTCTGCACATCTGCTCATGGAGGAAGTAATAGAATTATGGAAGAAATCTGGCATTCTGACTAGACAAGCAAAACACTGTATTGAAAAACTTGATAAAATCCATAAAAACTGGCTGCTTTTAAAGAAAAATAAAACACGAGCTTCTCAAGCGCAGAAAGATCGAGAGAATAAATTTACGAAAGAGCTAGATAAGCTGTTTGATATTGCCCGTGCAGACACCTTGAACTCAATTAAGATTAATTGAACTCAATTAAGACTTTCTTGTTGATCAAGGAGGTGAGTGAAAGATGATCATAAGATGCTTGAGAAATGAAAAGAAAGCATTCAAAAACACAAGCAAAGAGCTGAGGAACTGAGACTAAAGGCTGTTGAAAATTTTGCTTCCGTTTCAGTAGTTTCAAGCCAACAACTGCTTGATTACAGCTCCAGTAGCTCTTCTAGTGCCACAGATGAAGAAGAGGAATGCAAAGTGCCTTTACCAAAAAAGATGCAGTGTGTCAGTGATAGTACTGATGGCTTCCCTTCAACTAGTGGGATTTTCACACCACATGTTACCAGTTCTCTATATTAGAACAAATTTACAGACAGAGAAGCAATGCGTCTGATGATTCCACTTGCCGCCATCCTTGGTCATGATCCTGCCTCTCTCCCGGTTTCTCGTAGCATGATTCGATGGACATGAAAAAGAGCAAGAGCAGAATTTAATGCCGACATTACGGAAATATTCTCGCCAAATTATCTACTTGTAGTACATTGGGATGGAAAAATATTGCCTGATCTATTAGGAAATAAAAAAGTAGACTGTCTTCCGGTACTTGTCTCTGGAAATGGTTGTGAAAAATTGCTAGGTATACCAAAACTCACTGCAGGAACAGGAGAACAAACAGCTAATGCTGTTTCTGAATTGTTAGACTTCTGGAATGTAAAACACAAAATCTGGGTTATGAGTTTTGACACAACTTCTGCTAACACCGGTCTCCAAAAAGGATCATGAATTGGCCGTGATATCTTATAACTTGCTTGTTGACATCACATGTTAGAAATAATACCTTCTAAAATATTTAAACTGTGGTTTGGACCATCAATTTTTCCAGAGATCCCATTATTCAAAAGGTTCAAATGTGTTTGGGAAAATCTATTGCGTGAATACTACGAAGGCCTTGCTTTAAGCTCAAATACAGAATGATTTGCTCAACGTACTTTAGAAAGCCTTATAAGTTCTGTGACTGGAGGGAAACAAATCAGAGATGATTACTATGAGCTTATAAAACTCACAATGATTGTTCTGAACAGATCACCTACAAAGATTCACTGACGTGCCCCAGGACCAATTCATCATGCACGTTGGATGGCAAAACTGTTAAATGCCACAAAGATCATTTTGTTTAGAAGTCAACATGATGTGTTCAAACGGACCAAAAACGAGGAGAAGCAGATTTCTCAGTTTGTCAGATTTGGTGCACCTATTTACACCAAAGCTTGGACTGAAGTTCCTTTGGCAGCAGAAGCACCCAGAGGTGACCTACAACTATGGAAAATTTTCAAATCTTATGAAGCCATTGATTCTGAAATTGGAACTGCGGCACGAGCTGTCTTAGAGCGTCACTTGTGGTACTTGTCCAATGAGCTTGTAGGCCTTGCCTTATTTTCTGACAAAGTAACAAGTATCGAGAAAGCAGCCATTGCTTGGTAAGAGGCAGTTCTGCTGATATAACTACTCAGACAAACTTGGAACCCTTGCATCGAAGAGATCATTACAAACACTTTCTCTTCTAAACATTAAAGACTCATTGTTGCAGTTGCCTCTGGAGTCTTGGGTCGAAAATATTGATTATCTTCATGGCAAAGATCGAGTTAACAACCTACAGGTAGTAAATGATACAGCTGAAAAAGGTGTTAAATTATATGAAGATTATAATAAGGTAATCACTAAAGATAAAGATGAAAAGCAATTTCTCCTACATGTCGTTGAACACAATAAGAAGATGGTTTCCCTAAAACAACTAAAAAGTCCTTAGTTAACAAAATTTTAAACAAGGAAGACAAAGGTGATAAAAATAATATAAGTTTTTTTGTCTTACCTGTGTTGAAGAATTGTTTTAAAAGTATAATAACCCTCACTTTCAATGTTTATCTGTGTTTTTATTAATTTCCTAGTTCCTAATTAAACTAGTAATTTTTCACTAAAATTTGATATTTTCAAGTCGATGAGCCCCATCTTCTAATTAAGTTAGAACATTCAAACTTTAACAACATAATGGTACAGAAATGTGTAACAAAATAAGAGGGTGGCGTGACTTCCCAGTTGTTGTTTTTTTATGTAAAGATGGACTACCCTATTCTACATGAGAGCTACCAAAATATCTGCCTCTATTCCTCTTGCAATGGCTACTAGATGTAGGAGTGGCTGACCACAAGGAAGACACACGAGATAATCGTGCGGTGAAGTCTAGCCCCAAACGGAGTCGGGTGGTATGTATTTATTACCCTGCCTTGGGGTGATACGTGTGTAAGGTGTGCGTGACCCCATAATACAGAAGGCTTACATACGTGGCATTTTCCGGTGGTCAGTACAATGCCTGTTCTTGGACATTGCCCTGTAGTTAATAGACAACCCACAACTAATTAAGGTCTGGGCTGTTGAAACCCATTGTTCCTGCCCTATCTCGGAGCCTCTGTGAATTGACTCCAGGTACCTAGCTTGTCCTGCTGTCTGGCACAGCCTATTTGCCCAACTTAATCTGTAGCCAGAACCGGAGGATTGTGTATTGCCATTAGAGTCATCATCTTTGGTTTTTGCCCCATTTCCACTGTAACCACCAGCCAAGGCTTTCTGATTCACCTCCCAAACTAACTAACTAGCCCACACCCAAATTACCTTTCCTGCCAAGCCCGGTTGGTCCCCGGATCTGTCAAATGCCGAGCGAACCCCTAGGGAAAGGTTTAGCCAATTATTCCCATGGGCAACCCACAATTCCTTATAAACATTGCATTGCAGACAGTAGCTTCTAGCAGCCAGCTCTGCTAATGTTCTCAGTAAATACATAATATATATGTATTTCAGGATTTTAATGAATATCTTTAGACTTGTGGATAATTGAAACCATGGATACTGAATAAATGAATATTAGGGGGATATTTGACCTGGATAGTAATTATTATTAAGGTAGTCATTAACTTGGAATTGCAAGCACTTCATAGCTTTCATCCTACAATAAAGATACTATAAAAATGTGGAACTCTGCATGAGTTCCTATCACAAATGAAAACAGTATTTTATAAACTTAATGGCTCTTAATTGTCCTTTGAACAACAACAACAACAAAAACCTTAAATACTTTCCATCACATAGGGAAGTTTGCCAAAATTTACTATTCCTGGGGAGTAATTTTACCTTCCAGGTACATTGAGGATCATAGTTAAACTCAAAGCAACCCAAATGGGAAAAGATGACATCATAGTGTCTGCTGCTCAGAAAGTCCTGGGGCTTTGACCTTAAGGGACCTGGCTCCAATACATTGATAGTCACATGACAAGAAACCAATGAATCTAAAATAGAAACAAGAAATGAATATGGATGCATACCAGGAAACAAAGTCCAAGAAATAATGGGATTGTATGAATATGAGCTATAAATAACAAAGCTATTATTTGGAAACATGCCAGTGAATGACAGAGCAGGATGTTGGGAAAACATATTGCATTCTCCACATTTCAGGGGGAGTGAACAACAAGAAAAACAATGTACAGTGCTCTACATTGTGCAAGGAGCTGCTCTTCTCAAGAAGATCATGTTTACTTTTTGGTTGAAATCTTACCATTATTGAGGGAGTGCAGCAAGGAGAAACTGTGCTTGTGAAGTCCAAAACTCAATTAACAAAGGAATGCCAGACATCCAGACATTTTAAACTTGATAAATGTTGCTTTGATTCTAAACATGTAAGCAACTCTTTTGAATCTGAATTTGTTGAATGGTCGCTTTGATACCAAGCTACATTAAATGTGACACTGTTGCATTCTGTACCATCAGAAAGATGTGTAAGGCAGCAGAGAAGCAACAATGCCTGTACCATCTGAACATCATTAGTATACTCAAGCTAATGTGGGCAACATAAAAGGGCTGAGTTCATTTCCCAAGCACTCTTGGTTCGATGGGAATCAGTACCCTCAATATTATTGTATTATTCTGTTGTTTGAGATAAAAAAAAGTACCTTGAAGAATGATAAGATGGATTTAAAACATCAAGGTCACTCAGCCGCCTCTTGTTATTAGGCATATTTTTAAGATGAAAGCAGTATTACCATTGCAGGATATTATTGTTCTACTGTATGAGCCAATCTTTTACAGGACTTGGCCACTAAAGGGAGAAAAACCAGATGAAGGCACACAAATGAAAAAGAATAAGCCTGCAAGCAATGAACCAAAAGAGAAATACATTGTGCTTTCCTCGCTGTATTCTCAGTATATTGCCCCTCTGGAAAAAAAGGGTATTAAAGGTTACTATATAAGCAGATTTGCTATTAGACCATTATTTTATGCAGTAAAATAAGCATTAGATGTTCTCTGGTAAAGATATTGCAAATTGCAATATTAGAGTTCCATGGTATTTAAGTCTGATTGCCATCATCTTTAGAACTTGTTCCTCTCCAGGCAAATACTATATATGAACATTCTAAACTGTTTCAAATTGTTTCAAATGTTAAGGATGCTTACTAGTAAAAAAAGGTATCATAGAAGAAACTTTGCAAAGCATAGAACAAATCTTTAAGAGATTATTAATCGAAGAGTGTTTGCTGAAGGTCATGCTCTTCTGTATTTAAAAGTTTTAAGCATGCAGAGAAGTGCCTTAAACATATTCACTTCCACTCACAACTAGAGATGTAAAGGCCCAGAAAAAATCCATAATAACCCCCCCTCCAAAAAAAAGAGAAAATTGATTATGGAATGTTTTATTTTAGTATGATGACTGAAATGTTTAAGACATATGTTCTCCCTCATCATCAGCATCAGATGCTACTCATATCTGAGTATAAATTTCCCTGGAAATCATTTTTACAAGAATGACAAACAGGAAAAAACAAATTGTTGACCGGAGTCAATATACTATCTACTGACCCCACCCTATGACGTGTATCCGTTCAATATCAGGGTGATGCAGGCTGTGCAGCTCCTGCCATCAGCCCTTGCATGGTTCGCCCTTGACCGGCCAATCTTATTCCCCTGTACCTATCTACGTGTTGGCCAATCAGTTGCGAACCTGCCGGATACCTATGGGTCATAAATATGTTACCTTATGGGCGAAAAAGCAAGAACCAGAGAGCCAATTGTAGGTTCAAGCCAAAAATTCCCACCCGGCCACGAAGCGACCAGAAAAATCACACTGTCCACTAGAGAGGGGGTGGAGGGGAAAACTTCTCCTCTCCGTCACTTCCACAAAATGGCAGCCGAGCTGCCTCTTGGCCACCCCTTTTAAAGAGGGTGGCCACGCCCCCTAACTCACCCAGATGTCTGAGTCCGGGTGGGTGGGGGCCCGCAAAGTGCGTGGACTTGCTGGGGTTGGGGTGAGTACAGTGGTGTATTGCTATGTCAATTGTATTGTGCTTTGTAATATTGTATTTGTGTTTATTGCTGATATTTTGCTGTATTGATTGTATTTTTGATATGTTGATGTTTATCTTTTATTGATTGTATTTTATTGATATGTAGTTTAGCCACCCTAAGTCGGCGTAAGATGAGAAGGGAGGGATACAAATTAAAAATTGAATTGAATCAAATTGAAATGATGTTGTGTTGATAGTTTATCTAGCTACTTTTGAAGATAGAAATGCACAAAATGAAAATGTTCAAAGAAAATAAAGCATGACTTAGAAAAGACGGACAACCTGTATTGGCAGAGGCACCTACTGGCCCATAATGGCACACTTGCAACTTGAGTTTTTCAGGTTTTTTAGATAGTCCTTAGTTTAGATTTTCAGGAAGCAGTGGGAAAGATTGCATAAATAGGCAACAGGAAAATTTCAAAGAGTTTTAACTGCACCTGTTATAACAGTTTCATGCCGCTTTAATTACCATCCATCCTGCAGTATCTGGAATCTGTAATTCGGTGATATACTTAAACTTGTGTTAGATAGCTTAAAGACTGTGGTTCAGTGGCAAGAACTTTCTTGAAAATCTCAGGATTCCAAGGAAGGAAGATGTTTACTGTCTCAAACTGTGTATGGTGTGGTGTATATATATTCTCCATTTATATATGGCACAACAAGCTGTGGCATAGAAACGAAGTATGATGAATTCTCTCTCCTGCCCTTTTATGGTTTTTCCAGATGTCTACCAGATGCAAATAAATATGGCAACCCAAAGACAGATGCTCCTCACAAATAGACCATCCTAACTTTAACTCATATGATAATGTGTGTGCATGCAGAGTGTAAAATTAAGTCAGCTTTTTAAAAGAAGCCAGCCCCTTATTCCCCCTTTCCCCTCCTGGTAAACATGGTAAGTCATACAGAAAAAGAAATCAATGCAAGATGCCAAGTTAATCTAGAGCTTGGTAAAATTACAGTTTCAGCAGGTTACCTGGCCAGAAGAAGTGTAATGACTCTGTAAGGATAAAACAACAGAACTAATTCAGCACAAGTTCTGAAGGCAATTTTGCAGCCTCTACAAGGAGCTGTAAAATTTCATGAGTTTGTCATAAATATCCAGTACTTTCGCAAAGTGCTTGAGTCTGTATGCTTTGGGAGAGAAACTTTACCCACAAGAGGTCGAATGAATGAAGAACTGTAGTGCAATGCAAACTTTCTGCTATAATAAATGGGAACTGCACAAGATCACATCTGTTTTATTGCATAAATATCATTCATTTCAACTAAACCTATACGGCGGAAAATCTCAGCCATTGTTGCTGAAAGTGTGGCAAACAGAAGATGCATTGATAAAAATTCTAGCAACTTTCTCCAAATGCATATGCACAGCAAAGAGAGAAAAATGATTTTGGATTATACAGGTAAATCCCAGAATGTCCCAGACATTTTGCCCAATGGCCATGTTAGATAGTAGATGTAATCCCAAATAATAATCTTTCCCATTTCTGAAAATGAGTACAAAGCATCATAACCTAGGGTTGTGATTTGGCCAAATCATGAATGGCAAACTGAACCAGCCTAATCCAGAGTCAATTTATGTGAGGTCTGGGTCAAAGATGAATGGACACCTTTCACTCTGGAGTGAAATAAAGGTTATCTAAACAAATTCAGTGATTCAAACTATTAAAAAGGGATGAGGGAAGCAAGACTAGTAACAGGATATGAAACAGGTGTTTGGGGAACAAGAAGGGGACCTCAGTTTTGCTTGATTAAATCTATAACCAAAATAATAACTATAGAACATTGTTATAACAGAAATTCAGATACATTCTTCTCCATAAATGTTTGTTGTTTGAGGCTATACACCATGTTTGAAGAGTATAAAGAACACATGCAAAATCTTCATTTTGCCTGAGAGCCTTCGTGGCACTGTGATTAAGCTGCAATACCTGCATACAATTTGAGTTTGATCCTGATGGGCTCAGATTGACTCAGCCTTCCATCCTTCCAAGGTTGGGTAAAATGAGTTACCTATGAACTGCCCAGACAGTACTTAGGCAACATGGGGCAATATGCAAGTGTATTCAGTCCATTCCCTTTGAGAAGCAAAGGAAGTACACAGGAAGCATGGAAGGCTGAGTAAGAAAAATGTAAACAATCCATCTAGTGCTTCAAATTCTTAAGTAAAGCAGCAGTTTTGGGAAAACTGGCAAATTCATACAGTTTTATGAGTTGTACAGTTTCCCACAGAATAGGTCAAAAAAGAGAGCAGGATTTTCTGTTAAATATCATACCACTGCAAGCACTCTTTAAACAAAATTCATCTGCATATTGGTGGATATCATTGTAGGAAACATTTCCATTTACTGTATCAGCAAGTGATTTCCTAAAAATAATTTAGCCAAAGGGTTTGATTTTTTAAAATAAATAAATAAATCTTCCTTTGTCTCTTTATCTACTATGGGTCACTTACTGTCCATATTTCCCCCCTCCTTTTTTCCCTTCAAAATAAGAGGCAAGAGGTAAGAAGTTTTCCATGTATTTGAACTGTAAGTTTCACACCTAACAACTTTTTCAAAGGTTACTTGATTTGAATTGTGACCTTTCAAACAGAGGTCGTACTTCTCCATCATGAATCAGGTGACAAATTGGTGGAAGCAATTTCAGCCCCTTCCTGACATACAGATATTGTGTAAATGTCTTCCAGATGAGAAGGAACTGTTAGAAGACCTTATACAAATTCAAGAGGAAAAGAGAAAAAATTGAATTAGGAGCAAAGAAACAAAGAAAATGCACATTGCCGAGAAGAGTTAAGATTGGCCAAATTGGGGGTGAGGGGGAATAACTGTAATAATACAGGCTATATATTTTTCTGTTAGTTTCCAAAATTGATATAATTTTGCCAAATGGCTCCCTATAGATATTTTTACATGTCGAGAAATTTCTTTTCACAGTATGACTGTGTTCATTTGACTCTTTCTAACAGTATACCATACCCAGGAGTGAATAATGAATAGTTAACCTATGCAGACTGAAATTGGTGTTTAGATATTGTCATAGATACCAATGAATGCTGAAATTTCCTTCAGACTTTTTTCTTGCTTAGGTCACAGGAAATGTGCCTCAGCATACATAAAAAACTCAGTAATCAGCTTACAAAACTATTCACTTCCCCCCTTTTGCATGAATTGCCATTGTTATTGCCCAGAAAGATGAAAAAATTATAGTCTGCCACCATTATCATACAAGAAATGGAAAGAAAGATGTTCAGCAACAAATATTATAAAATTGTTGATCCTCAGAAGGGGGGGGAGCACTTAACCTTTATGTCATCTATTCCCTGCTGTCTAAGGACACAGAAATGTCTATGCACTTTAGTTTCAAACCATGACACTATAAGATTGCCAATGAGCGATGGATTTCAACTTTTGCATACTTCAAACACTTACTACAGGTTCAGAAAAAAGGCTGAATAATAGACTTGTTAAAAGGAACATTGTGGAGTACTGTACCTCCTTTCCTTGATGGTATTTTCCATGCTTTGTATCTTCCTGCCCTATTCTTAACTGAGCTCAGTAGCTGATCTATTGGTAGGACAGGAATGTATCTATAGTGGCAGCTTCACATGTAGTTCCAGAAGCACTCTTTGCATTTCCTTCCTCTTTTTCTTGCAGACATCTGTTTGACTCTTTCTTTTCCCCTATCTATTTTTCTAGCTAGCATCATTATCTCTATGTTAGATGTTTAGCAATATCACATGGCAAAGACATATAGTGAACCTTAGATAAATATTTGATTTAACCTTTTCCCCCCTTGCTTTTGCCGAAAGGACAGACATTTCTGCTGGAAAGTCTGATACAGCTTTCTCAATTTCCTATGGGATATCAATGTGTCTGTAAAATTAAGCAAGTTTTCTGGTTCAGGCCATTTCTTTTCTGAAGTACTGAAAAGTAGATAATGGCCAGCAGGTTGTTCCTTAAAAATATGATGTGTTTCAGGAGGTGAAATCTGGCCCTACCTAATAATTTCTTTAAACTATTCTACTCTGACCCAGATATAACATTTTGGGAAGTGGATAGAGTTGTTTGGCAATTAAATAGTCAGGACAGTATGACTGGAGAATACCACACACTCCATTTTTATAATGAAGAAGGATTCAGTACACTTGTCCTTTGAATTTGGGAGGTTAGGTGCAGGGAAAGGACCCCCTCTGAGAATCTTGAAAGCATACATGGGAAAACTCCTAGGGTTTTTCAGTCATGGCGATTGGAGGAGTTCCCAAACTTGGAAGAGACAGGATATAACCTGGAGATCTTCAATCAGAATTGAAAGCAAAATTCTGACTTTAGATTCCAGAATGCTTCTGACTCTGAATCTTGCTGAACGTAACTAGATTCAGCTGTTTATCTCAGTTTCCCTCACATCTGTGTTTTTAACCTCCTTGACAGACTGGCAAATCCCAGTGAGACAAAACTGCAGTAGTTTCATGTATCTGCAATCAGTTGACATTCTGGAATTAATTCTACACTGAAAATCCAGAGTGTGTCAGGTTGTTCCATTACATATGCAATTGGTATGTGAATTTATACATTTTAAAGTACATGCTCTGCCTTTATCTCCAATTCAGCCTTAGCATTGGTACAAACACTTTTACATTTATACTATATGGAGATATCTCTAGTTAAGCTACCTTGCAACCCTTGTCAGGAGCTGTTTTCTCACGGGTTATTGTCAGTGCAAAACAGAACATTTAGGAATATGCCTTAGAATTCCAATATCTTCCAAACAATTTGCTTAGCATGAGGTGCTGATTTAGTCAACAGATTTTGCTAACTAAGCAAACTGGTGGGTGTTGTTGCTTATCCATTGGAATATATTTCTATAAATATCTGTTTAGTGTTTAAGTTTAAGCATGCTTCGCATGCTTTAGCAATATTGTATAATGTGCAGAATAATAGTCGGAGATGGCCTTGGGAGTACTGTATAGCATATTAAAATTTCAGAGTCCCATAGATGGAGAAAAGGCATGTAATGATTCTAGGGCTTTTGGAATTCTACTTCAAATTGGAAGCTTACAGATAATTAATGAGGGATTTGGAGGTATATACTGGGGAATAAACAAATAGCCACTGTAAATAAGAAAGCCCCTGTAGTGAGACCCAAGTTAATGTTTGCCCTTTAGGAATCTCTGTCTATAATTAAGTAATCTGGATAGAATTGCATTAAAAGGTATAACTACTGATTGTCTTTGGAGTATGAATTAACCTAAACTCATGGATTTAAATATTTACCAGTTACGGATTATTTTCTTGCCAAAGTTTAAATACTACATGTGTATTATCCAGTTACTATTTTAGCTAGTTTTTAATTTGTTCAGTTTAATGCAATATTGGGGGGGGGGGAAGCAATGTTACTAATGAGGGAAAGGAAGTAATAACTTGTTTTTATTACTTTTTAGCTCATTAAATTTTTGCTCATAATCTATGTTTGATTTTGAAAATTGATAGCCTCACTTAATATGGCTCCCTTTCCTTTTTTCTCAAATGCTGGCAAAAGGAGTATATCATAGTACTGTGCAACTGCAAAGGAATTAACCCTCCATGAGATCATCTCAGCAATTATTTACAGTTCCATAGGATCAAAAATATGGAGAGGTATAGCAGATCTTTCTGCAAAAATATATGAACATCTAAGCAAATGCCAAATTTTGGGAAGTGTTTGTCATGAGCCTCCTTCCCCATTCAGGTTAAGTACTAATTTTGATGAAACATAGAATATTCACTGCTTTTGTTGGGATAATCCTTTAAACCCTGAGGAAAAATATGAATGTTGCTATAAATAATTACATAAATGACTATGGGGAGACAAGCTATGAGATAGCTGGGGAATATAATGAAAAGCAGAGACATCACTTTGAAAACAAAAATTCGCAGTCAAAGCAATGGTATTCCCGGTGGCAATGTATGGGTGTGAGAGCTGGACCATTAGGAAAGCTGAGCGCAGATGAGATGCGGTGTTGGAGGAGAGTCCTGAGAGTCCCCTGGATGGCAAAGAGAACAAATAGGTCAACATTAGAAGAAATCAACCCTGACTGTTCATTGGAGGGACAAATAGTGAAGATGAACCTAAAGTACTTTGGACATCAAATGAGAAGGGATGACTCACTTGAGAAGGCCTTGATGTTGGGAAAGGTAGAGGGCAAGAGAAGAAGGGGACATCCAAAGATGAAATGGATAGATGGTATTGTGGATGCAATGGGCACAGAGCTGGGCGGGCTGAGGAGGATGGTGGAGGACAGAGGTGCCTGGAGGAAAATGGTCCATGGGGTCGCAAAGGGTCAGAATCGACTGTGGACTGAACAACAACAAGAAAACACTGGCATCATCAATTAACCTTTAGTTATTTCATAGTTTTTGTTTATGTTTCACCTGGTGACTGAGAAAGGGTGGTACTTAGTTAGGTAGCAGGCCTATGACTCTGGAAGGATATGCAAGGTCCGTTGTAATTTTTTCATCCCAGAGTGAGGGGGAAAAAACTCCAGTGAAAACCTCTATCACCCTTATCTCTTCAACACCAGAGATTATATATTGGTAGAGGCAAAAAGGAGAAGATCACATAATATATTGCAGGATGCTTTACATTCACACAATCCACAGCCTTTCCACATCCCTGGCACAGCAACAATGTAGACCATTGTTTCTTAACCTTGGGTCCCTAGGTGTTCTTAGACTTCAATTCTCAGAAGCCCAGGTCAGTACACCTACTGATAAGGGTTCCTGGGAATGGAAGTCCAAGAACACCTGGGGATGCAAGGTTGAGAAACCCTGATATATTCCTAGAGCTGACATATATAACTACCACCTGCAGAGAAGGTCTAACAAAAGGAAAAACAATGGAGAAAAAAATGCCACTGTTCAACTTTTGCTGTCCTTTGTCTTCAGGTACTGCAGGGCTTGATAGTTTTTAGAGCCTGCAGTGTCAGAGCTTCCTGGTAGGTATTACTCTGTTAACAATCACAACTTTTAGCTCCATTCACTCACTCAGAGATTTTTCTTAAAATCAGTGTAGCCCTATTTAGCCATTCAACCTAAAGTGCACAGAGCTCAAAGGATGAAGGTGACATTATGACAAAGGCAAACCCAGTCCACCAAGTCCTGAAGATCTTCATGTTTGTAGGATGATGGTGTAGAGGCCCTGGAGGCATGTTTAACCAAACATGACTATAATGTTTTGGTTTCCAGCAGTCCTGATTATGACAAAACAAACAAACAAAAAACACCCTCACCACTCTAAGTGTATCCAGTTGAATGTTTTTACATTGCCTATACAAGTCTTCATAGGAAACACATGGTAAAGTCTACAGAATTTCTAACTAAACCTTAGTACTTATTTTCACCACCACATCTTTTTGAGCCCTACATGCTTCCAGGCTGAATAGCTGTATTTGGCATGTTTTTTTGAGGAGACAGTCAAGTTTGAGAAAGCAAATCTAGACATATGGATTTTGATCTCAATTTTCAAAATATATAAATTTTGAAACATGAAAATTTCATTCATTTCATGCTTTCCTGGCATTTAATTTAAGCTTTTTATGTGGTAAATAATTATTAATAGCATTTACTTACAATCTAAAAAGTCGGCTCTATACTGAGTTTGATTTGAATTTAGCTAACTAGTTATCATTTATGTGAAATTCACTGCATTCTCTACCATTTTACAATGTTTCCAGATCAGTCACAGCAATATTTTAATCAAAGAAGGGACAACAAATGTAAGTGGAGAATTGGGGGGTTGAAATAGCAATTTCTTGCCCATTGCTATTTTAAACCTTCACTTAACATATTCTGTACTAGTGACTCATAAGGGTGAAGGGAAAGGGTCAATTCAAATTGTGATGACTGCTTCACATAATTTAATTGCTCTTGATCTGAGCTTGACCTTTCTGGTCAGCTATATTGTCACAAAGTAAAGACCTTACGAGAGAGTCACATGAAATAAGCAGAGGAAAATAGTCATAATCTTCTATTCTGGTAGACAAAGTTTTCAATTATTTAAAAGAGAAATTGATGCTCTTAACTCAAGCTAGATGCTAACTTTCCCTTCGCTTCTTAAACAACAGTAAGCACACACACACAAATATAAGAGAGTTGGAAGAACAAGGCAAATAAAATAAACATTAATGGAAACGTAGTGGAAGAACAGGGGCTGTTGTGGCTTACTGTTTAAGATGCTGAACTTGATGACCTGAAGATTGGCAGGTCAGCGGTTTGAGACCCAATAGCTGCATGACAGATTGAGCACCTGTCTTCTGTCCCAGCTCATGACAATATATTAGTTTGAAAGCAAGAAATTGCAACTAGATAGATAGGTACCACTTTGACGGGAAAGGTAATAGTGTTCCATGCACTGTGGTATCTAGTCATCCCTGCCACATGACCATGGAAATGTCTGCACATGCAGACAGTGCTGGCTCTTTGCCTGTAAATTGAGATAATCACCGGCCCATAGAGTAGAATATGACTGGCTTTCAAACAAGAGAGACCTTTACTTTTACCTAGTGGAAGAACAATCCATGAATGCTTTTCTGAGCAATCTGGAAGGAAAATAGTATGCTATCAGGTCAGCAGCAGCCTACTCCATGAAGTTCCTTTCTCAAAATTGAGGCCAGTGGACCAAGGTTTCATGATGACACAAGGTGATTTCTTGTGATGTCAGAGAGATGGGCAGACAAGACTTTGGGAGGAATTACAAAGAAAACAGGCACAAGGAAAATCTCAGTAAATATGGATAGAGGATGTGGACAAGGCACTTGAATGCTGTAAAGGTTCCACTTCTTATTTATATCATTGTCCATCATCACTTTTAAAAGGAAAGGAAATGACTTACACCATTAATGTGTCTCTATGGGAAGATCATTTACTTTCTCATCTAAAGGAAACCATTATAAAGCTCATTTCAATGAAACCTAATTTAGTAACAATTGAACTTAATTATAAGTCTGTTGCCAACATTTATTTCCTGGGCAAGTTGACTGAGAGAATAGTGGCTGACCAGTTGTTGGTGTTCTTGGAAGATAGCCTAGATCTGTTTCAATTGACTTTCATGCCATCCATGGAACTGAAATCGTATGGACCATCCTGCAAGATGATCTCCTGAGGGTACAGATTGTAACTCTGATGGTCCTCTTAGATCTTTCTGCTGTCTTTGATATAATCAACCACAGTATCCTTCTCAGATGGCTACATAGTCTAGGACTGGGAGTCTTGTCCTTCAGTGGCTTCAGGCCTTCCTTCAGGGCTGATCTCAGATGGTATAGATTAAGGAGGCATATCCACCCCTTGGGACCTCCATTATGGGGTCCCATAGGGATTGGCCATTTCCCAAAAGCTTTTAAATATCTGAATGAAACCTCTGAAAAAACTCATATGGAGATTTGGATTTCATTGCCATCAATACATAGATTACACACAGTTCTATCTCCCCTTTTCTTTGCCTGCAAGTGATGCTATGTGGCTCTTTAAGAGTTGCCTGGCATAAAAAATGGACTAGATTAAAACAAATAAATGGAACCTGAATACAGATAAGACAGAGCTCCTCTTATTGGGAAGCTCATCAGATTGGTTGTAGGGGTATTTATCTGGCCTCAATAGGATTATATTCTCCCTGAACAATTGAATGTACACCTTGGCAGTCCTGTTGGACCCAGCTCTCACTATGGAAGCAGAATTAAATGCAGTGGCCAAGAGTGTCTTTCACCAACTTTGATTGATTGCTCAGCTGCACCCCTACCTTGATAAGCAATGCTCAACAACAGTTGCTTATGCTTGGTAATCTCTGGAATAGACTACAGTCACACTAGCTATGTCATGTACTCACTGCCTTTGAAATCAGTACAAAAACTCCACCAGGTTCAAAATGCAGCTGCCAGATTGATTACATGTACCAGCAGATATGACCATATATTTCCAGTCTTGACATTACTTCACTGGTTGGCTCTAAGTTTCCATGCTCAATTTATGGTGCTGATCATTACCTATAAAGTCCTTAATAGCTTAGGACCTAAATATTGGGTGGTCTCTTCCACAAAATAGCTACCCATCCCACCCATTTCTTCCCGTCCTTAATGTTGAAAATTAAAGCACCAAGAACCAAGCTTCATACAGAGGTTTCCAAGACATCATTCCTCTCAGTTTTTAGGAAGCTAATTAGGACAGAATTATATATATAGCTGCCTTCTGCTAATGGTGAACATTGACCTGAGTTGCTCAAATTGCTTTTTTAACTTGTCAATTTTTATTTTAAGAGACACTATTGTTTTTAGCTAGCAATAGGGTTTATTATACCTTTTGCATTTTTATTGTATTTATTTCACAGTAGGGGCTGTGGTGGCTAAGTAGTTAAGAAGTTCGCCTTGTTGGCTGGAAGGCTGGCAAATTGGCAGTTCGAAACATGGGTACTGCATGACAGATTGAGCACCCATCTCTGTCCCATCTCTTGGGGACATGAAAGGAGCCTCATTTGGGTGTTCCCTGAGCGGAGTTTCTTCTGCAAAAATCCTTTCAACCCAGAATAATTTCTGACACAAAATTATTATTATTTCATAGTGATTTTATTCTATGGTATTTTTTGTATGTTGTTAACTGCCCAGAGAATGATAACATTAACAGTACAATATAAAAATAGAAATAATAAATATATAAGCCAACAATCCAGCTTAGATCTGACTCACCCAATAATACATGAAACTAGGAAGGGAGAACATTTTTCATAAGACAGCCAGATGGAAAAGTACAACTTCCCCTGAAGTATACCTATCTGTCCTCAAAATGTTTCCCCAAATTTGTGAAATATGAACGGATATACTGTAATGTTTACCTTGGAACATCCATATTTTTCAGCTTCACTGAGCATCTGTGGGATAAAAATAAATTATTAAAGTTAGTGATAAAAATAAATTATGAAAAGGTTAGTGAAAATTATTAGTAGGTCATGGAAGCCCAAAGGAATTAGGCAACACAGTTCACTGTTAAAAATAAATGTTCTTTGCAGGTGCACCCCCCCAAATAAAGACACAGACACCGGTATTGGATTTAAAGCATTGGGCCACTTTTATTGAATAATGCCCTAATCCGAATTATAACTTTCAATTGGTGTTTCATCCAATTGTGAATATTTAAGGCAAGCAGGCCGCAGTAGCACTGGTAAGGTCCCGCCCGGAATTGCAAATGGCAATTAACTATCATGTATCAATTTGTATCAATTTGTTTGTTGTCACAAAAAAATTGTTGACCGAAGTCAATATGCTAACTATTGACCCCACCCTCTGATGTGTATCTGGTAAAATATCAAGGTGATGCAGTCTGTCAAGCTCCTAGCATCACCCCATTCATGGTTTGCCCTTGACCGACCAAGCCTGTTTCCCCTGTACCTATCTTTGTGTTGGCCTATCAATTGCGAACCTGACAGATCCCTATGGGTCATCAAGTTTACCTTACCAGTGCTACTTGCCAAAAGTGACAAAAATTAAACTTACCCAGTATCCCAAACACTAGCGGCAGTGTGGGATGGGCAAAAAAGCCAAAAACCAAGGGTGCCAATTATAGGTTCAAGCAAAAATTCCCACCCGGCCCCGAAGCGACCAGAAGAAAATCACACTGTCCACTAGGGAGGGGGTGGAGGGAAAAGCTTCTCCACTCCGTCGCTCATCTAAAAATGATGAGCCTTTTATGTAGGGGTGGCCATGCCTCCTAACTACCCAGATGTCTGCATCCGGGTGGTGGGGGAGCCCGCAAAGAGCACGGCGGCCATATTGGCGCCACGCTTGCCTTGCAGGCACACCCCCCCAAATAAAGACAGACACGGGGAGGCTCCATGATGACTCACCGCCCCCCCCCCGACCAACAACTCGGTCACCAGGCCCGCTTGCACATCATCCAAAAGGAGGTCCAAACCTCTTGCTGACAGGTGAACTCCATCTCCAGAATACAGGCTGTAGTCCTGTAACCCTATCCCCAGATGACGAATGGCTGTTCCCAAACCATTCTCGATAAGAAACCAGGCAACAGCCCTGTTCACTGACTGCTGGGCACGGTCCAAACCACGAGGGTCAAGCCCTCCCCTATAGTGGTGTCTCGGTATGATGTCTGACCATAGCAACCACGTGTGCGGCCATAAGTGATGGAGAACCGGCAGGTCACTATGCACCGATGTTTTTAAGGCAAGGCCGGTGATCTGTGCAAGATCGTTGCCTCCACGGTGTATAATTAAAACATCCAGAGGTCCGGCGTTCCTAATGGACATCAGGAATGGTAACAGTTCCCACCACCTCATGCCACATACACCATACCACTGCATACGCACGGTTGCACGTAGCCTGAAATGGGGTCCCCATTCCGATGAAGCCGCATACTGTGCCGCCCAGTGCACATAACTGTGGCCCACCAGCCACACTGCCACACAGGGTCTGTAAGAAAAGAAAACAAAGTGAGGGCATGTAAGGCACTCATGCAGTGAGAGGACGAACATACAGAAACACGCAGATCCCCACCTGCCCATCCGACGTATGTCGGCCTCTGAGTACCCAAATGCAGCCGCTGTTGATGCTGCACCTATCCGGGGACCCCCAAACTGCGCAGTGCCGTCCCAGTAACCCTCCAGAATTGGAATTTGGTAAGTGGGGACCCATCCTGGTGGCAAAACAACAGGCCAGGGCGTGAACCACGCGCTGCCACAAATGCATGTAGGGCACCAACCGGACAGATGTCAGCAAACATACATCGTAGAAGCATCACACTACTACCCTCCCCCTGCTGATCCGACTTTGAGGAGCGAATCCTCAACTGAGCCCACTCCTGGTAGAGAGAAACATCTTCCAGTTCCAGTGCCCTACGGGACATGTCCCCTTTTGAAAGTGGGACCAGCTCACTGATTCTCAGAGCCCCAAAGAAAGCCACGGTGGTAGCTGCATGGAAAAGAGACTCCTCATACCAATCATAGCACAGGCTATGCCAACCTCTAGCAATGTTTGCCAGCAGACCAGGGGAAACAGGCTGATGTGTGTCCGGGCGGCGGACGCATTCACGTGTCCACACTCCAACACATGGCGTATTCTAAAGTCACCCATCTGATCAGCATAACCCCGTGCCTTAGCCATAAATGTCAAGGTGGAAAGCCTGGTGGCAATGCACCTTGATCATGAAGGTGCACCATATACTGCAAAACATGCTCAACCGGGATTGGCCACATGTCAGGCAGTTGCACCTCCCTACAGAAAGCCCTAAATTGGAGGAACATGTGCAGATATGCCTTATGCGTGTGCGGGGCCAAAGACATGCCAATCGGCCGGTTCACTTCTCCTCGCCAAAGGTCCACATCTCGCTCGGAGGTGGAGAGGGAAGTTCCTCCGCGTCTGGTGCCAAAGCACAGAACCGGGAGATCTGCAGGCGGGATAAAGTGTCAGCAATATCGTTGTTAATGCCTGGCACACATCTAGCCTTAAAGAGCACATTAAGGTGCAGGGACCTGAGGACAAACTGTCTAACCAAGGCCATGACTCTGGGGGACCTGGATGTTTGGGCATTGACAATATGCACTACAGCAGCATTGTCACACCAAAAATGAACTACTGAATTAGCCCACATGTCCCCCCAGAGCATGAGTGCACCCAGAATTGGAAAAAACTCAAGGAACATGAGATCGCGTAGGCGCTCAGTACCTTGCCATTCCTGGGGCCACCTCCCATGGGCCCACCTGCCATTAAAATAAATCCCATATCCGAGGGAACTAGAGGCATCCGACTGTACTTGAAATTGGGGGGGTGGCAATATGCTCTGTCCGCCAAAAGGAAATTCCATTGAAGCCCTGCAGGAACGTGAGCCAGACCGATCGGTAGGCCCGCAAACCCCTAGTAAGCCGGACCCTGGGATGCTTCTTGGAAAGACCCGCCATAGCATCACAGAGATGCCTGGCAAATGCCCTGCCTGGTGTTATCACCCTGCAGGCAAAGTTGAGGTGGCCGTGTAGCACCTGCAACTCACATAAAGACACCTTGCATTTGGCTAGTATAGCCAAAATCACGTCTGAGATCCGGGTCACCTTCTCTGTTGGTAACCTGGATGTTTGTGCGACAGTGTCGATGTCTAGGCCTAGAAAGGTGAGGGTGGTGGCTGGTCCTTCGGTCTTTTCAGGTGCCAGAGGAACACCAAGTTCCGCCATGAGCCCCTGAAATGCAGCAAGCAGCTGTCCACATGTGTCCGAGTCGCGGTCACCACCGAACAAAAAATCGTCGAGGTAGTGTGCCATGGCCCAGGATCCCAAACTTTGAACGAAAGCCTAATGGAGAAAGGTGCTAAAGCGTTCAAAGGCCGAGCACGAAATGGAGCAGCTAAAGGGCATGGCCTTGTCCACATAAAACTTGCCCTGAAAACAAAAACCTAAAAGCTCAAAGTCATGAGGGTGCACTGGCAACAATCGGAATGCCGATTTAATATCGCATTTCACCAGTAACGTCCCGCGACTGCACGAGCGGACCATCTGCAAGGCTTGGTCAAAGGATGTATACCGGACCGAGCAAAGGTAATCCGGTATAGCATCATTGACTGAGGAGCCCGCCGGGTAGGAAAGATGGTAATTCAAACAAAATTCACCTGAGGATTTTTTAGGCACTAAGCCGAGAGGGGAGACTTTTAAATTTGAGTATGGGGGCATATCAAACGGGCCAGCAACCCTACCCTCCTCACTTCTTTGGCTATTTTTTCTGCAGCAATGCCCTCCTTACCCCTGAGGGACTGCAAATTTGGGGCATCCTGGGGTGTGTGAACACCCCTGAATGGGATGCAGAAGCCATAAGTAAAACCCTCTAACAGATAGACTGCGTCATCCTTCCTAGGATAGACGCGCAACCACCTCTCAAGCATGCTGAGATTAATTGGGGAGGGAGCCTTTGGGATGTGTAGCGGCATTGGACGCAGCTGTAGCTGACCCTTGGTATCTCTTCCCCTGCCCCATGACCCGCCGGCCTGCGGGCACGTGGAAGCAGCGTGCGGTCCAGCACAGGAAGGGCACTCATGTTTAAACTTGCATTGACGGCTGGTACATACTCCATTAGAGGAGTAACTCCAACACAGCAAGCGGGCTGGAATCCCCTGCCCCGCCAGCTGGCAGGGAGTCTGTGTAGTGGCAAGCCACTGGACCGCATGGCCGCAGTGGTACCGGTCACCTGGTGCTGGCCATGTAGAGGTCATATAAAGGAGCCACAATTGCTGGCAGGGCTCGTCCCACTTCATCTCAGGGTGAAGGGCAGCTCTCATCCTAAATTCCTCATCATAGGCTAACCATGACAGGCCAGGGAAATCCACGACAGCACGGTAAATGTTGTCCAGATACTGCACCATCGGAATAGCCAAATCCGGACGAGCCCTAAGATAAACGGCCATATAGATCAAGAAGGCTGGAAGCCAGTTAGCCCACGTACGGGGAGGGCTTGCGACGACGGGACAATTCCTTGTCCCTGTCATCCTGCCCCTCCTTTTCCTCCTTGGTTGGTTCCCGGTTAAGGAGGGTGAAGATATCAACATACTCCCCCCGCCATATCTTCTCTCTGGTGCCTGAGACAAGTGGCCACCCAGAGGAAATGAGTAGCCAGCTGTCGGCATGGCTGGAGTCGGCACGGAGCAAAGTGGGGGAGTAAAGAACGGGCCATATGGCCCAATAGTCATTGGAGCCCGCACAGGTGGGGCGGTCATCCCCGGCAAATCCTGTGAATATGAAGGGACCCAAGTGGCAAAAGGGTGCTGGGCAGTGTGCTGCAATGTCGAATTGGCCTTGTGAGGCCAGGGCCACTGTACCCCCATGTTAGTAAACGGTAGTGTGAATGGTGTGCTAACTTGACCACCATACTCACCTGTTGCACCCCCCTGGGCCGCCCCCACCAGGGGTTCCGGCCGCAAGTGGGCATCAGAGCTCACGACCGAAGTCGAGCTATGAGCCATCGGATGTCCATGCACCGGGCATCAACGGGATGCCCCGCCATGGCGGCCGCACAGGGAGCTGCGGAGCCCCACCAGGCATTGGCCTAATGGCCTCAAGCAGTTCTACTGGGCTAAGGGCCCGCTGTTGACCCTCAGTAGGCAAAGGGGCAGCGGATGGATACGGCCCAACCCCAGGGTCCTGGGGTGGTGTTGCAATCCCCATTGAAGCTTCTAGGGCCGCTATGCGGGCCAGAAGCAGATCCACAGTGTCAGACCCACTGCAATAGTGTGGGCCAGAGGGGCAAGGCAGCCCACCGGGCAGTCCCAGTCCAGCAACGGGCAGCAGGCCGCGGCCCGGTCCGAGGCCAGCTGTGGGCAGTGGGGCGAGGCCACGGGCCAGCCCCCGACCACAGTAGGGCCAGGCCAGATAATCTGGCCCATGCGGTGCAGGGGCCAGGGTGGGGTGCGACCCCAAGCCAGGCCATGTTGGGCTGCTCTGCCCCATGCTGGGCCCCAGCAATGGTTCTGGCCCCAAGCTGTGGGAGCCAAAGTCCATGGGGGCTGAAGCCCCAGGAGAGCAGGCCTGCGCAGTCCCAGCCCGAGTCCTCCTACTGGGTGGTGGGGCAGGAGCCTGCTCACCCTCATTGGTGGCAGTGGGGGGGAAAAAACCCCAGCGCCAATCCTTCTTGGCGCTCCCACGTGAGCCTCACCAGCTCGAGGGGCTCAAGGAGGGACATGGTGGGGGGTCGGGTGAGCCCGTCCACATGCGCGTGGCCATGCGGCCACCATACCCTTCTTTTTGTGGGCCATGGCCCCTAAAGGTGGCGTCCCTAAGCGGGACGAAAAACAGACCGGCGGAGCAAATTCCCCCGCAAAGAGCGCCACAAAGAGCGCAGCGGCCATATTGGCGCCATGCTTGCCTTTTGGCAGGTCAGGAGGCTTGGTACAATGTTAGAGTTAGATAAATAAAATGAAGCAGAAAATTATTGCACCTGAGATTTTAATGACCAATATCAAAATATAGCCTGGACAAAGGCTTTTGAAATGCCTAGAGAAAATGCATATCTAGGGAGAAAATAAGAATGCTATTGGATGAAGTAGGGTGTGAGAGATGAAGGAAAGTTATATTCATGTTTTGAAAAATCTCAGATCACTGAGAAAATGGTTCATGACAATCGTGCTATAGCACCCAAACATTACAGGAAGAGGGGTTTAAGGACTCACTGGATAAAATGCAGAGTAGGGACTGCAGTGGCTGAAGTGGCTAAGATGTTGACTGTTAGTCGGAAGGTCAGCAGTTCGATTCCCGCTTACTGCAGGACGGAATGAGTTTCCGTCTTTGTCCCAGCTCCTGCCAACCTAGCAGTTTGAAAGCAAGAAATTGCAAGTAGCTAAATAGGGACCACTTCGGTGGGAAGGTAACAGCGTTCCGTGTGCTCCGGTGTCTAGCCATGCCTGCCACATGGCCATGGAAACGTCTGCAGAAGCAGACAGCACTGGCTCTTTGGCTTTGAAACAGAGATGAGCACTGAATCCTAGAGTCGGATACGAATGGCTTTCGAGCAAGGGAAACTTTTACCTTTACCTTTAGCAAATGAAACCCAGACATAAATGTTCTACATTTTCTAGTCAGGAGGTCAAACAAAAGGGTAGATAGTGCGAGTTGTGCAGGAAAATATTTCAGAGATGTTAACACAGAAGTTTGCTGTTTCAGATACTAGTATAGGAATGACATGGAGGAAATATGAAGAATTGAGAGAAAAATTCTTCTGGCTTGGTGGAATAAAGGATTATGACTAGAGCTGATTTCAGATAAACCACTCAGTTTTGTTATTGTAGTGTGTAAATGCTGTACTGTACATAAAATTAATATTAATATGTTGATAAATCCATTTGTTTTAATTTATAAATTTTGGTAGAGTGTTGAATCTTAAACATATCCTTGTCAATTGTTTAGCTGTTGAGCCTTCTGAACATTTTCCCCCCTGAGACAGTGCAATAACCTTCCAACACAGAAAGAGCCCCCTTAAAGATTCCAGTATTTTTGAACCACAATCTGGCATACCCTGGTAATGACATCCTTGTGTTGCTGGCTAATCTTTCTCACACTAGATCATGCAAAAGGAACTGCAGAATGAACTCACCAAATGATTTCCTTCATTTTGGCAGTTTCATGTCTGGCCTAGACACAGAAGAACATAAGAACAGCCTTGCTGGAGCAGGCCACAGCCTATCCAGTCCAGCATTCTGTCTCACACAGCGGCTCACCATTTCCTTCAGGGTATTCCCAAGCAGATGCCTTCACCTGCTTAGGATTCCCTGGAAATGATATTGAGAGATATCCTGCCTATCTCTCCAACCCCGAGGTTGTCCTTAGGTATCCATAATTATAGCCATTGAAAACAACAACACCTTGTTGTTTTCTCACCAGCAGAGACTTATGCTAAGGAACTTGCAATTGATAAATTGGTTCTGCACTTTTAAAAATTGCTATGTTTTAACTTCTCTCATTCCAAATGTATAGGTGAAACTCAGAAAATTAGAATAGTGTGCAAATGTTCATTCATTTCACTTAAAAGGTGAAACAAATATATGAGATAGACTCACTACATGCAAAGTGTGTTAATTCGTTATAATTATGATGATCATGGCATACAGCATACATGAGATTATGTGATGATTATGGGGTACATGAAATTGGGGGGGGGGTTGGGGCTTTCATAAGCTGTAAGCCATAAGCATCAATATTATAACAAAGTAAGGCTTGAACTATCTTGCTATGCATGCAATAAGTCTATCTCATATATTTGTTTCACCTTTTAAGTTGCATTACTGCATTGAATGAACATTTGCACAATATTCTAATTTTCCGAGTTTCACCTGTATCTCAAGCATATTTTTTTAAATTTGTGACTTAATATTTTGTTTTCTATTTTTTTTTGTTTCTGGTTTTTGTCTTTTAGTCAATCTTAATGTGAGCTGCTTTGAAATCTCATCTTGGGAGAAAGACAGCATATAAATGAACCAGTCAGCTATACAGACAAATTAATAAATAGTTTTGTCAGCTGAATCCAGTAACTTTAAACATAGGAATAGCTTCAAAATTTGCAATGTATGTATTTGTGTTGGAAATGAAGAAAACTATAACTATATGTCTCTAGAGGATAATAGTGATAGAGAGAGCTAGTTTGGGTTTCCTACAGTATTTTTTGTTGCTCTTGTTGCTCTGTTGTCTCACAGATTGATATTCAAAAGCTTGGCGTCACTTCAAAGGCTAGCTTCTTCCATTTTCATCCTTCTTTCTTACCAAGTATATTTTGTTTCAGTAAAGCTTTCAATACAGTGAATGTGTTCAATCAAAATTGCAAAATCCAGCAATGTTAGCATTTTGATAGTTTTGCCAACATAGTACCAAGTTAATGTATAACAGCAACATTCACATAAAACGGATGTTGTTTGGGACCAATTTCCTTGCTTTGGGTAATAGCCTGCTTCATCTCAGAGCCTCAGACAGAAATTGAATCTGGTTTGAATCTGAAATTGAGCTTTGTTTCAGTTTCTCAAAACTTCCCATTTACTATTAATATTAATAATGTTTGGCATTACTTTAAAAAAATTAGTCTGAGTAAAATAAAGGCATGAGGCAGAGCAGCCACTTCAAAGAAGCAAAAGCATACCAATTTTACAACAAATAGTTGCAGGAAATATTTTGTGATCGATTAGAAGCTTGAGTTTTGTTTCTGAAAGATAACATCTATAATGCCACTAGTTATTGCAGGCGCACCCCCCAAAAAAGGACTCAGACACCGGTATATGTGGATAACGGCATTGGGCCACATTTATTGATTCATGCCCTAGTCCGAATTATAAATTTCAATTGGTACTCAGCCAATTATAATTCTTAAGGCAAGCAGGCCGCAGTAACACTGGTAAGGTTCCTCCCAAAATTGCCAATGGCAATTGGCTACAATGTATCCATTTGTATCAATTTGTTTGTTTGCAACAAACAAATTGTTGACCGTAGTCAATAAACTATCTACTGACCCCACCCTCTGGCGTGTATCCGTCAAATCACGGGGTGATGCATGCTGAAGAGCTCCTGCCATCACCCCTTTGCCTGGTTCGTCGTTGACCGGTCAACGTTATTACACCTGTACCTGTCTAAGTGTTGGCCAGTCAATTGCGAACCTGCCGGATACCTGTGGGTCATAAATATTTACCTTACCAGTGCTACCCGCCACACGGGGAGGCATCCAAGATGACTCACCGCCCCCCCCCCAAGACCGTCAGCTCGGTCGCCAGGCCTGCTTGCATCACACCCAGAACGAGGTACATACCTCTAACCGACAGGTGGACCCCTTCTCCTGCCTACCAGCAAAATTTTTGAGTAAGCCTATCACCCGGTCTCCAATGGCCATCACACAGCCATGCTCAGAACGGGACGGAGCCAGAGCCCCGTCCACTGACTGCCGGGACAGTCCGACCTAGGGAGATCCGCATCTCCCCTAAATTGGTGTCTCGGCACGATGTTAGACCATAGCGACCGTATGTAAGCCATACGTGATACAAAATGCCAGGTCACAGCCCCTCAACGGTTTAGTAACAGCAGTGATCCGTACAAGATCGCTGCCACCGAGGTGCCTGTAAAACATTGGGCGGTCCAGCATCCCTGTCAGACAGCAGGAATGGCAACAGTTCCCGCTCCATGTGTCGCGCATACCATACCATCGCATACGTGCGGATGCACACAGCCCAGCCGGGGTCCACTCTCTGTCGCTGCAGCATATACTGCTACCCAGTGTACATAGCTGCGGCCCACCAGCCCCCCGCCACCGGTGTGTTAAGACCCCTAGGATCTGTAAAAGAGGAGAAAAAGGTGAAGGACATAACTAGGTACTCGTACAGTGAGGGGACGTACATATCTGAAATTGCGCGTAGACGCATATCCACCTCCGAGTACCCCAAACATAGCCGCGATCAACGTGACGCCTATCTTAAGTAAATGGTGCCAAAACGGGCCCCACACCGCGAAACGCGGCACCGGTCACCCTCAGGGACTTGACTATGGTAAGGGTAGACCCATCCCAGTGGCAGAAAACAGGCAGGGGCGCGCAGCAGGCACTGTCAAAAATTCATGTAGGGCACCAACCGGACAGATGACCTGTGAGCAAATGGCCACTGAGTGAAGTCCCCAATCGGACGAGTGCTGAACATGAATTAACTCAGGTAGAAGGGGGTTGGCCTTCACTAAGTACAATTCCCCTCGGCACCTAAAAAACCCAATAGGTCTAAATCATTGGGTGCACTAGCAATAATCTGAAAGCCAAGTGCATATCACACCGTGCCAAAACAGCACCAGAACTGCGTGAGCGTGCCACCCATAGTAGCCGAACCAGCTACGAGTACCTGACTGAACAAAGTCATCAGGAATGGCATCCCTGAATGGAGAACCCACAGGGTAAGCTGAATGGAGGATTAAATGACATTCAACCTAGTTCTAGCTCAGTATGAGCTTCATGAGGGAGACATTTGACTCAGGAAAGGTGGTTCCAAGAAGGGCCCCCACTACTCTCGTAGCCCCAACTCCCTTAGCTGTGGACAGTGGAGCCCCCTCTTCGTTACCCTGCAAGGGAACCAGATTAGTAGCATCCTGGGACCCCCAACTCCCCCGAATGGATACAAAAGCCCCCATAGAAGACCCTCCGGCAGGTATCCCGCCCAATCCCTTCTTGGATGAACTGAGTGCCATCTCTCCAGGCTGACTATACTAATTGGGGCGGGGGGGGGGGGCTTATGACAAGGTTAGTTGCTTCAGACGGAGCTCTGATCGCCCCTGTGCACCCCTACCTCTGCCCCGTACCTACCAAACCGTGGGCACGTGGAGGCGGCGTGAGGGCCAGCGCAAAAGGGGACACGAAGTCGGTAACGACCGTGGTGCTAAGTACACGCATCGTCAGCTGAGCAGGCCGAACACAGCAGGCGGGCTGGAACCCCCTGCACGACCAGTTAGCGTGGAGCCTGTGTCTGAGCAGCCCGCTGCTCAGCATGACCACCGTGGTACCTATCACCAGGCACCAGTCACAAGGGAGTGATGTACACGAGCACACTTGCTGACAGGGCTCATACCACCTCCCCTCCGGGTATAGAGCCACCCTCATCCACATGCCTCACCGTAAGCCAACTGCTATGGGCCCATCTAATCAACCATCACCCTGCCAATATTAGCGGTGGATGGAAGCACCAGGATGGCCCAAGCAGGTCAAGCCCTGCGGCATACCACCATACGTACAAGGTATGCCGCCAACCAGTTGGCCCAAGGTGCGCGGTGGCTCACGACGATGGGACATCTCTTTGTCTCAGTCGCCCTGTCCCTCTCTCTCCTCCTAGTGGGCTCGCAGTTAAATAGGGAGAATGTCCACATGTCCCCCTCCAGCCCTTACCCCTCATGGCCTGCGGCCAATAACACCCAGGGGCAAGTAATAGCCAGCCATCGGCAAAGCCCTCGATGGGACAGTCTGCATAAAGGGCATGCGCAGCAGGACCCGGACGGCCCCCGCGATGCTCAGCACTGTCCCGGGGGTGGACACCCCAGTGCATGGTGGCTACTACGGCGGGACCGCCCATGTCTCTGTCCTCCTGTCCACACCACCTATCCTTATTGGGATCACGGTTAATAGGGAGAATATATCCACGTACTCCCCCCACCAAATCATTTCCCTCGTGACCTGGATCAAATGATCACCGGGAATTGGCGAAGCCATGACCACTGAACCCCACCACTGGAAGTGGACTGTGATGTGGGTGCATTCAACTTGAACCTAATACTCACTAGTTGCACCCCCATGAGCCGCCCCCACTGGGGGTTCCGGCCCACTGCGGGCGTCGGAGCTCGCGACCGAAATCGAGCTCTGGGGCCACATCCGACCACACCCCAGTTGCAGTTCTGGACAAACAGGGAGCTGCGAGACGGCGGCAGGCATAGGCCGGAGTATCTCAAGCAGCTCGACCCGGCTGGCCGCCTATTGCAGAGTGGCAGCAGTTGAAGTAGCCGGCAGACACGAAGGGCCCCGGTAGATAGGGAAGGGCCCCCTCCCACTGGATTGCCCAGGATGCCTCCAGCACAGCCAAACATGCTGAACCAGGCATTCCCTGCCACAGAAACCCCTGGTATAAGGTGGGCCAGGTGGGCCGGCCGGCTGGCTAGGGATTGGGCCATAGGCCCCAATTTGAGATCCTGGGCCAGAATAGGGCCATGCCCCAAACTCCAGCCCCTGAGGGGGTAAAACGTGCTGTGTGCCAGCACCAGGCCCTCCCCCCAACCGTTCTGGCCCATGGCCGGCAACTGCGGGCCGAGGGCCGAATCCCCTGAAGGGCCGGCCTGAGGCTGAGAGCCGAGGGCCATATCCCCAAAGCTCCGGCCCATGAGGGGCCGGGGGTAAGCCCTGCTGTGCAACCGCACCAGGCCCTCCCCCCTGCTCAAAGGCCATGGCCGGTAATTGCGGGCCAGGGGCCGAAGCCCCAACCGCGCCAGGCCCTCCCCCCTGCTCAAAGCCCATGGCCGGCAACTGCGGGCCGGGGGCCGGAGCCCCTGTAGGGCCAGTCAGAGGCTGGAGAGCCGTGGGCCATGGCCTAAGCCGCCCCATCCCACCGGTCCCGGTGGGTGCCTCCGGTAAGGGGTCCTGTTGGGGGGGCGCAGTCGCGGTCCTCCGACCCAACTGCTGACTCCTATTCGGGCGAGCCTTAGTCGCCATAGCCTTCTTCTTAGGAGGCATCGAGCAAGCACGATCCCTTTCCATGGATAGAAACCCGATGGCTGGGAAGCCGAAGATACGAAGCAAAGATCCCGCTAAGGTTCTGCAGCCAAAAAAGGCTTCCCTAGAAAAGACAAAGAGCGACGGAGAAAGCTTCTCCTCTCCGTCGCTGTTTCTAAAATGGCAGCTCGGCTGCCTGATGGCCACCCCTTTTATAGAGGGGTGGCCACGCCCCCTAACTCACCCGGATGTCTGAGTCCGGGTGGGGTGGGGGGCCCGCAAAGAGCGCAGCGGCCATTTTGGCGCCGCGCTTTCATTTGTGTATTTATTTAACAGCTATAAATGCACCTTCTAAGAAGTTGAAGGCTGCTAAATTTCAGAGATGAATGCAGTGTGTGCGTGCGTGTGTTTGTAACCTATAGAACACAATGGTTTATAAACGGTAGAACACTGTCTGCTACAAATGCCATCTCACACCTCAATTTGGCACAGTGGTGACCCTGGCCATCTGGCAGCTATGTGGGTGGGGGTATATTCCCCTGGCAGGTTCAACCATGCCACAAAGGTGTCTGTTAGTGATCCAGAACAGTTCTATATTCTATAACCGCAGGTCAGCTAAGTGGGATAGGGTACTTAGACAATCCACCTGGCTAGTGCATTGCTCCAACATGGCCAACTTTGACAAGAGCCCAACCAGTTGTGTCATCATATTTAAAATGGCTAAAGGAGCATCAAAAGCATGGGTCTCAGTCTCCCATGCACCATCGGATCCTGCTATGGTAGCGGTAGGACCTCCCGATGGTGAGAGCCCACTAACATCTCATAGGAGATGATACTTCAATCCACTACGTCAAACTAGATGACGTAACTAGATGACAAGTAACCAAGTAAGTAGGGCACTGTCTGTATGACCTTTACCCCACCCTACGGTATCCACCATCACCTACTATATTAACTTTGTGTTTAGCATTTGTTCAAAGTGGGCATAGTTATATTACACATAGAAACATATTTCCAACATTTGGTCACACAGTAGTCTGGCCGCAAAATCAAACACAGTGTGAGGCTTTGCAAAAGGGAGCAGATATAGTTTGGTTGCTACAGAAACTGGATAAATCACTGTATCCGCAAGAGTGGAATAGATCCCATTTCATATTGAACTGTACATAGCAACATCAGGAGGGCACTGCAATAATGAAAGGAAAATGTGCTTTCTGCCCCTGACATTTAGTGAATAGGTGTTTAGAAGGCTTTCAATGGTATACCACCAGTGGATTTCAGATAAAAGTCCCCTCTCTGCTATTCTTTTTGTTAGGTATATCTCAAACAAAACATTTGTCATCATTTCCATCTGTTGCATTTCATCTACTACAAGCCCTATTCCATCGATGCTTTCTTAAATGTTCAGTATTTCCACCATGTTTTCAGTTTCAGAGACTGGACATTTTCCCAAGTACTTTCTTACCTCTGTCCAGCAAGAACCTGTTCAATTGCCAGGTGTGCTTTCAGCAACACTAGAGTTAAATCTAGGACACAGAGGATTAAGTCTGTTACCAGCTTATCTCAGTCAGCCATGTGTCTGACTCAGCAGAATGCATTAGCTCAAGTTTCAATTTCAAAGGGGGGGGGATGTGTTCTTGAGGAGCTTTGGTCATCAGATCATAGACACAATCCAATCAAAAACAAGTTGATATTGGCTTTATGAGGATGTCATTTGCAAAGCACATGGTGGTTTGGCTTCATAGTACTGAATTTGCTAAGGATGAGCAAAGTGAGAATTCTGTTACATTTCCTAAATGGCAGAATCTACATTTTTCATTTTTCTTGGCATTCTCTTCCCTTTTCCTCCAATAGCACATGTTATTGACTCCTTAACTCTCCTTGCAGCTGTGTGTGCCACTACCTGCCCATTGGACCCCTGTCCCACCTGGTTCGTGAAAGCCTCCAAGGTGGTGGCAGGTGGCTGGGTCGGGGCTATGATCAATGCATCATTGTGGGAGGGGGATGTTTCCCGCACCTTTAAAACATGCCTTGGTGTGCCCCCTCCCCAGCTGTCCTAACCAACTCTAGGCCTGTCTCCAACCTCCCCTTTTTAGGGAAGGTGTTGGAGAAGGCAGTGGCGCATCAGCTGCAGGGGGTACTGGATGAAGCAGATTATCTGGACCCCTTTTAGTCAGGATTCAGCCCTGGATATAGTACCAAGACGGCACTGGTCGCACTGATGGATGATCTCTGGTGGGAGCGGGATGATGGTCACCCATCCATTCTTGCTCTTCTTGACCTCTCAGCAGCCTTCGATACCGTTGACCATGGTATCCTTCTGGAATGGCTCCGAGGATTGGGGATCCAGGGCACTGTGTGGTCCTGGTTTTCCTCATTTCTGAGGGGTCGGACCCAGTCGGTGTGGCTGGAGAGTGAGAGGTCCTGTCCTAGGCCCCTCAAATGGGGGGTGCCTCAGGGCTCGGTGCTCTCTCCTCTCCTATTTAACATCTACATGAAGCCGCTGGGTGAGATCAATCATTCCCATGGCGTGCACTACCATCAGTATGCGGATGACACTCAGTTGTACATCTCGGCCCGTGGGGACCCCTGTGATGCCGTCAAAGTCCTTTCCAGGTGTCTGGAGGCTTTTGGGGTCTGGATGGGGGGTAATGGGCTACAACTGAATCCCAGCAAGACTGAGTGGCTATGGATAAGGGGTCCTGCGTTATCCCGGGAGCTACCATCTTTGGTTCGGGATGGGGCTATTTTGCCCCAGACAGACCCGGTGCGCAACTTGGGGTTCCTCCTGGATTCGTGGCTACTGCTAGAAGAACAGGTGGCGGCTGTAACCAGGAGGGCTTTTGCCCAACTTCAGGTGATACGCCAGTTGCACCCGCTCCTGGACCAGGACTCCTTGCTCATGGTCACTCACGCTCTTGTCACCTCCAGACTAGATTATTGCAATGTGCTCTACATGGGGCTGCCCTTGACAACCATTTGGAGGCTACAGCTGGTCCAGAATGCGGCAGCCAGGGTGGTGATGGGGTGTGGGCATTATGCCCGTGCTTCGCCACTGCTCCGGGAGCTGCACTGGTTGCCAGTTTGTCTCCAGGTGCAATTCAAGGTGCTGGTTTTGACCTTTAAAGCCCTATATGGTAGTGGGCCAGGATACCTGAGAGACTGCATCACCCTGAGGACGTCTGTCCGTCCAACCAGAGCGGACCGGAGGGGCTCTCTAATTGTTCCATCAGCCAGAGGGGCTCACCTCTCTGGCACAAGGAGGAGAGCCTTCTCCGTGTCTGCACCGGCCCTCTGGAACCTCCTGCCAACAGAGCTACGTCTCTGGATGGAACTGCTGCCTTTCAGAAAATAACTTAAAAGCTGGCTGGCGGGCCAAGTGTGGGGTGCAGGTGGAAGGGTAACCTCCATTGGATGGCTGGTATAGAAGAAACTCCTCCCCATGATGCCTTTGGTTCCTGCACCCCTTGTTTTAGGGGGTGGGTAGTTTTAACTGTTTTTAACATGTTTTTAAATTGTGATTGTGAACTGCCCTGAGTCGTCCTTGGCCGAGTGGGCGGTATATAAATTTGACAATTATATTAAATTAAATTAACTCTGACAAAAAATTTCTTCATTTACATGACCAAATTTAACAACAACTCTTCCAAGCACAAATAGGATCATGTTACCTACATGCCAAATTAATTAATTAATTATTATTATTATTATTATTATTATTATTATTATTATTATTATTATTATTATTATTATTATTATTATTATTATTATTATTATTATTATTATTATTATTATTATTATTATTATTAGTAGTAGTAGTAGTAGTAGTAGTAGTAGTAGTAGTAGTAGTAGTAGTAGTAGTAGTAGTAGTTCCTTCTTGTGCTGCATGGTGCCTATCTTCACCACTACAGCGTATCAGGCAAGAGAGCTCCTTGTTGTTTCTTCAGCAATAAAGTTTTACAGGGATGGGTTTGGAATGAATACTAAAGATGAGAGGGGAAAAGTGCTGACCTCAATTCATCATTAAAATTGGTGGAAACATAGGAAGCCAAACCCAGATATTTAAAACTTAGTTGCTTCGAGCCTAGACCTGAATCAACAACTAGGTCATTTTCTGTTTATAAGGTTCAACTTATTCTATTAAATAATAATAATAATAATAATAATAATAATAATAATAATAATAATAATAATAATAATAATAATAATAATAATAATAATAATAATAATAATAATAATAATAATAATAATAATAATAATAATAACAACACCCAGTGATATATACATGCCATGAAGATCATTGTTTTGTTTTAATCACTCCAAAAACTCATGTGTTGAGGTACTGGTTTACCTCCTTTATCACATATTAAAACATATTCCACAAAAGGTCTCCATATTTCCCAAAATTTGTTTTCTTTCAAAATACCTTTCTTCACATTCAATTCACATGTCAATTTGTCATTCAGGGCAATTTCCCACATTTCCTTATGCCATTCATCTATTTTCAATGTTAAATCACTCTTCCATTTCCTTGCTATACATAGTCTTAAAGCTGTTAACATTATAGATAGCAATTCTTTATTATTTGTACTCATATTTATATTATCCATTTCTGTCAATAGGGCGATACCTGAGTCCAGCTTAAAATCAACTCTAAAAATATCAGATACTTCTTTCTCGAATATTTTCCAAAAAGCATTTACCACTTTACAACTCCACCACATGTGTTCATATGTTCCAAAATAGCTTTTACATCTCCAACAATTCTTTGTTTTACTATTATCCATTCGAGATAATTTAACTGGAGTCAGGTACCACCTCCACAATATTTTATAATTATGTTCTTTTAGTCTAACTGAAAGATTCTTCATAACTCTTCTCCTCCATTTGCTTTTCCATCGGGACTCTGAAATTTTTATATTCAAATTTATTTCCCATAATTTTCTCAAAACCTCTTGTGAATTTTCATCCTTATTTAAAATCTTATATATTTTACTTACTAACCCTTTTATCCCCATTTTTCCGTCATTTTCTGTTTTTTCTGCATTTACGTTGTCAAACATTTAAGTTCTTTGCATTCTGAATGTGGGGGGGGGGGGGATTGTTTTCTTTCAAAATTTATTGAAAATAATGTATCATTATCCCTCATCGTGAACCCTCATTCTTTTGTTCTTTGATCAGGTGTGATAAAAAAAATTTCTTTGGCAGTCATTGTTTCCAAATTCTTGTGTGGACTGCTCTACTCTCCCAGATCTTTCATTCAGGGCTTGTCCACATGGGTGAATTTGGAGTGGTCTGGTGTGTGCTTAAAAAGTTTGTATTTTTTGGTGTGAGCTATTTTATCTCTCACTTCAACATTTCTTCTATCACACCAATCCAAGTTTTTTCACCTATGAGAAGAGTCCACACTGATCTTTGGATTGCTTTGGTTTGTCCCACGTTCCATTAGTGATATTTTCCTTCTTCAACTTTTCTTATGGCTATAGTTTAATGGGCCCCAACAACTTTCCTTTTATGTTCATTTTTGTTAAATAACATAGTGAAACAGCACAGTGCACATAATAGCACCAATGTATTCCATTTATCTAGAAAAGCACTGCATCAGTCAGAAAATATATTTTTAAAATGTAAAACAGTATAGGAAAACATGGGGAAGGGGTGGGGATTCTCTGTCATATGTTCCATCCTACCTAGAACAGCACAGATTCTGATTAAACATGTATAATCTTAATGTATTTTGCATAATTACTATTCAGTTTTCTGAATCCCTGTACTCTTAGAGCATAATGTGACTCTCCATGTTATTTTTCTATTAATAAACTTTGTTATAGGCAGTGATCTTCAGCATTAATTTCAAGTGCCAGCCTTAATGAGTTATACTACCTGGAATGTGTTTTCTTTAATATAAAAAATAGTAGTACCAAGACATGCCTTTGGACAGAGGAAACATGCATATATATTTTGTTCTGCATCATGGGCTAGTACACTGCACAGTAAGCATGAAAGCAGAGAAGATGCACAAAGTCTACAAAGTTATTTTTAATTACCTATTTACGTGCTTTCAAAAACACAATAAAACAAGCATAAGCTGATAAATTTGGGGGAGAGTACCATTTACAAAATGCAGATAGAGGCTTACTGCTTTCCACAAATAAAGATTTGTGCCTTTGTCATGTGGAGAAGCTTTCAAAAATATCCACTCAAAGCAAATGAAGTCCTAATTTGATTGCCTCCCACTTAAAAAAAAAAATAGAATTGTGAATCAGCGCTGACTATCAGAAATGTTTTGTAGCATCTTCAGGAAATAGAAATAAGAAGCTTGGAGAACAGCAATCCTTTTAAGCAAATATAAAAGTATGCTAGAATAAAACAATCAACACAAGCTTTGTCATATTCCCAATTTTTTTTATTCACAGTGTCTTAAATGGCCAACAGATTTTCTACTTTTTTATACCCATCTGTAAAAATATAGATACACAGTTACCCTGAAAATAGATATACAAGACGGACTTTCTGCCTTTCAAATGACCCTTAATTAACTATTCTTGTTATACCATTTGGAAACATTTGTTTGTGATATTGGTCAGTCTTTCCTTTAAACTAGGTCAAGTGGTTTTAAAATGAGGTTATTCAGCATTGCATTAATGACTCTTCTGTAAAGTAAAAGACATGAGGGAAAAGCAAAATGCCATTTAATAGCTTGGTGTCACCAGTCCAATGTGTCTAACAATATTTTGCTTGTCTTTTTTTGTTGGGAAGTAAAATGTGGGTAGGACTGCAGCGGCTTAGTGGTTAAGACAACTGGAAGGTTGGCAGGTCAGCAGTTTGAGATCTCAGTGCTGCATGATGGAGTGAGCTCCTGTCTCTGTCTCAGTTCAAAAGCAAGAAATTGCAAGTAGGGACGGTAAGAGCATCCATGCACTCCGGTGTCTAGTCATGCTACATAACCATGGAAATGTTTGCAGATGCAGAAAGCACTGGCTCTTTGGCTGTAAATGGAGAAGAGCACCACAGCCTAGAGTCAGGCATGACTGGCTTTCGAGCATGGCAACCTTTATCTTTATCTTTACCTTTACCTATAGTATGACTTCTAGAATCCCTTATCCATTCATCTCTAGTGGTACATTAGACCTACCACCAATAAGAAAGTCTACACATACTTCAGAAATGCATGATAAAAGAGTTAGACAAATGTTAGATAAATGTGCATTGGGGAGAAGGAAGTAATATGAAAAGCATGGTGCCAAATAATGTGCATAAAATTAAACAATATAAAAAAGATTGGAAGACTGTATTAAAGGAAGCTGCAATCCCATTTACTTTGAAGTATGTCTGCTGTCATCTGACTGGATAGCTCAGTGTGTGCAGTATCTGATGGCAGAGCCAGATTTTGGCAGTTCACTTTCACACTGTGCCAGGAATAGTCAGTCAGTATAGCTAGATAAATATAGATACATATAGTAATAAGTATAGTAAGCAATAAGTATAGTAGATAAATAGGGACCACTTTGGTGGGAAGGTAAACAGCGTTCCATGCGCTGTCTAGTCATGCGTGCCACATGACCACAGAAATGTCTGCAGAAGCACACAGCACTGGATCTTTGGCTTTGAAACAGCCCTGCCTCGACCGGAGGGATAAGAGACGCTGCGCCGCAAACGGGACGCCGCGCCGAAGCTCTCCTGGGCCCCCACCATCGGCCCAGGATGGGAGCCACCTGCGGCAACCGGTCCCGCCTCCCTCCGGCCCTGCCTCGACCGGAGGGATAAGAGACGCTGCGCCGCAAACGGGACGCCGCGCCGAAGCTCTCCTGGGCCCCCACCATCGGCCCAGGATGGGAGCCACCTGCGGCAGCCGGTCCCGCCTCCCTCCGGCCCTGCGTCGACCGGAGGGATAAGAGACGCTGCGCCGCAAACGGGACGCCGCGCCGAAGCTCTCCTGGGCCCCCACCATCGGCCCAGGATGGGAGCCACCTGCGGCAGCAGGCCCCGCCTCCCTCCGGTCTGGCATTTGCCGCGAGGGGACAGCGAGCATCTGAGCTCCCTTGTTGTGCACATGTAAGTGCAGACTGTAGTGTATACTTTCTAGTTTGTATATTGTGGACAGAGATTTTGTAATTGTGTTTTTGGTTGATGATTTTTTGCTGTATTCATTGTATGCTATTGTATTTTTGTATTTATTGTCCGCTGTGTAAACCGCCCTGAGTCGGGTCCGCCTGAGTGAGCGGTATATAAGCGTGAAAATTAAATTAAATTAAAATTAAATTAAGGGAAACCTTTACCTTTACTTTACCTTAAAGCTAGAGGAAAGCTGTTCAGTCTCAGGATGCCCTCAGAAGAAGGAATGATAACCCACTTCTGTGTATTGTCTGATTTTTTTTTGACTTGATTGCATCCAATTATTATTATTACATTTTCCAAAGAGAAAAGGATTTACTCTAGAACAAACATGCATAGAACTGCACATCAAATATTCTGTTTGCCACTAGTTAGAAAAGGATAAAAAGTTATCCAGTTCTCAGTCCATTCCATACTTCCAGTATTGTATTCATTGACTCCACATTATTACGTGGTGCTTGTTTTGAGCTTTGATATGCAATTTTTGGGCCCAACATACTCGCCCACACCAGTACTTGTCACTTAACTGCCATTTATTTTGTCAAATAGGTAGTGCTGTTAAAAATGATAGGCTTTGACCTGGCCCTTGCTCTTGGGGCTCTCCCATTCCTGATGAGTGCCTTTTACCAGCCTGCCCTATGGAACTTCCCCAAAGACTCTGAGCCCAGGAGGCCTACGTGTTGTCCTGCAAAGCCTGCAGCAACCTGGGACTTATCTGTATTAACAGAGCCCAGCAGTATTGTGGAGAGTAATGTGTAATATGTGGTAGTGTGTGGCTTATGGCTGAACTCTTGTCTTACCCCCTCTTCCAATGAACAGACATTGTTGATGAAGTAAAGATGTTTATTATTCTTGAAGCATTTTGAAGAAATAACAGTTCATTCGTTGTTTCAGGATACAGAGTTACAGCATACAAAAATACTAATCAAAAAGGACAGTTAGGGAAATCAGCACTCAGGCCTTCCCCCAGAAACAAAAGGAAAACCTGACTACCTCTAAGTAATCATGTTGGTTGGACTAGGGACTCTGGTGTAGCACCCAGAAACCCCAAACTCGAACTCCAGCTAGAACTAACTCCCAAACCCTATAGGAAAGAACATGAGCTTGGCCCTCCTAATTAGCATACAGCCAATTAGGGCCCAGGGATTGTATAAACACATCCTGGTTCCCATAAGAAATGGATGTTGATGTAAACAGACATTCCACACCTGGGGAAGAAGACAAAACATAGGAGTGAAGCTTTGAGAAGCTTCTTCTAAGCCCACCTGCTTGATAAGTGCAGCAGAAAGAATTATGATGCCTTTGCAAAGAAGCAAAGCTTCATTCTAATACAGTTTAAAAACCAAAGAAACTCTATGTTGAAAAACTTTTGACCCATTTTAACACATCATCATTCATTGTTTTATATTTGCTCTTGAGCTTGTGGTAAACCATGAAAAGCAAAAACAAAGATCAGGCACTTTTGTCTAGCATTTCTGCTTTCCTTTTAATGATCTTGCTTAGTAGAACAGCAGGATAGCTATATTTTAAACAATTGTCCAGGCTGCAGTTTGAAAACTGCTTTCATGAGTAAGAGACTTCCTTTTTGTTCATTATCATGATTTGAACACTCTGTAATTGCTTCAGAGGAACTCTGACAGCATGATTCAGATTGCAAATAAGTGGACTAGCCTAGGTATTATTCAGCCAAAGGTGATGCAGGGTACTTACTGGAAGGGTGGTGTTGTGTTCTGTTGGTTTTATTGTACACACGGATTACAATGTATCTGAGCCAATGTAACCTTGCCTATAGCAACAATGTAACCTTCAGCTGTATCAGATAAACCCTGTAATAGGACGCGAGCTAATGACCACCAGCTGGCAGCAGCGAGCGTCCAAGCTCTCTTGGTCCAAACTCATCAAAGGCAACAGCGCGGGAAGTTTTCCCGCCACCACCTACACCTGGACAAGAAGGGCGTGACCTGCAATGACGTCACGCAGACAGTAGCCAATGGGCTACCGTGGCACCACGTTCAAATGTGTTACTGCTGTATATAAAGAGCTATCGATCCGCCATTACCTCATGTTCCCTCTGCCCACGATGCAATAAACCTGAGTTAACCCAGCCCGAGGCTGTGTCCTGTGTCTTGGTTTGCATATACCAAATTGGCGACGAGGGTGGGATCATGGATCCCCACGGAACAGCCAGGGCACAGAGCGGTTTCAACATCACCAAACCGCAAGACTGGGAGCTGCTTGAGATGGATTTCCAGGCGGCCCTGGTGGAACTCAGAGTCAAAGGAGAAGATGAGGAGAGGAAGAGGGCCATCCTCACCAGAATGCTCGGGATGGAAACCAAGCGGACGCTGGTGGGCATAATCGCTCCGAAGAAGGTGAGCGACTTTAAGGCGAGCGACATCATGAAACTGCTGCGAGAGCGGTTCTGCCCCTCGAGGGCAATGTTTCCCGCTCGGAGCGCGTTTTGGAGGCGAGTCCAAGCGCCGGATGAGTCAGTTGAGGCATTCGTGGCCGCCATGAGGATAGCCGCCGCCCCCTGTAAATGGGGCGATATCCTGGAGTTGGTCCTCAGGGACGGCGTGTTGTGCGGCCTGAAAGACAAGGAGGTACAGCGCAGCTTGATGAATAAGGAGCCGCCACCCACGCTGGCCGAGGTCATAGAGGCCGCGGAAGCCGCAGAGTCCACGAATGCCGGAGTGGACGAGATGCACCAGTGGCGTGAGTGGCGTCCTAGAGCCGGCAAGGCGGAAAATTCGGTGCACGGGAAGACCGGACAGTCGGTGCACGCGACTCGACGGGCCTCAAAGTCGTCTACGGAAGGCAGCGACGGCGAGGAGGTCCAGAAGGTCCGGAAGGGTGGTCGACGCTGCGAGGGTTGCGGAGCGGCCCACGAGCGCGCGAGATGCCCGTTCAGGAAGGCCGAGTGTTACACCTGCGGCCGTCGGGGGCACATCGCCAAGGCGTGCCGAAAGCGGAAAGAGGGCCGGAGGCAGTCACAAGACCGCGCGGCCAGGCCGGATCGTCCAGCGAGGCCCAAAGATGGCGCCCAGACCACGAGGAAGCAGGACGGCGTGGGCCGCGTCTCGGACGGCAGCGAGGACGACGCCTCAGTGTTCAGCGTGTCCGCGGGACAGTCCCATTACTTCGTTGAGGTATTAGTACAAGGGGCCCCTATTAAGATGGAAATTGACTCGGGGTCCTCCTATTCCATAATTCCCCAGAAAGAGTTCCTGAAAATCGACCCCCACGTGCGGCCCAAGCTTAAAGCGTTGAGGTCCACACTACGGGACGTACAGGGGAACAGCATTCCGGTGTTGGGGGTCGGGAAGTTTCGGGTCAATTTTAAGAGACATTCTGCGGAACTGCCCCTAGTTGTCCTCAAAGGGGGAAGCTGTAGCCTCCTAGGGACGCAGTGGTTTCAGCCCTTAGGTTTGTTCATAGGGGGGGTGCATACCGTGGGGGGGGACCCAATACAAGCGGTTTGCGATGCGCATCCCGCCGTTTTTGAGAAAGGACTCGGAAAGTTCAAGGGACCCCCTGTAGCTTTCGACATAGACCCGGAGGTCCGCCCGATAAGACTCAAACCACGCAGGGTGCCGTTCGCACTCAAGGACAAGATAGAGGCGGAACTGGACAAACTGGTGGGCCAGGGGATTCTTATTCCTGTTGATTCCGCGGAGTGGGAAACTCCAATTGTAACGGCTCTAAAGGCTAACGGGGAGGTGCGCATTTGCGCTGATTATAAGTGTACAATTAACAAGGCGATCCGCCCTAATGCATACCCGGTGCCAGTGATCAGCCACCTTTTGGCCAGGCTAAATGGGGGAAAGTGTTTCGCTAAACTCGATTTGGCACAAGCCTATCAGCAACTCCCAGTGACCCCCGCCACGGCCGCGGCACAAACGATAGTTACACATAAAGGGGTGTTCCAGGTGTCGCGGTTACAGTTCGGCGTGAACTCGGCACCCGGCCTTTTTCAATCGCTCGTGGAACGCCTCCTAAAGGGCCTGGAGGGGGTGTTGCCTTATTTTGATGACGTGTTGATAACAGGGGGGAGTGAGGCTGAACTGGCAAAAAGGTTGGACAAGGTACTGACCGTGTTCGAGAAAGCGGGGCTGAGATTGAGGAAGGATAAATGTGTCTTTTTCGAAACCGAGGTCGAGTTTTTAGGGTTCAGGATCACACCCGAGGGGATTAAGCCGTCTAAATCCAAGGTAGCAGCCATTAAAAAGGCCCCTCGCCCCACATCCAAAACCGAGCTGCAGTCTTTCCTGGGGCTCCTCAACTTTTACCATACATTCCTCCCGCGGAAGGCGTCCGTGGCCGAACCGCTCCATCGGTTGCTTAAAAAAGAGGAGCCATGGATGTGGGGTGACGAGCACGAGAGGGCGTTCAAAGAGCTAAAGCAACTCCTAACATCTGAGGCAATCCTGACGCACTTCGACCCAAAACGGCCTGTGGTCCTAGTTTGTGATGCATCCCCGGTGGGGGTGGGGGCGGTACTTTGCCACGTGTTGGAGGACGGAAGGGAAGCCCCGGTAGCGTTTTACTCAAGGTCACTGTCCCAAGCGGAGCGAAATTACGCGCAAACCGACAGGGAAGCGTTAGCAATAGTAGCGGGGACCAAAAAATTTCACGACTTTTTGTACGGCCGCCCGTTCAAAATCGTGACCGATCACAAACCGCTGTTAGGGATTTTCACGGCTAACAAGCCCACGCCGCAGATCCTGTCCCCGAGAATGCTGCGATGGGCTATTTTCCTCAACGCGTACCAACATGAGTTGGAGTACAGGCCCGGAAAGGAGATCAGCCATGCTGATGCGCTTTCGCGATCCCCTCTGCCATTGTCGGACGACCAAAAGGCGAGAGCAGAAAGAGACCGCCAGGTGTTGCTGATTGAGGTTTTGGACGCACCCCCAATAGTACCAGCCGATATTGCTAGGGCGACAGGCAAGGACAGGACGCTGGGAAAAGTTAGTTCATGGGTGCAGAAGGGGTGGCCGGCTTCGTCCCCGAGTACAGAGTTCGACCCATTCTTTAGGAAAAGGCTAGAGTTGTCCCTAGAGAGGGGGTGCCTTCTGTGGGGCCAACGGGTGGTGGTTCCTGCGCCCCTGCGGACGAGGGTGCTCGAACTGCTGCACGTCAGCCACCCGGGCATTGTTCGTTCTAAGGCGCTAGCCCGGAGTTACTTCTGGTGGCCACAGCTGGACGCGGACATTGAGCACATGGTCGGCACTTGCGAGGCTTGCCAGGGATCCCGACCTGAGGCGGCCCGTCTCCCGCATAGGGAGTGGGACACAGCAAGGGGGCCGTGGTCCAGAGTGCACGTGGATTTCGCTGGCCCGTTCCGAGGAACCATGTTTCTCCTGGTGGTAGATGCGTTCTCTAAGTGGCTGGAGGTTATCCCAGTAAGGAGCACGTCCTCCGCCACAACAATTAGCCGGCTAAGGAGAGTCTTTTCCACATTCGGTTTACCCGACACTTTGGTCAGCGATAACGCTAGTTGTTTCACCTCCGCCGAGTTCGGGGCATTCATGGAGGCAAACGCCATTCGGCATGTCACGTCCGCACCGTTTCACCCGGCCACGAATGGCCAAGTGGAACGGCTGGTGCGGACAACGAAGGAGGCGCTGCGGCGCATGGGCCCGGGGGACCTGAATCACCAAGTATGCCAGTTCCTCTTAGCGTATAGGGTAACCCCCTTAGCGTCAGGCTACTCGCCGGCGGAGCTCTTGATGCGGCGAAAACTGACCACGATCCTGTCCAGGCTAGACCCGACGAGAGTCGAGGATAAAGGGAAAAACATAGGGTTGGCAGTCTCGAAGGGTTTCGCCGCCGGGGACCCTGTTCACTGCAGGAACTATTCCAGCGCAGGGCCGGCCTGGGTACCAGGGAAGGTTGTAGAACAGACGGGGCCAGTATCGTACCGGGTCGAGACTAACACCGGCCTCCTCTGGAGGAGGCACGCAGACCAACTGAGGCACCGAGTGAGTGGGCCAGTCAGTGGAGCTCAGCAACTGGATTCAGCGTTAGGGTTCTCCCCCACCCGCTTAACCCAAGGGGGAGACAGCAATGGACAACGGTCCCAAGCAAGGGGGGAAGGAAGCAGAAGCAGCGGCCCCGACTCATATCCTTTTGATAGCAGCGGCCCCGACTCATATCCTTTTGATACGCCTGTTCTATCAGGGGCCGGGGAAGGGGGAGAGGAGTTCGCGACCGCTGCCCCCGATAGTAATTTTGAGTTTGATTTTGCGAGCCGGGGGGGTTTTCAGGAGTGTTCCCCCACCCATCCAAGCGAGAAGAGGGGTTTTTCGTTAGCCCCCAGTGCCCCCGGTTCCTCCCTAAGAAAGAGCACACCTCCCAACAACGCCGCGGAGCCGCGGAAAGTCACTAACGAGTCTCCCTCTCATATTACAGGACAGGAAACCAGGGGACAAAGAGAAGGTAGCAAACCCGGGGAGAGGCAGCCCGCATCGAGACCCCAGCATGTTCGAAATAAGCCATCTTGGCTGAGAGATTTTGTCTCCTAAGGGGGGGAGTGTGTTTAAATGTGGGCTCGAGACTTTGTCTCGTCCTAGGGGGGAGGGGTGTTGTGTTCTGTTGGTTTTATTGTACACACGGATTACAATGTATCTGAGCCAATGTAACCTTGCCTATAGCAACAATGTAACCTTCAGCTGTATCAGATAAACCCTGTAATAGGACGCGAGCTAATGACCACCAGCTGGCAGCAGCGAGCGTCCAAGCTCTCTTGGTCCAAACTCATCAAAGGCAACAGCGCGGGAAGTTTTCCCGCCACCACCTACACCTGGACAAGAAGGGCGTGACCTGCAATGACGTCACGCAGACAGTAGCCAATGGGCTACCGTGGCACCACGTTCAAATGTGTTACTGCTGTATATAAAGAGCTATCGATCCGCCATTACCTCATGTTCCCTCTGCCCACGATGCAATAAACCTGAGTTAACCCAGCCCGAGGCTGTGTCCTGTGTCTTGGTTTGCATATACCAAAGGTTGTATTTTGGTTTCTGGAGAGTGATCATCTCCCCAAGTAGGTGGTGTACAGGGGAAAATTCCTCTACTCTCTACTCGCCGGTAGACCTTGAATGCTCAAATTTTGGTGAGGCCGACGGCCACAGCGCAAGCAGGAGCCCACCTTGGTCAGCGTGGCCTAAGGGTGTGATTTCTCTGCTCAGGCTTAGTTTGGCAGAGAAAGACGGGTCCAGCGAATCTGGCTCATGGGTTCTGGGGAAGATGGCAAAACAACAACAACAACAAAAACCCACAAATTAATGTTACAGGTCTAATTTGGCTGCAAAGATCTCTGGGACAGAAAATGCCAATTTCCACAGAACACCCTTATCTCTAATTTGGGGAGAACTTGCTGGCCTTGGAAGTATAGTGTGTGTGTGGGGGGATTGCCCACTACCTTCTTCTTCAAAGATGTTTCACAGCTTCTTGGCTGGGAAAGGCGAGACAGGCAGGTCCTCCTCCAGACAGTGGAAGAATTCCCCACACAAACTCCACAGGAGAAAGTGCTATCTTTTCGCGCAATAATGGCCCTTTGTCTTTTAAATTCTCCCCTCTCTATATCTTATTCCCAGTTTGACTTAAGGAGCAAGAAGAACAGAGATTGACTCGAAAGCCAATTTAACAAGTTTATTAAACTAACAGAAATAATAGAATAAAGTTGCAATAAATGCACATAATACAGAAATCAAAGAAAGTAATTACCATGGCATAGCATAGCAGTACCTTAACCTAGGCTACCCTGAACTATGGCCCTGCTAGGCGCCCCATGAAAGATGGCTTTGATAGCTTCCTCAAAGGAAGGAAAGCATGTCAAATGCATGGAAGTGTGCTTATCTCTCTAGGGAGAGAGATCTACTCTAATTGAATGAAGCTTCTGTTTATATACCCTTTCTGATGAGAAAAGGTAGATAACCAGAGCCAATTGACTTTGTCAAAATGACAGCTTCTATCTGGACTTCAAAGACACAGATGTGATCTTATCAGTGTTCTTCATCTAAGTCCGTGAGAGAGAACATGTTCAAGGTTTTTTCCCTAGGGACGGTCTTGAAAACTGGCCACAAGGCAGGTATGTTAAACCTTCTGGAAAATGGTGGAAAGATGTTCACAAAATGAGCGCACTTAGGATACGTGTACTTGATCAGAATTAAACAAAATTAACTACATAGCATCTCTACATGATAACAAACATGAAACTATGATTAACAACATAAAATAATGTCATCTTGACATGGAATCACCATAGGATGGACAACTTGAAGTTGGAATGGAACTGGTAGTATGGGTTATTAGGGGGAAACTGCCAGAAGAAGTGGTGACTGCTGTCAGTCTTGACAGCTTCAAGAAAGGATTAGACAAGTTCATGGAGGACAAGAGTATCAATGGCTATAATTATGGATACTTAAGGACAACCTCCGGTTGGAGAGATAGGCAGGGTATCTCTCAATGCCATTTCCAGGGAATCCTAAACAGGTAAAGGCATCTGCATGGGAATACACTGAAGCAAATGGTGAGCCACTGAGTGAGACAGAATGCTGAACTGGATGGGCTGTGGCCTGTTTCAGCAAGGCTCTTCTTACGTTCTTATGTAAGGCAGTATTAAGTCCCTCACAAACCAGTGGGTCCAACTTTTGGATAATACCTGTAAGATTTCATCCCTCTGAAAGAGAAATTTGATAAATAATGCAATCTCAAATGGTTTTTTCTTTTTGATAACATCATACATATGGTGTAGGTTGCAGCTCTAGGAGTTCGATTTTAGGGTGGTACTTTTGGAGAATCTGAATGAAAAATTATGGTACAAAACCAGCTCCTGGATCTGAATACTATACCGTACTCACTTTTGCCTGCTATGTAGTGTATAGGCAAGGAGTTGTAATGTAAGCATCATTAACAAGAAAGACAAAAATATCATACATCTCTAATGTCACCTCCTGATATAACATTTAAGAGACATTGAAAAAGGTGATAAGCCCTAAAGAATAACATGGAGTGTTCAGCCAAATTTCTCAAAAACAGTTTTTTAAATCTGACTTTCCTCTTTTTCATGCTTTCATAGCAAAAGAATGCCACATTGGAGCATAATTTCTAAAGTTCTTTTATTGTTGTTTTGGTCTTCCTCCCACCATCACCTCAATAGCCTAGAATGGCACAAAACAGAGAGCACTGTGGAGGAGGCAAAATGGTGATCAGCCCTACTATCAGTTGCCATTTTGGGCACTTCGGGAAGAAACTCCCAGAAATCTTGATTGAATTAAACAAATCTCTGCCGCAACCATTGCTAGTCTAGCCTAATTTGTTGTTGTTCAGTCGCACAGTCGACTCCGACCCTTTGCGACCCCATGGACCATTTTCCTCCAGGCGCCTCTGTCCTCTACCATCCCCCTCAGCCCTCCCAGCTCTGTGCCCATTGTGTCTACAATGCCATCTAGCCATCTCATCCTTGGCCTCCCCCTTCTTCTTTTGCCCTCCACCTTTCCCAACATCAATGCCTTCTCAAGTGAATCCTCCCTTCTCATTTGATGTCCAAAGTATTTTAGCTTCATCTTTACTATTTGACCTTCCAATGAGCAGTCAGGGTTAATTTCTTCTAAGATTGACCTATTTGTTCTCCTCGCTGTCCAGGGGACTCTCAAAACCCTCCTCCAACACCACATTTCAAAGGCATCTATTCTTCTGCGTTCAGCCTTCCTAATTGTGCAGCTCTCACATCCATACATTACTACTGGGAAAACCATTGCTTTGACTATTCTAATTTTTGTTTGCAATGTAATGTCTCTGCTTTTCACTATGTTCCCCAGGTTTCTCATCGCTTGTCTCCCAAGAATCAGTCGCCTTTTTATTTCATGGCTGCAATCCCCATCTGCAGTGATCTTTGATCCTAAGAAAGTAAAATCTGTCACTGCTTCTACTTCTTCCCCATCTATTTTCCAGGAACTGATGGGGCCTGTTGCCATTATCTTGGTTTTCTTGATATTGAGTCTCAAGCCAGCTTTTGCACTCTCCTCCTTCAGCTCAATCAAGAGATTCTTTAGGTCTTCCTCACTTTCTGCCATTAGGGTGGTATCGTCTGCATATCTCAGATTGTTGATGTTTCTCCCAGCGATTTTAATCCCATATTGTGATTCCTCCATCCCTGCACTGCGCATTATGTGCTCTGTGTATAGGTTGAATAAGCAGGGTGACAAAATGCAGCCTTGTCTTACTCCTTTTCCTATTCCAAACCACTCTGTTATTCCATGTTCTGTCCTAACTGTTGCTTCTTGGTTCATGTACAGATTTCTCAGGAGGCATATTTAGGTGAGATAATTAGCCTAATTAGGTGAGATAATTTTTTCCTGATAATGTTGGAATTATGGATAATTAAATATCATTGCCTACAAAATGCTAGACGCTTTGTTTGTAGAAGGATTACTTGTGGCTTCAAACTAGGGACCACCCTAGTTTGATGCAAGCAGTGTATCATCACGTTTCAGCTTTGTTAAGTATGTCTATCCTAGCTTTGCAAACTTTGTAACTTTGAACTATCAATCTTCATTTTTTGTGTCTTCATGGCTCTAAATAAATATATTTAAAATTAATTTGTGCCTTGTGCATATTGTTAATCCCCACAGGTTGGCTTGATAATCCAATCTTTGAATTGTTTGACTAAGGAGTTGCTGAGGACTAATGTAGGTAAAATGAATAAAGTAAACTACTCTTGTGTTTCATTATCCTAACATTAATTAGAAATTCCTGCTTCTGAACTTTGTTCTACACTCCTAACTTTGATTCTATCTGAAGAGGGGTGTACTGTGATGCTTATTTGTCAGCTTCATCCGGAGACATCAATATTGTTAGTGTGTACATGTCATTTTCATTGAGACTTTTTTGACTACAGGTGTCAGAATATTCCAGCCTCTATGTCTGCCTTATTCTGGGAATGGTAGTCTCCCATCACTGCTTTCATCTAGTTTTGTTTGCATCTAGACAAGTGGTGAGAAAGACAGAGGCAGAAGAAGATCAGTTTTGCTGCCAGTCCAAACAACTTATTTAAAATAAAGAGAAGCACTATCTTGGTTGTAAGTTTTTATCTGTGCAGTAAATGGGAACATCGATGTCCACAGACAAGCATTCTGTCAAACACATCTTCCATAGAGGTCTGTTAAAATCTCAACATGAATATTGCCTGGAAACCAAACCTCTGCATGGGGCAATTTACATGCAGTAAATCCCTAGTATTTATTCAAATGCAAAATAAACTACCATATTTTTTGGACCATAAGACACACTTCCCCCCCAAAAAAGTGGGGGGAAATGAGGGTGCGTCTTATAGTCCAAATGTTGTTCAGCAAGGCTGTTGTACAAGTATATTTTACAACGCCCCGCCTGGCCGAATACCTCCACGCTGCCCCACAGCTGTTCCAGGCCAGGGAAGAAAGAAGGGGGGGCACCATATTTTAAGGGCCATTACCACAGGTGGCCAAAAGAGGGCGAAAATTGCAATTTCCCATTTAAATGCATTGGGGATCAATCAGCTTTTCTGTTTGTATTTTCCCAATGCATTTAAGTGGGAAACCAAACCTGTGCATAAAAAGAAAGGGTTTCATTTACCTTTCTTGTTCCTGCTCCATGTTTCCCTGCTACACTGGTCAAAATGGAGGGGGGAAAGCAATGCTTCTTGGTTGCAGGGAGAACAAGAGGCTAGCCTAGGGCATCACTTCCTGCTTCAGTGCAATTGGCCTGCCCGCCCATTTTCCCTGCAGTGCCACCACTGGTTGGTGGTGAAAGTACATGTTCAGAATTTTTCCCTTGTTATCCTGCTCTAAAAACTGGGTGTCTTATGGTCAGGTGCATCTTATGTTGTTAATTCTGTTTTATGGTGACCCTTTCCAGGCTTTTATAGGTAGAGAATACACAGAGGTGGTTTACCATTCCATTCTTCTGTGTGTAACCTGGAACAATGCAACTTTCCCCTAGCTACACAGGTTAGTATTTCCTGGAAGACACCATGTGGAATCAAACTCCCAACCTCTAACTCCCCAGTCAGAGTCCTAAACCACAGAGCTATCCAGCCAGATACAATAAAAAAATCCATTGCTAAACAAATGTGGCTGACTCCTGACAATTCTACTCTGTTCATGAGACACTCTCCTATTTTTATTTCTGATGTCTCTAGGTTTACAAAATACTTTTGTGTCCTCTTAGCTGAAGCAATGGAGGTAAAGTAAATAGGCCCCTATAAGGAGGACTTTTTTTTTTTTTACTTTTCCTGTGAGAAAACTATTGCAGACTAGCCTTTGTGGGTTAAGTCACTTGAGCTAAAACTTCAAATTCAAATTGAATATCAAATTGTTTTACTATTTTCATTAGTTTTAATTGTCTTCCACCTACACAATGGAATCATGGGCAACTTTCTGTAATTTGTAACAGCTCTATCAATCTAAACAGATTAAAAAGCAGGCAAAACTGAAACTTATGTCTCTCATTTTTGAAGCGTTTCACAATTAATGATGAACAGAAAAAACAACTGCTCAGAAGCATCTTCCTTCCATTAAGTCTGAAATTCATAGGAAGCTCCAATTCATTATCATCAGGTTCGGCATTTCAGTCTAATAATAAATGACAACATGCTATGGTTTTTCTGTCTCTTCTAATTTATCTCATCAAAATACAGTATGCCCCTTTTGATCTGGAAATGTCTGTAGTTTGAAATAATTTGAGCCATCTTTCTAGGATAACTCTATCTCTAAACTGGTGTTCTCTAGACTTGTCAACAATTTGTCTAGTCAACTGTATGGATGTATGTGTACTTGCATCCTGGAATCTACCTTCCCAAGCATCCTGCCATCTCCGGGGGCTATTTTTAAACCAGGGTGAAGATTAGCTCTCTCCCGCAATCTGCTTTACAAGAAAGTGTTTGGAGTTGTTTCTGTCTTCTTCAACCTCTGAATGACCTTTTTTAGACTACCTGAAGGGGTATGAATAGATGGAGATCTCAATAACATTCCCGAGAATGACACCTTATTGAACCTTTTTTCTGTTATCCCAGAAACCTAATAAAAACATCTGGCAAATTTGCCTTCCACCAATATTGTTCTCATTTTTCATGAAATGATAAAATCTAGGGGACACACCCCCCCCCCCAATCCATGAATGGCCAAATGTTACTTTGCCCCAGCTCTTAAATCTTCCATGAACTGATAACTAGCCAATTAGAGTGGCCTGGTTCTTAGATTTTCCTTACTTTGAGGAAAGTGTTTTTTGAAGGAATTATATTTTAGACATCTAGTTATCTGTTCCAATTCTTCAAGCCTAGGTCGAACAGGGATGTCTGGTGATAGAATTACATCAGTGAAAACAAGAAGGAGAAACAGAAAGAAAAGAGACATCTTTTCATGACCCCAACAAAGCTTATTTCAGTGGATTCAAAAACCCTCCATAAAAATTACTCCAGTGCTACTAATGACATATGTTTTGTAGGGTTTTTCTTAGCAATGGGTTATCTGTTGCCAACTTGCAGGGCCTGTTGCAACTACACCAGAGCCCCATTAGGCTGTATAAAGGCAACCTCCCTTGATGTTCCCAACTAGCCTAGCAACTCCCAGGGAGTTCTAGGACAGTTTCTTTAAATTTCAGGGAAGAAGCATGGCAATTGCAGTTCTTTTGTTGCTTTCTGCTTTGGGTCTTCATCTACCAGAATTCTGCCTTAGGGAGACTGGGCAAATTCTGGGAGTAAGAGTCCTGAAAGTCTGAAAGTCACATCCCTAGTGTTTTCCCTAGGAAGTGCTACAAAAGTTTAGTGTATGGGACCAAAGACAACAGGACAACCGAAGGGTTGTTTTAACACAGGTTTATTGCATGGTGTTCCAGTGAAGCATGAGGTAATGGCGGTGATACATCTCAATATATACAGTAGCCCTCTACATTTGAATCTTGTAGCACGGTAGCTCATTGGCTGCTACCGGCGTGGCCTCGCCTAGGCACGCCTCTTTTCCTGCTGCTGAATGCAGATCTTTCTTCTGCTGCTGAATGCGGGGAAGGTTTTCCCGCGGCTGTTCGTGATTGAGCAATGTGAACCATGTGAGACTGAACGCTCGCAGCTGCCCTCTATGGGCTGTCTGCTCGCGTTCCTTTACAAGCTGAGATCGTTTGTATCTGGAGTGGTTACATTCTTGCCTTTACAGTACAATGAAGATGCACACATACATACATAACATCCCTCCCCCCTAGGATGGGACGAAGTCCCGCAACCATTGTGGCTTGCCGCACGTGCGCTTGGGGCGTGCCTGCGTCTGACCTAGTACTGGAGAGCCTGTGATCCCTGACTCCGCGGGTGCTTGTCCTGCAACGGGAAACGGGGATTCGTTAGTGGCTCTGTGGGGCGTCCGTGCCTGCCTTGCCCCCGGGGATGGGAATGGAATGAACAGTTGGGAGGTGAACCCCTGCCTGTTGCTCTCGGACCCCGGGGACCCTCCTATTGTGAACCGCGGAACCGATGAGGTCGCCCTTGTGGTTCTGCTACCTTCTGATCCCCGCTCGGGGGACCTTGAGACTGTGGTGGGCGGACTCGCTGCTGCCTCCCGTCTTGGGGGTGTCGGTCTCCGGGAAATTGGCGCTATATTGCATTCTAACTCACAGGGGCTACTGGGACTGGAAGTACCAGGGGCTGAACTGAAACCCCTCTTTTCGCTAGGACGGGTGGGGGACCACTCCGCTAACTCCCCCTGGTACTGTAAATCAACGTCTAAACTTCTATGGGCATCTGTGTTTCGGGGAAACTTCCAAGGGGTATGTGTGTGGTCGGGGCTCTTCCTTTCCGCCGCGGACTCCCGCAAAAGATCTCTGTGGATCGATTCCCTTTCCTCCCCCCTTGGTGGGGACCCATGTTCCCCTTTTCCTCCCCCTTGGGCTAAGCGGGTGGGGGAGTACCCTAACGCTGATTCGATGCTATTTTCATCTCCGTCCTGCTCTCCGGGGACCCTGCGCCTGAGTTGGTCCACGTGTCGCCTCCACAGGAAGCCTGTACTGGTCTCCACGCGGTATGAGACGGGGCCGGTTTGTGCTATTACGGTGCCGGGCACCCAGGCTGGCCCCGCGTTGGCGTAGTTCCTGCAGTGCACCGGGGCGCCTACGCTGAAACTCTTTGTGGGTTCCACCCCTATGTTCCACCCTTTGTCCTCTACTCTCGTGGGGTCTAGCTTGGAGATTCCCGTGGCCAGCTTCCTGCGCATCAACAGCTCTGCGGGGGAGTACCCTGACGCCAATGGGGTGACCCTGTACCTTAGCAGGAATTGGCACAATTTCAGGTCGAGGTCTCCGGGGCCCATGCGCAGCAGCGCGTCTTTCGTGGTGCGCACGAGGCGCTCTACTTGGCCGTTGGTGGCCGGGTGAAAGGGGGCGGAGGTGATGTGCCGAATGGCGTTGCGCTCCATGAATGCCCCGAACTCGGCAGACGTGAAACAGCTAGCGTTATCGCTGACGAGGGTGTCGGGTAAACCGAACGTGGAAAAGACCCTCCGTAACTGTTTAATTGTTGTGGCCGAGGAGGTGCTCGAGACTGGAATGACCTCCAACCACTTGGAGAACGCGTCCACTACAAGGAGGAAGAGCGTTCCCCTGAACGGGCCAGCAAAATCTACGTGTACCCGGGACCAGGGCCCCCTTGCTGCGTCCCACTCCCTATGTGGCGAGCGGGCCTCTTCTGGCCTGGAGCTTTGGCACGCTTCGCAAGTGCCGACCATGTGTTCGATGTCGGCGTCTAGCTGGGGCCACCAAAAGTAACTGCGGGCCAGTGCCTTAGAGTGGACGATCCCCGTGTGGCTGACGTGCAGCAGTTTAAGCACCCTCAGCCGGAGAGACGTGGGGATCACTACCCGCTGTCCCCACAAAAGGCAACCCCTCTCTAGGGACAACTCTAGTTTCTTTTTGAAAAATGTGTCGAATTCCGCTGCTGGGGAAGACACGGGCCACCCTTTCTGTACCCAGGAGCAAACTGTGGCCAGCGTTTTGTCCTTGCCGGTCGCTTTAGCGATGTCGGCCGGTACTACTGGAGGGGAGTCTAGGACCTCTATCATTAAGACCTGGTGGTCCCTCTCTACCTCGCCCACGTGGCAGCAATCCCGGGGAATGGGGGACCTCGACAGGGCATCCGCATGGCTGATCTCCTTCCCGGGCCGGTATACCAACGCGTGCTGATACGCGTTGAGAAAAATGGCCCACCTGAGCATTCTCAGGGACAGGATTTGGGGTGTGGGCTTATCTGCGGTGAAAATGCCTAGCAAGGGCTTATGGTCAGTCACTATGGTGAAGGGGCGGCCGTACACAAAATCATGAAATTTCTTAGTCCCCGCAATTATCGCTAGTGCTTCCCTGTCTGTCTGGGCATAGTTTCTCTCCGCTTGGGACAAGGACCTAGAGTAGAACGCTATCGGGGCCTCCCTCCCGTTCTCCAGTACGTGGCATAACACCGCCCCCACCCCCACCGGGGATGCATCGCATATCAGGACCACTGGGCGTTTGGGATTGAAATGGGTCAGTACCGCATCTGATGCCAGGAGTCGCTTCAGGTCATTGAAAGCCCTCTCCTGGTCGTCGCCCCACTTCCATGCCTCGTCCTTTTTTAACAATTTGTGTAGCGGTTCCGCTACTGCTGCCTTCCGCGGAAGGAAGGAGTGGTAAAAGTTGAGCAGTCCAAGGAACGACTGCAACTCGGGCTTGGAGGTGGGGCGAGGGGCCTTCTTGATGGCGGCCACCTTGGATTGGGATGGCCTGATTCCCTCGGGAGTAACACGGAACCCTAGGAACTCAACCTCAGTTGCGAAGAAAACGCATTTGTCTTTCCGCAACCGCAACCCCGCTTTTTCGAATATTGTCAGGACCTTTCCCAACCTTCTTGCTAATTCAGCCCGGCTCCCCCCTGTAATCAATACGTCATCAAAGTAGGGTAACACCCCCTCTAACCCCTTCAGGAGGCGTTCCACGAGTGACTGGAAGATCCCGGGTGCCGAATTCACGCCGAATTGGAGGCGCGATACCTGGAACGCCCCTTTGTGGGTGACTATGGTCTGTGCGGCAGCTGCGGCGGGGGTCACCGGGAGTTGCTGGTAGGCTTGGGCCAGGTCGAGTTTAGCGAAACACCTCCCCCCGTATAACCTGGCCAACAAGTGGCTGACTACCGGCACCGGATACGCATTAGGGCGGATCGCCTTATTGATGGTGCACTTGTAATCAGCGCATATGCGGACCTCCCCGTTGGCCTTGAGCGCTGTTACAATTGGAGTTTCCCACTCCGCAGAATCAACAGGAACAAGAATCCCCTGGCCCACCAATTTGTCCAACTCCGCCTCTATTTTGTCCTTTAGTGCGAAGGGCACTCTGCGCGGTTTAAGTCTGATTGGACGTACTCCAGGGTCCAGGTCGAAAGTCACTGGGGGGCCCTTGAATTTTCCGAGCCCCTTTTTGAAAACCTCGGGGTGCGCGTTGCACACGCTCTGTATTGGATCAGTCCCGGTGGCGTGTGCTCCCACGGCGTGCACCCCCCCAATGAACAACCCCAGGGGCTGGAACCATTGAGTCCCGAGGAGGCTGCATTTACCTCCCTTAAGGATGACTAGGGGAAGCGTTGCGGTGTGCTTTTTAAACTGGACCTGGAACTTCCCAACCCCCAACACTGGGATGCAGTTCCCTTGCACGTCCTTCAGTGTGGCCCTCAACGCTTTGAGCTTGGGCCGCACGCGGGGGGCGATTCTCATGAACTCCCCCTGGGAAATAATAGAGTATGAAGACCCCGAGTCCACCTCCATTCTAACAGGGGCCCCTTGTATTACTACCTCAACGAAGTAACGGGGGTGCTCCGTGGAAACGCTGCAAACCGGAGCGTCGTCCTCGCTGTCGTCGGAGATGCGCCCTACACCGTCCCGCGTCCTCGTGGTCCGGGTGCCGTCCTTTGGCCTCGTGGTGCGGTCCTGCCTCGCCGAGCGGTCTGGAGAACTCCTTGTGGCCTCGCGCCGTTTCCGGCAGACCTTGGCGATGTGCCCGCGCCGGCCGCAGTTGTGGCACTCGGCCTTGCGGAATGGGCATTTGGCGCGGGCGTGGGCGGCGCCGCAGCCATCGCAGCGCCGGCCCTCTCTCTGGACCCTCCGGACGTCCTCGTCGTCGCCGCTCTCCGCAGACGAGTTCGAAACTCGCCGGGCCGCGCGCACCGAGCTCTCTGCCTTGGCGGGCTTCGGGCGCCAGTCCTGCAGCTCTTGCACCCCGGCAGTCGTGGCCTCCGCGGCCTGTGCCGTGTCGAGGACTTGTTGCCACGTGGGAGGCGGCTCCCTTTTCATCAGCGCGCGCTGAGTCTCTGTGTCCCTCAGATCGCAGAGCAGGCAGTCCCGGAGGGTGACGTCTGGAGTCTCCCACTTGCATGGGCCGGCGGCCAGCCGCAGGGCCGCGGCGAACTCAGCGACCGATTCCCCGGGCGCCTGGACTCGCCTCCAGAACGCGCTCCGAGCGGGGAACATCGCTATTGCTGGCCGGAGATGGGCGCGCAGCGCCGCCAGGAGCTCTGTGGCTTTGAGGTCGCTCACCTTCCTCGGCGCGATCAGGTCCACCAAGGTCCTCTTGGTCTCGTGTCCGAGCATGCGGACGAAAATGGCCCTCTTCTTGGCCTCATCTGAGACTTCGAGCTCCACCAGCGCTGCGTTGAAGTCTATCTCAAACAGCTCCAAGTCTCCCGGCTTCCTGATCTCGTACCCGGCGCATGTCTTGGTCCCGTGGGCAGCCATATCCCACCTTCGTCGCCAATTTAGTGTATGGGACCAAAGACAACAGGACAACCGAAGGGTTGTTTTAACACAGGTTTATTGCATGGTGTTCCAGTGAAGCATGAGGTAATGGCGGTGATACATCTCAATATATACAGTAGACCTCTACATTTGAATCTTGTAGCACGGTAGCTCATTGGCTGCTACCGGCGTGGCCTCGCCTAGGCACGCCTCTTTTCCTGCTGCTGAATGCAGATCTTTCTTCTGCTGCTGAATGCGGGGAAGGTTTTCCCGCGGCTGTTCGTGATTGAGCAATGTGAACCATGTGAGACTGAACGCTCGCAGCTGCCCTCTATGGGCTGTCTGCTCGCGTTCCTTTACAGCTGAGATCGTTTGTATCTGGAGTGGTTACATTCTTGCCTTTACAGTACAATGAAGATGCACACATACATACATAACAAAAAGTTCCTCCAAATACGTGGCCCCATTACAAGGAGTAGAAAAGATACTCACTAATATATATTTTTCATGATTTAGTCTTGACTTTGCAAGTCACTTAGATGAGTAATTTTCAAGCCCTTGGAGATTCCTCACCTTTAGGCAAGAACAAGACACAGCTATTTTTTAAAAATTTTGAAGGCAGACATCCTTTTGTGCAATTATACGTACACTGCAACTTTTAGAGGTGAATTGCTGCATGTTAGGAAATCTCTGTAGAGCTCATCTGTTGCATACTAATACTGAGGGTTGGAGTCCCTAAATGCAAGATGAACATGTGAATGTGGATAGACACAGAGTCCAGCCGATTGCTGCCAGAGACATGAACCAATGATGACTTGCATTTGGGTAATGACAAAGTGATTCGTAATATCTATGGAGATTTCTTCCCCTATGGCAATTTGCTTCCCAAAGTTAAATTGTTATATATACTGTAACTGCACAACAGTGTTTCTGTTATTTGTGCAAGCTGTTGCTGCAGAAAACTAGGACTTTTCCCTTTGAGAAGCAAAATAGACACAATTAGGAAGCACAAAATGGCTGCCTGGGTGTTTAAAATGAGGCAATCAGCTTTTCTGATGCTTCTAATCTTCAAAGACCCATAATCAAACTAGAGGCCATCATCATTCTGTGTGAATTCCCCATGTTTCTTTTAAAGCGTTTTCTGCAATTTTGCTTCATAATTATCAGGAGAAACATTCTAATGTGGTTTTGGAGGAGAGGCAGCATATATATACATGTATATACACACAAAAGGGACTGCAGTGTCTTAGTGGTTAAGACACTGAGCTTGATGACTGAAAGGTGGGCAAGTCAGCAGTTTTAGACCCAAGTACTGCATGCTGGAGTGGGTTCCCATCTCTGCCCTAGCTCCTGCCAACCTAGCAGTATGAAAGCAAGAAATTGCAAGTAGATAAATAGGGACTACTTCTGTGCACTCTGGTGTTTAGTCATGCCTGCCACATGTCCACGGAAATGTCTGCAGACACAGACAGCACTGACTCTTTGGCTATAAACAGAGATGAGTCGCACAGTCAAGCAGGTGGCATACAAACCCAATAAATCAAATCAAATGAGCACTGAACCCTCTATCCAGATCTGACTGGCTTTTGAGCTTGGGTGACCTTTACCTTTACTAGCATCCACACACACAAAAGAAGTTGACATTGCTGTTAATGAGATCATGCGGATAGTGACAGGATGCCTTAAACCTACACCAGTTGAGAAGATATACCCTTTTGTTGGTGTTGCTCCACCTAAGATCAGGAGAGAAGTAGCAGCAGATGCTGAGAGAACTAAGCAAGAAAATGACCCTCGACATCCTCTGAATGGATATGAGCCTCAAGTCCGCCAGCTCAGATCCAGGAATTGCTTTATGGCAAGAAAAAACATTATTGAGGGTACATAAGAGCAAAATCAAATTAGAAGATGGAGATAGGAGCTCACTGGGCAAGGAACAACATTAAAGGTGGATATAGCTGAAGATCTCAATCTCCCCTAGGTCACGTGGAGGACCCTGAATAGGCTGATGGTTGAGGTCCCTAAATGCAAGACCAACATGTGAATGTGGATAGACACAGAGTCCGGCCAATTGCTGCCATAGACATGAACCAATGAGGGCTTGCATTTGGGTAATGACAAAGCGAAGAGAGTGGCTTCATTTTGGCAGTCCAGGATCTGATCAGAACACAAAAGAAGAAGTAGCTCTAATTGGTCCAAATCCCCAAGGCCAAGATTCTGCCCACCAGCTGGATGGGATTCATTGCACAAATATCTGGGTTGTGCAAGTACATATTACCTCCTTGCACAAACACATAAAATATTCAATCATTGTGTGTAGCAGATGATTGCAATGGAAGAAGGAATAAAGAGGTTTTTGTCCTGGGAAACATGTTCATAAAGTGAAGAGCTGTCTGTGATGCTCATTCCAAATAATCTTCACTTTCCTCTCAAACGATTATGATGGTTGAAAGATCTAGAGTGTTCAAATGTATACAGAATAACAATTTATTTTAAAAATTCTTACATCATTGAAAATAACCCACATTTCTTTAGCTTTTGATTTTACTCACAAGACTTGTCATGAAATATATCTACACCACCCTCCATATGTTGCAGCTAAAACTAAAAGTTATGTTTTGGTATTTTCCACTTTTCAACCTTTCTTTCCAGAAGACTGAATCTGCGCTGTAGTAAAATCTCGTTTTAAGACATCTGCTAACCTCATCTCATTTTTGAAAACAATATTTTTTCCTCAGCAGCTGGTTTGCACCTGGCTGCCAAGACAAAAAATCTCTCCCATCTTTTCCTCTTAAAAATGGGAGAGATATTTAAAAAGGAGAGAAAAACAAAGAGTAAAAAAGGAGGAAAGTGACGATATGATGAAGAAGCTGCTAGGATATGGAATAGGAAATATATATGTAATCCCAAAGGGAAAGCCTACTATAATGGATCAAATAGCTAAATTATTTTTTCAGCAAGAATCTATTCCATATATTGGTGAACCGTATATACTTGACTATAAGTCACCCCAAATATAAGTCAAGGTACTTAATTTGGACCTCTAAAACTAGGGAAATAGATTGACCTGAGTATAAGTCAGGGATGGAAAATGCAGCAGCTGCTAGTGAGTTTCAATAAATAAAATACATGAAAATATGGTAATATTGGACAGGGCATGAAGAGCAGCTGTGGCCACTGTCAACATCCCCCTGGCCCTGCCTGTGGCCAGAGGATAAAGGACGCTGCAGCCACCAATGCAAGAGGACCTTGCCTCCCTCCCTGGGCCCCTACCATCACCCGGGGGATGAAGAGCAGCTGTGGCCACCGTCACCGTTCCCCTAGCCCCGCCTGCACCCGAGGGATAAAGGAGAATGTGGTCACCGACGGCAGAAGACCTTGTCGTTCCCTCCAGGCCCCTACCATCGGCCAGGGGATGAAGAGTAGCTGTGACCGCTGTCACCGTCTTCCAGTCCCTGCCTGTGGCATGGCATGATTTCTGCGGAGACAGTTACTTTGTTGGTATGAACTTGTGAATTGAACATTTGGACTTTTTGAATGAATGTTTTTTTCCTTGCAATGTTTTTAATGATGTTTTATTATGTTGTATTTATGACCTGTATGATTTTGTGATGTTTCCTGTTCTGTGAGCTGGCCAGAGTTGATCAATCGAGGGGGTGGCATATAAATATGAATATTTAAAATTTAATTTAAATTTAATAGTCATATTTATATATGCCACCCGCTCAGGCAGAACCCGACTCAGGGCGGCATTACAACAAGTTCTAAAAACACACAAAAATACTTTAAAAGACCCACATCTCACCTGCTTTAAAAGACCCATATCCCACCCACCCACCCCACCCACTATAAAAAGAAGAAGAAAGAGTTCTTAATTGTTTACATAAGCCAGCAGGTGGGGACCGTGTTCCCATTCGGGCCCCACACCTGCCCTGCCAGCCAGGTCTTCAATCCTTTCCTGAAGGGCAGCAATTCTCTTTGAAGTCTTAGATCTGTTGGCAGGAGGTTCCAGAGAGTTGGTGCAGACACGGAGAAGGCCCTCCTTTGGGTGCTGGATGTGCACCCCTAACTGATGGCACTATTAGAGAGCCCCTCCGGTCCGCTCTGGTTGGACGGGCAGACACTCTTGGGAGATGCGATCTCTAAGGTATCCTGGCCCACTGCCATATAGGGCTTTAAAGGTCAAAACCAGCACCTTGAATTGCACCCGGAGACAAACTGGTAACCAGTGCAGCTCCCGAAGTAGCGGTGAGGCATGGGCATATCGCCCACATCCCATCACCACCCGGGCTGCCACATTCTGGACCAGCTGCAGCCTCCGAATGGTCGTCAAGGGCAGCCCCATGTAGAGCGCATTACAATAATCTAGAATATACAATGCAATAACTGTTTTCCATCCTTTGCTTCTACTCCAAAAGTGCATTACTTAGCTGGCATCCTTCCACCAAAATTATGTTGAGAAAGTGCTGCTCAGAAAGAATGGGCCAAAGCAAGATCCTCAGAAACACATCTGCTATATGATCATCAACCACCAAAACAGAGACTGAAATTGTAGGAATCCCTGGCTGTCTTCCAAAAGGTGGAAGTAACTTACGAAGACGAGGCCATGAAAACTTGGCCGAGGATCAGCCCTATGAGTCATCTCCCCTAAAATAGAGGGTCACCTAATTTCCTGATATTTACCAAGCTTGATCACGAGCACATCTCATGATGTCACTCCTCATGACTTGTATAACTGTCCAGCCAATATGTAATTTCACATGATCTGACAAACCAATCACCTTTGATACCACACCCATTTCCTGCATAGAACTCTATGACTAATAAAACCATCTGGTTTGCCTTTGTCTCAGTGGTTCCCTCCCAGGTGGCTTCAGCAAGAAGCTCCATGCATCTGTGTGTTTCCTTTGGGTGACTGTATGTGAATGCATCAGGGGGGCCTGCTGCAGAGGCCTTCCCCTCCCCTCCCTTCAGCCTGAAAGGAAACAGCTTGCATCTCTGTCTCAGGACTTGTGTGTGTTTGGAGTGTGTAGGCTTGTGTGAGAGTAAACTTCTGGGTGCTTGCAATAGGCCTTCCCGTTATGACATGAAATCAAGACATAGTTTCCTCAAAACATATCCCCCCCCCCCGAACAACCAACCTCCACAGACCACCTTAGACCTATGGAAGGCAAGCAAGGAGCTACCAGATATTACTGGGTAGAACCACATGACTATCTACCACCTTGCCAAGAACAACCATGGCCTGGGTGGAAAGCTTTAAAGCATGCCAGAATAGGAAGGTCAAGAGGTAATCTGAGAAAATGAGGTTTCCCTGTAGGTGACAGCCTGTGTGAATGCAGAGAGGAAGAAATTATCTCCCATATGGTATAATGCACACAATGCCCCTCAACGGGCAGTGAGGAGGACCTTAAGATGGCAAGAGGAAATGCTGTTGAGGTGTCCCGATATTGGGTGGATGTTATCTAGCCTTTTAAATTCTATTTTGTTTTAGATGTGTTAATTTTAGCTTTGTATATTATTATGTGCCAGTGATGCTTCTGACATGAATAAAGAAAGATCATTTGCTTGTGTCTGCAAAATAATAGAATGCAAAGCAGAGAAAAGAGCAAATTATAAAATAGCTGTGGAGATAACAGGAAAAAAGAGGGCTTATAAAAAAGCAGCAGAATAATACTTAACAGTTGTCACTGATAGGGTAGTAAAATGATTTTAAAATATTGCTGATTTGAGATAAAGTTAGAGGTCTTGCCACAAACAGATGTTAAGTGTGCAATCAGTACATAATACATCTTGAAAAAATAAGCAATTGAAAGCATGGCGCCAAAATGGCCGCCACACTCTTTGCAGCCCCCCCACCCGGACTCAGACATCCGGGTGAGTTAGGGGGCGTGGCCACTCCTCTATAAAAGGAGTGGCCACGAGGCAGCAGAGCTGCCATTTTAGAACACGACGGAGTGGAGAAGTTTTCTCCGTCGCATTTTTACTCTGAGCCTTGTCCTTCGTACCTTTAGCTTCAAATGGAGTTCCTTTGCTCTTCGCTCCTGTGGTACTCAGGGCACAGGATCGGATCCCTGGCCAGGGATCAATTGGGAGGCAGTTTTTTCCGGGAGACATGCCTCCCAAGCGCAAGGCTCCGGCGGTCAAGTCGCGGCCAAGGGGAAGGGCTTTCCCTACCCCTTCTTCGACTGGGGGGCAGCCATCGGGTCGGAGGACTCGGGCTGCACCCCCGCAGCAGGGCAGTGGGATGGCTTTGCCCACTGCTGCCAGTGGGGCTGACCTGGCTTCTGCCGGTCAGCCTGGCACAAGCTTGCAGGCTGGGCTGGCACATGCTGGCCCCTCGGGGATCCCGACCCCTGGAGGGCCTTTTCACGGCTCAGGACAGGGTGGCCCACGTGGGCCTGGTGTGGGTTTCCACCCCACCATTCCTCCGGCTCCCCATGGGCCAGAGTTTTGGGCATGGCCCTATTCGGGCCCTGGATCCCCATTCGGGTTTCCATTCCAGCAACTACCTAGTGGGCCGTCCGGCCCACACGGCCGACCTTATACAGGGGGCTTGGTGGCCGTTGATGCACTTATCGCATGCATTTCAGTGCTAGAGGCATCAATGGGCATTGCCCAACCGCCTTCCAATGGGGGTTTAGCCGCCACTTCAATTACGGCCCCTTCGTCGATCCCGGCCAACACTTCGGCCGCGACTCTCCAGTGGGCCGTCAACAGGGTTGGGCTGCTCGAGGCCATCAGGCTGGCCCAGGCGGGTGCCTCGCAGCTCCCTGCATGTTCTGATTTGCCAGTGGGGAGCAGTCAGGTGTGGCCCCAGAGCTTGATGCCTGTCGTGAGCTCCGCCGCCGCCGTGGGCCGGAACCCACAGTGGGGGCAGCTCATGGGGGTGCGACTGGTGAGTATCTGGTTCAATTTAGTGCACCACTGACACTGTCCAGTCACACTGGGGGGGGCAGTGGCCATGGCCACGGCAAGTTACTGTGGGTGGGCAGTTGCTTCCACACTGCCCCATTAACTCCTGGTTGGCGAATGGCCCCTCGATTAGGGCAGGGGTGTCCGCCCCTGGGGTATGCCAAGTGTTGCAGGGGCTATTCAGGGCCCGCTGCGCATACCCTCCATCCAAAATGTGCCGACGGCGGCTCTGCCGATGGCTGGTTATTCCTTGCCCCTGGGTGATCATCTATCACAGGCCACGAGGGATAAGAGGGGAGTATGTTGATATTTTCTCCTTCTTGAATCATGAGCCCACCAAGGAGGAGAGGGAGGGACAGGATGACAGGGACAAGGAGTTGTCCCGTCGTCTTAATCCACCGCGTACCTGGGCCAATTGGTTGCTGGCATACCTTATATATATATGGCGGTATACCTGAGGGCCCGGCCTGATTTGGCCATTCCGATGGTGCAATACCTTGACAACATTTATAGGGCAATGGTTGATTTTCCTGGCCCGTCGTGGTTGGCTTACGAAGAGGAATTCAGGATGAGAGTGGCCCTACATCCTGAGGTGAGGTGGGATGAGCCCTGCCAGCAATTGTGGCTCTTGTATATGACTCCCACGCGTCCGGTGCCTGGTGATAGGTACCATTGCGGCCATGCTGTGCAGCGGGCAGCTGCAACGCAGGTTCCCCGCCAGCCGGCGGGGCAGAGGGTTCCAGCCCGCCTGCTGTGTTGGAGCTTCTCAGCTAGCGGCGTGTGCAAAAAGCATCAGTGTCGTTTCCAACACAAGTGTCCCTCTTGCTCTGGCCCTCACGCCACCTCCGCATGCCCGCGGGCTGGTGGGTCACGAGGCAGAGGTAGGGGTGGGCAGGGGGCGGTCAGAGCTCCCTCTGATGGGGCTAGCCACGCAAAAGGCCCCCACCCCAATTAATATCCCTATGCTGGAACGATGGCTTTCCGCTTATCCTAGATGGGATGATGTGAGGTACCTGCTAGAAGGTTTCCAGTTTGGCTTTCGTATACCATTTAGGGGTGTTTGGGGACCACAGGATGCCCCGAACTTACTTTCTTTGAAGGGTAATGAGGAGGTCGCTGCACAAAGCATAGCTAAGGAGGTGAAGGCTATGAGAGTTGCGGGGCCCTTTACTGAATCACCATTCCCTAACTTGAAGGTCTCTCCTCTGGGGCTAGTCCCGAAAAGGACCCCAGGTGAATTTCGCTTAATTCACCATCTCTCTTACCCTGCGGGTTCCTCGGTCAATGATGCTATTCCTGATGACCTTTGCTCAGTCAGGTACACATCGTTTGATCAGGCCCTACAGATGGTACGCTCCTGTGGTCCTGGCAAAGTGTGATATCAAATCGGCATTCCGATTACTGCCAGTGCACCCCGAGGACTTTGAGCTGTTGGGTTTTCGTTTCTGAGGAAAGTTCTACGTAGATAAGGCCATGCCTTTTGGCTGTTCTATTTCATGTTCGGCATTCGAATGATTTAGCACTTTCCTCCAATGGGCCTTTGTCCGCAGGTCAAGGTCCCGGTCTGTAGCCCATTACCTCAATGACTTTTTGTTCGGGGGTGAACGGGGCTCGGACACGTGTACGCGTCTCCTTACTACATTTCAGGCGCTTATGCGGGAACTGGGTGTCCCCTTAGCGTCTGAAAAGACCGAGGGCCCAGCCACCAAGCTCACCTTTTTAGGCATTGAAATTGATACTGTGGCACAGGCATCCAGGCTACCCATGGACAAGGTGACTCGGATCACCTCGGCGATTCTGGCACTGATTGCCAAGCGTAAAGTGTCCCTTTGTGAGCTACAGGTCCTACACGGCCGCCTCAACTTTGCCTGCAGGGTGGTGACACCGGGCAGAGCATTTGCCAGGCGTCTGTGTGATGCCATGGTTGGCCTATTAAAACGCCACCACAGGGTCCAGCTGACCAGGGGCATACGGGTAGACATTTCGGTTTGGCTCACATTCCTCCAGGATTTTAACGGGGTCTCTTTTTGGAGATCAGACCTTATGGTCTGCCCTAAATTTCAAGTACAGTCGGATGCCTCCGGCTCTCTGGGTTATGGGATTTATTTTGAGGGGCGGTGGGCATATGGCCGATGGCCTCACGCATGGCAGGACATGGATCGCCTCCGCGATCTTACTTCCTGGAATTTTCCCCATTTTGGGAGCACTAATGCTATGGGGCGATAAGTGGGCCAACTCAGTGGTACACTTTTGGTGTGACAATGCTGCAGTGGTGCACATTGTTAATGCCCAGACGTCCAAACCCCTAGGGTCATGGCATTGATTCATCAATTTGTTTTGAGAAGCCTATGCCAGACATGTACCGATATTGCTGATGCTTTATCCTGCCTGCAGATCTCCCGGTTCCGTGCCTTGGCTCTGGAAGCAGAGGAATTCCCCTCGCCACTCCCGGCCAAGATTTGGACATTTGGCGAGGGGAGGTGAACCAGGCGATCGGCATGTCATTGGCACCTTGCACGCATAAGGTGTATCAACATGCTTTCATACAATTTAGAACCCTTTGTGGGCAACTACAGTTACCTGAAGTATGGCCAATACCAGTAGACCAGATTTTACAATACATGGTTTATCTTCATGGTCAGGGGTTGCCCCCCCCCCCCATACTATAGCTTCTAGGCTTTCGGCACTGGCATTTATGGCCAAGGTGCGGGGCTTCGCTGACTGCATGAATGACTTCCACATATGTCATGTTTTGGAGGGGTGGACACGTGAACGTGGCCGCCATCCAGACACACGTCACCCGATTTCACCAGAGGTTCTTACCCACCTTGCACGAGGCTGGCATAACTTATGTTATGACAGGTATGAGGTGGCTCTTTTTCACGCAGCTACCACTGTAGCCTTCTTTGGAGCACTCCGCATCAGTGAGTTGGTACCATTGTCTAAGGCGAATGCGTCTCGTAGGGCACTGGAACTCGATGATGTCTATGTTACACATGAGAGGGCTCAGTTGAGGATACGGTCCTCAAAGGTTGATCAGCACGGCGTAGGCAGTGAAGTCAGACTGCTACGATGTTCCATTGAAGACATCTGTCTGGTTGGTGCCCTACATGAGTTTTTGGCAGTGCGTGGTACGCACCCTTGCCCATTTTTCTGCCACCAGGATGGGTCTCCCCTCACTAAATTCCAGTTTTGGAAGGTGACCGGTATGGCACTTCACAGTGTGGGCCTCCCCGGGGCTCGTTACGGCACCCATTCATTTAGGATAGGCGCTGCGTCCACTGCGGCTGCGTTTGGGTACTCTGAGGCTGATATACGCCGGATGGGCAGATGGGGATCCATGCGCTTTGCATTATACGTACGCCCCCCTCCATGCATGAGTACCAGTTATGTCGTTATCCCTCTTTCTTCTTTTACAGACCCTGTGTGTCCCTGCACACCGGTGGCAGTATGGCTGGTGGGCCACAGTTACGTGCACTGGGCAGTGCAGTATGCTGCGGCGACAGAGTGGGGACCCCATCTCGGGCTACGTGCAGCTGCACGTATGCGATGGTACGGTAAGCGCGGTATGAGATGGCGGGAACTGTTGCCATTCCTGTTTTCCATCAGGGGTGCTGGACCGCCTGATGTCCTTATCCTGCACCTCAGGGGCAATGACCTCGCACAGGTCACTGGCCTCTCTTTAAAATTCACGATTTGCAGTGACCTAGCCTATTTACATTATATATGGCCGTCCACGCAGCTTCTATGGTCGGACATTGTGCCGCGACAGACTTACAGGGGAGGCATTGACCTCCGTGCCCTTGACCGCGCTCGCCGGTCAGTAAACAGGGCTGTTGCCTGGTTCCTGGCAGACAAGGGCTTTGGGACAGCCATCTGGCACCCTAGGATAGGCTTGCAGGATTACGATCTCTATGCAGGAGATGGGGTCCACTTGTCGGCCAGAGGTATGAACCTCTTTCTTGAGGATATGCAAGCAGGCCTGGTGACCGAGCTGACGGTCTGGGGGGGGTGAGTCATCATGGATGCCTCCCAGTGTGGCGGGTAGCACTGGTAATGTAAAGATTTATGACCCATAGGTATCCGGCAGGTTCGCAATTGACTGGCCAACACGTAGACAGGTACAGGGGAAATAGGTTTGGCCGGTCAAGGGTGAACCAGGCAAGGGGTGATGTCAGGAGCTTCACAGCCTGCATCACCTTGATATTTAACGGATACACGTCATAGGGTGGGGTTAGTAGATAGTTTATTGACTCCGGTCAACAATTTGTTTGTGTCAACAAACAAATTGATACATATAGTTGCATGTAGCCAATTGCCATTGGCATTTTGGGAGGAACCTTACCAGTGTTACTGCGGCCTGCTTGCCTTAAAGAATTACAATTGGATGATCACACCAATTGAAAATTATAATTCGGACTAGGGCATTATTCAATAAAAGTGGCCCGATGCCTTTATCCATATACCGGTGTCTGAGTCTTTCTTTGGGGGGTGTGCCTGCAATGAAAGTGCGGTGCCAAAATGGCCACCACGGTCTTTGCAGGCCCCCCCCCACCCGGACTCAGACATCTGGGTGAGTTAGGGGGTGTGGCCACTCCTCTATAAAAGGAGTGGCCACGAGGCAGCCGAGCTGCCATTTTAGAAAGCGACGGAGCGGAGAAGTTTTTCCCTCCACCCCCTCCCTAGTGAACAGTGTGCTTTTTTGGTCGCTTCAGGGCCGGGTGGGAGTTTTTGGCTTGAACCTACAATTGACTCTCTGGTTCTCGCTTTTTTGCCCATCCCACATTGTTGCTAGTGTTTGAGAAAAGGGGTAAGTTAACTTTAGTCACTTTTGGTGGGTAGCACTGGTAAGGTAAAGATTTATGACCCATAGGTATCTGGCAGGTTCGCAATTGACTGGCCAACACGTAGACAAGTACAGGGGAAATAGGTTTGGCCGGTCAAGGGCGAACCAGGCAAGGGGTGATGTCAGGAGCTTCACAGCCTGCATCATCTTGATATTTAACAGATACACGTCATAGGGTGGGGTCAGTAGTTTATTGACTCCGGTCAACAATTTGTTTGTGTCAACAAACAAATTGATACAAATAGATACATGTAGCCAATTGCCATTGGCATTTTGGGAGGAACCCTACCAGTGTTACTGCGGCCTGCTTGCCTTAAATAATTATAATTGGATGATTACACCAATTGAAAGTTATAATTCGGACTAGGGCATTATTCAATAAAAGTGGCCCGATGCCTTTATCCATATACCACTGTCTGAATCTTTCTTTAGTGGGTGCGCCTGCAATGTTTGTTCATATTCTCTAACAGTTTTAGGATGGGTGGTTAGGAGTATAATGTGGCAGCTTCTTGACATATTTTTCATGCCTATTCTACTTTGGTTTTAAACAATGGTAAAAAAATGTATGTCTTTGTACTGAGGTACCTGTAACATAATTGTATAATTTAGGAATGCTAGAGAATTTTTTTTGGTCTGCCTTGTAAGCGAACCAATCTAACTTTCACTTCACAAATTATAGATTGGAAGATATGCAGATTAGAACTCTGTATTCTCCAGTGTCCTGAATTGTGTTATGTAGGTCTTGGCTCAATGAGTGGATTTTAGGGAAAGCTGTGTACAAAATCTATACATTATAACAAGCTGTTTATAAATTTAATTACACATATTCATTCTTTGCAGGCGCACCCCCCAAAGAAAGACACCGGTATATGGATAAAGGCATTGGGCCACTTTTATTGAATAATGCCCTAGTCCAAATTATAACTTTCAATTGGTACTCATCCAATTATAATTCTTTAAGGCAAGCAGGCCGCAGTAACACTGGTAAGGTTCCTCCCAAAATTGCCAACGGCAATTGGCTACAATGTATCCATTTTGTATCAATTTGTTTGTTGACACAAACAATTTGTTGACCGTAGTCAATAAACTATCTACTGACCCCACCCTCTGACCTGTATCCATCAAATCACGGGGTGATGCATGCTGAAAAGCTCGTGCCATCACCCCTTGCCTGGTTTGTCGTTGACCGGTCAACGTTATTAAACCTGTACCTGTCTAAATGTTGGCCAGTCAATTGCGAACCTGCCGGATACCTATGGGTCATAAATCTTTACCTTACCAGTGCTACCCGCCTAAGTGACCAAAGTCAAGAACAAGAAAAACCCCTATATCAAACCTCAGCAACAGTGTGGGATGGTCAAAAAAGCAAGAACCCAAGGGCCAATTGTGGGTTCCAACCAAAAATTCCCACCCAGCCCTGAAGCGACCAAAATATCACACTGTTCACTAGGGAGGGGGTGGAGGGAAAACTTCTCCACTCCGTCGCTCTTTTTAAAATGGCAGCTCGGCTGCCTCGTGGCCACCCCTTTTATAGAGGGGTGGCCATGCCCCCTAACTCACCCGGATGTCTGAGTCCGGGTGGGGGGCCCCGCAAAGAGTGCGGCGGCCATTTTTGGTGCCACGCTTTCATTGCAGGCGCACCCCCCCAAAGAAAGACTCAGACACCGGTATATGGATAAAGGCATTGGGCCACTTTTATTGAATAATGCCCTAGTCCCAATTATAACTTTCAATTGGTACTCATCCAATTATAATTCTTTAAGGCAAGCAGGCCGCAGTAACACTGGTAAGGTTCCTCCCAAAATTGCCAACGGCAATTGGCTACAATGTATCCATTTTGTATCAATTTGTTTGTTGACACAAACAATTTGTTGACCGTAGTCAATAAACTATCTACTGACCCCACCCTCTGACGTGTATCCGTCAAATCACGGGGTGATGCATGCTGAAAAGCTCGTGCCATCACCCCTTGCCTGGTTTGTCGTTGACCAGTCAACGTTATTAAACCTGTACCTGTCTAAATGTTGGCCAGTCAATTGCGAACCTGCCGGATACCTATGGGTCATAAATCTTTACCTTACCAGTGCTTCCCGCCTAAGTGACCAAAGTCAAGAACAAGAAAAACCCCTATATCAAACCTCAGCAACAGTGTGGGATGGGCAAAAAAGCCAGAACCCAAGGGCCAATTGTGGGTTCCAACCAAAAATTCCCACCCAGCCCCGAAGCGACCAAAATATCACACTGTTCACTAGGGAGGGGGTGGAGGGAAAACTTCTCCTCTCCGTCGCTCTTTTTAAAATGGCAGCTCGGCTGCATCGTGGCCACCCCTTTTATAGAGGGGTGGCCATGCCCCCTAACTCACCCGGATGTCTGAGTCCGGGTGGGGGGGGGGCGCAAAGAGTGCGGCGGCCATTTTTGGTGCCACGCTTTCATTGCAGGCGCACCCCCCCCAAAGAAAGACTCAGACACCGGTATATGGATAAAGGCATTGGGCCACTTTTATTGAATAATGCCCTAGTCCCAATTATAACTTTCAATTGGTACTCATCCAATTATAATTCTTTAAGGCAAGCAGGCCGCAGTAACACTGGTAAGGTTCCTCCCAAAATTGCCAACGGCAATTGGCTACAATGTATCCATTTTGTATCAATTTGTTTGTTGACACAAACAAATTGTTGACCGTAGTCAATAAACTATCTACTGACCCCCACCCTCTGACGTGTATCCGTCAAATCACGGGGTGATGCATGCTGAAAAGCTCGTGCCATCACCCCTTGCCTGGTTTGTCGTTGACCAGTCAACGTTATTACACCTGTACCTGTCTAAATGTTGGCCAGTCAATTGCGAACCTGCCGGATACCTATGGGTCATAAATCTTTACCTTACCAGTGCTACCCGCCACACGGGGAGGCGTCCATGATGACTCACTGCCCCCCCCTCCAAGACCGTCAGCTCGGTTGCCAGGCCTGCTTGCACCACACCCAGACGAGGTACATACCTCCAGCCGACAGGTGGACCCCTTCCCCTGCCTACCGGCAATTTTTTGTAAGCCTATCCTCAGGTGTCCAATGGCTGTCTCCCAGCCATGCTTGAGCAAGGGACTGAGCAACAGCCCTGTCCACTGACTGCCGGAACAGTCCGAACCACGGAGATCCACGTCTCCCCTAAATTGGTGTCTCGGCACGACGTTAGACCATAGCGACCGTGTGTAAGCCACACATGATATAAAACGCCAGGTCACAGCCCCTCGACAATTTAGTAACAGCAGTGATCCATATAAGATCGTTGCCGCCGAGGTGCCTATTAAGAACATCGGGCGGTCCAGCATCCCCTACGGACATCAGGAATGACAACAGTTCCCACCCCTTTGTGCCGCGCATACCATACCATCGCATACGTACGGATGCACACAGCCCAAGTCGGGGTTCACTCCCTGTCGCCGCAGCATATACTGCTGCCCAGTGTACATAGCTGCGGCCCACCAGCCCCACTGCCACCGGTGTGTAGAGACACACAGGATCTGTAAAAGAGGAGAAGAGGTTAAGGATATAACTAGGTACTCGTACAGTGAGGGCATGTACATATAAGAAATTGCGCATACACGCATGTCCGCCTCTGAGTACTCCAAACGTAGCCGCGATCATTGCGACGCCAAATAAATGGGTACCAAAACGGGCCCCCACACCGCGAAGCACGGCACCGGTCACCCTTAGTAACATTACTTGGCAAGGGTAGACCTATCCTGGTGGCAGAAAAACAGGCTGGGGCGCGCAGCAGGCACTGTCGAAATTCATGTAGGGCACCAACCGAACAGATGTCTCCAATAAAACTTCATAGCAGTCTGACTCTACTGCCTACACCATGCTGAACAACCTGTGAGGACCGTATCCCCACTTGAGCCCACTCATGTATGACAGAGACATCGTCGAGTTCCAGTGCCCTACGAGACACATCCGCCTTACACAGATGGTACCAACTCTGGCACCCACTCATTGATGCGGAGCGCTACAAAGAAGGCCACCGTGGTAGCCGCATAAAAAAGAGCTGCCTCATACCTGTCAAAACATAGGTTAGGCCAGCCTCGTGCAAGGTGTGTGAGCACCCCTGGGGAAATTGGGTGCCGAGTGTCCGGGCGGCGGCCACGATCCCGTGTCCACCCCTCCAAAACGTGCCGTATGCGAAAATCATTCATGCTGTCAGCAAAACCCCCCACCTTGGCAACAAATGCCAATGCTGACAGCCTTGATGCTATAGTGCGGGGAGCGAGGCCCTGACTGTGTAAATGAACCATGAATTGTAAAACCTGTGCCACTGGAATGGGCCACAACTCTGGCAACCGAAGATGCACACGAAAGCTATTAAATTGAACTAAAGCATGATGATACGCCTTACGCGTGCGGGGCGCCAAGGACATGCCAATCGCCCGGTTCACCTCTCCTTGCCAAATGTCCAAATCTCAGCCGGAAGTGGCAAGGGGAATTCCTCTGCGTCCGGAGCCAAGGCGTGGAACCGGGGGATCTGCAGGCGGGATAAAGCATCAGCAATATCATTATCAATGCCTGGTACATGTCTGGCCCTGAAAAGCACGTTAAGGCGTAGGCTACGTAACACGAATTGGTGAACTAAAGCCATCACCCTGGGTGATTTAGATGTCTGAGCATTGACAATGTGCACTACTGCAGCATTGTCACACCAAAAACGGACCACTGAGTCGGCCCACTCCTTGCCCCATAGCATCAAAGCTCCCAGGATTGGAAAAAACTCAAGGAATGTAAGATCGTGGAGGCGATCTGTGCCCCGCCATTCTGGAGGCCATTGGCCATAAGCCCACCTCCCCTGGAAGTACATCCCATATCCCAGGGAGCCGGAGGCATCCGACTGCACTTGAAACCTAGGTGAAACTAAAAGGTTGGACCTCCAAAAGGATACCCCGTTGAATTCCCGCAGGAATGAGAGCCAAACCAAAAGGTCAGCCCGCATGCCCCTAGTCAGTCGGACCCTATGATGGCGCCTTGTCAAGCCAGACATGGCATCGCACAGGCGCCGAGCAGGCGTAACCACCCTGCAGGCAAAGTTAAGATGGCCATGCAGTACCTGAAGCTGTCTAAGTGACACCTTACGTTTGGCCAGCAAGGCCAAAATCATCGCAGAGATCCGGGTAACCTTGTCAATGGGTAACCGGGATGCCTGTGCGACCGTGTCGATTTCGATACCCAGAAATATGAGGGTAGTGGATGGGCCCTTGGTATTTTCGGGCGCTAAAGGGACACCCAGTTCCTGCATTAGCATCTGAAATGTGGTGAGGAGACGCGTGCACGTGTCCAAGCCCCGTTCACCCCCGAACAAAAAGTCATCGAGGTAATGGGCTACAGACCGAGACCCGGACCTGCGAAGAAAGGCCCACTGAAGGAAGGTGCTAAAACGTTCAAATGCTGAACAGGATATAGAGCAGCCAAAAGGCATGGCCTTATCTACATAGAACTTCCCTTGGAATCGAAAACCCAATAGCTCAAAGTCCTCAGGGTGCACTGGCAACAATCGGAATGCCGATTTGATGTCACATTTTGCCAGGAGGGCACCCGGACCACAAGAGCGCACCATCCGTAGGGCTTGATCAAAGGACGTATACCTGACCGAACAAAGGTCATCAGGGATAGCGTCATTGACAGAATAACCTGCCGGGTACGATAAATGGTGGATTAAACGAAATTCCCCCGGGGCCTTCTTGGGTACCAACCCCAGAGGGGAGACCTTCAGGTTGGGGAAGGGTGGCACAGAAAAGGGGCCTGCCACCCTCTTGGCCCCAACCTCCTTAGCAATACTCAGTGCAGCCACCTCCTCTCTACCCTTCAGGGACAGTAAATTGGGTGCATCTTGGGGTCCCCGCACTCCTTTGAATGGGATTTGGAAGCCCCACTGGAAACCCTCAAGGAGGTACTTTGCATCCTCTCTCCTCGGATAAGTTGAGAGCCATCGCTCCATCATATACACATTAACTGGGGGGGGCCTTTTGCCTGGCTAGCTCCCTCAGCAGCCGCTCTGCCCGCTCCCTGTCCACCTCTACCTCTGCCCCGCGACCCGCCGGCCCACGGACATGCGGCGGCGGCGTGGGGGCCGGCGCAAGAGGGACACTCATGTTTGTATCGGCACTGCCGTTTATTGCACACACCGCTGGCCGAGAAGCTCCAACACAGCAAGCGGGCTGGAACCCCCTGCCCCGCCAGCTGGCGGGAAGCCTGCGTTGGAGCAGCTCGCTGAACGGCATGGCTACAATGATACCTATCCCCAAGCGCCGGACGTGTGGGGGTCATGTATAATAGCCACAATTTCTGACAGGGCTCATCCCATCGCATCTCCGGGTGCAATGGCACCCTCATTCTGAATTCCTTATTGTAAGCCAACCACGGCGGGCCAGGAAAATTCACCATCGCCCTGTAAATATTGTCCAAATATTGGACCATAGGAATGGCCAGGTCTGGCCGGGCTCTGAGATACACCGCCATATAAATAAGATATGCAGGCAACCAGTTGGCCCAGGTGCGTGGTGGCTTACGACGGCGGGACAGCTCTTTGTCATCCTGTCCCTCTCTCTCCTCCTTAGTAGGCTCACGGTTCAATAGGGAGAATATATCCACGTACTCCCCCCACCAAATCTTTTCCCTCGTGACCTGGGACAAATGATCACGAAGGGGCAACGAATAACCAGCCATCGGCAAAGCCGTCACCGGCACATTAGGTACCCGGGGCATGCGCAGCGGAACCTGGACAGTCCCTGCGATGCCTGGCACTAGCCCGGGGGTGGAAACCCCCACCCCCAACGTTGCACCAGTCTGGAACCAAGGGGCACTGGTATAAGGTTGCAACAGATGCCCACTCGCCCCAACATTACGAGGCCATGGCCACTGAACCCCACCATTGGAAGTGGACTGCTATGTGGGTGCATTAACTTGAACCTGATACTCACTAGTTGCACCCCCGTGAGCCGCCCCCACTGGGGGTCCCGGCCCACGGCGGGCGTCGGAGCTCGCGACCGGAATCGAGCTCTGGGGCTGCACCTGACCACTCTCCTGCTGTATCTCTGGCTGAACTGGGAGCTGCGAGACACTGGCCAGGGTAGGCCGGAGCATCTCCAGCAGCTCAACCCGGCTAGCCGCTTGCTGCAGTGTGGCGGTCATTGAGGCAGGCGGAGGACCCAAAGGTGCCCCCGCAGCAAATGAAGGGCCACCAGGCACGGGGATGTGTGCCATCCCTAAGGACGCCTCAAGCACTGCTAAACGCGTTAGCAATGCATCAACTGCCACAGATCCCCCAGTATAGAGTGGGCCGGGTGGGCCGGACGGCCCACCAGGCATTGGACCAGAAACCCCTACATGAGAGCCCGGGCCCGAATAGGGCCATGCCCAAAATTCCGGCCCATGAGGGGCCGGAGGTGGAACGTGCTGCGCACCAGCACCGGACCCACCCCCGCTGCCTGGACCCATGGCCGGTATCTGCGGGCCAAGGGCCGAAGCCCCGGAAGGGCCAGCTGAAGGCTGACTGGCCAAGGGCCAAGCAGCCTGCATCGCCCCACCGGTATCGGTGGGGATTGAGTCCTGGTGCATGGGCACAGCCCTGGTCCTCCGACCCAAGGGCTGGCCCCCACGCTGCGCAGGGCCAAAAGTCCTCCCCGCGGGCCGCGGCTTCGTCGCCGAGGCCCTTCGTTTAGGAGGCATATCTAAGGAGCAGGATCCCTTTCCAGGGATCGAAGAGCAGAGAAAAGGCACCGAGGAGCCCGCAAGCCAAAGGCTCCGTGCCAAATCCTTCCTTCCCAGCCGGGAAGGACCAAGGGGGAACAAACAGTGACGGAGAAAACTTCTCCTCTCCGTCACTCTTTTTAAAATGGCAGCTCGGCTGCCTCGTGGCCACCCCTTTTATAGAGGGGTGGCCACGCCCCCTAACTCACCCAGATGTCTGAGTCCGGGTGGGGGCCCCCGCAAAGGGCGCGGCGGCCATTTTGGCGCCGCACTTTCATTTGCTTTTTAATATGGAAACTGAATGGAACAAATAGATGACTGAATACTTGGGGAAATGACAAAGACTAGATATGGACTGAATTTTACCTGGACGTTTGTGATATAAAAGGGAAGCATTTTGGTTACTATTACAAGAGAATACCGTCTCTTCTTTTGCTATGGCTTTTCCTTTTCACTCCCCTCCATTACTAATATCTAATAAAGGAGGAATAATTCTTTTTACAATTGTCTCTTAATATTGTAAGGGGGTGCATACCCATTAATGCTTTCTTTGCAGAAGTGCTAAGAACCCAAAGTCTCAGGATGCCATTTTTTCTCTGGGTACTTTGAATTGTGAAAAGAATCTAGCTTCTGAAAGGTAGAGAACGTTGTCTGCTGTACATTTTACATAGAGAGAATTTTCCTTTCCTGGGCCCATTGTGATCCTGGCAAAAGCATATAATATAGTACACCACATTTAATCCACCTCGGTTCCCGATCACCTTGACTTACGTTTGCTGTGGTTTATGACTGGAAATCCGGAGGAAATGATCTCCTGGTTTATGATTTTTTTTTGGCCTTATGACTGGGAATTCCCCAGAGTGCATTGCACCTGGGGGGGGATATAAGGCCACCTGCAACCATTTTGGCTTCTCTGGGTGGCACAATATTCTGAAGCTATCGCTAAGGTGTAGGATTTAGAAGACATCCTTTAGCAACAGCTCCGGAAGAGACATCATGAATGTGCAAGGCAAGGTTGCCCCACTGTTCGATTGCCTCCCCCCCCCCCCTTTGCAGCACTGACCCTGTCACAGAAGGGAGGGAAAGGTGATAGATCGCAGTGGGGTGACCTTGCCTTATGCATTCACGGTACCTCTTCCAGAGTCATCACTAAAGCGTAGGATGTCTTTTAAATCCCATGCCTTAGTGATGACTCTGGAAGAGGCGCCATGAATGTGCAAAGGCAAGGACACCCCACTGTGATCAATCACCTCTCCCTCCCTTCGCAGCACCAATGTGGGCACAGAAGAAGGGGAGAACTGAGTTGTTCATCTTGCCTGGCTGCAATGTGTTCAGTGGGGGAGCACCAGTGGCTGGACAAACCACTCCTCTTCATTGCCCATCACCGACCCTGAGGAAGAAGTGCTGGAGCCTAGGCAAGGTAGGGAAAGGTAGGCAGCTTAGCTCCCTCATTTATATTCCTCTTTACCACACATCCTGCATTTTCTTTTCTTTTCTTCTTTTTTGGGAAGTTGGGAATGTGGTTTGTTTGTTTGTTTTTGAAATTTCAATGCATCCCTATGGGAAAATGTGCTTTGGTTTACGATTGATCCTGTTTCCGACAAAACTGTCAGAATGGACTAAAATCGTAAACCGGGGTTTTACTGTAATTGTTTGCTGGTATGGCAAATTAAAGAATCAAGCTATCATTTCTTTATAACTTAAAAGCACAAACAGCCTTCATTATATAAGCCAGCAAAGGGGAGGGGAGGGGCTACCACATCACCTACTTTGCCAGCCAGGTTTTTAGATCTTCTCTGAAGGCAATAGCTCGGTTTGATTCCTTCATAAAAAGCAATGCCAGGAGCCCTCTCCTCTACTATTATGGAATTATTATTATTGAATTATCTACTGATTGACTGACAGTGCTTCTCTAGGGATTCAGGCAGGGAACTGACTTTGGCCACTCCTTTCCTCCCCCTTATTAAGTTGCTCAGTGCCAATATTTGAAATTTAAGGTTGTCAGGATAGCAATCACTCATGCTTGGTAAAATATTATGTGTCTTAAGGGCACAACATGAATAAGACAACTAACATGCATTTGCTGATATAACTTGTATGACTACACCCTCTCTCTATTTTAAATTCAAATAGAATGAAACAGTTACATTTTTAATACAAATTAAGCTATTCTACCACAAGAAGGAATAATTAAGCATGAGAAGGCAAAACAACAACACACATAGTATACATATGGATATATATGGATATCTAAATATATATTCTTAGAAGAAAGAAGAAACCTTCACTAATGTCTAGCAATTTTTCTCCTAAGTAAAAAATTATTCTTGGATTGTCATTTTTCTGTTTTTATGAAACAGATGGATATGTGCATATCAATTCATGTTTGTCATTGTGGACAAGCATTGATTCACATTAAGTGTTTCACTGGCAGCTGAATATATAATCAACATACTACATATTAAGTAATATTATTGAGCCAAGTATCCACCATCTTTTAATTACACATTTTGGGTTTTTCCCTTCAGGTGTACAACATAAACATAAGAACATAAGAACAGCCTTGCTGGAACAGGCCACAGCCCATCCAGTCCAGCATTCTGTCTCACACAGTGGCTCACCATTTCCTTCAGGGTATTCCCAAGGAGATGCCTTCACCTGCTTAGGATTCCCTGGAAATGGCATTGAGAGATATCCTGCCTATCTCTCCAACCCGGAGGTTGTCCTTAGGTAGCCATAATTATAGCCATTGATACTCTTGTCCTCCATGAACTTGTCTAATCCTTTCTTAAAGCTGTCAAGACTGACAGCTGTCACCACTTCTTCTGGCAGGGAGTTCCATAGACCAGTAATCCTCTGGGTGAAAAAGTACTTTCTCTTATTTGTTTGAGAACTAGTACCCAAAAGTTTCATGGAGTGTCCCCTAGTTCTAGTGTTGTGCGATAGGGAAAACAGTTTTTCCTTATCCACTTTGTCCACACCGTGCATGATTTTATAAACTTCAATCAGGTCACCTCTTAGACGCCGTCGTTCAAGAGTGAAAAGGCCCAACCGTTGCAGCCTCAGATGGTAAGGAAGGTGTTCCAGTCCCCTAATCATTCTGGTTGCCCTCCTCTGTACTTTCTCCAACTCCATAATATCCTTCTGGAGGTATGGCGACCAGAACTGTACACAGTATTCCAGATGGGGCCTCACCATAGATTTATAAAGAGGCAAAATGACACTTGCTGAATTATTTTCTATACCCTTCCTAATGATCCCTAACATTGAGTTTGCTTTTTTCACTGCTGAGGCACACTGGGTTGACACCTTCATTGAGCTGTCCACCAGGACACCAAGGTCCCTTTCCTGGTTTGTCGCAGAGAGTTCAGACCCCATCAGTTTATAAATGTAATTGGGGTTTTTTGCCCCAACATGCATCACTCTGCACTTACTGATGTTGAAGCTCATTTGCCACTGTTTTGCCCACTCCCCCAGTGTCAAGAGATCCCTCTGGAGCTCTTCACAATCTCTCACAGTTTTCACTACCCTGTATAATTTAGTGTCGTCAGCAAATTTGGCTACCTTGCTTTTTACTCCTACCTCTAGATCATTTATGAAGAGGTTGAAAAGCAGGGGTCCCAGTACTGAACCTTGGGGGACCCCACTCTTTACTTCCCTCCACTTGGAGAAGTGTCCATTTAGTGCTACCCTCTGTTTCCTGTCCCTTAGCCAGTTGCTGATCCAGGACAAGACCTGTCCCTTTATTCCATGACTGGTAAGTTTATTCAAGAGCCTTTGGTGTGGGACCTTGTCAAAAGCCTTCTGAAAGTCCAGATAAACAATGTCAACTGGATCCCCCTTATCCACATGCTTGTTGACACTCTCAAAAAATTCCAACAGATTAGTGAGGCATGATTTGCCCTTGCAAAAGCCATGTTGGCTCTCCTTTAGCAGCGCCTCCTCTTCTATGTACCTATTAATTCTATCTTTTAGGATGGTTTCCATCACTTTACCTGGGACACATGTCAAACTGACAGGCCGGTAATTTCCTGGATCACCCCTGGATCCTTTTTTGAAAATTGGTGTTACATTCGCTACCTTCCAGTCATCAGGCACAAACCCTGATTTGAGGGAAATATTATATATTTTGGCTAGGAGATCAGCAATTTCATCTTTAAGTTCCCTGAGAACTCGTGGATGGATGTCATCTGGTCCTGGTGATTTGTTAGTGTTTAGTTTAACAAGACATGCAAGGACCTCCTCCCTGGTTATTTCTATCTTGCTTAATTCTTCGGTTTCCCTCCCTACGAAGATAGGTTCTGTTTTGGGCATGTGGTCTCTATCTTCTTCAGTGAATACTGAAGCAAAGAATTCATTGAGTCTCTCTGCAATCTCTGTTTCCTCTTTAATAACCCCTTGCCTTCCATTGTCATCTAATGGTCCAATGGCCTTCCTAGTTGGGTTCTTACTTCTAATGTACTTAAAGAAGTCTTTGTTATTCCTCTGAGTATTTTTAGCTATACGCTCCTCAAAGTCTTGCTTTGCTTTCCTGATTGTTGCCTTGCATTTGTTCTGCCAGAATTTATGTTTCTGCCTGCTGTCCTCATTTGGACAAGCCTTCCATCTTCTAAATGAGCTTTTCTTGCTCTTGATCACTTCCCGAACAGCTCCTGTAAGCCACATTGGAGTCCTCTTGGACCTGGCAGTGCCCTTTTTCCTTTTGGGTATGCATTCCAATTGGGCCTCTGTTATTGTTTTTGTAAACAGCCTCCATGCCTCTTGGAGTGTTTGGACTCTCTCAATTTTCCCTTTCAGCTTATTTTTTACTAGTTTCCTCAACTTTGGGAAATTTCCTTTTTGAAAATTTAAGGTCTCTGTGTTAGATTTTATCAGTGACTTGCGGTCTATGTTCAAGTTAAACATAATTGAGTTGTGGTCACTGTTCCCTATTGGATCAGTCACATTAACATCTTGCACCAGATCCTGAGTATTACTCAGGATCAAGTCAAGGATTCTTGTACCTCTAGTTGGGTCTTCAACCATCTGTCCCAGGGAACAATCATTGAGCATATCTAGGAACTTTATCTCTTTATCATGTGCTGAACAACAGTTCACCCAGTCTATGTGAGGGTAATTGAAGTCCCCCATTATAACCAGGCTTCCCTTCCTGGATGCCTCCTTTACAACATTCTCCAACTGCCAGTCTCCCTCAAGAGTTTGGGTCGGAGGCCGATAGTATATGCCTACTGTTAGACCATCCTTGTGGCCTGGTACTCTTACCCACAGAGCTTCTAATGGTGACTCTAAATCACCTAGATATTCCAATTCATAAGATTTTATCACTTCTTTGACATACAAGGCTACACCACCTCCTGTTTTCCCCTTCCTATCCTTCCTGTACAGTTTGTAGCCTGGGATAACTGTATCCCATTGGTTATCATCCGTCCACCAGGTTTCAGTGATACCAATAATATCAATATTCTTATCTATTGCTAAGTATTCCAGCTCCCCTATTTTGTTCCGGAGGCTTCTGGCATTTGTATACAAGCATTTATATATGCATTTCTGACACAGTCTTTTGTGTCCAGTTGCATTGTTAGACTGCCTCTTGCATCCTTCTGCTAGAATGTAGAAGTGTAGAACTTTCTTAAACAACAGAACGAAATATAATAGGAATAAGCGCAAAATTCTACACTGGGTGGGGGAGGAATGCAAAGTTAGATGATGGGGATACTTGGCTCAGTAATATAACAAATGAGAAGGATCTTTGAATTGTTAAAGTCCATACTGTTGTTGTTCAGTCGCACAGTTGATTCCGACCCTTTGCGACCCTATGGACCATTGTTCTCCAGGCATCTCTGTCCTCCACCATCCCCCTCAGTCCTCCCAGTTCTGTGCCCATTGTGTCTACAATACCATCTATCCATCTCATCTTTGGCCTCCCCCTTCTTCTTTTGCCCTCCACCTTTCCCAACATCACGGCCTTCTCAAGTGAGTCCTCCCTTCTCATTTGATGCCCAAAGTACTTTAGCCTCATCTTTACTATTTGACCTTCCAATGAGCAGTCAGGGTTGATTTCTTCTAAGATTGACCTATTTGTTCTCCTCGCTGTCCAGGGTACCCTCAAAACTCTCCTCCAACACCACATTTCAAAGGCATCTATTCTTCTGCGTTCAGCTTTCCTAATTGTCTGTACATTACCACTGGGAATACCATTGCTTTGACTATGCGAATTTTTGTTTTCAAGGTGATGTCTCTGCTTTTCACTATGTTCCCCAGGTTTCTCATAGCTTGTCTCCCAAGAATCAGTCGCCTTTTTATTTAATGGCTACAGTCACCATCTGCAGTGATCTTAGATCCTAGGAAAGTAAAATCTGTCACTGCTTCTACTTTTCCCCCATCTATTTTCCAGGGACTGATCGGACCTGTTGCCATTATCTTGGTTTTCTTGATTTTAAGTCTCAAGCCAGCTTTTGCACTTTCCTCCTTCAATCCAGTTCAGAGGTTCTTTAGGTCTTCCTCACTTTCTGCAATTAGGGTGGTATCGTCTGCATATCTCAGATTGTTGATGTTTCTCCCAGCAATTTTTATCCCATATTGTGATTCCTCCATCCCTGCATTGCGCATTATGTGCTCTGTGTATAAGTTGAATAAGCAGGGTGACAAAATGCAGCCTTGTCTTACTCCTTTTCCTATTCCAAACCACTCCGTCATTCCGTGTTCTGTCCTAACTGTTGCTTCTTGATTCATGTACAGATTTTTCAGGAGGCATATGAGATGCTCTGGTATTCCCATCTCTTTAATCACTTGCCACATCTTGTTGTGATCCACACAATCAAATGCCTTAGTGTAGTCAATAAAGCAAAAGTAAACTTGTTTCTGGTATTGCTTTGTTTTCTCCATGATCCAACGTATGTTGGCAATGTGGTCTCTAGTCCCCCTGCCTCTTCTGAAACCACCCTTTTTTGGGATTGGAACATTTTCTGATCTTTTCCAATCTTGTGGCCACTGTTTTGTTTTCCAAATCTGCTGGCATATTGAATGCAGTAATTTGATGCTTCGAAAAATTCAACTGGGATACCATCATCTCCACTAGCTTTGTTGTTTGCAGTGCTCTTTAGGGCCATTCTGACTTCACTCTCCAGGATGTCTGGCTCTAGTTCAATTTCTTCATCATTGTGACTATCAGGAGTGTTGAGGTCCTTTTTGTAGAGGTCCTCTGTGTACTCTTTCCATCTTTTCTTAATCTCTTCTGCATCAGCTAGCTCCTTTCCGTCTTTGTCCCTTATCATGGTCATTTTTGCTTTAAATGTTCCCTTGATTTCCCCGATTTTTTTGAAAAGATCTCTAGTCCTGCCTCTTTTGTTGTTTTCCTCCATTTCTTTGCACTGTTCTTTTAGGTAGTTTTCCTTATCTCTCCTTGCTTTTCTTTGAAATTCTGTGTTCAAATGATTGTATTTTTTCCTTTCTCCTTTGACTTTTGCGTTCCTTCTTTCCTCTGCTGTTTTAAGAGCCTCATCAGACAGCCACTTTGCTTTCTTACTCTTCTTTTCTTTTGGTATGGTTTTCTTTGCTGCTTCCTGCATGATGTCCCTCTTCTCTGTCCATAATTCTTGTGGCACTCTATCTATTGAGTCTAAGCCATTGAATCTGTTCATCACCTCCACCGCGGATTCTTTAGGGATGCTGTCTAGGTGATATCTGTCTGGTCTCCTTGTTTTCCCTATTTTCTTTAGTCTAAGCCTGAATTTTGCAATCAGTAGGTTGTGATCTGAGCCACAGTCTGCTCCAGGTCTTGTTTTTTGCTGACTGTATAGAGGTTCTCCTTCTTTGGCTGCAGAGTATGTAATCAATCTGGTTTCGGTGTTGGCCATCTGGTGATGTCCATGTGTAAAGTCGCCTCTTGTGTTGCTGGAAGAGAGTGTTTGATATGACCAGTGCGTTCTCTTGGCAGAACTGTATCAGTCTTTGCCCTGCTTCATTCTGTGTTCCAAGCCCAAACTTGCCTGTTATTCCCTCCACTTTTTGATTTCCTACTTTGGCGTTCCAATCTCCTAAAATAATTTGGACATCATTTCTTGGTGTCTGTTCTATGAGGTGTTGTAAGTCCTCATAGAACTGGTCCACTGTGGCTTCATCTGCACCCATGGTTGGTGCGTATATTTGGATCACAGTAACATTGAAAGGTTTGCCTTGAATTCTTACTGACATCATTCTGTCATTTTTGAGGTTGTATCCCATTACTGCTTTTCTCACTCTTTTATTGACAATTATGGCTACTCCATTTCTTCTAAGGTTTTCTTATCCACAGTAGTAGATATGATGGTTTCCAGAGCTGAATTCGCCCATCCCTGTCCATTTTAGCTCATTGATTCCCAAGATGTCAATGCTTATTCTTTCCATCTCATTTTTTACCACTTCCAGTTTACCTTGGTTCATTGATCTCACATTCCATGTCCCTATGCAGTGTTGCTCCTTACAACATTGCATTTCTCCTCCCCCTTTCCTGTCCCTCCCCTTCCTCCACTCTGTGGTGTTAAGCATCCTGTATCATCTAGCCTGCTCCTTTGTTTTGCCTTTTGTTTTGGTCCATAGGGTTCTCTTGGCAATCTTTGTGGCATCGTTTGCCGGTTTCTACGCCATTTTTTTCTCACATCATACATCATATCACAGTTTTAAAGGGTTTAAAACAGTTTAAACATCTTATCATGCATATTATCACACTCTAAATCACAGTCTCTATGTTAATTGCTATATTAAGTCAGTGTAAAGTCTCTATGTCAGTTGCTATATTAAGTGAGCTACATTTTTTGCACATCAGCTACTTATCCTTGCGTCATCACCCCCCAGCTGGGGTTGTGGTCTCTGGGCGGCCCCTTGCTCCAGGGACATCGCAGCGCCGGGTGGTGGATGTTCCCCCCGCAGCACAGCTGGTCCTCCTGCTCTGCCTCTGGCAGTGGCGGTGGATGGTGACCTTTCCCGCCGCCTGCCTGGTCGTCCCCAACCCTGGCTGGGGTGGTTTCGCGGCTGCTCCTGGCTGCGGGCAGCCTCTCCGCGGCGGCGGTGGATGGCGACCAAGATGAAGTCCATACTATTCCATTATTATTGTTTGGATGATACTCATCAATTTTACATACTTGTTTCCCATTCTATCAACAGAAAATACCTACAGTGAATTATGTTGCTGTTTCCTTAAAAACTCTTTCCTGAATCCTATCAAAAGCTTTTTATACTGAATCATTTGGAAACTAAGTGAGAATAGATGCTTAAGGATAAATTACTACAGGTGATGGTTTTGAGCACATCTTGTAAACTGAAGTGTTGCCATAAACTTTATTAACCTTAGCAAGTGTGTGAGAAGTTGTTAGACTCTGAAGAAAAATGGAGAATACCTCCAAAACAAATGTTATAGACTCATCAACTTCAGTCACCTTCAGTCAGTTGCCCATATCATTAGTTTTTAAGAAAATGCCTTAAAACTTCAAGTTCATATGAAAGACATTGTGGAGTGCTGCCACATAAGCCTTTCAAATGAATCTCAACCCAATGTTATTGTGTGTACCATGTGTTTTAAAACCAGCTCCAATTGTCCTTACATAAGACAATTTGCATATTAAGTATATCTGCATACATATGCTTACTGCCTATTATTTATTTTCATGTTGCACATAATGAACTAATTGCAGTGTGGATTCTGCATACAATGAAACAACAGAAGCACTATATTGAAAGATTTGACACTTATGTAGTGAGAATTGTGTGGCAGAGCTGAGGTCTGCACAGCTGTTCACATCACTTTATTTAGTTTGCTTATTCAGAAGGGGATCAGAAACAAGATAGTAATGCACAATAAAATTTTAATAATTAAAGTACAGTAAACTGACCTTTCATTTTACCCATTTTAGGTGCATTAGCTAGTTACTGAATTTATTCAACTTGTTCTAGGGTCAAACTACTTGAATTTCTTACCTCCGCATTTAGAAGCAAAGCTTCCTTAAGACCAGAATATCTGTTTTAACTTACAAAAGCTTTATATTTGTCTGTAGTTTGCACATTAACTTGCTTTCATTCAGCATTGATCTTAGACAGATAATGAAGGGTTTCATTTGGAAGTTTGATTGAGCAGTCATGCAACTCTAAGGAATGCCTGTCGTTGGAGCACAAACATACTACTATCTTCTAACTATGTACTCAAAGTCTTGTGAGTTGTATCCTTTATTTTATGATCTGTATTCATTCATGTTAGTTAAGGAGATCACATAAGAAGTGAGATAGATTCAAGGGAGAATATGTGTACGTTCCATACATTTCAGACATTCCAAGTTATCAGGCCACATTTCAGGCTGAAAAGTTAATGCAAGCTGCACATCTAGGTCATTTTATGCTTATTTAATACACAAGGAATATAAAACCCATGGGCTGAATGTGAGTTTGTGGCTCTGTGCTTTTCTCTCTGCATTTAATGTCTCTCCCATCAGAATCAATGTCTGCTTGTGAAGATTACTATTTGTGGGCATGAAAGAAGACTACAGCTGACATTGCTGCTTTAGAACTTTTGACAGTAACATCAATGAAACACTTCCCAATTTTGTAGGAGAAGAGGACTTTAACCTGTGTCAAAAAGCTGAAGCAACATCTCTCCAGTTTTAGTGATCCTACACATGATTTAGCCAAAATATCCTCTCTTCCCAATAGTCTTGCGTAGAAGCACACCTGTATATAAGTGAATGTGTGTTTGTGCATAAGCATATGCCCAGTCTCGTGTTCAGTTCATGAACCTTGTTTCAAAAATGAGTTGCACCCTTGGAACAAAAAAATTACACTTGATCTTCGCCAACGGCCAAGAAGCAATGCAAAAAATATTGTATATCCTGTAACATAAAATTGTAAGGATGTAATTCTTTCTTTCTCTTGTTCTTTCATGCAAGAAAGACAAATCACAATATTTCTCTCATTGCTGCAATATGCCATTTCTGTTGATCTTGAGAAGACATTTTGTAAAACAATTGTGATCAAATAATGAAAATAATGCAGATAGCACAAAACTGCAATTACAGTACTGGTGTCTTGTTGGATGGACTTTAAAAAGCTGGATTTAAAGTATAGGTAATTTCTCTCTTTTTGATTAATTTGTTGTCTTATCTTATCTTAAGTCTGTGTGTCTCTGGGTGGACATACAATCACTTAAATTTATACAGAGAAAAGGCATTCATTTTATGCAGATATATTTTGGCTGGAGTACAAGACTCTGAAGGGAAAAAAGTTTGTTTTCTCATTCTTGTGCTAGAGGCTAGATATCTTGTAAGGCTTGAAAATTCCTCACTTGCCTTATTGAAACAGTCTCAATAAAGCAAGGATTTCCTTCACCCCTAGATTACTGTATGCCTCCCAATGGTAGTTCATGGTGTGAGAAACTTACATCTCTATACATGTGGATCATATTGTCCTAGTTTGACAGGAATGTTTCTCCACTGGATGTATTAAAGATTGTTTCACAATTCTACCCTTTCTTTTCTTATGGATCTCAAACTCTCAACATTTACAATTTAAGTCTTCTGTTAGATCTTGAAAACACAGGTTATTCAATATCACTGTTGACATTATGCTGAAAAACTCAGTGGCTAATCCATAGTTTATTTGAGTCCATTTATTGGGCACTTAAAACATTTCGAGAGGCCTTCTTGATTAATTACTTATACATGCAAAATCATCTGCAAAGGTACATAAAATGCCATTGCAGTTTAAAAATGTATCTCTTAATTGCCTGTATTCCAAAAATATGGATCTGTTTAATTTAGGTGATGAATGTTTGATAGAACTATGGTGAAAATAGACTGTATTCCTTTAATCTTAATAAGTATTTATACCTTCTAGGTAAAAAAATTACATGTTTTTATTCTAATTTCCATATAACCGTGTTCAGAATGTGTTTCTGTGTGCAAAACCTTTAATCTCATATTGAGCCTGCAAAATCGTTAGTGTTAACTCATTCTCAGGCACTCTACAATGTAAATACTTCAGAAGATCCCAAGGAAATGTCAAAAGAGTTGTAGAATTGTTCACAAAAGCACAAGTCACCTTAAGAAAAAATGGAAAAAACAGCTTGAAGATATATTCATTGGCTGACACGTCTCAGCAATTTCACATCTTCACTTTTTAGCATATAAACAGTATATTTACAGGGGCAAATGAATGATAGACATATTTAATGCACCAGATGCTGTGCATGCTTCTATTGCCTTACCAAAAATGCATTTCCAATCACAAACAACAGATAGGCCTATGCTTCACCAACACTCATTGGGGACCAATATCTGCTAAGATGTGATTCCTCCACAAATCTGAGTGTCATTGCTGTGCTGTTTCTGACATCTTGTCTGTCTACTGGAAAACTTCTCAAAAGATAGAAGTGTTATAAACAAACATTCAAAAAGGAAGAAGTCTGAGGAGTTTTTGCTTTAGCCTTGCTTTTGCAAATGTATTTGTAAGTCTGGAAAAATAGCTACTATGTCAAAGTTGGAAACTTTTTTCCCTGAGGGAAACAGATGCAACATCAGCAAGCAGTCATGGATTTTTCAAACTAGATGGGTTCATCACAAATGTCAGCAATTTTGTGGTACTATATCGGGCAGGTTGGAAAAGCCTCTAGGACAGGGTTTCTCAACCTTGGGCCTCCAGGTATTCTTGGACTTCAATTCCCAGTAGCCCAAATCAGCACAACTTCAGGGCTTCTGGGAATTGAAGAACAAGAACATCTGTGGATCCAAGGTTGAGAAACCCTGTGGTAGATTATTTTGGTGAATGAATGATGATGTGAGACATTATCCAAAAAGTAACTTTTTAAAGCTCTGCTGTACTGTATCTGAACCAAACTATTATTGGTCTGAACAAACATAGTGTTTTAGGTAGTACATGAGCAACTCTACATTTATTGTTTCACCATATATTACATAAAAAATATGGCCCATTATCTCATTGAATGAGATTGCTTTCAAGGTGCCTACCTTTTCTAAACATGTCAGTGCAGTTCTTTCAATTGTAGATTGTTGCAATTTGCCTAGTCTGAGTCCTTTTCATATAAGGTAAAGGTTTCCCTTGCTCGAAGGCCAGTCGTATCCGACTCTAGGGTGCAGTGCTCATCTCTGTTTCTAAGCCAAAGAGCCAGCGCTGTCTGCTTCTGCAGACGTTTCCGTGGTCATGTGGCAGGCATGACTAGACACCGGAGCGCACGGAATGCTGTTACCTTCCCACCGAAGTTGTTCCTATTTATCTACTTGCAATTTCTTGCTTTCGAACTGCTAGGTTGGCAGGAGCTGGGATGAAGACGGGAGCTCATTTCCGTCCTGCAGTACTCGGGAATCGAACTGCTGACCTTCCGCTTCCCAGTCAGCGTCTTAGCGACTCGAGCCACTGCAGTTCATATACTTGTACCTTATAATGTACAGTACTGTCCATGGGGTTTTATTGGCAAGGACACTGGAGTGAGTTGCCAGGTCTTTCCCTAGTGGATTGTGTTTAGTCTGGGTTCTCTGCTATGGCCTGTCCATCTTGGGTAGCCCTCCAGGGCTTAGCCCATAGCCTCATCAAACCATGCAAGCCCCCTCACCATAACAAGGAGGAAGAAGGGGAAGAAAGGGAAGAAGTGACAGACTTTACCTTATTGGGAACTTAGATGGTGACTGCAGCCATGAAATAAAAAGACATTTGCTTTTTTGAAAGCAAGCTATGGCAAACCTAGGCAGCATAATAAAAAGTAGAGATGTCACCCTGCCAAGAAAAGTCTTCATAGTTAAAGCAATTGTCTTACCAGTAGTAATGTATGGCTGTGAGAGCTGGACCACAAGGAAGGCTGAATGCAGAAGAATAGATGTCTTTGAACTGTGCTGCTGGAGAAGACTCTTGAGAGTCCCCTGGAATGCAAGGAGATCAAATCAATCAATCCTGAAGGAAATCAACACTTACTACTCCTTGGAAGGATTGATGCTGAAGATCAAGATGAAGTACTTTGGCCACCATATGAGGGCTCACTAGAGAAGGCTTTGATGCTAGGAAGGATTGAAGACAAAAGGAGAAAGGGACACAGAGAATGAGATATCTAGATGTCATCATCGATGCAGTGAGTGTAGATCTGGGCCAGCTACAGAGGATGGCAGAGGACAGAGGAGCCTGACATGCTGTGATCCATGGGGTCTCAAAGGGTCAGATTCGACTCTGTGACAAATACAAATAATGTACAGTCCTTTATAAATAGCATAGCCTTATCATCTACATGCCTGCACAAAACTTTTCTCCACATTGCTTCTGCCATAATGACAAAAGAATTAAATGTTCCCTTAAAACAAGGCACACGAGAAGCACTTACCTTGTTTTTAAACAGATATTGTAAATATGTTTTTATACAAGTTGCAGACTTCCCTAATCTTTCACACCTCTAATTGCTCATCTCTGCTCTAAAACCAACAATGTTCATTACACCAGTTTTTAAAGTCCCTAGTGAATATTTGTTCTTTTTGCTTCAATAAAATAACATGATTAGACCCTCCCTCTGGCATCCTTGCTGTCACTTTTTGCTGATCATGAAGTTTTGCCCATTGTTATCTGTCTAGAAATCAATGTTGGATTACTTGTTTTTCTCATGTACTCTAACTTTTCCCCATACGGATGAAGAGTCTTTCATGGCAAATTGGGGAAGTACAGAAGTCTTATGAAGGCAGGAAATGAACAGGTAGTCCTATTTAACTGAGAATAATTCAATTTTCATAGTCTTTGGTATAGTTCATGGGTTGCATTATGTTGGTTTTAAAAATATGTGCAACTGCATTAATGATGCTATAGTTCTCATCAACAGCTTGTAGTCTGAGCAGAAGGAAATCTCTCCCCTAGTTTGGAAATGAAGAGAACTTCAAAAGAGACCACTTACCACCCATGAAGGCTTTGTAGCCATACAAGAATACTATTTTCTCAATATATCTGAACTATCATCCATATTAGTCTAACTTCATGTGGCTTTCAGCCAGTGGTGGGCATCAGCAGATTCGCACCAGTTCGCCAGAACCAGTAGCAGAAATTCTGGCTGGCCCCGCCCATCAAAGTTTTGAAATAAAGTAGTTCTAATTCGGGTGCAATGCAGGGCTTCCCCCCTGGCAACGCCCACCATACCATGCCCACAGTGTGGTAGTAAATTTTTTTGGAGCCCACCATTGCTTTCAGCATACTGTAACTTCAAAAACAATCTACTAACGATTGGTTTAGACCTCTGTCAGGAATGACCTCTCGTTGTCCTGACAGCCTAATTGGCAAAGAGGAGAGAAAAGTGAGTGTGAGAGAAGGTGTGTCCCAGTCTGCTGATGGCTCTGACCTTGTTTTGTCTTCAATCTTACTTGCTGTCAATATTCCCCCTCCATTGCCTTAAAAAAGATGCAGCCCTTGATGTAAGAAATATTGGCCTCCCTTGTTCTATATCCAGTCTTCAAGGTGATGGACGTCTGCCTGTTTGATACATTTTGTTCCCTGCAGATTCATAGAGTTTATTACTAACTGTCAGAGTTCCATTGTCCTTCATATTTGACCCTGTAAAGAATGACTAATTGTTCTGTTTAACAAGAATAATATGCTAGAATAATATGACACATGCGATGGAATTTGCACTTATCTGCTTTGTGAATATGCCAGTTCAAGCACTGTACTATTTATGAATGCCACAATTGGAAAATGCAATATTCACAGGCTAAAGGTAAAGGTAAAGGTAAAGGTTTCTCTTGTTCGAAAGCCAGTCGTATCTGACTCTAGGGTTCAGTGCTCATCTCTGTTTCAAAGCCAAAGAGCCAGCACTGTCTGCTTCTGCAGACATTTCTGTGGTCATGTGGCAAGTATGACTAGATACTGGAGCACACGGAACCAGAGAAAAAAGGGGTGCACCTGAATTTTCAGATACTACAGTTATTCCAGAAAAAATAATCTGGAAAGTTAAACAGTACAAAATAAATTTTTGAAGTGGTAGCCATATTAGTCTGTGCAAACATATCAGAGAGAAAACAAAACAAAACAAAAGACAAGACAAGAAATACAGACTAACACCTGTATTTTAATGTTAGCTTTTTGGGGGGAGCTGCCAGGCCATTTTTCATCCGGGGTGGTGCATTCCCGGGTGGGAAGCAGCCTGCCTGCCAATTTCCCTCTCCACCTCACTGTTTCAAAGCCGGGCTCGAAACAGTGAGGTGGAGGGGGGAGCTGACAGGCCACTTTCCGTCCAGGGTGGCATGTCCCTGGTTGGGGAGCAACCTGCCTGCCAATTTCCCTCTCCACCTCACTGTTTCAAATCTGGGCTCGAAACAGTGAGGCGGAGGGGAGAGCTGACAGGCCACTTTTCATCCGGGGTGGCGCGTTCCCAGGCGTAAAGCCAATTTCCCTCTCCGTTGCACTGTTCCTCCTTCTCCTCTGGTGATGGTGGAGGGAAGGGGGAAGGGAGGGAAGGGAGGAGGGATGGGGAGAAGGGAGGGAAAGAAGGCGGGAGGGAAGGAAGGCAGTAATGAAGGGGGGACAGAGGAAAGGTGGGAATGAATGAGGGAAGGAAGGAAGGAGGCAAGGGGGGAAGGAAAGAAGATGGGCAAGAGGGAGGGAAAGTAGTGATGTAAAAGAAAGAGGGTTACTTGCACCAGGGTGTTTTTCCATCCTTCATGCTAGGCAGTGGCAGCGGTTAGTGTGGGGGCGGGGTGCAAACAGCGAGGGGTGCATGCACATTGGGGCTCGTGCACTGGGCACATGGCCCTTTGCTGTTTCTTGTGTGAATGTACAGCGGTTGGTGTTGGTTTATGCCTGCGCACGGTGGCTCTCCTGTCTCCTCCGTGCTTGGGTTTTCCTGCCTGATTGGCTGAGGCGTGCTGCGGAGGATGCTGCGAATCATAGTTGTGTTTTTTTCACTGTCATGGGGCCTAAACCCCACTCTCGGCCCCTTGACCCTCGTGACACTGATCTCAGTGAAGTAAGGTAGGTGTGCACTGCGCATGACAGGATAGGCTTAACAGGTGTGAAAATGCATTACGCACATGCACTGCCACACCCCTTCTTTATAGGTATAGATATACACATATCTTGTGTATGCTGGGTATCTTTACCCCTTGCAAACCTACTTGTTTAGCCTTCTTGCCTTCCTTCTTTGACTGGAGTAGGTATGGACTTTGCAACTGAATAAAACTAAAAATTGAAGGAAGTTGACTAGGGTTGGGCCACATTTATTAAATAAATTGAATCCCCTGACCTGCAGAAGGACTGGTAGTGCAATTCCTGATACTGGAGCCATTGACACCTTGTCCATTCTCCAGCCTGGACAGTCAAATACCTTGTCCCAGGCATTGCTATACCTTCAACAGCTGTCTATGTTGGGGAGGTATCTCCATGAGTGTTTCCAACTCTATTCGTATGAACAGATGTTGGACATACCACAAATGGGTTATGGTGGCCCCTCAGTGTCCAACTGATTCACCCAAACTGTGCCATGCACCCAGATTTCACCTATCCAATAATGATCTGAGAGATTCATCGTTACCACCATAATCCATCACTACCTGCCTAAATGACTATTTAACTGATCACACCCCTGAGTCACAATTGTCCTGTGGTCCATAGTGGGATAGGTGGAAAAAAATACTCCCCTTTCACATGCCAATCCAGAAAATGGGCTAAAAATATTCTATCTGCCCCCCTTCCCAAAGGCAACCCTAACACTCTAGACCAGTGGTTCCCAACCTTTACTTGGCCATGCCCCACCTAATCATCTCTAAAACCCTGATGGCATATAATTCTTATTATTCAAAAAGTGGACTCCTATTCACATGGAGGAAGCCTAAAAGGCCATTAACTTGGTTTAAACCCATGGTTCCCATTCTCAATTTCACCCCCATAAAAAAATGCCCCTCTGTGGGGAGTGTGCCCCACATTGGGAACCACAGCTCTAGACATGGGGAGGGCAAGTGGGCTATTACAAATGGGCAAAGGTGCCTTAAAACAAGTCACTTGCCCAACCCCAGGATCTCTGAGAAGAAATGCTAGACCGTCCCAGGCTAATTCCTGCCTCTTCAGACAGAAGGGGCTAAAGTTACTCCTTCATCCAAGCTGCACTGCAGCTGAACATACAGAGGGAACATTGGCATAGTTTACAGCACATAAGACTGATGCCATAGGCAGCAGCAGTGATTTTTCAGAAATTAAATATTTCTGACTTCCCAAGGCACCTGGATAATCCCTTTCTTTATGAGGCAGTCCTGAGGCACCATATAATCTCTTTCTTTATGATGGATCTGTGAGGTCTGTAAGCTGGGGGAAGAAAGTGTTTAAATTAAAAAAAATACTGCAGTATTTGAGTCCATCTACTGTAAAGATTGACAACTTCCACTGTACATGTAGCAGAAACAAGATTTCTGCCAGAATCTTTCCATCCCAGCACCTGGAGTGCTGTTAGTCCATGGGAAGGAATTGACTGGGGAAGTAGTTGAGATTATCCAGATTACTATAGAAAGGTGTGAAATCTGATATCACAAGGCCAAGTTTTGGAAAGGGTTTCTTTTGGAGATGACATCTCTCAAAATATTCCAGCCAGCAATGGCTAGGGAGCACCTTTTGGCATGCTCTGCACCAACTGTCAGCTAGAATGTTTAGGAAACAAATCATTACAAAAACAGCAAGCTGTTAAATGGTAGCTCTAAAAATGAAGTCCTAATGTTTATTGAGGAGGAAGTACTACTCATTCACTTAGAATTGTATTGTCAGAGTATGGAGACCTGCAGTATAGACTCTGTTTTACTGAAATAATAAATCTTTGGACAGCAGTCTTACTTCTTCCTGCATCTAGAATTAAGAAAATATCTCAAATAATGCAAGTACAGTAGAACCCCGGATAATGCTGAAACTTGGTTCCACGAGTCTTAGTGTTATCCAATTTTTAACGTTATGTGATACATGCATCACATAACGTTAAAATCCTATGGGATGAATTGCATAATGTTAAAACTCCATAGAGATACATTGTAACTGGCACAGGCTTTAGCAAACATTATGCGATACATCCCATAGGATTTCAACATTATGTGATGCATTTTCCCCAGATTGCTTAATGTTATGTGGTTTTAGTGAAAATGTTATCCAAGGTATTACTCTATATGAGAAAGAAGAATGATCATGATTCTTTTTTAGATGCAGTGATACCCCGGATAATGATCCATCCACACAATGACGTATTCAGATAACGACGCTTGATTTTCTGAAAAGTCATGTACCAGATAACGATGTTACTTCATTATCCAGCGCATGACTTTACAAAAAAACACATCCTGCTTCCTGCTTCCCTTGATGCCTTGTGCCGGGAGGGGGGGGGGGTTGAAAAGCAGTGCACATTTATGGTTTGCCTTATGGGTTTCATGAGGTGAAGGAGTATGGAGGTGGAGTGATTTTCCAGTGATTTCCCAGAGATTTCCAAGCGATTTTCCAGCGATTTCTCAATGATTTTCCAGTGATTTTGCTGCGATTTTCCAGCAATTTCTCAGAAATTTCCCAGAAATTTTCTTCTGTTTGTTCAAGGATTTTTTGGCACAGGTAGGCAGATGTTATTTGTGTTGTGATTAGCTTGTGGGGGTTGGTTGGGGGGGAAGGGGTCAATGTGTGTGTTTATAAATGCAGTTGGTTTGCACATTTTGTGGTTATTGGGGCTTGTGATTTTTAAAAAGAGATCCCACTGCTGCACATGTTTTGTGATGGAGGATGGATGGGGAAAAATGGGTCAATGTGTGTGTTTATAAATGCAGTTGCTTTGCACATTTTGTGGTTTTTGGTGCTTGTGATTTTTTAAAAGAAATCCCACTGGTGCACATGTTTTGTAATGGGGTGGATGGGTGGGGAGGGGTCTCACCCTGCTGTTTTGTGCCAATGCAAGCAGGGATCTAAAGATCAAGTCCCTGCTGGTGTACAGCTCGCTGAACCCGAGGGCCTTTAAGAAACACAGGGTGAACAAGGATGACATAGGTGTGTTTTCGTGAGCTACGAAGAATGACTGGGTGACACAGCCCATTTTGTCACCTGGGTCAATCTTGTCTTTGGACCTGCTGTGCAGCATTACCTGGAGGCCAGCAATCTTCCCTTGAAAGCAGTGTTGCTGTTAAACAATGCTCCGGCCCATCCTCCAGGGCTTCAAAACGACCTAAGGCCGGAGAACAGCTTCATAAAGATTGTGTTCTTGCCACCAAACACCACTCCGATTCTCCAGCCCATGGACCAGTAAGTGATCTTGAAGTTTAAGAAACTTTACACATGCAAACTGTTCAAATGATGCGTGGAGGTCAAAGACAGTTTCAGGCTGACCATCCAACAATTCTGGAAGGAGCACTTCAACATTGTGGACAGCTTAAGGATGATCCGAAGGGCATGAGATGGTGTCAGTAAGCACAATCTCATTGCTGCCTGGCATCCCCTCTGGTCCGACAGTTCTCAGCCTGCTGCTGAGGTTGAAGCTGCTCCTTTGGCAGAAAAGGAGATTGTCGGCCTGGGCAGGTCCATTGGGCTGGAGATTACCAAGGACGCTGGTGGACAGCCACCAAGACACTGAGCTGCCCACCCAGGAATTGTTAGAGTTGTAGTAGCAGGATGAGGAATTGGTGGACTCCTCATCTGATGAGGAGGAGAGGGTCAAAGAAGAGGATTTTGGATCTGCCCACCAATAAGCTGCAGGCAGTGTTGGAGGCTCGCGAGGTTTACCAAAGCATCCTGCAGTACCACCCGCATAAGGATGCAGCTGCAGACTTTCTAGCCCTGGATGCTACTACCTTCATCCCAGCTATCCAAGGCGAACTCAAGTAATGTAAAATGCAGCAGACACTTGAAAGGTGGTTCAAAAGACAAAAACTGATGATGAGCCATCCTGTTCAGGTGCTCTTGAGCCCTCCACCTCCTCCTACAGTTAAAATCTGTACATTACTGTACTGTGTTGCACTGAGCTGCAATTGTTTACTGTTTATTCTGTGGTTTGCAATGTTAGTGCACTTTATTTATCCTTTAAACAATCCGTTTACAATGTTTTAAGAAATTTAAAAATGTTCCATGCTATGGTTAGTAATGCTTTTGCACTGCAGAGTTGTGGTTCTACAATTTGAGGCAGCATTTTACAATGTTTCAAGAAGTTTGAAAATGTTCCATGTTCTGTTCCCCATTTAAAAAGTTTATACAGTAAAGTTTATAAAGTTTTCTAAAGTCTAAAAATGCTATACAGTATATTTTTGGGCACGTTTCTATAATTTATTTACCCTTTAGACAACTGTTTCTTAAGGTTCTGTAAGGTTCCAGCATGTTTCCTTGACTTTGCCTTGCAGTCTGTGCTGATTGCAATGTATTTCAATGGAAACGTCTTTATCCGGGTCATCTTCATAGGAAGCCATTTGTTTGTTTTGTGTCGTGATCCGGGGGCTGCCTGGATAATGACAAAATCCGGTTAACAACGTGACTTGGAAAACCAGGTTTTGTCGTTATCTGCTTTAAAAAACACCCTCCAAAATCTGAATGAAAGATTCAGTCGAGGATATGCCTGATCTGGCTGTAAGCAGATGCTTGATCAGACATTTAAGAGAAAAACAAACAAATATTCTCCTTAGTGCCTCTTCCGGTTTCCTCCTGTTTCTAGAAGGAGGTTTTCCATGTATGTTTTGATTTTTTGAGTGGTGCAGTGAATCTGCACTGCTCTCATACACTCCCACCCTCACTTCCTCTGCATGCTCATACAATTGAAGAAATATTTAACTTGCCAATATCCTGAAGTGTCTCCTTCTTAAGCCATTTCACAATTTCAGTATATTCTAAGAAGGTTTGCTTTGGTTCATTTTCAGTGATTGCATGTCACAGAAGTGAACAAAAATGAAGTGATCCTATCTGCATCAGAAACATAAAAGCACTGACAGGGACCAGAAAGGTATAGATAGGAACAATCTGGAGACAGGCTAGTTTGGACATCTATTTTCCAGCTTTTGGGGTGAACTGACCCATTTCCACAGTGGACCAAACAGTTGGCTGAGTGCCCATGTAGTCACCTTCTAACATACTCCTTGTAAGACTGATGACATCAGCAGTAGCAGCAGCGGTTTTTGAGGAGAGAGACAATTAAGCATTTCTGACTTCAGTTCTGAAACTCCTGTGTAATTCACTTCATCAATGGGAAGATATGAAACAGGAAGGGGAAGTCTTAACATCAAGTATCCTTTATGACTACTCAATGATAAAAGTGATTACGCAGGAATCCCTGTGTTGGGACATAAATTTTAAATGCTTAATTTATTATATAAAAATGATTGCTGCTGCTGATGTCATCAGTGGCATAAAATATGGCAATAGGATTTAAGCCACTAAATTATAAATACAAGACAATAATTAAAATGCTTACAACATTAAAACACAGTTACATTGAAAATTCAAAACATGCCAAATAAAAGAATATCAATTTTATTCAGAATTAAAGGAAATGGGAAACCCATCTTTACATTAAGTAGCCAGGCAATTATGTAAGCCTTTTCTGACTGCAAAGGGATCCCCCTCCACCCCACCTATATCTAGGCTGGAACGTCTAAAGTCTGGGAGCAGCCATCAAAAAGGTCCTCTCTTCTGCCCTAATGAAAGAAACATAGGATGGTAGCAAGACTGAAAGATGATGTCTCCTATAAATCCAAAAGTCTGTGAGGTTTATGTTACAGAATATGTTTCAGGGAATTATGGACCTTCCCATTATTTTGTGGATTATTTTGTCCTTATGTATTTTAATCTTGGACAGCGAGGAGAACAAATAGGTCAATCTTAGAAGAAATCAACACTGACTGCTCATTGGAAGGTCAAATAGTAAAGATGAGGCTAAAGTACTTTGGGCATCAAATGAGAAGGGAGGACTCACTTGAGAAGGCCGTGATGTTGGGAAAGGTGGAGGGCAAAAGAAGAAGGGGGAGGCCAAGGATGAGATGGATAGATGGTATTGTAGACACAATGGGCACAGAACTGGGAGGACTGAGGGGGATGGTGGAGGACAGAGGCGCCTGGAGAACGATGGTCCATGGGGTCGCAAAGGGTCGGAATCGACTGTGCGACTGAACAACAACAAATTTTAATCTGACATGGATGGCTTTAGAATATATCCTTTTGTAGTTTTGAATGTTTAGTATTAGGAAAAGCTAAGGTTGAAAACCAGGTAATCAAAACACTCTAACAAAAATTTGTTAGACTAAGTTCTTTAGGTTTGAAGATGAAATTCAAAGTAAAACAGATATATTTTTACCACAGGAAAAAAAGTTAGCAACCATTTCTATGATGATAAAATACCCTACAACTTCATAGGCAGGAAACATGCTTTTACCTAGCTTTAGGTCAACTTCGTAAATTAGTGCCAAGTTTCTCATTTTTAAAAATTTTGTATATAGATTTTTAGTTCACCTTTACCCAATTGTCTTCATCTTTTTCCCAAGAGAACTTCTACTTATCTTCATTGAAAGTGCATTTGCCATTTGTCTGGCTGCTAGATAAGTCACTGAACAGATACAATTGGGATAACTGTTCCAGCATGTGAAAAATATATGTAATATTGTCTGTCTAGCTGAGATTCTCAAACTGTTACTTGTGAAGACAAAAGTCAAATCAACATTACAGTTCTTCTTGTTGTTTTTCTTCTACAATGGCATGTCATGTCATGTCCTCATGTCATTTCGGTGCTGTGAAAATGGGTGGCTCACTTATGCGGACTTGCAAAAAGAGGGCTGAAAGGAAGAGAATATTCTGTTTCTTTGTACTGAGTTTGGTTTGCCAATTCAAGAACATTATTCTTATTCTCTACCACTTCTTACTTCTCAGCATTGCTGGTTAATGGAAAAAACTAGACAAGGCTAAAAATGTGGAATCAAGTCCTAAAAATGTGTGGATGATGTGACATGTTTCCAATTAGGAAGAAAAATAACAAATATTGGCAAGTGCTTTAAACTGGTATTGAAAGGTTTGGGAATAATACCAGCTCTGACATTATTAGAGGAAAGAGAATGACCTAATCTTGTTTCCATTTTTTGTAAATGTTTGCCTTAATATTAAGGCAGAGGAATCACCTCTGCTCCATCTGGGAGAAGACACGGTGCCTTCACCGTTGTCTACCTGGTGAGCCAAGAGGGGAGATGGGCCACACCATCGCCAACCATGTGAGCCAGATCCCAGCATCTCCTGGGAGAGGAGACACCACAACATTGCTGAGTGCAACAAAACAACAGAATTCTGTTGCTTTTATCACAGACTCCTCGATGCATGCATTGATAAGTATTTGAGTTATCACTATTTAGTTTGACTGCCTTCTAATGACTTCATGGTACAGTAAAACCCTGGTTAATGTTTGCACCATTCAATGTTAAAATCGGATAACAAAGGGACATCTGGGGGAAATTTTAACTGCACAACATTAACTTAACATTGTGTGGTGCATCCATTTCCCCCCAGATTTCCTCTGGAGATCTCTGCCCCAAAGCCTGCAAGGCTGCTTTCCACCTGGGAAGTGCCTTCCCATGGGGAGAACCAGCCCTGCCGGCTTTGGGGCAGAGACCTCCGAGATACCCTCACTGTTTTGAGACTTGATCGAAACAGCGAGGGCACCACTGGAGATCCAAGCTCCAAAGCCCGCAAGGCTGGTCTCCACCTGGGAAGGCAATTCCCAGGTGGAGAGCAGCCCTGCCAGCTTTGGGGCTAGGATCTCCTCTTGCCTGCCTCCTTGGAAAGGGAATCGGGGATGGGACACCCGATCCCCTGTTCCCTTTCAGAAGAGGCAGGTGACCCGCTCAGCCCCAGATGAGGCTTGTCCTGGAAGGAAACAGGCCAAGTGCTTAGCCCCTTCCCTTCCAGGATGGGCTGTGGGTGAGTGCAGACACACCCATGGCCCCTTCTGGAAGGGAATTGGCCAAGCATGTGGCCTGTTCCCTTCCAAGAGGGGCCGCAAGTGAGTGCAGACACACCTGAGGCTCCTCCTGGAAGGAAACTGGCCAAGCGCATGGCCTGTTCCCTTCCAGGATGGGGCTGCGGGTGAGTGCAGACAAACCCACAGACCCATCCTGAAAGGGAACCGGCCAAGTGCTTGAGCTTGAGTCTCTTGGGGTGCTGTACTCCCTCATTTCAGGAACTAAGTGGGGAGCTTCTTTGTGATACCTTGCCAGTATAACTAGTTGGTTTTCAAAACTAACTCCTCCTCCTCCTCTCCTTTGTTTGGAAGCTTGCTTTTTAGAAACAAGGCACTGATAAAAGGCTCTAAAAGTTAAGCTAGTCATATAGAGCACACCCACATATCACAAGAAACAAAACAGAAAAACTCCATGACATCATGGAACAAATTTTCTTCTCTTACAATAAGAACATAAAATACTTGAAACATGAAAACTATGTGAGAAAAAGAATTAAACTGGTGTCAAAACTTGTTCATTACATTGGTATGTGATGGAGAAAGAGAGGTGGCCAGCACATTTCAGTAGCAGCAACTTGACATTGTGAGGTACTACCAACCATTTAGAATCACAAGAGCTCACTGTAAATACCTTTACTCATCCTAACTATATCTATGATATAGGTTAAGTTGGTTCCATTCTAAAACAACCACACTTGATGTATTGTACTTGACATGCTCCAATTTCTTTTTCTAGCGCTTGAGCTGCTGTTTAAGAAATACAGTACCTTAAATTCAGCATACTTTCTGAATATTATCGAAGAGACATCCAAACAATATTCTAGGCAGCTCTCTGACTGATTAGTGTAACAGAATGCCAGTAAACGTACCAAATATTAGAGTCTTCTTTAGGAATATTTATCAAGCTAACAAGGAAGAAACAGACAGACTTTGAAATCAATATATCTTTCAGCAAAATCCATGGTACAAATGCAATTTTTATTATACTCAGAATCATACTGAGAAGAATTGGAAAAATAATAAATGAAGAGTCAAGAAGGCACTATTTTATTCAAGACTCTCTGGAACACCACTTTCAAACCTAATTCTTTTCATGAAATCCATTTGTGGCATGCCAAGACACAATTGCCTGCATACAGTATTCAAGTAAAACAAATTCAGTGGCCAAAATCTTCTTGAATTATTCACACCAGCATATGGGAAATCATGTATGAAATGGCATGACCTGACATCCAAGAGAAAAATCTTTAATTAGAAGCAACTAAGTAGAGTCTGCTGGATGGATAGCCTAGTGAGTTAGTAGCAGCTGGGAGTTCAATTCCTCAGTCTGCAAGGAGGCATGATGGGAAGTTTGGTATTCTTTGCCTTGGGCAAAGTGCACAGTGCCAGGGTACTCCCAGAGAAAGGAAATGGTAAGCCACTTCTGAATATTCTCTACCTAGAAACCCATGAAAAGGATGGCCATATATCAGAATTGCCTTTTCAGTGCATAATACAAATTAGTATTAATGAGACTATCCACTATAATTCATTGTTGTCTCATTGGTGTGACTTTGTGAGCAAGCTGGCTTGGATGCTGGATTTCACATTCCAGGTGACTTTGTTCCACTTGTCATGGTGAAGTGATTCATGATTTTGGCCAGTGTTTCAGGCTCTTAACACCCTGCCTGTTAGTGTGTTTTAATTTGTCAATACATCTGTGGTGTGCTATTTACATTATAACATTGTGACCCCTGACCAAGGTGTCTCCTGATATATCACAGATCTGGCTGGTTATATCTCTTTTCAGTTGTACAAGTGACAACATGCAATTGCTGAGCAGCCTGCCCAAATAAAAGATGCATTAGATATACAAACAAGTTAGGCCTGAAATATGATAGATACTATTCATGTGCTAAAGAGCTCTCTTTGTGGGACCACACACAAGGAAACAATAAGAATCTTGCATACTTTCTGTGGCACATTCACCAGCATTTACTTGTGTCCTAGGGAGTGTAAGAACAATTACAAAATTGAAGACAAATTCTTTGTTTCTGTAAATGAAATAGGATGGGCACTCATTCAATAAGGAAGAGGCCATGCAATTCTATATAGTCTCCCCTTTCTGTGACCACCCTTCATTCTCACGAAATTACCCACCCCGTGCAAAGGCATAAGATAAAGTAGTTTTGATGCATCTCTGATCAGCTGGTGTGCTGACTTGGGCTTCCGGTAATTGAATCCAAGAACAACTGGAGCACCAATGTTGGTCACTCCTGGTCTACAGGATACTCTCTTGTTCTCACTTTTGTTGAAGACAATAGACACCAAGCAGGAGGGAATACCAGAGGAACTGGCTCCTTTTTTCATCAGTTAAACATTTCTCACCCAAACATAAAATTATTGTCAGGGCTGTTTGTCAACAAGTGAGAATGATAGTGAGGATAAGAGGATATCTTATACAGTAGATCATAATGGTGTTGTCAACATTCAGGCTGCCCTTTGCTATGTAAAATTTGGTATTCTTTTTCTTCCTGGCAACAAGGGCACAATATTGAGCAGCAGTATTGGGCCATGACTTTTTGAATCCTGGTTACAGATACACTACATCCTACATCAATAAACTCGAAGGTGTTTTTTATTTTAAAAAAAGAATTGAATTAATTCTTCTTCTTCCATGTCTAGGCCAGATCTATTAATTGAATTATTTAATTCATATTAATGCAACATTTCAATTTAAAAAATGTATTCAAAAATGGTGGAATGCTGAGTAGCCTGCCCAAATAAAAGATGAATTAGATATACAAACAAGTTAGGCCTGAAATATGATAGATCACATTTCCGTGAAGCAGATGAATACAAAGATCACACTTGTGTAATGGAGTACAGAGGATCTCTCTATGTTCAGATCTAACTCCAGAGGACTTTTTAAAGGAAAAATCAATTCATAATTGTGTGAATGATGAGCTCTATTAGAAATGTATTTGCAGCTTGAAGAGTCCTTGGCTACCTGCTATTGTTCTAGTTTCCTGCAAGAGTTCTCACAGGGGCAGAAAGGGAAGAGAAATTCATTGGATCTGGAGAGCAATTTCAATTTGATACTGCCCACATTTCAGAACACTGAATGGTATTATAATCTCTCATTGGAAATAAGGTGGCCTACATATGAATGAATGAGAGAGAGAGAGAGAGAGGGGGTGAGCCAAGCAAGCAAGCATGGAAAATGCTCAATATTAAAAGGCAAGTAATGTTACAGTCCATATATTTAAAAATGTGTCTAAGGTAACTGGAAAGGTTCTGGTGAAATTCTGAGACAGAAAAGAAATCAGCAGTTTTTTCATTACCAGTATAAGCAAGCAGATTTCATGCCTAAAGAATGTTAGGGACTCAAAATGATATGAATGTTAGGAGAAGCCTGAAATTATTAAGTCAAATCTAATACCACGATGAAAGCATTGCCTCAAAATACTTTTTTTTAGTTTTATGGAAATATGTTTTTTTTTCCCTTGTACAACACAACAACTCATTATTTTTTAATAAAAAAAACCACATACCATATTTGCCGGCTTATAAAATGCATCAGAGTATAAGACACACTCCATTATTACCAAAATAGCCCACTATAGGTCACTATATACAGTTTAAGACACACCCCATTTTCCCAGTGTATTTTAGGGGGGGGAGTGAGTCTTATAGTCCAGCAAATAGGGTACCTTATTTCAGGGCATTTTTAAAAAGTCAAAGAAAGGGAGGGAGGAGGAAACAGTGTTTTATGTAGTGATCTTTACAAAGGTATGAGTTTTTTGTGTGAGCCTTATCAGAGATATTGGTGGTCTTTTTTCCTTCAAAGAAAGACAATCCTATATCAAACGAAGACATCAGATAACATTACCTAATATTTTAAAATTGGTGTAGATGTATAATATTTGTTCCATGTATGGGCTTACAATGTGCAAGCATAACTTTAAACCACAGAAATATAATGTCAATAATTTATACATACTGTGGTGGCATGCATACAGCAAAACGTTTTTTTAAAAAAATAAGAGAATAATGGAAAATGATATACATTGGAAGCCTTGGTTTCCAATAGAAACTTAGAGTAAAATTTTATAGCTACACTAGCTGATTGCCCAGTCTTGCCAGGGGTGTCACACACACACACACACACACACACACACACACACACACACACACACACACACACACACACACACACACACACACACACACACACACACACACACACACACACACACACACAGGCATACGGCCCTTCCTCTGTCAGACAAGGCCCAAATGGGGTGCCAGCTTTGGCCGTTGCCTGGCGGGGAAGGCACGCACTTTCCCTGTCAGGCAAGGGCCGAACGGAGCACCGGATCGTGACCTCACTTGGTGGGGAAGGTGCTTGCTTTCCCCATCAGGCAAGGGCTGAACGGTGCACTGGATCATGGCATCGCCAGGCAGGGAAGGTGCTTGCTTTTCCCATCAGGCAAAGGCCGAACGGTGCACTGGATCATGGCCTCGCCAGGCAGGGAAGGTGCTTGTTTTCCATGTGAGGCAAGGGCCGAATGGTGTGCCGGATAGTGGCCTCGCCTGGTGGGGAATGTGCTTGTTTTCCCCATCAGGCAAGGGCCAAACAGTGTCCCGGATCGCACCCTCACCTAGCAGGGAAGGTGCTTGATTTCCCCATCAGACAAGGGCCAAATGGAGCACTGGATTGGGCCCTCGCCTGGCAGGGAATATGTTCGCTTTCCCTGTTTGGCAAGGACTGAATGGTGGCCGTTTTTTTCCCCATGTGCTCTGGCTGTCCTGCCTCCTCTGCACTCTGATTGGCTGAGGTGTGTTGTGGTACAGAGGACGCTGGGACTGGTAGTTTTTCTTTTTTTCACATTCGTGGGGCATTGGCCCCACTCTTGGCTTCCGGACCCATGCGGAGATGGTGTCTGGGACATAAGGTAGGTGTGCATGGTGCATTACAGGATAGGCTGGGTGGGTGCAGACACACATTCCGCACACGCATGACCCAACCCTCTTTTTATAGGTATAGATTGTAAACACATGAAAATAGTGGTTATAATGGAAATACTGACATAGCCCTAAATGTATTGTCACTGCCAGGCAATACTACAATATACTCTAACCTTGGTGCAATAAAAAAACTAGTTATGAATAATATCAAGGTGCTGGAGAACTCTGGAGTTAGAGGATAGGGAAAACATTTCTGAAAGCAAAGTTGGGGGTCATTTGTGTCTCAGCCGGCCTATTAAAGAGGAAGGAATAAAATCTCCCAAGGCAAGGTGAGATAATGTCTTGCTATACTATTCATATGTCAGTGGTAATGCTGTAAAGCAGCATTTCCCAACCTACAGCCCATGGGCTGGACTCAACCCATGGCACCATTTCATGTGGCCCGCCACTGCCACCACTGCACCCGCACCCGGAATAGGAAGCAGGCGTGTTTACGACAGCCGTAAAACATGCCCGTGCATGCATAAACACAGTTGCATCAGCTGTAAATGTGCCCATGGCTGTCATAAATGAGGAGGCAGCTGCATTTACTTCCACTACCAGGGGTGTAGTCCAGCCCACTCAGCTGTCCGGGGAGCGTGGTCAGGCCCACAGCGTAAAAAGGTTGAGAACCCCTGCCATAAATGGTGCAATGTCCAACTGAAAGATCCAGCAGCAAAATCGCAGCTGCCATAATCCATGCTTAAACTGAGGCATACATGCAGCTAACTTTTCTAACAAAGGAGGAAAATAATCAGAATTGCAAGGATCAGCAGGAGGTAGAAATTCTAGATCCATGGTTCCCGACATGAGGCACAGGGTTGCTTCCCTTTATGATATAGACATATGCTAAAACAAATTGTATCACCAATTCCTTCCTATGCTCTACATCTGTGGTTCCCAATGTGAGGTACATGCCCCACAGGTAGGCAATTTGATATTATTAACAGTGAATGGCCTTTTAGGCTTCCTCCATTTGAATAGGAGTTCACTTTCTGAATAATAATAGTTATATGTGATGGGGGAGGCATCAGGGTTTTAGAGATGCTCAGGTGAGGCATGGCAAAAAAGGTTGAGAACCACTGCTCTAGATGGAGCAATATGTACATAGCTACACAATTATTAAGTATACTTATGATGAATTGGCTAACCAGAATTCATGTTGCTAATGGACTGGAAATATGACAGCTCCACTCAGTGAAGTCCTGAAGCATGCTTGTCACCTCTCAGAACCTCTCATCACATCACAAAAGCCATTTCCTCCCCACTTACACTTTCCTTGAGAACTTTTAAGGCTTTTTGCATGTGTGGACATGCATCCTTCAAGAGGTTTGTTTTTCTTCAGTGTTTTGCAGGAACCACTGAAATAGACATGTAATTGTTTTCTTTGGTTTGTCATAATAGAATAACAGAAAATGTTGTCCTCCTTTGCAGGAGGCTGATATGTTTTCTGATACTATAAAAGAGAGTTTCACTTTCTCCCTGAAGGCAACAAATTTTATAGGGCTTGGAGATTTCTCGTTGAGCTCTCATTTATTTAAGACAGCTTAAATAATAAAAAATAATAGAAGTAATGAATTCAGCAAGCAAGCATTCTTCAGCTTCCTAACTTGAAATTCCTTGCCATTTGTGCCCTTATTTATGTTCCACCAACAGAAAAGAGGAGCAAGGCTTGTGAAAGAGGGGGAAAGGCCTAATTAAATGCTGAAGCTTTACTCCCATGAGGGAAGGAGCCTACATGATATTTCCTGAGTTGAAAATTACTCACAAGCAATTCTTTCTCAATGTACTCCTACGACTTCTCTTAAAGTGGCAAAGAATAATCCTTTGTTTGCATATATGTAGATTAGTAACTCTAAGACAATGAAAATGAATGTAAGAAACAACTATGTAAGGGCCCCAATATGGTTTCTACATAGTTGAAGATGGTCTGGGTAGTTTATCACCTATCCTACTCTGGCTTGTTAGATACCCTTTTATTGAGGCGGGTGGCGATAAATAGATCACAATTAGTTGGCAGGTAGTGCTGAGTGGATGGGGTTAGCAGTGAATCCTCAGGCATCTATTGATGAGGTGGCACTGATTGCCTGGCATGATTTGTGAAAATTCTTTGGGCATTCAAGGCACACTGTGAAATAGCTTTGGGAGATGCCCAGCTTTTGTTCATGCGAACAGAGTTAGAAATGAACCCAAGGTTGTTTCCTTGAATATCAGCTGGCCTGGACAGTAGCTGAGAAGAATCAGCACTGCACAGGGGCAAGGGTTTGCACGTCTGGTATGGAGAAGGGCAGCTTTGTTTCACTTGCTTTGGTATCAGGTGAGAGGTTAATACATGTAAATGAAATTGTGGCCCATGCCTTTTTAACATATTGAATGTGTCTTGTCTCTTTATTTCATGGATCGGGGGGGGGATGTCAGCTGTTCACTCACTCAATAACAAACAAAACTAATGTCGGTGGCAGCCGTAAAAGTGTACTTATAATCTTCTCCCTCCAACCTCTTTGTGCACCCACCTACCATTTTATATATAAAGCATTGCAGGCGCACCCCCCAATAAAGGACTCAGACACTGGTAAAAGTGGATAACGGCATTGGGCCACATTTATTGATTCATGCCCTAGTCCAAATTATAAATTTCTATTGGTATTCAACCAATTATAATTCTTAAGGCAAGCAGGCCGGAGTAACACTGGTAAGGTTCCACCCAAAATTGCCAGCGGCAATTGGTTACAATGTATCCATTTGTATCAATTTGTTTGTTGACAACAAACAAATTGTTGACCGTAGTCAATAACCTAACTACTGACCCCACCCTCTGACGCGTATCCGTAAAATAACGGGGTGATGCCTGCTGCCTAGCTCGTGCCATCACCCCATTGCCTGGTTCATTGTTGACCGGACAACGTTAACCAACTTGTGCCTGTCTAGTTTTGTCCAGTCAATTGCGAACCTGCCGGATACCTGTGGGTCATAAATGTTTACCTTACCAGTGCTACCCGCCCATGTGACCAAAGTCAACAGCAGCAGCAAGAAACCCCTATGTCAAACCGTAGCAACAGTGTGGGATGGGCAAAAAAGCCAGGACCCGGAAGCCAATTGTAGGTCCCAGCCAAAAATTCCCACCCGGCCCCGAAGCGACCAAAATATCACACTGTTAACTAGGGAGGGGGTGGAGGGGAAAAACTTCTCCTCTCCGTCACTTTGCAAAATGGCAGCGCGGCTGCCTCGTGGCCACCCCTTTTAAAGGGTGCTGGCCACGCCCCCTAACTACCCGGATGTCCAAGTCCGGCGGGGGGGCCCCGCAAAGAGCGCGGCGGCCATTTTGGTGCCGTGCTTGCATTGCAGGCGCACCCCCCAATAAAGGACTCAGACACTGGTAAAAGTGGATAACGGCATTGGGCCACATTTATTGATTCATGCCCTAGTCCGAATTATAAATTTCTATTGGTATTCAACCAATTATAATTCTTAAGGCAAACAGGCCGAAGTAACACTGGTAAGGTTCCACCCAAAATTGCCAATGGCAATTGGTTACAATGTATCCATTTGTATCAATTTGTTTGTTGACAACAAACAAATTGTTGACCGTAGTCAATAACCTAACTACTGACCCCACCCTCTGACGCGTATCCGTAAAATAACGGGGTGATGCCTGCTGCCTAGCTCGTGCCATCACCCCATTGCCTGGTTCATCGTTGACCGGACAACGTTAACCAACTTGTGCCTGTCTAGTTTTGTCCAGTCAATTGCGAACCTGCCGGATACCTGTGGGTCATAAATGTTTACCTTACCAGTGCTACCCGCCACACGGGGAGGCTTCAACAAATGCTCACCGCCCCCCCCCCAGACCGTCAGCTCGGTCAACAGGCTTGCTCGCCAATCTCGCAACAAGAGGTCCATACCTCCCGGCGACAGATGGACCCCATCCCCTGTGTAAAGCTCATAATTTTGTAGACTGATGGTGGGGTGTCGAATGACGCGCCCCCAACCCTTGTCCAGAAAGAACCGGGCAATAGCCCTATTCACCAAGCACCGAGCCCGATCAAGGGCCTGGAGGTTAAACCCTCCCCTGTAAGCGTGCCGCGGTATCATGTCCGACCAAATTAGGGTTGTGGCAGGCCACACATAATGCAAGTAGGCCAGGTCACCGCAAATCGCATGCTTCAGCGATAGGCACATGACCTGTCCCAAATCATTACCCCCGAGGTGTATAATAAGGACATCAGGCGGGTCAGCATCCCTGATGGAGAAAAGGAATGGCAACAGTTCCTGCCATAACATTCCGCGCTTACCGTACCACCTGAGACTTGCGGATGCACCCAGTCCCAGTCGGGGTCCCCACTCTGTCGCCGCAGCAAACTGCGCTGCCCTGTGCACATAGCTGTGGCCCACCAGCCATACTGTCACCGGTGTAACACGACACCCAGAGTCTGTCAAGGAAAAAAGGGAAACAGGGTAGTGACTTAACTGGTACTCACTGTTGCAGAGGGCGAACATACAACTAAAAACAACGTGATCCCCACCTTCCCATGTTGCATATCTCAGCCCCAGAGTACCCAAACGCCGCTGCGGTGGAAGCCGCCCCTATCCGGAATGAATGGGTGCCGTAACGAGCCCCAGGGAGGCCAACACTGGCTAGTGCCTTACCGGTCACCTTCCAAAATTGAAATTTAGTAAGGGGAGACCCATCTTGGTGACAGAAAAACGGGCCAGGGTGCGTACCACGTAGTGCAAGGAACTCCTGTAGGGCACCAACCGGACAGATGTCTGCCAAGGAACATCGTAGCAGTCTTACACCACTGCCTACACCGTGCTGATCAACTTTAGAGGAGCGTATCCTCAGCTGAGCCCAATCAGAAGAAACATAGACATCTTCGAGTTCCAGTGCCCTACGACTCACATCCGCCTTAGACAGTATCACCAGCTCACTGATGCGGAGCGCCCCAAAAAAGGCCACCGTAGTAGCCGCATGAAACAGGGTTGCCTTATATCTGTCGAAACACAGGTCATGCCAACCCCGTGCAAGGTGGGTAAGTACCCCTGGAGAAATAGGGTGACGGTCGTCCGGGCTGCGCCCACGTTCCCGCACCCACCCTTCCAAAACATGTCGTATGCGAAAATCACTTGTGCTGTCAGCAAAACCACCCTCCTTGGCCATGAATGCCAGCGCTGACAGCCTGGATGCTATGGTGCAGGGGGCTAAGCCCTGGGCATGTAAGTAAACCATAAATTGGAGGATGTGAGCTACTGGGATGGGCCAAATTTCAGGCAGCCGTGATTGGGCACAAAATGCCCTGAATGAACTAAATGCATGTTTATACGCCTTACGCGTGCGGGGGGTGAGCGACATGCCGATCGCCCGGTTCACCTCTCCTTGCCAAGCATCCATATCTCGTCCGGGAGCGGCGAGGGAAATTCCTCTGCGTCCGGGGCCAAGGCACGGAACCGGGGGATCTGCAGGCGGGACAAAGCGTCAGCAATATCATTGTTAATACCTGGAACATGCCTGGCCCTAAAAAGCACATTGAGGCGTAGGCTGCGCAACACAAACTGGCAAACCAGTTCCATGACCCTGGGAGATTTAGACGTCTGTGAGTTGACAATGTGGACAACTGCCCCATTGTCACACCAGAAATGGACGACCGAATTAGCCCACTCCTCGCCCCATAGCATCAAAGCTCCCAGAATGGGGGAAAATTCCAAGTACGTGAGATCGCGCAGCCGATCCAAACCCCACCAGGCTGGCGGCCATCTGCCGTAGGCCCACTTCCCTTCGAAGTAAATCCCATAACCCAGGGACCCTGATGCCTCCGACTGAACCTGAAAACGAGGGGAAACCAAAAGGTCGGACCTCCAAAAGGACACCCCATTGAATTCCCTCAGGAACTGAAGCCAGATGAGCATATCAGCCCTCATGCCCTTGTTCAGTCAGACCCTGTGGTGGGGCCTGGCCAAGCCAGTCATGGCGTCGCACAAGCGTCGAGCAAACGCTCTGCCAGGTGCGACGACCCTGCAAGCAAAATTGAGGTGACCATGTAACACCTGGAGCTCCCGATGGGACACCTTGCGTTTTGCCAGCAAGTCCAAAATGAGTGCAACGATCCGGGAAACCTTATCAACAGGTAACCTGGATGCTTGCACAACCGTGTCAATCTCAACCCCCAGGAATGTGAGCTTGGTGGAAGGGCCCTCGGTCTTTTCGGGTGCTAAAGGGACACCGAGTTCCTTCATTAGCGTCTGAAATGTATGTAGGAGACGCGTGCACGTGTCCCAGCCCCGTTCACCCCCGAATAAGAAATTGTCGAGGTAGTGGGCTACAGACCGGGACCCTGACCTGCGAACAAAGGCCCATTGCAGGAAAGTGCTGAAGCGCTCGAATACCGAGCACGAAATGGAGCAGCCAAAAGGCATGGCTTTGTCGAAATAAAATTCACCCCGGAACTTGAAACCCAGCAACTCAAAGTCACCCGGGTGCACTGGAAGGAGACGGAACGCGGACTTAATGCCGCACTTAGCCAGTAGTGCACCCGGGCCACATGAGCGCACCATGCGCAGGGCCTGGTCAAAAGATGTATACCTAACCGAACAAAGGTCGTCAGGGATAGCATCGTTGACCGAACGGCCAGCCGGGTAAGACAAGTGGTGTATCAAACGGAACTCCCCCGGTGACTTCTTGGGCACTAACCCCAACGGGGAAACCTTGAGATTGGGAAATGGTGGGACAGGGAAAGGGCCAGCGACCCTGCCAGCAGCAACCTCCTTAGCAATGCTCATGGCAGCCACCTCCTCCCTTCCCCTGAGTGATAACAGGTTGGGTGCATCTTGAGGGGACCTGTCCCCTGTGAAAGGAATGTGAAACCCCTGCTGGAAACCCTCAAGCAGGTAAGCTGCGTCTGCCCTCCTCGGGTACATCGTGAGCCAACGCTCCAGCATGTCCACATTAATTGGGGAGGGGGCCTTTTGCTTGACCAGCTCCCTCCGCTGCAGTTCTGCCCGCTCCCTGTCCACCTCTACCTCTGCCCCGCAGTCCGCCTGCCCTAGGACACGCGGAGGCGGCATGGGGGCCAGCACAAGAGGGACACTCGTGCCTGTAATGGCACTGCTTCCTGTTACACGCACCATTGGTCGAGAAACTCCAACACAGCAGGCGGGCTGGAACCCCCTGCCCCGCCACCTGGTGGGGTGCCTGGGCTGGAGTAGCTCGCTGGACCGCATGTCCACAATGGTACCTCTCCCCTGGCGCCGGGCGCATGGGGGTCATATACAGAAGCCACAGCTTCTGGCAGGGCTCATCCCACCTCATCTCTGGATGTAGGGGCACTCTCATGCGGAATTCCTCGTCGTAAGCCAACCACGACGGGCCAGGGAAATCAACCATCGCCCGGTATATGTTTTCCAAATACTGGACCATCAGAATCGTCAGGTCGGGCCGGGCCCTGAGGTACACCGCCATGTATATAAGGTATGCGGGTAACCAGTTGGCCCACGTACGTGGCGGCTTACGTCGACGAGACTGCTCCTTGTCCTTCTCGTCCTGCCCCTCCCTCTCCTCTTCGGTGGGTTCTCTATTCAAGAGGGAGAAAATATCCACATACTCCCCCCACCAGATCTTTTCCTTGGTAGCCTGGGCCAGATGATCCCCAAGGGGTAAAGAATAACCTGCTGTCGGCAAGGCCGACACCGGAACATTGACCGTGCTGGGCACCATGAAAGGAGCCTGGACCAGCCCCACCACCCCCAATAAGTTCCCTGCAGGGCAGGGTGCCCCGCCCCAAGAGGGGCCTAGGAGTGTTGGAGCTGTTCCCGGATGGGCCGGAGGCGGCTGACCCGCCGCCCCAGCCAGGCGAGGCCACGGCCACTGCAAACCTCCCCCCGTAGTGGGTTGTGGTGTGGGTGCACTAGCTTGGACCGTATACTCACAAGTTGCACCCCCATGGGCCGCCCCCACCGGGGGTTCCGGCCCACTGTGGGCGTCGGAGCTCGTGACCGCAACCGAGCTCGTAGACGGGGCCTGACCACTACCTGCTGGCGGCATCTGCTGAGTGGGGAGCTGCGAGGCTGCGGCTGTCGCCGACCTACTTGCCTCAGGCAGCTCAACCCGTTCGGCCGCCTGCCGAGAACCGGCAGACGCTGAGTTGTCCTGTAAACCAAAGGGTGCCCCTGATGGATTAACTATCCCCAAAGATGCCTCCAGGGCCGCTACACGGGCCAGTAGGGCATCAACATTTACATAGCCCCCAATGCTGATGGGGGGCAAAGGGCCGGCCGGCCCACCGGCCGCCGGCGCCGGGCCAGGTCTCTGGACCCCGGGGCCCGAATACGGCCATGCCCTGACCACCGCTGGAAGCTGCATGCCAAGGCCCAAAGGCCCAGCCTGGCTATGCTCCAGGCCCGGGCCGGTGGCCGCTAATTGCGGGCCGGGGGCCGCAGCCCCTGTAGGGTCGGTCTGAGGCTGCCCAGCCTCAGGCCATGGAGCAATCGACCCCATCCCGCCGGTCCCGGTGGGCGCCCCCAGAAAGGGGGCCTGCTGAGGGGGCACAGTCGCGGTCCTCCGACCCGGCTGGCGCCTCCTTGAGGTGCGAACCACGTTCGCCATCGCCTTCTTTTTGGAAGGCATTGCTGCAATTCGCTGGGAAGCCGAAGAAAAGAAGCGCAGAAGAAACCGCTGCTCGAAAGAGGCTTCCCGGCTAAAGGGAAGAGTGACGGAGCGATTGGGGAAAAACTTCTCCTCTCCGTCGCTTCGCAAAATGGCAGCGCGGCTGCCTCGTGGCCACCCCTTTTAAAGGGTGCTGGCCACGCCCCCTAACTACCTGGATGTCCAAGTCCGGTGGGGGGGCCCCGCAAAGAGCGCGGCGGCCATTTTGGCGCCGCGCTTGCATTTGTTTTAAATTTTACTGCTTGAGACTTGGATAAATAAGTCAAATATATAGAGCATAAAGGGTAAAGAACTCTAGCAATGTTAGAATTTAGAATGGCATAAATAGAAGGAACACTGTTTCAGGGACCTGTGTGTCCTTTTGATTCAGATAATTTTTAAAAACATATAAATAGTACTATAATTATTGGAAAAGTATAATCCTTTCTTATGCATTTCTCAGAGGCATAATATTCAAGAGCTCCTGTCACACAGTAAATTTAAAATGCTTTGTGCTAGGAAATCATCAAGAAGTGCTGTGAAAAGCTCACCTTACAATGTATTGTTCAATCTGGTAAATCTCTGTACATTAACACTGATTGCTTATACGTATGGATAATTTGCCTCCTTCCTTGTATTTTAAAGTTACATGATCACTTTCACACACATACTGTGTTTTACTGTGGTTCTTTATAGCACCTACCAACAAAATTATAAATTATGCTTTATTTCCAATTTTGCTACATGCTCATTTATAGTAACAAAATGTATATCCTTCAAACTTTGATGATAATAGTTGGCTTCCTATTTTTACATTAAGTAAGACACCTAGAGGCAGGGATTCTTTTTACATTAACGTTCCATTTATTACATCTCCTCCTCCTTATTTCGCTATCAGCAGGTTACATAAGTGAGATGCCAAATTAAAGAAAGGTACTATCACATCACTTGAAGAACATCATTAAAGATTGTTCTTTTTGAAGTTCATTGACTGATTGCCATATTGGATTGTAATATAAATTTTTAAGTATCCTTCCTTGATCATTCATTACTCTTTTCTGATTCCGTGAAGAACATGATGTGACTCAGTTTCATAGTACTCTTGCAAAAATCAGCCTTGACCCCCAGTTCTCATTTGTTACTTAGCAGTAACTACTATTCTATGGTAATGACTCCAAACTGTTGCAATCATTTGAAAACTATTACAGGAAGTTATGTCTCTTCTGGGATATCATCCACACAATGGTGGTGGAAATAACAGACAAGCCGGATTAGAACATCTCCACTGAGTTTACTTCCATTTTAATAACTCATACGAAATAAGTAGCACTAAATGGACACTTCTCTAGGTGGAGGGAAGTAAAGAGTGGGGTCCCCCAAGGTTCAGTACTGGGGCCCCTACTTTTCAACCTCTTCATAAATGATCTAGAGGTAGGAGTAAAAAGCAAGGTAGCCAAATTTGCTGACGACACTAAATTATACAGGGATCTCTTGACACTGGGGGAGTGGGCAAAACAGTGGCAAATGAGCGTCAACATTAGTAAGTGCAGAGTGATGCATGTTGGGGCAAAAAAACCCAATTACATTTATAAACTGATGGGGTTTGAACTCTCTGCGACAAACCAGGAAAGGGACCTTGGTGTCCTGGTGGACAACTCAATGAAGGTGTCAACCCAGTGTGCCTCAGCAGTGAAAAAAGCAAACTCAATGCTAGAGATCATTAGGAAAGGTATAGAAAATAAGTCAGCAAGTGTCATTTTGCCTCTTTATAAATCTATGGTGAGGCCCCATCTGGAATACTGTGTACAGTTCTGGTCGCCATACCTCCAGAAGGATATTATGGAGTTGGAGAAAGTGCAGAGGAGGGCAACGAGAATGATTAGGGGACTGGAATACCTTCCTTACCATCTGAGGCTGCAACGGTTGGGCCTTTTCACTCTTGAACGACGGCGTCTAAGAGGTGACCTGATTGAAGTTTATAAAATCATGCACGGTGTAGACAAAATAGATAAGGAAAAACTGTTTTCCCTATCGCATAACACTAGAACTAGGGGACACTCCATGAAACTTTTGGGTACTAGTTCTCAAACAAATAAGAGAAAGTACTTTTTCACCCAGAGGATTACTGGTCTATGGAACTCCCTGCCAGAAGAAGTGGTGACAGCTGTCAGTCTTGACAGCTTTAAGAAAGGATTAGACAAGTTCATGGAGGAGAAGGGTATGAATGGCTATAATTATGGATACCTAAGGACAACCTCGGGGTTGGAGAAATAGGCAGGATATCTCTCAATGCCTTTTCCAGGGAATCCTAAACAGGTGAAGGCATCTCCTTGGGAATACCCTGAAGGAAATGTTGAGCCACTGTGTGAGACAGAATGCTGGACTGGATGGGCTGTGGCCTGTTCCAGCAAGGCTGTTCTTATGTTCTTATGTTCATATATCCTCCACCACCTCCACCATACCAGGAAGTGCCATGTGCTGGAGGAAGGGCAAAATGGCCATTCACAACCCCCCCCCCCCAAAGCTGTCTGAGGGTTTACCTGGTTTAAAATAAAAGGGAAAATTTCTGACTGCCTCTTCTTGAATACCCCAAAGGAAAACAAAAATAAATAAAAAAATGGGGGGAGCAGATGTGTGTATGGACCTTTGATTTGTCTGGACGAGCGCACTTACCTGTTAACACCATCACCTTAACTCCTTGAGTCAAGTGACATTTTAACAATTGTAGAGGAGAACTGCTTACTTACAGCGTATGACATACAGGGGATATCAAAGTACCCACAATGTCATCAGAATTATTGATTTGAAATGGCTGGTTTACCTCACAAGAAAAACTCTCTGACTTTTATGGAATTTTTGATGTTTTATCATTTGTCCTAATGTTACTTTTTAAAGTGAATTATACAAGGAAATACCAATGTGTCCTATGCAAGACATATTCCGGTTATTGCTTTCCTATTAGCCTTTTTATGGCTTCCATAATACAGCCAAGAATTTTTAAAAGAGTAACAAATCTTTGTTGTGGTTGACAACGGAACAATACCCAGTTACATTCTAATAACAAGCATAAGTGCCTTAACGTCAATGAGGATTAAAAGCAAATTTAAACATGGGAATGAGTTTAGTAAAAGCCCATATAATGTTCAAAAGTGACAAGGTCTGAAGTGGGTTGCATCAAAGACTTACAAGACCCAAGAAAAGGGCAACTTCAGTTCACAATGCACTGCGGTGAAGATAAAATGTTGGTGTTTATGGTGATTTAGTTTAGCTGACTTTATAGGACTAAACTGATTGAAATCCAAGTATTTTGGCTTAACTGAGTTGTGAAGTAGGCTACAGAAATATCAAGTTCATTCCTTATTGACTCGTCATTCAGACTAACCCTGGACACATCACACCTCTCTAGAGATTGTGGATAAATAAAGATTACAATAATTGACTGTTGCATATTCATTGCTTCAGCTAAGCACGAAATAATTATTTGCACAGTTTCAGAACTATGATAATGCCAGCCTAACCTTTCTGTCAAAGAAAAGCAATCAAAGTGCAAATACAACTCAAAATTCAGATCAGAAATAGTTTGAGAAGAGCCTCTTTTTGATAAATAATATGTTGATTTACAATCTTAATTGTCCTCTAGAGTATAAGATATATTTCGCTAAAAAAGCAGCTTCATTTTTCAATTATGTTTTACACTATAAGCTTAGATATATTTTTTAAAAAAATGCAGATTCAAGACAAATAAGATAAATACATTCTATAATAATAAACAATACTAATGTACTTTATCCCCCATTTAAGTATGAAAAATCCCACACTCAGAGGAAAAGAATAACAGACAAAATTCATATAGTTGCACATAAAATAAAAGTTAAGGTGAATCAAGCCCATTTTGTGTTTGCAGTTCAATGACAAACTACACTGATACCTCATACAACATCCAAACTTGGTTCCACAAGTTTGGACTTTATACAGATTTGGACTTTGTATGAGGCATGCAAAATCCTAGCCGCGATGCCTCGTACAACGTCGTTTCCATAGAGATACATTGTACTGTAACAGCACAGACTTCAGGGCAAAGTCAAGGAAACAGACAGGAAACTGACGGAACTTTAAGAAATCATTGTCTAAAGACTAAAAACATTACAAAAACATGTCAAACAACCCTGATTATCCAATAACCTGAGGAATGCTGAAAAAATCCCAGGAATGCTTCTAAAAATTCTGACAAAAAAAATCCAAAACTGCACTCAAAACCACTCCTAAACACTCTTCGCCTTATGCAAAACCCACAAGAGCAATGCACACATGTGTCCTGCCTTTTATACTGCCCAGGCACAATGCAACCTGGGAAAAACCCCAATGCCTCATACAAAGTCGCAGCGACTTTTTTCAAGGAATTAGGCGATGTTGTATGAATCTGATGTTGTACAAAGCAGACTTTGTATGAGGTATTACTGTATTGTGTTTTAAACTGAGCCTAGAAATAGAAGGTAATTATATCTTGAGAAAAGAAGAGTGGATTTTGAGGACTTCTTTGAATACATCTTCCAATAGCAAATACATTTGTTTGTTAACATCTGTAGTAACACACACACACACAGACAGAGTGTAATACATCCAAATCTATAAAGCCGGAACGTGGGTTCGAGTGTCCGGTATGTGTTTCTGCACTGCACCAAGGGCAAAGAAGGCCAAAACTACATGCCCCAGCAACCCCTGTGGCACACCCCAGCCAATCAGAGAGGCTGGTATGAACACAGGAGAGGTGGCGCATGGACCACGCACTAACACAGGGAAGAGAGGTGGTTGGCAGGTGCGCGCGTGTTGGCAGGCGCACCAATGCAGCTGGCTTCTCCCTGCCAGCAGTGACAGTGGCCAGCCCCAAACAGGCTGGCACCTGCATGGATTATGCTGCTGTCTATGTTGCCAGAGGGGAGGGGGAAAATCCACCCCTCACTCCAACCTCATAGACACCACAGGTGCTGCCCGTTAGTGAAAGGAAATGAGCCTTCGTTCCTCTTCATTGACAGGCCATGGTGTTGTCAATGGGGCCGGAGAGGAGGGGTGAAATCCCCCCTCACTCCAGCCTCATAGACACCACTGTCGCTGCCCATCAGTGAAAGGAAACGAGGCTTTGCTCCACAACACTGACAGGCCACACTGCTGTCTATGTTGCCAGTGTGGAGGAGGGAAATCCCCCCCCCTCATCCCTGTCTCATAAACACCACAGGTGATGGCCATCAGTGAAAGGAAATGAAGCTATGTGGCACATCAATTATACGATACTATGTGGAAGACACATAGCTGTGTTAAACTGATTGCATTATAATGTAAGATCCTCTAGGTCAGTGATGGTGAACCTTTTAGAGAGTGAGTGTCCAAGGAGAAGGAGGCAGCACACAGGCAGGCACCGCATGTGCCCACACATCCATGTGAAGTTGCCAGCACACCTCTGGCAATGTCAAATGGTTATGTGTGCCAGTCGAGGTGCACTGGTGACATCATGTAGGCACATGTTTTCCCCATCCTGTGGGTGTGCACACACCCCTGTGGGCGCATATAACCCCTGTGGGTATGCATGCCCTCCGTGGGTGCACACAACCCCCTACAGGTGCATGTGTGGGCCACCACCATCTCCTTTCCTCACCTAATTCTTGCTGCTGCTTCCCAGGAAAGATTTCAGCCTCCCATTTTGCCTCCCCATTGGTGGTGGGAGTAGGGTGGAGAAGCAATGCTGCCATTGGCAACAATGCCATGGGGTAGGGTTTGCCCATGATGGCACGCATACCAACAGATAGAGCTCTGTGTGCCACCTCTGGCACACATACCATAGGTTTGCCTACTCTGCTCTAGGTCTTTAGATGTAGCTCTACATGTATCATATAATTGTAATTTCAAAAGAAAAAACAACAGCTGACAAAGATGAAAATATTGCTGGTTATTTGTTCATAATATGTGTGGTTTTACAGCTTGAAAAATGTGATGCAAAGATTATTATAAATGAACAAGGGCTTGATAAGATTCTTGATCCACATAGTGCAATTAGAAAAAAATGTGTACTTAAAAATACTAATAAAGAATAGGTGCTCAAGGCAAAATTATAAAGCCTTTACTCATTGTGATGGGCAGTTACTCAATTGTCCTATTGATCAGGTGTCACACTGTCCTTTATTAAAGAAAAGATGCAACACCAATGAGCTTAGAAGAGATTGGATTTTCATTGATAAATGGCAACAGATGTCAACATCAGAACAAATACCAACCAGAGAGAGAGAGAGAGAAATCTACAAATAAGTTTAAAAAGTGCACTTAAAAAAGTGCACCAGGAAAAAGGATTTTAAGAAGTCAGCCCTGGCACATGAAAAACACTGTGTCATAGACTTAGATATTCTACAGTATGTTTAATATGTCAACCTTTTTATCATAGGGCCCATAGGGAATTAACATAAACCTCATGCGTCCACGGAGATTTGGTCAATCAATAATCCTTTATTTGTGTTCTTCCTAGTCACCAAGCAAGCTGTGAACCTTACTTGGCAGATGCAAACTTCCTTTGCTATACACCCCTAGATTATTGAGTTCCAAGAGCAGTTCACCTCACCCTTCCATCACAGGGCCCTATACTCACTTCTCCTAGGGTCTGGCCATGTCTGCCCACCTTCTCAGGACAGTTAAGATGGGAACCAAGGATCTAGGATCACTCCTTCTTCCTGCTGAAGTTGATCTAGATGTCTGTTAAGTCTCCACTGGCATTTCATTGTCAGGGTAGAGTGCTTAGAGCCTGCTGGTGAGACTGGGCTAGACATGGGCTACCTTTTTATTCCATAGTTGGCTTCTAGGATCATTTGAACTAGTCTCAACAACACTAGGGGATCTGCCTAGTTGTGTTCCTCCCCGAGTTCCTGGCTGGCCCCAGCTCATCTGTTTCCCCACTTTATTATCCTCTGCATCCCATTTTTCACCTCCACCTTGGTACTGCTCACCTCTAGTAACCCAACTCAGTGGTTGGGATCTTCTGCCTCCTGACTTTCCTCTTGAATAATTGTTATCTCTGGGTGGCCCTCCTTCCAGAGCAACTATTGTCGGTAGACCAGGAAACATCAGCAAAATGTCTTCCTTTCATCACAATGTGGTTTGTTCTGTGTTCTGTTTGCATGTTGTCACCATAGCCAATACTTCAGCTAGAAGGCTCAAATTAATTCTTCTGTGGGTGGCTTGGGGTGGTGGTAGTAAAGTTGCTGGCCAATCTCTGACCATGCCTCACAGGGTCACAGAGATGTATGCTTAGAACCTAAACAGCCAGTATGGATGGAGGATCATGTATACCAACCCTCTGTTAGGTAACCTGGGAAAGAATTTCATTCTAGCTCTTTAGTGTATGGGACCAAAGACACCAGGACAGCCGAAGAGCTGGCTTAACACAACTTTATTACATGCTGGTCAGAGGGAACATGAGGTAATGGCGGACGAACAGCTCAATATATACAGTGGCTATACATTTGAATGTGGCTCCTCGATAGCCTATTGGCTACAGGCTGCGTGACGTCATTGCGGGTCACGCCCTTCTTGTCCAGGTGAAGGTAGTGGCGGGAATCTTCCCGCGCTGTTGTTCTAGGTGAGTCTTGGACCAATGAGCTTGGACGCTCGCTATTGCCATCTAGTGGTCACTAGCTTGCGTCCTATTAAGGTTACAGTGATTCAGCTGGAGGTTACATTGTTACACATAGAAGAGGTTACATTGGATACACATGGATAGGTACATTGTTTAAAGGCACAGGCTTTAGGACACAACAAGCTCCTATTTAGTGTCTCCTTAATTTATAGGGAAACTTATTTCATTATTATCTCTATGTTCTTGAGTGAAGAAGTGTTTCTCAATACCCAGAGTAGACTAAGGTCACTTCAAATAAATAGGCATCTGAGTAAATCAATTTTAATCCACAACAGCACCCACTGAAATTCATGTGTTAGTCTTTAAGGTCACACAACTGCCCCCCCCCTTTTTTTTTACTCTACAAAGTTTAGTCAAATATGGTGGCCACATACAACACAAATGTAAGTGCACTTTTGACTTGAGGGCACATAACAAACAGCATTGTATTGCAACATATGCTTCCCAGGTATGTGCTCATGGCCAAAGGATTGTTCCCACTCTTGTTACCTCTAGGATGCATGCAGATAATAATATTTTTGCCAGATTTCCATGTTGCATAATTAAAGGCTGCATGCACACATAAATTATGCCATGCAAGAATCACATTAACAAGAAAAAATGGAGATGCTTCACATTAAACCCAGACTACAATTAACATAATTATGTTTGGAGACATCTTTTGGTTTAACTGCTATCAGCCCTGCTAAAGCTGGTAAAAGAATGCCAGAGAGCCATGAGAGATGAATTTTTTCAGTGAATTAATTCAAGCACTGAGGTTGGAGAGTGATGGTGAGATTCTTGCCTCAGATTTCATGTTAGAGTTGTACATATTTTATTGTTGTTCCTTAGTACTCAATCCATGCTTCAACTTGACTACACTGCAGTACATCTACACATTCTCTGTATACTGGTATATTCTTAAGTGAGGAAAGCTTAACATTATGAGCACAGGTATAAATGATATATAGGTATAAATGTCAAATCAAAGGTTTTGGAGTTTTTGGTCTGATATAGCTATACAAGATACCACATTTGCTGGTGTATAAGACCCACTTTTCCTCCCTTAAAATACACTGGAAAAATGGAGTGCATCTTGTACTGTACATAGGGGCCTATAGTGGGTATTTTGGTAATAACAGAGTGCATCTTATACTCCGGTGTGTCTTATATGCCAGCAAATATGGTAAATGAACGAACGGATGGACAGACGGACAAACAAACAAATAAACAAACAAAGGCTCTTATCTGTTTTTGCCTTCTGCATCAATTGGCCCTTCCCTTCATGACTAGCCCTTGTGCTCTTTTCCTTCCTTGTTTGTCTCTGGCCATTAACAAGAACTTCAGTTCTGCTGGTTGGTTAACCCCATGTCTTTCTGCTGTTTGGATGTCCAACCAACCTTTTAATAGTTAGCAAGGAGGTGCCTCGCAGCTCACTAGAAACATTCCATCCATTTCTGGATGCCTTCCAGAAATGCTGTTAGTGCATTACTCTTGGGCATACAGGGCTGACTTCATAGCCACAGGGCAACTCAATTTGTATTCATGCTTTTACATCTATCACCTGATAAAGTGTTATGCCAGGCAATCCTGACTATTTTAGCCGCAGAGCATCATTCAGTCACAGTGACTGAAGTCCCTATAGCACTCTGGGCAGAAAGCATAGTTTGATGGAACAGTAATGCACTTCTGACGCTTTGTAGCAAGTGAATGATCTCTTGTATAAACTGACCTTCGCGGTTTCTATAAAATAGCCTAATAATTGCATTCTTCAAATGAATGTAATTAATGTAATCCCTAAAGCATTAAGATATCAATATTTCAAGTACAGATTGTCTGTAACATTTGTTGCACAACCTGGTATTTAATGTAAAAGCTGTGTCATAATTTAATACTAATCTTTCAAAGCTGTACATTTAAAGTGCCATCACCTTATATATTGCTGTTGTTAAATCACAGAATGATAAGTTTGTCTGTAAATTAGCAATTAGAAAGCAGCAGACACCTTAGGTTATTATTGCTTATTAATACCATTACAAACAAGCACAAAGTAGTGGGGGGGGGGTGGATTTCAGGCAGCTGCCATTTGATGTCATTCTTTGTAAAAAGTTAGCAAACAATAATATCTAATTCTTCAACCCCAAAAGATCTCTACAGGAACTCAATCCTCATACATCTAAAATCCTTAACAGCTCTAGAATTATGCAAAATTCTACATCAAACTGAGTTTATTGTAGTAACGATTTCCTTTCAATATGAGAACGCACATCTCCAAGATGGAACTGCTTGGAGGTTGTTGTGTTTCATTGTTGTTTTTTGCAGCCCTTATGGCATCGAACCTCCACTGTACACACCAATGGGAGTGCACCAAGTGGCAGGGGAAGGAGGGAGAAAGACCTTTAAGAAAAGGCACCATCCTCCCCCTTTGGTCTTACCTGTATGGCGCGAACAGTCTTACCCTCAGGTAGTAGTGTGAGACTAGCTGGTCGCTTCAGGGCTGAATACGAATGTTTCCACTCATCCATGATTGGACTGGAGGTTGGGTGACTTTTCACCTATCCCATACTGGTGCTGGTAGGGCTATTTGGATAAATTTTGAGGTCCATGTTGAATAGGTCACAGCTGGCGGGTAGCGTGGGGCAAGAATAGTCCAGGCCAGTTCCCAAGATATCTCAGGAGTAGGTCCAAGAGTGTCTAACATTTGGGATACCAGGATCCTGAGATTCAATTCCGGGATGTGGAGTGCACTGGCTGATGGTGCTGCAACCTAAAGTAATGAGGCTTGTTGTGTTTTTGTGTGTGTGTGTTTCTCTCTCTCTCTCTCTCTCTGTGATCGGTCAAGTTTGACCTGAGTTGCTGGCTAGGAGTGGGCTGTCCAGAGAGAGCACACTCTTGGTGGGCCAGGCCATGAGGCTGCAGAGGGGAGTGCCAGACGGGTGTCTAGTGGGCCAAGCCATGAGGCTGCAGAGTGGTGGGCCAGATGGGGGACTGGTGGGCCAGGCCATGAGGCTGTGGAGGGGTAGGCTGTTTGGGGCCAGGTGGGCCAGGCCATGAGGCTGCAAAAGGGAGGGCCAGACGGGGGCCTGGTGGGCCAGGCCAGGTGCCTGCAGAGGGATGTGCCAGCCAGGGCCCTGGTGGGCCAGGCCATGAGGCTGTGGAGGGGTGGGCCATAAGGGGGCCCCTCTGCAGCTTCATGGCCCAGCCCACCAGGCCCCCATCTGGCCCATGAGGCCCCTGTCCGGCCCTCCCCTCCACAGCCTCACGGCCTGGCTCACCAGGCACCTGTGTGGCCCACTGCTCTGCAGTCTCATGGCCTGGCCCACCAGTCCCCCATCTGGCTCATCTGGCCCCCAATCAGCCCTCCCCAGGCACCCATCCGGTCCACTGCTCCACAGCCTCATGGCCCGGCCCACCAGGCCCCCATCTGGCCCATCCTCTGCAGCCTCATGACCCGGCCCACCAGTCCCCCATCTGACCCACCAGTCCCTTGTTTGGCCCACCCCTTCACAAACAATGAAGTGGGACGGCTGGGGTGTATCAACAAGCACAAGAAATCTAAACACTCCCAATAGTGTATAAAAGAAAATCAGGAATGTGTCTTTAATAGGAGAAATTATTCACATACTCGTCCTATGATGAGGTATCTAAGGCAAAGGTTAAGGTGTGTGAACTCAATACAATGATAACAGGTGTATATCATATGACGCGATTCATTACATCACACCTATAAATCCAAAATCTAATACTATACAATAAACCTCAATCATACAAAACACTGCTGAGAACCCGCAATATACAACCAATCATACCATGCTACGCCCAGAAATTGGTGTAAATTGGTGTAACAAACAAGATCTCTATATCGTGTAACCTATATCATAGTCCGTGGTCAAGTCGCTATGTACATAGAATCACTGGCTGGGCTTTTCTTGAGTTGGCACGGGGGGCCGGGTTGCACTATTCCATTGATGGGTTCCCAGACAGCGAGCAGCATCAGGCAAAAGTAGACGAAAATCCGATGCCCTTCCGGTAGCGGGACATTTCGAATATCTTTCTCAAGCGTCTACAATAATATGAATATAAATGGTATACAATACACAAACCTGTGACTCATATAGTATTCCAAATATGCATGTAAAGTCTGGCAATCTTACAAATGCATCTACAACAACATCCAACTCTGATGTGAAAAAGGTACGTACCTAAAAAAGAGTAACCCGCGCGTATCGCACCTCTGATGGCATGTCTCTCCATGTGTGCACACGTTAATAACTCACTGGGAAAAGCTCTTCATATACGCAGATGGAAAATGAGGGACATGTGTGATTGATTAATTGGAGAACCTGTAAACCTTCTACTAAGGGGCTATCCATTATTCTTAAAGTGATATCTATTCTGCTGGGTGGCATAGGTATGCGTCGATCTTTATAAAAATGCCGAAAGGTCTCATTCTGTATTAAGCCCGTGCGGGGCCAAGGTATTAAAACGATGGATGTAGAACGCCTCTCTCTGTAGGAGAAAGCGGTCTACATCGGTGATCTGATATTTGCTGGGTAGAAATGTTTCCAATATAACCACCTTAATGTCCTTTACTGTGTGTTTCTCTTCGAGAAAGTGGTTTACGGGAGGGGCAGTGGCGACCCTATTCCTTATGCGGGAAAGGTGTTCGCCTAGGCGTACCTTGAGAGGTCGCCTGGACTGTCCCACATAAGCCAATTGACATTTACAGATTAGCATATAGATGGACTCTTTTGAGTTGCAATTCGTAAATCCTGTTAGGTTAAGGGTGAAATTGCTACTGGGCACATTAACTCTTTTGGTGGTCCACATGTGGGCACAATATTTACAATGGCCACAGGGGTAATGTCCGGAAACAATGGAGTCGAGTGCCCTATTGGGGGTGACAATATCTGTTCGTGAGAGGAGGTTAGCGATAGTCTGTGTTCTCCTGAAGCCTATGGTGGGTTTATGATGGCACCCCGGTATAGAATCCAGTATGTGGCAATGTTTTAGTATGATCTGTTTAATCCGTTGGGCCATGGGGGTGTAATCTAGCGACCAGAATAACCCCGGTTGTGCCTGTTGTGCATTGGTGTTATAATTGAGCAGTGAGCTCCTAGCCCGCAAATCGGCCTTGTCTCTGGCGGATTTAATAACATTAGTAGGGTACCCTCTCTCATTCAAGATGGATGATATTTTATTGGCCGCAACTGCATAGTCCCCCCCTCTCACACCTGGACGACTCACCCTGGGGTGGCCTCTGCATGGCCCCCATTTTTGCCCAGCCTCCCTGGACCCTGCAGCTGTCCCCTTCCCTGCCAGTCCACATCCCCCCTCTCTTGTTGCCCCCACCCCCACTCCTCACACCCCATCACGTGTTGCTCCCCCAGCTGCACCCCCACCCCATGCACCATGGCCGTCCACCCCCGGAGCCTGTCCCTGCACACACACACACACCACAGCACCTTACCTCCTCCACCGCTCCCATCGCATCCCCCACCGATGCTACCTCACTGCACTGACCGTCGTTCTGCCACCACTTTTTCTCCTCCTCCCCGGAAGTCCTGGCTCTTCCAGGCTGCATGCACAGCCACAGGGAGGCGCTTGCCCGACATGCCTGCACAGTTATTCTTCTGCGCAGGACTTGCCGGCAGCTGGGGGCACCCCCTCACGCCCCTCTCGCAGGTGATGGAACCCGCGGTTGGCTGCCAGACCCCTTTGCTGACGCAGTTGAATGGGCAAGGTAAGTCCTGGGCACGTTGCTAGAGGGGAGGGTGGCCAAGTGTCGGAGTGCATATGTGTCTCAGGGGAGGAAACCTTGGGTTGATATATTAAGACTAGCAAAGGTTGCTCGGCGTTGCCAGGCTGTTTTAAATGGTGTTGGAAAGTTTTTGTTGCTGTTGTTGTTAATGTTTGTAAAGAAGAGGTTAGTCTATAATTGAAATTTTTAAATTTTTTATTTATACAAATAGTTTTTGATGGCCTGTTATAAACTGTGATGAGTTTTGTTTGGAGTTTTGGTTTTGTGGATGAAAAAAAGAATAAAGGATGATATACTTTTTCGAAAAACTCTTGGGGCCTTTTGTGTGGGGCTATTGAGTCTTTTTGAATTTTTTTTATTATTGTGGGCAGCAAGTGCTGCTGGTAGGGGTTATCTTGTATTTTGACTGTTTTTTCTCTCGTGGTATCTGGGTGGAGCTTCTTCCAGTAAGTAGTCTCTTTCTTTACATAAGAACATAAGAACATAAGAACAGCCTTGCTGGAACAGGCCACAGCCCATCCAGTCCAGCATTCTGTCTCACACAGTGGCTCACCATTTCCTTCAGGGTATTCCCAAGGAGATGCCTTCACCTGCTTAGGATTCCCTGGAAATGGCATTGAGAGATATCCTGCCTATCTCTCCAACCCGGAGGTTGTCCTTAGGTAGCCATAATTATAGCCATTGATAGCCTTGTCCTCCATGAACTTGTCTAATCCTTTCTTAAAGCTGTCAAGACTGACAGCTGTCACCACTTCTTCTGGCATTTCTTTTCCAGTCGTTGTGTTATGAGGTCGTGTGGTGGTGAGGTGGCTGTTTTTCTTTATTTGTGGTGGTGGTGGTGGTTGGATTTTGTGGTGTTTGGCTGGGAGCTGGGTGTGTTTGGAAATGTTTGTTGTTGTTTACTTTTTTGGTGTTATTTTTGTTTGTTTTTGTGTATTTTTGAATGTTTTTGATTGTTTGTTTTTGTGTTTTTTGGTGTCCTACGGGGGGATCCCCTCTCTGCCATCTCCCCTGGCTCTGGAAGGCTTGGGGGTCAGGCTCATGGGACCCCGGAGAGGGGATCGAATCCATGCCACCTTCTGATATTAAAAGGGAAATCTCAATTGTGGTTTCTCCTTTAATATCAGTGGGGGGGGGGGTTTGTGATCCCCCTCTCTGCTGGCTTCCTTGGGTTTGGGAGGGTTGGGTTGAGAAAAGGGGTCTGTCTACCCAACCCTTCCGGACCCAGGAGAGCCATCGAGAGGGGGATTCCTCCCCAACTCCGTTTTTAAAGAGAAGTAACCGCTTGGTTTCTTCTCTTTAATATGGGGCATGTGTGTGGGGGGGGTGAAAGGGGAATCCCCTCTCTGCCAGGTCCCCTGGGGTCAGGAGGGTTGGGGAGACAGGCTCCTTTTGTCCCCCCCAAACCTTCCAGACTCATGGGACCCAGGAGAGGGGATCGAATCCAGGCTACCCTCTGATATTAAAAGGGAAATCTCAATTGGGGATTCCCCTTTAATATCAGTGGGGGGGGGGGTTGTGATCCCCCTCTCCGCTGGCTTCCTTGGGTTTGGGAGGGTTGGGTTGAGAAAAAGGGTTTGTCTCCCCAACCCTTCCGGCTCCAGGAGAGCCATCGGAGAGGGGGATTCCCCCCCCAACTCCATTTTTAAAGAGAAGTAACCGCTTGGTTTCTTCTCTTTAATATGGTGTGTGTGTGGGGGGAGGGGAATCCCCTCTCTGCCAGGTCCCCTGGGGTTAGGAGGGTTGGGGAGACAGGCTCCTTTGGTCCCCCCAACCCTCTCAACCCCAGGGGAGCCAGTAGAGAGGGGGAGCACAACACCCCCCACCCAGTGATATTAAAGGGGAAACTCCGATTAGAAGCTTCAGGTGCCATTGGGGAAGGGGGCTTTGGTTCCCGTGGCTTGGCAGACTTGCTCTGCCGGTGTGTGTTTTTTTTTAATCTTTGGGCGCCGGCTTCCTCAGCGTTCTGCGCGCTGATGGCGGACAGGACGCTGGGGCTTGTAGTTATGGGTTTGTGCTTTGTGTTTGTGCTGCGTTTTTTTAAAATGGTTTTCTTTTGATTGGCTGTGGCGTGTTTCCGAACGCTGCGCCATGCGAGAGCCTCTCAGCCTGATTGGCTCTGGCGTGGCGCGGTGCAAGGAATGTTGGGAAGTGAAGTTGTTTCCCTTTCTTCGCGTTTGTGGGGCTGTTGCCCCACTGCCGGTTTTCTCAATCCTTCGTTGACCTGCGGACCCAGATCGGCCGTGTGCAGGAAGGGTGAGTGGAGGCAAGTAGGGCGAGGCATAGCAACCTATAGCCAGTTCCAACGGTTAACTCTTGGTTTTGTAGGTTAAGATTAGGCTTTGATCAGGAATGAAGAACCTCTGGATCATATTCTATCCATCTTCAGGTTACCGTATTCAATCCATTTTCATTATAGGCCTAGGGATGAAAATGATATGATTCAGATTCTTTATTCTAGTAGATATATATCTCAGCTCTTCAACAAGAAATGTTCAAGCCTTGTAAGTTTCCATCACTCCAGGCAAGACTGAGTGCTATTTCCACCTTATTCTTTTCTTTTATCTTATTTTTCTTATCAAGGCCTTCCTTATTTATGCAAAATCTCTATATATAAAACTGGTGTACTTTCCCTTTGAAAAGCTAAGCACACATGATACACAGCAAGCACAGAAAGTGTGTGCATGAACAAAAACAAGCAAATCTGACCACTGATGATACTAATCCTTCAAAACCCATGCAAGAAAGCATCAATCTCTGTCACTTTTCCATTATATTCCTTAAAGCATTCTTTACACTGTTTTGTTTAACTTGTATCTGTGCCCCATTATTTTTTCTCTTTGGATCTGAGAGTACCATAAACTGCTTTTGTTGGGTAAGGATAATAAACTACTATTTTGGAGTAAAGAGAACAATTGTGTGGCTCATCATTTTCACACACAATGACAAAAAAAATCAAAGATTTATATATCTATTCTTGCCATCTGAGCAGCATTATTCAAAGAAAGTGGCTCTGATATGGAAGTGATGGTGACAGCTGTCTGTCTTGACAGCTTTAAGCAAGGATTAGACAAGTACATGGAGGACTAGGGTATCAATGGCTATAATTATGGATACCTAAGGACAACCTCCGGGTTGGAGAGATAGGCAGGATATCTCTCAATCCTATTTCCAGGGAATCCTAAGCAGGTGAAGGCAAGGTGTTATTATCCAAGGTGTTATTATCTCTCCCATCTCTCCATAATGTGGCCCCTTGATTTCAGCTCTGGGACTCTGGAGGCCAGCTGGAACAACTGCAGGTATCAGGACAGACTTCAACACCGGCGTCCTGAGCCCTCCCTCCCTCCTCCTCCCTATGACTTGGCCTTGAGCAGGGGTTTAAAGAGAGGCTATGCTGGAGGGGCTTCTCCATTGCCTGGGACTCTGGAGGCCAGCTGGAACAACTGCAGGCATCAGGACAGACTTCAACACCGGCGTCCTGAGCCCTCCCTCCCTCCTCCTCCCTATGACTTGGCCTTGAGCAGGGGTTTAAAGAGAGGCTATGCTGGAGGGGCTTCTCCATTGCCTGGGACTCTGGAGGCCAGCTGGAACAACTGCAAGCATCAGGACAGACTTCAACACCGGCGTCCTGAGCCCTCCCTCCCTCCTCCTCCCTGTGCCTTGGCCTTGAGCAGGGGTTTAAAGAGAGGCTATGCTGGAGGGGCTTCTCCATTGCCTGGGACTCTGGAGGCCAGCTGGAACAACTGCAGGTATCAGGACAGACTTCAACACCGGCGTCCTGAGCCCTCCCTCCCTCCTCCTCCCTATGACTTGGCCTTGAGCAGGGGTTTAAAGAGAGGCTATGCTGGAGGGGCTTCTCCGTTGCCTGGGACTCTGGAGGCCAGCTGGAACAACTGCAGACATCAGGGCAGCCTCCAACACCGGCGTCCTGAGCCCTCCCTCCCTCCTCCTCCCTATGCCTTGAGTGGAGGAGGTGGGGAGTTGAAAGTTCTACGGCCCACTGGGGGCGATGGGGGGAGATATGGGCCAAAAGGGGGGAGGAGATGGTGGAGGGAGGGAGGGAGAGTTAGAAGGATTGAGGGACTAACTTGCCTGCCAGGGAATAGCAGCAGCAGTCTGTCTGGGGCTGGCTTGGAGGTCCATGGGGATAAAATTAAGGTGACGATTCGAGATGGCCTTGAAAAGCCGGCCCACTGCCGTCGCTACTGTGGGTGGAATGTCTCACCCCAGTTGAGGGCTCAAGGTAGATTTGGAAGAATGCCCCACCACTTCCATCACCGCTGGAGCCTTGCGGAGGGTGGTGGGGGGAGTGGGTGGGGCGGTTTTATATGGGGGTGGGAGGGAGGGAGGGAGAGACTGCCCGGCCAGCCGGGAAGGAGAGGCAGCATTCTGTCCAAGGCAATCAGGGAGGCTCCCGAGGCCAATATAGAGGTTGTGATGGGCATGGGGCGATACAGCGGGTACCGAGGGGCGGGCCGCACTCGGGGAATGCGGGGCAGATGCTTAGTATCTGTCCCTCGTTCCAGCCCCCCGGTTACACCTCTAGGTCCTGAGCAGCTGACCCAGGGTGACCCTGCCCTTAGGCTGCTGCTGATGAATGCCAGGTCGGTATGTAATAAGGCCCCCCTGATACAAGATTCCATTATGGGGGAGCGGGCCGACCTGGCATGTATCACTGAGACCTGGCTGAGACCAGAGGATGGGGTTCCTCTGCCAGAAATGTGTCCAGCTGGGTTCAGTATTTGGCACCAGCCTAGGGATGAGGGTAAGGGCGGTGGCGTTGCCATCATAGCCAGGGAGTCACTGGGAGTCGCCAGGGCTACCGCTCCACAAATTCTGGGTTGTGAGGCCCTGCTTCTGCATCTGGGCTCTAAGGGTCAGTTGGGAGTCTTACTCCTGTACCTGCCCCCTTGCAGGGTAAGGGACTCCCTGCCTGAGCTCCTCGAGGCCGTCTCAGCGTTGGCGTTGGAGTTCCCTAGACTGATGGTTCTGGGGGACTTCAATTTGCCTTCGCTGGGGACTGGCTCCGAGGTGGCTCAGGAGTTCATGGCTTCCATGGCAGCTATGGACCTGATTCAGGTAATTCAGGGCCCGACCAGGGGCAGTGGCCACACACCAGATTTAATCTTTTTGTCGGAGCAGTGGCAGAGTGATCTGAGACTACGGAAACTAGACATAACACCTGTGCCATGGTCAGATCATTATTTGGTGGCTCTAGACTTCCTGGGTGCGACGCTTCATCGTAGGGAGGCAGGGCCTATTAGAATGGCCCGCCCCCGGCAACTGATGGATCCTGATGGATTCCAGAGGGAACTGGGGGATTTCCCTCTGGATCGGCAACACGATTCGCCCGAGGCGCTGGTTGACCTGTGGAACAGGATGACAACAGCGGCCTTGGATGAAATCGCACCACTACGGCCTCTCAGAGCTCATGGAGCTAGGTCATCTCCGTGGTTCACAGATGAACTGCGGGAGCTCAAACGGGCAAAGAGACGCCTAGAGCGCCGCTGGGTGAAGACCCAGAGAGACTCCGATTGGACACTAGCTAGAGCCGCTATTAGGGCCTATCTAGTGGCGATGGAGGTGGTGAGGCGGCAATACTTCACCACCCTTATTGCCTCTGCTGATAATCGCCCAGCCACCCTGTTCCGGGTTACCAGGTCTCTCCTTGGTAGGGGGACCCCGGTGCCTGGTTGGCAGGGATCGGCTGAGGACTTTGCTGACCATCTAGTGGAGAAAATCGATCGGATTCGCTCGGGGTTTAATCCTGGCGTGGATGGGGAGAGTCCGGAGGGAGCTGGAGCACAGTCTTGCCATACCATCTGGGACCGGTTTGATCCAGTTGCCCCTGATGAAGTGGACAGGCTCCTTGCAGCTGTGTGCGCCACTACCTGCCCATTGGACCCCTGTCCCACCTGGTTGGTGAAAGCCTCCAAGGCGGTGACAGGTGGCTGGGTTGGGGCTATGATCAATGTATCATTGCGGGAGGGGGTGTTTCCTGCACCTTTAAAACATGCCTTGGTGCACCCCCTCCTGAAGAAACCTTCCCTCGACCCAGCTGTCCTAACCAACTATAGGCTGCAGGGGGGTGCCCTGGATTCCCAATCCTTGGAGCCGTTCCAGAAGGATACCGTGGTCAACGGTATCGAAAGCCGCTGAGAGGTCAAGAAGAGCAAGGACGGATGGGTGACCACCGTCCCGCTCCCGCCAGAGATCATCCATCAGTGCGACCAATGCCGTCTCGGTACCATATCCAGGCCTGAATCCTGACTGAAAGGGGTCCAGGTAATCCGCTTCATCCAGTACCCCCTGCAGCCGACGCGCCACTGCCTTCTCCAACACCTTCCCTAAAAAGGGGAGGTTGGAGACAGGCCTATAGTTGGTTAGGACAGCTGGGTCGAGGGAAGGTTTCTTCAGGAGGGGGTGCAACATTCATGGGTGTATTTATGACAGCGTTTTGTGCATGCGTGGATGCATTTAACTTCCACTTCCATTGAGAGGAACCACGTGACTGCCCCACTCAACCACATGACCAGCCTGTGGCCTGAAAAGTTTGGGCACCTCTGGTCTAGTCTATAAACTTCATGTTCAAGCCCCTTCCCCACAACCTTCTAGAAAATAGAACTTGACAGTGCCCAACTAAGGTAGTGTTGATCACAACATGAGAAGGCTTCCTGTTCCTGTTTCTGTCCAAGGACATTGATTTACAGCCTATTGTTGAGGGCATCCCACTATACAAAGGTAAAATGTTAGCTAATTCAAGAAATATTTACTTAGCTGTATAGTCATTCAAAAATCATATCATTTGCGATATTTCATTGTGGTTGACACTACATAATATCAAATCAGTTTATGAATCTCGTGGCTAATTTTGACACTACTTTTAACTTTAAACAAACTATTTTGGTATATTGCCAAAATGGTTTCCAGGCTGGGCTTCTTTCCATCTGGATGAGTTAAGCAACTTCCTAAGATGGTAGGATTAATGTATATGGTCATAAGAACAAAGGAAAAAGAACAATCTACAAAGAGTAGTCATACTTGTGTCTGAAGGGATATGAGTTGCCTACAAACCCTTTCCTTGAATTAATGTTGGCTTGCTTAAAGGATTTGATGCCCTGCAACTTTTATTAAAGTACAGAATCCCATAAATATATTATTGACTACAGTACTGTAAAAATTATGTCATTGGCAGTCAAATATGGAATACAGGTAAGCCATAGTGTTATCTTCCACGGCCTGTTTGTTTTCTTAGACTACATCAATTTATTCTACTGGGCCTTCTTTTCCTTTCATTTTCTCTCTAAATTTTTTTGGAATTGTATTTTTTTTTTTTTTGAAATTGTGATGCCAAGTATTTTCCCTATCAAGAGCAGCAATAGGTTGAACCTTACCAACAGGTGTGCATAAATTAATGAATGCAAGAAAGGTTGGTAGGGTTCGACCTTCTTTAAATTTAGTGCTTAGGGAATGATTTTTTTATGTCCATCAGCACAGAAAGAATGAATATGTGAGGCATGGGATGCATTTGAAAAAACTTTAGAAAATATTGAAAAATTTGACAAATACTAAGAGTTATAAGATTGAATATTATAACAATAATTTACAGGTAATCCCTTGTTTGATATCTATGATAATATTATGAATCCGAGATTGTTGTAAATATGTAAATAATGTATATATGTATTTGCTTGTCATTACAATGTATTAGTGATATTTCTGTATCATTATGTTTTATAGATCCCTGAGGAAGGCTTATACTGAAACTTCTTATTACTAGATGGAATTTGGATCTGTTTTTGAATTTACATAAGTGCATTAAAACTCTCCTTATTTTATTGCCACAAACGGTCTTGCTGCTTTTGATTGGATTTTCACCGTTTGGCCCCTTCTCCTGCTTGAAGTATTTTCCCTATACACATTCCTTGTTAACAGTTTTGCACTGGATGCTGGAAATCAAACCTGTCTGTCTGGTTCAGGTCCCTCTAGATTTGAGAGATGAATGTTTCACAAGCACTCTGTTGAGTAGTGCATCAAAAATATCAGTCTAATGTGTGGTTCATTATAAATAATATCAGAGAGTAAACAAAAAAAAACAAAAAACACAAAAAATGTTGTGGCACCTTAAACACTAACTCCTGTATTTTACTGTTAGCTTTCATAGACCAAGTCCACTTCGTCAGACATAAGAGTGAATTTTCATGGTATTAATTTATACATATCAGGTATAGAGTCCCAAAGTGGCTAGGCACACAGTGTGGTTGGTTGGTTCAACAGATGGGTTTGCAAATCAGTGAGCTATTTACAACAAGTAATAAAAATTTCATTATAATGAATTACTGAGTATAAGTGATGCCAGAATGGTTGTGTTATCTGGTGCACTCTGTCTGGCCTTTGGCTGTAATAATAAAGATTTGATTTGTTTGTGCTGCCTTCTGGTTCTGAAACTATTGGGTACAGTGTGTATGTAGGTGTGTGTTTGTATGTGTGTAATTATCTATTTATTTTTACAAGTACAGTGCCTAGGTTCTGTGTTTGTTGTTGTTGTTCAGTCGCACAGTTGTTTCTGATCCTTTGTGACCCTATGGACCATTGTCCTCCAGGCACCTCTGTCCTCCACCATCCCCCTCAGCCCTCCCATTTCTGTGCCCATTGTGTCTACAATACCATCTAGCCATCTCATCTTTGGCCGTCCCCTTCTTCTTTTGCCCTCCACCTTTCCTAGCATCAAGGCTTTCTCAAGTGAATCCTCCCTTCTCATTTGATGTCCAAAGTACTTAAGCTTCATCTTTACTATTTGCCCTTCCAAAGAGCAGTCAGGGTTGATTTCTTCTAAAACTGACCTATTTATTCTCTTTGCTGTCCAGGGTACTCTCAAAATTCTCCTCCAGCACCACATCTCAAAGGCATCTATTCTTCTGTGCTCAGCTTTCCTAATGGTCCAACTCTCACACCCATACATTTCCACTGGGAATACCATACCATTGCTTTGACTATGCAAATTTTTGTTTTCAAGGTGATGTCTCTGCTTTTCACTATGTTCCCCAGGTTTCTTATAGCTTGTCTCTCCAGAATCAGTCATCTTTTTATTTAGTCTGCTCTAAACATACAGTTGGAATAGGAGTGATTTTGGGCCCAAGTGGGGCACTATAGAAAACTAGAGTCAGCCAAGAAGCTTGAATCACAAAGTTGGAAGTCTACTTTGAGAACATCTAGTCCAGAGTGGGATATTTAGGGCACAATGGTGCTACATTGTCATCAACAGATGTCCATCCAGTGCCTGCTTCAATATTGTCAGTAGAAAACAATCTGTCACATAACAAAGAGCAATTTTATTTGAAAAAGTTTCTCCTGATGCTTAGTGGGAACACAATCCTTTAAAATAGCCACTAGTTCTAGTTCTCCTTTTTAAACTAACAGAATAGGTCTGTTTCTCCTTCACCTGGCCACCCTTCACATGTTTGGGGAACTATAGATAAAGTGCTGTCAAAACAGGAATAACATTCATTTTATCATAAAAGTATTATAATTGTTGAGGAATGTCTCTGAAAACATAGCTATGCACAAAATGTCACTGAAAAACAAAGAACATTGAATGGAAGAAATTGAAACTGCAGCCTCAAAGGCATTCTTAAAAATTATATTAATAGATTGCCCAATAGTGCTAATGTTTCGAGATTTTAGTCTACAGATAGAATCCTTGGAGTATTGTTGGAATTGTTGACCTTGCTAAGTGCATGAGGTAGACCACATTATACAGAGAAATAATAATTGAGCTATGCTGTTTTATTTGGTGAAATCCATAAACCTGCTTATGTTGCTGAGCTTGAATGGGAATAAGCTTTCTGAAATGGAAATATTATAGTATAGGTGGCTTGAGGATCATAGATATTGATTTCCTTGGGGCCATGGTTCTTAATGCTAGCAGAGATCTTTCAGACTGAGAATCAATAGTCATTGTAAATGGTCATCATTGATTAACCAGTAGCTTGTTACAGAGTGGTGACCAAGGATATGAGTAAAGATATCCTCTGTTCAAAACTCACCATGGTCATGAACTCAATAAATGGCCTTAGGCAAAAACATTATTCTGTTATACTTATTCATACCCTTGTCTGAAATATGAAGAAGAAAACGCCAGACTGCAAGAATTTGTAAGAATTGTGATACTGCATAAATAAAAGATAAGATTGTGTGTATATAATCAGTGTTGTTAATACTATCTTTAAAAAGGCATTCCAAATACAGTAGAACCCCGCATAATGAAAAAACTCCATTCTGTGAGTTGCTTCACTATGTGGTTTTTTTCATCATGCAAAGCCTATGGGAGATGTCCTGGCTAACAAACAAAAAATGTTTGTTATCCGGGGTTCCCATGGACTGGGTATACCCTTGCTACCAAACCCCCCATATAACGAACATTTTTTTTCATTATGCGGGGTATTGCCCTTGCATAACAAATGATTCGTTATGTGAATTTTTCGCTATGTGAAGCATTCGTTATGTGTGGTATTACTGTACCAGTGTTTTAATGCATTACAAATCCCTGTGTCCACTATTCACTCTTCTATTCCTCTCACGAGAAAAAAACCCTATTACAATTAGTCCATAATTAGAACAGGTAAATCCTTAAGGGCTGCTAATGTGTGCTCATTACAGCCAGAATAACAGGAAGTCTTCGAAAAGTTTAAATTAAGACATCTCTCTTCCTTAGTCTACAAGCAGCTCACAGTCATAGTAGAAGCTTCTCTCTCTCCCAGAGTATGTGAATTAGCTTGCTTTGGTTTGGGAGTACAGTGGAATCCCATATGACAAATGCTTCATACCACAAAAAAATCATACAGCGAAGAGGATTTTGGAACAAATGGGTGCACCGTACAATGAAAATCTTTGTTGTACGATGCACCCATTTGTTCCAAAATCCTCTTCATTGTACGATTTTCTCACTGCACCAAATGCAAGTGCGGAGCCAAAATGGCCGCCACACTCTTTGCGGGGGGCCCCACCCGGACGCAGACATCTGGGTTAGCTAGGGGGCATGGCCACCCCTCCATAAAAGGCTGCCATTTTGAGAATCGACGGAGCGGAGAAGTTCGCTCCGACGCTTCCCTCTTTGCCTCGCCTCTTTCTAAGAGGCTCGCTCTTGCTAATTCAATCGGAGGCTTTTCTCTTCCTCCGAACAGTACCTGCTGGGCCATGGTGGCCAAGCGCAAAGCTCAGGCAGCCTCTTGGTCGCGTCAGAGGGGGGGGCTCGGCCCAACCCCTCCACTTCCTCGGGGGTGCCACCAGGCCGGAGGGCTCGGACGGCACCCCCGCAGGGGGGTGGTGCGGTTTTTGTACCCACTGCCACCAATGAGCCCGGTCTGCAGACTCGGGCAGGGGCGGCACAGGCCTGCTCCCCTGGGGTTCTTACCCCCGCTACTCCTTTACCCGGCTCTGGGCACAGCGGCCCACTCAGGCATGGTGCGGGTTTCCACCCCATTGTCCTTCCGGCCCCTCATGGGCCGGATTACTGGGCTTGGCCCAATTCTGGCCAGGGATTGCCACAGGGGTTTATCCCTCAGCAATTGCCCTGTGGGCCGTCTGGCCCATCCAGCCCACCTTATTCTGGTGGATCAGAGACTATGCCCGCATTTCGGTGCTGGAGGCTTCCATAGGCATTGCTCCACCACCTTTGGATGGTGGGCTTGCCAACTCTCCAGTTCCGGCCCACACGCCGGCCATGGTTGCGCAGCGGGCCGCCAATAGGGTTGAGCTGCTAGAGGCCATCAGGCCAGCCCAAGCTGGTGCCTCGCAGCCCCCCACCGGGCCGGCACAACAAGGCTTTTCATTGGCTACCGGCTCTACATGGCAGGGGCGAATCGGGAGGCAGAGCTCAATACCTGTCGCAAGCTCCTACGCCCACCGCAGGCCGGAACTCCCAGTGGGGGCGGCCCAGGGGGGTGCGCCGAGTGAGTATCCTGGTCAAGTTAGTACACCAGTGACACTAGCCAATACTGCTGGGGGGGTTACAGTGGCCATGGCCGCAACAAGTGACTGTGGGAGGATGGTTTAACCCACACTGTCCAGTTAATTCCTGGTTGCCCAATTATCCCCCAGTTATCGCAGGGGTGACTGCCCCTGCGGGTACGCCTACTTTCCTGGGGGTCCTACAGGGCCCAATGCGGGTGCCCACAATTCAATCCGTGCTGACAGCGGCCCTACCGACGGCAGGTTACTCCTTGCCCCTGGGTGACCATTTGTCCCAGGCTACAAGGGAAAAGATTTGGCGTGGGGAATACGTGGACATTTTCACCCTCCTGAACCGTGAACCTACGAAGGAGGAGAGGGAGGGGCAGGATGACAGGGACAAGGAGTTGGCCCATCATCATAAGCCACCTCACACTTCGGCTAATTGGTTACCGGCCTATCTGATCTATATGACAGTATACCTTAGGGCCCGTCCTGATCTGGCCATTCCAATGGTCCAGTACCTGGACAATATTTATTGGGCTGTGGTTGATTCCCCTGGACCATCATGGTTGGCCTATGACGAAGAATTTAGGATGAGGGTGGCCGTTCATCCTGAGATGAGGTGGGACGAGCCCTGCCAGCAGTTGTGGCTGCTGTATATGACCCCCACGCGACCGGCGCCTGGTGACCGGTACCATTGTGGCCATGCCGTACAGCGGGCTGCCACGACACAGACTCCCCGCCAGCCAGTGGGGCAGGGGGTTCCAGCCCGCCTGCTGTGTTGGAGTTTCTCTGCCAACAGAGTGTGCAACAAGCGCCAGTGTAGATATAGGCATGAGTGCCCTTCTTGTTCCAGCCCTCATGCCGCATCCGCATGCCCGGGGGCCTGTGGATCAAGGGGCAGAGGAAGGGGTGGACAGGGGGTGGCCAGAGTTCCCTCTGATTTTGCAACCCATTCAAAAGGCCCTCTCCCCAATTAATGTCCCAGTGCTTGAACGATGGCTGTGCGCTTATCCTAGACAGGATGATGCGAGATACCTACTTGAGGGCTTTCAGTTTGGCTTCCGCATACCCTTTGAAGGGGTTTGCAGGCCTCAGGACGCCCCGAACCTACTGTCCCTCAGGGGTAATGAGGACATTGCTGCGGAGCAGATAGCCAAGGAGATTAAGGCACAGAGGGTGGCAGGGCCTTTTGACGACCCCCCATATCCTAACTTCAAGGTATCCCCTTTCTTACCCTGCGGGCTCCTCGGTCAACGACGCTATACCGGATGACCTTTGCTCTGTCAGGTATACGTCCTTTGACCAGGCCTTACAGATGGTATGCTCGTGTGGTCCCGGGGCGCAATTGGCAAAGTGTGATATCAAATCGGCATTCCGATTATTGCCAGTGCACCCCGATGACTTCGAGCTGTTAGGTTTTTGTTTTCGGGGCAAGTTTTATGTGGACAAGGCCATGCCTTTTGGCTGTTCAATCTCATGTTCGGCCTTTGAACGATTTAGCACCTTCCTCCACTGGGCTTTTGTTTGTAGGTCAGGGTCCAGATCGGTAGCCCACTACCTCGACGATTTTTTGTTCAGGGGTGGACAGGCTACGGTCACGTGTGCCCGTCTGCTCACCACATTTCAGGCCCTTATGCATGAACTGGGCGTCCCCCTAGCACCTGAAAAGACTGAGGGCCCAGCCACCACTCTTACCATTTTAGGTATTGAAGTTGACACTGTGGCTCAGACGTCCAGGTTGCCTATAGAAAAGGTGACTCGGATCTAGGCCGCGATTTTGGCAGAGCTTGCCAAGTGTAAGGTGTCCCTCCGAGAGTTACAGGTGCTTCACAGTCACCTCAACTTCGCCTGTAGGGTAGTGACGCCAGGCAGAGCATTTGCCAGACATCTGTGTGACGCCATGGTGGGCCTTTCAAAATGACACCATAGGGTACGGCTGACCAAGGGATTACGGGCAGACCTGGTGGTTTGGCTCACATTCCTGCAGTATTTTAATGTTGTCTCCTTTTGGTCAGCCCTCAATTTCAAGTACAGTCGGATGCCTCCGGCTCCCTGGGTTATGGAATTTACTTTGAGGGATGGTGGACCTATGGTCAATGGCCTCAGACATGGCAAGGCACGGATCGCTTACGCGATCTTACGTTTCTGGAGTTCTTTCCTATTTTAGGGGCCCTAATGCTCTGGGGGGATAGGTGGGCTAATTCGGTAGTTCACTTTTGGTGTGACAATGTGCAGTGGTGCACATTGTCAACGCCCAAACATCTAAATCCCCCAGAGTCATGGCCTTAGTTCGCCAATTTGTTTTGAGGTCCTTATGCCTTAATGTGCTCTTCAGGGCCAGACATGTGCCAGGCATTAATAATGATATTTCTGACGCTTTATCCCGCCTGCAGATCTCCCGGTTCCGTGCCTTGGCTCCAGACGCAGAGGAACTTCCCTCTCCACTCCCTGCCGAGAGTTGGACATTTGGCGAGGAGAGGTGAACCGGGCGATCGGCATGTCTTTGGCACCTCGCACTCGTAAGGCATGCACTCCTCCAATTTAGGACTTTTTGTGTGCAAAGGCACTTGCCCAAAATGTGGCCAATACTGGTCGACCAGATTTTACAGTATATGGTGCATCTTCATGGTCAGGGGCTAGCCCCACGCACCATAGCCGCCAGACTTTCTGCCTTGGCATTCATGGCCAAGGCACGGGGCTTCGCTGACTGTGTGAATGACTTCCGCATACGCCACATATTGGAAGGATGGACACGTGAATGTGGCCGCTGCCCGGACACACGTCACCCTGTTTCCCCAGGTGTTCTTACCCACCTTGCCCGAGGTTGGCATAGACTGTGTTACGATAGGTATGAGGAGGCTCTTTTTCATGCAGCTACCACCGAAAGCTTTCTTTAGAGCTCTCCGAATCAGCAAGCTGGTCCCATTGTCAAAGGGGGACGTGTCTCGTAGGGCACTGGAACTTGATGATGTCTTTATCAACTAGGTGTGGGCTCAGTTGAGGATTCGCTCCTCTAAGGCCGATCTACACGGAGTAGGCAGTGGTGTTAGACTGCTACGTTGCACATTTGCTGACATCTGTCCGGTTGGTGCCCTACATGCATTTTTGGCAGTGCGTGACACGCACCCTGTCTTATTTTTCTGCCACCAGGATGGGTCTCCCCTTACCAAATTTCAGTTTTGGAGGGTGACCGGTATGGCACTTCACAGTGTCGGCCTCCCAGGGGCTCGTTACGGCACCCATTCATTCAGGATAGGCGCCGCTTCAACTGCGGCTGTGTTTGGGTACTCTGAGGCTGATATATGTCGGATGGGTAGGTGGGAGTACGCGCTTTTTTCATTATATGTACGTCCCCACACTGTATGAGTACCATTTATGTCCTTACTTCCCTTTTCTTCTTTTACAGACCCTGTGTGTCTACGCACACCGGTGGCAGTATGGCTGGTGGGCCACAGTTACATGCACTGGGTGGCAGAATATGCTGCGGCGACAGAGTGGGGACCCCATCTCGGGCTGCGTGCAGCCGCACGTATGCATTGGTATGGTATGCGCAGCATGAGATGGCAGGAACTGTTGCCATTCCTGATGTCCATCAGGGATGCTGGACCGCCTGATGTCCTGATTCTGCACCTTGGCGGCAATGATCTTGCACAGATCACTGGCCTTTCCTTAAAAATGTCGGTGTGCAGCGACCCGGCATTTTTACATCATTTATGGCCGTACACATGGTTGCTATGGTCTGACATCGTGCCGAGACAGTGTTATAGAGGAGGCATGGACCTCCGTGGTTTGGACCGTGCCCGGCGGTCAGTGAACAGGGCTATAGCCCGGTTCCTTGTTGAGAATGGCTTGGGGACAGCCATTTGACATCCGGGGATAGGCTTGCACAATTTTGACCTATATGCAGGAGATGGGGTCCACCTGTCAGCTAGAGGTATGGACCTCTTTCTGGAGGATGTGCAAGCAGGCCTGGTGACCGAGCTGACGGTCTGGGTGTGGGGTGTGGATGAGTCATCACGGACGCCTCCCCGTGTGGCGGGTAGCACTGGGTAAGGTAAAGATTTATGACCCATAGGTATCCGGCAGGTTCGCAATTGACTGGCCAACACGTAGATAGGTACAGGGGAAACAGGATTGGCCGGTCAAGGGCGAACCATGAAAGGCGTGATGTCAGGAGCTTCACAGATTGCATCACCTTGATATTTGAACAGATACACGTCATATGGTGGGATCAGTAGATAGTATATTGACTCCGGTCAACAATTTGTTTGTGTAAACAAACAAATTGATACAAATTGATACATGTAGCCAATTTCCATTGGCATTTAGGGTGGAACCTTACCAGTGCTACTGCGGCCTGCTTGCCTTAAAGAATTACAATTGGATGATACACCAATTGAAAGTGATAATTCAAACTAGGGCATTATTCAATAAAAGTGGCCTGATGCCTTTAATCCAATACCGGTGTCTGAGTCTTTATTTGGGTGGGTGCGCCTGCAAAGGGACTTTGTGTTAATCCATTCGCAAAGTCTCTTCTGGGGCAGTGAGAGAAACCCTTCCTCTCACTGCCCCAGGAGGAACTTTAGGAATGGATGATTGCAAAGTCCCTTTTTGGTTCACGAGAGAGACCCTTCTTCTCACTGCCCCAGAAGGCCGGTGGTACTCAAAGCAGCTACAGTAAAGGAATTTCCCCACCACCACCCCAGCTGCTTTGAACACAAACATCAAAGGTGCACTGGTTGGGGCTTCTGAGGGAAGTTGGCTCAGAAGCACCACCCCCCACCCCCAGCAGTGGTCTCATACAATGGAAAAACTGTACAATGAAGAACCCAGTGGAATTGATGTTTTTCATTGTACTGTAGTAGGCATGGCCTAAGATCTTCTGCCATTAAACGTGGGAAGTGGAACACCCTCATACAAAAATGTGTTGTGTTATAGATATTACACAATTGTTCTCCCCATACATCACATTGCTATGGCACTCCCCAACCAACCAAACTCCCACCCACCCTGATCCACCACACACACACATGGAGGGTAGCAGCAGCAACACCAGTGGTGGATGGATAAATGTACAAAGGTTTGGCTCTTTCAGTGATCATTTATAGCAGGGGTCCCCAGCCACCGGGCTGCAGACTGGTACTGTGCCATGGGCTGTCCTGAACTGTGCCATGGGGGTGCGTGGCACTGGGAGCCTAATGGCAGCCATTTGTCCTCAACGTGCTCCGCCGGGTCTGCCCGGTGAACTGAGTGAGAGCACGGGCTTCAGACACAGCAGATAGGCAGGTGGCCAGGCCCCTTCTCCACATTGCTTAACTACAGCAGGACTAGAGGGTGGACAATTCTGTGTAATGTAATACCTCACTGTCTGGGTCAATCTAGCTTGAAAAAGAATTATATTGTATATGTAATACATTTTATATTATACACTTTATCATATTTAATTATGTACTTGCACTGTCCAATCCCACCACCCCCATTTACCAGTCCATGGAAAAATTATTTAGCATGAAACTGGTCCATGGTGCAAAAAAGGTTAGGGACCCCTGAGTCATAGGGCATGGATTCTTTCCTAAACTAAGTCAAGTTGACAGCCATCATCAACCATACCAGAGCAGATGCAGATGAGAGGCTACTGACATTCTTAGTGGTGAATGAACCTCCTCTGATTCAAATTCTTAGTATCCATTCCCTAACTCTGAGAACATTGCTCTGCAGCCCAGTTACCTTGCATTGTTGCAGAAATGACCATGATCAGTTGGGTCAATAGACTGTAGCTGTTCCCATGGAGAAAGAAGGGGAAGGGTGGGGATAATGGTAGGATATAACAGTAAAAGTTAGGTAAGAAGAGGAAGAAAAGATACTGAAAGCAGTGTTCATGAATGTGTGGCTGTGTGTGAAAGGAGGTGCCTAAAGCAGATGAAAGGAAGAAAGGAAATGGCCAATTGATGCTTCCAGTGAATTAAGCAAATGATTCCTTTAAAGGTTGGTTTCCAAAACATGCAAGACTTCTTCTGTCATTTTGGTGTATGCAAACCAAGACACAGGACACAGCCTCGGGCTGGGTTAACTCAGGTTTATTGCATCGTGGACAGAGGGAACATGAGGTAATGGCGGATCGATAGCTCTTTATATACAGTGGTAATACATTTGAACGTGGTGCCATGGTAGCCCATTGGCTACTGTCCGCGTGACGTCATTGCGGGTCACGCCCTTCTTGTCCAGGTGTAGATGGTGGCGGGAAAACTTCCCGCGCTGTTGCCTTTGATGAGTTCGGACCAAGAGAGCTTGGACGCTCGCTGCTGCCAGCTGGTGGTCATTAGCTCGCGTCCTATTACAGGGTTTATATGATACAGCTGAAGGTTACATTGTTGCTATAGGCAAGGTTACATTGGCTCAGATACATTGTAATCCATGTGTAAGATAAAACCATCAGAACACAACACCCCTCCCCCCTAGGACGAGACAAAGTCTCGAGCCCACACTTAAACACACTCCCCCCCCCTTAGGAGACAAAGTCTCTCAGCCAAGATGGCTTATTTCGGACACGCTGGGGTCTCGATGCGGGCTGCCTCTCCCCGGGTTTGCTACCTTCTCTTTGTCCCCTGGTTTCCTGTCCTGTAATTGGAGAGGGAGACTTGTTAGTGACTTGCCGCGGCTCCGCGGCGTTGTTGGGAGGTGTGCTCTTTCTTAGGGAGGAACCGGGGGCACTGGGGGTTAACGAAAAACCCCTCTTCTCGCTTGGATGGGTGGGGGAACACTCCTGAAAACCCCCCCGGCTCGCAAAATCTAAATCAAAACTACAATCGGGGGCAGCGGTCGCGAACTCCTCTTCCCCTTCCCCGGTCCCTGATAGGACTGGCGTATCAAAAGGATATGAGTCGGGGCCGCTGCTTCTGCCTTCCCCCCTTGCTTGGGACTGTTGTCCACTGCTGTCTCCCCCTTGGGTTAAGCGGGTGGGGGAGAACCCTAACGCTGAATCCTGTTGCTGAGCCCCAATGACTGGCCCACTGACCCGGCGCCTCAGTTGGTCCGCGTGCCTCCTCCAGAGGAGGCCGGTGTTAGTCTCGACCCGGTACGACACTGGCCCCGTCTGTTCTACAACCGTCCCTGGCACCCAGGCTGGCCCTGCGCTGGAATAGTTCCTGCAGTGAACGGGGTCACCGGCGGCGAAACCTTTCGAAACTGCCAACCCTATGTTTTTCCCTTTATCCTCGACTCTCGTCGGGTCTAGCCTGGACAGGATCGTGGTCAGTTTTCGCCGCATCAAGAGCTCTGCCGGCGAGTAGCCCGACGCTAAGGGGGTTACCCTATACGCTAAGAGGAACTGGCATACTTGGTGATTCAGGTCCCCCGGGCCCATGCGCCGCAGCGCCTCCTTTGTTATACGCACCAGCCGTTCCACTTGGCCATTCGTGGACGGGTGAAACGGTGCGGATGTGACATGCCGAATGGCATTCGCCTCCATGAATGCTCCGAACTCCGCGGAGGTGAAACAACTAGCGTTATCGCTGACTAAAGTGTCGGGTAAGCCGAACGTGGAAAAGACTCTCCTTAGCCGGCTAATTGTCGTGGCGGAGGACGTGCTCTTTACCGGGATAACCTCCAGCCACTTGGAGAACGCATCCACCACCAGGAGAAACATGGTTCCTCGGAATGGGCCAGCGAAATCTACATGCACCCTGGACCATGGCCCCCTAGCTGTGTCCCATTCCCTATGCGGAAGACGGGCCGCCTCAGGCCGGGATCCCTGGCATGCCTCGCAAGTGCCGACCATGTGCTCAATGTCCGCGTCCAGCTGTGGCCACCAGAAATAACTCCGGGCCAGCGCCTTCGAGCGAACTATGCCCGGGTGGCTGACGTGCAGCAGTTCGAGCACCCTCGTCCGCAGGGGCGTAGGGACCACCACCCGCTGGCCCCACAAAAGGCACCCCCTTTCTAGGGACAACTCTAGCTTTTTCCGAAAGAAAGGGTCGAACTCCGTACTCGGGGACGATGCCGGCCACCCCTTCTGTACCCATGAACTAACTTTCTCTAGCATTCTGTCCTTGCCCGTCGCCCTGGCAATGTCGGCTGGCACTATTGGGGGTGCGTCTAAAACCTCAATTAGCAACACCTGGCGGTCTCTTTCTACTCTCGCCTTTTGGTCGTCCGACAAGGGCAAAGGGGATCTCGAAAGTGCATCAGCATGGCTGATCTCCTTTCCGGGCCGGTACTCCAACTCATGTTGGTATGCGTTGAGGAAAATAGCCCAGCGCAGCATTCTCGGGGACAGGATCTGCGGCGTGGGCTTGCTTGCCGTGAAAATCCCTAACAGTGGCTTGTGATCGGTCACGATTTTGAACGGGCGGCCATACAAAAAATCGTGAAATTTTTTGGTTCCCGCTACTATTGCTAACGCCTCCCTGTCGGTTTGTGCGTAATTTTGCTCCGCTTGGGACAGGGACCTTGAGTAAAACGCTACCGGGGCCTCCCTTCCGTCCTCCAACACGTGGCAAAGCACCGCCCCCACCCCCACCGGGGATGCATCACAGACTAGGACCACTGGCCGTTTGGGGTCGAAGTGCGTCAGGATTGCCTCAGATGTTAGGAGTTGCTTTAGCTCCTTGAACGCCCTCTCGTGCTCATCACCCCACATCCATGGCTCCTCCTTTTTAAGTAACCGATGGAGCGGCTCGGCCACGGACGCCTTCCGCGGGAGGAATGTATGGTAAAAATTGAGGAGCCCCAGGAAGGACTGTAGCTCGGTTTTGGATGTGGGGCGAGGGGCCTTTTTAATGGCTGTTACTTTGGATTTAGACGGCTTAATCCCCTCGGGTGTGATCCGGAACCCTAAAAACTCGACCTCGGTTTCGAAAAAAACACATTTGTCCTTCCTCAATCTCAGCCCCGCTTTCTCGAACACGGTCAGTACTTTGTCCAACCTCTTTGCCAGTTCAGCCTCACTCCCCCCTGTTATCAACACGTCATCAAAATAAGGCAACACCCCCTCCAGTCCCTTCAGGAGGCGTTCCACAAGCGACTGAAACAGGCCGGGTGCCGAGTTCACGCCAAACTGTAACCGCGACACCTGGAACGCTCCTTTATGTGTAACTATCGTTTGTGCCGCGGCCGTGGCGGGGGTCACAGGAAGCTGCTGATAGGCTTGTGCCAAATCGAGTTTAGCGAAACACTTTCCCCCATTTAGCCTGGCCAAAAGGTGACTGATCACCGGCACCGGGTATGCATTAGGGCGGATCGCCTTGTTAATTGTACACTTATAATCAGCGCAAATGCGCACCTCCCCGTTAGCCTTTAGAGCCGTTACAATTGGAGTTTCCCACTCCGCGGAATCAACAGGAATAAGAATCCCCTGGCCCACCAGTTTGTCCAGTTCCGCCTCTATCTTGTCCTTGAGTGCGAACGGCACCCTGCGCGGTTTGAGTCTAATCGGGCGGACCTCTGGGTCTATGTCGAAAGCCACAGGGGGTCCCTTGAACTTTCCGAGTCCTTTCTTAAAAACGGCAGGATGCGCATCGCAAACCGCTTGTATTGGGTCCCCCCCCCACGGTATGCACCCCCCCTATGAACAATCCTAAAGGCTGAAACCACTGTGTCCCTAGGAGGCTACAGCTTCCCCCCTTGAGGACAACTAGGGGCAGTTCCGCAGAATGTCTCTTAAAATTGACCCGAAATTTCCCGACCCCCAACACCGGAATGCTGTTTCCCTGTACGTCTCGTAGCGTGGACCTCAACGCTTTAAGTTTGGGCCGCACGTGGGGGTCGATTTTCTGGAACTCTTTCTGGGGAATTATGGAATAGGAGGACCCCGAGTCAATTTCCATCTTAATAGGGGCCCCTTGTACTAATACCTCAACGAAGTAATGGGACTGTCCCGCGGACACGCTGAACACTGGGGCGTCGTCCTCGCTGTCGTCCGAGACGCGGCCCACGCCGTCCTGCTTCCTCGTGGTCTGGGCGCCATCTTTGGGCCTCGCTGGACGGTCCGGTCTGGCCGCACGGTCTTGTGACTGCCTCCGGCCCTCTTTCCGTTTTCTGCATGCCTTGGCGATGTGCCCCCGACGGCCGCAGGTGTAACACTCGGCCTTCCTGAACGGGCATCTCGCGCGCTCGTGGGCCGCTCCGCAACCCTCGCAGCGTCGACCACCCTTTCGGACCTTCTGGACCTCCTCGCCGTCGCTGCCTTCCGTAGACGACTTTGAGGCCCGTCGAGTTGCGTGCACCGACTGTCCGGTCTTCCCGTGCACCGAATTTTCCGCCTTGCCGGCTCTAGGACGCCACTCACGCCACTGGTGCATCTCGTCCACTCCAGCATTCGTGGACTCTGCGGCTTCCGCGGCCTCTACGACCTCTGCCAGCGTGGGTGGCGGCTCCTTATTCATCAAGCTGCGCTGTACCTCCTTGTCTTTCAGGCCACACAACACGCCGTCCCTGAGGGCCATCTCCAGGATGTCGCCCCATTTACAGGGGGCGGCGGCTATCCTCATGGCGGCCACGAATGCCTCAACCGACTCATCCGGCGCTTGGACTCGCCTCCAAAACGCGCTCCGAGCGGGAAACATTGCCCTCGAGGGGCAGAACCGCTCTCGCAGCAGCTTCATGATGTCGCTCGCCTTAAATTCGCTCACCTTCTTCGGAGCGATTATGCCCACCAGCGTCCGCTTGGTTTCCATCCCGAGCATTCTGGTGAGGATGGCCCTCTTCCTCTCCTCGTCGTCTCCTTTGACTCTGAGTTCCACCAGGGCCGCCTGGAAGTCCATCTCAAGCAGCTCCCAGTCTTGCGGTTTGGTGATGTTGAACCCGCTCTGTGCCCTGGCTGTTCCGTGGGGATCCATCATCCCACCTTCGTCGCCAATTTGGTGTATGCAAACCAAGACACAGGACACAGCCTCGGGCTGGGTTAACTCAGGTTTATTGCATCGTGGACAGAGGGAACATGAGGTAATGGCGGATCGATAGCTCTTTATATACAGTGGTAATACATTTGAACGTGGTGCCATGGTAGCCCATTGGCTACTGTCCGCGTGACGTCATTGCGGGTCACGCCCTTCTTGTCCAGGTGTAGATGGTGGCGGGAAAACTTCCCGCGCTGTTGCCTTTGATGAGTTCGGACCAAGAGAGCTTGGACGCTCGCTGCTGCCAGCTGGTGGTCATTAGCTCGCGTCCTATTACAGGGTTTATATGATACAGCTGAAGGTTACATTGTTGCTATAGGCAAGGTTACATTGGCTCAGATACATTGTAATCCATGTGTAAGATAAAACCATCAGAACACAACAGTCATGTCCTTTCAACCTTAACATACTTTCAGCTCTAATTACAAGCTATCTGAAATGTCTGTTTTCATTGCAAGTGCAATAAACCCTACAATTTTTTTTAGAATGAGGCAAATAACTGGATGTGAAATTTTGCCAGTTTCATCAAGTACAGATTGCAAGAGTTTAGAGACACATGACAGCTTTCTTCCATGCCCCACAATATCAAGATAGACAGAGAGAGAGAAGCATTTGTGAAATGGCTGGGATACTAGTGTGAAAGAGTCAAGTGTGAGTGTATGTGTGGGTATGGTCAAAGAACATTTGTTGTGCATGTGTGTGTGTCTGTTTTAATTATTAAAAAGCAAGCTAGATGTGCTGACTTGTTTCTTGATTGGAGTGATGTTGTCATGTTTTACTTTTGACCATTTGACCTGAGAAGCCCTATTCCAAAAAAAGCAAGAGGCTTATTTTTAAAATGAGGTTTTCTGCCTGTAAATACTTCAGGCAGACCTTTTATAGCTTTTGGGAGGCCACGTCTCACATGTGGGTCTTTTCTCTCCTTCTTCTTGTTTTTTTTTTAATGATGAGAGAAGTACAAGATGCAATCTCATGCACTGCGAGGCATAGGTGCTAGCTCCAAAGATGTAATTGTTTTAGAAACTATTTAAGGCCAAGTCATAACATTATAATTTTGAGTGTTCCTGGTCTTTTCTGAAGATTGCTTGCCCCACGAGCCATTCTGCCAACTTGAGAAACATACAGTAGCTTTGACAAGCTATGATGTTTGGATTCGATTGTTTGTCTTCTTTCTACAGAACTGTTTAATTATGTTTTCATTGATTCTATTTCACATAGAGCAAGCTAGAAATACTCATTTTCAGCTAAGATATTTAGCTCTCATCAAGTTACTTTTAAAACTTACTGTTGAATCTGTTATGATTTGGAAATTGTCATACTGTTTCTCTCTTTTCCCCCTTTTCATTTAAATGGAAGATGTTTTGAAACTAAAACCAGTATTTTTTTTTCATACTGGCTAGCATAAAACTGGTCATCAAGGTTGAAAGCTGGTAAGCTTGTTGTCAGAACTTCCCTAGACAATTTTTAATTCTGTTATAACTTTTGTCTTTTTACATTCAGACAAAAGATCCCATTTGTTTTCACAAGTGACGAGTTTTATGGATGTTGCCTTTTAATAATGTATCTCTTTCTGTTTTAACTGGTCAGAAACACCAACAGAGACACTAGGAGGTCATTCATTCTCACCAAATTGTCAAATATATTGGTAATATTATTGGATTTGTATCCAGACTGTCTATTTAGTGCTTCACTCATATTTACTCTGTTATAGATGAGACAAGTGCCTTACTGTTGTCAAGTTACTATATTACTGTACATTTAATTGTATAAAATCATTAAGTTACTTTGTATAAAGCTAAGATACATTTAATCCTCTGTAGCCAGTTAAAGTTGTCATAGAAGTTATATTTCATTTTATAAGATTGTATTTTCTTACTAAAGCATACAAGTCTAAATTGCATTGCTTATTGAATATGCTGCTTGTTATAACTTAGTTTTAAAGTAATTCACTATCCATAACTGCTTTTTAGTTACATCTAATTGTTCAGTTAAACTTTGGTTTTAAGCCACAATTGCTTTTATACTACAGTATTGTAGTATAATATACACTTTGTTATTTCTTTATCAATGTAACACACATATATTAATAGTCATATGCAGTAAAATTAGTTGAAAAAGAACTTTTGTCATCATCATTTGCCTCATAAATTAATGTACAACATGGTGTAAATCTATGAATAGCTATGCAAGGTATGCTGGGTCATAGATTTTCTTGGGGAACTCTGAATTTTGGCACAAAAAATCAGAATTTTCTTTTGGGTTAGAAAGTTATAGTCAGCTGCTTTTAACCCGTCCCAAGCTTTGGGACTGCGGTGGTTTAGTGGTTAAGATGCTGAACTTGATGACTAGAAGGTCAACAGGTTAGCAGTTCGAGACCCGGGTGCTACACAATGGAGTGAGCTCCCATCTTTGTCACAGCTCCTGCCAACCTAGCAGTTCAAAAGCAAGAAATTGCAAGTAGATAAATAGGAATCACGTTGGTGGGATGATAAACAGTGTTCCATGCACTCCGGTGTCTAGTCATGCCTGCCACATGTCCACAGAAACATCTGCAGATGCAGGCATTGCTGGCTCTTTGGCTATAAACTGAGAACCCTAGAGCCAGATATGACTGTCTTTTGAGCAAGTGCGACCTTTACCTTGACCTTCACTTTTCTAGCTTTTGGCAAATCTCCAAACTCTCAAAAGGTAAGGAAAAGGGACAGGGGGTTCAGCTGACTAGGAACACTCAGGTATAAATATTGATTAATTTGCATTTCTCTGCAGCATCTAATAAAAGTAAAGTGTTAAGTTAGTACAGAAATGTCCTCCACATTCTTTGATATCACATTCAGTTCAATTAGTTACTATAATCATCAAAAGTGCATTTAGATACTTCATTGATTCATATTCCTTTTGGCAATTGATCTTCTAGTAATCACACCCAGCACTTAAGATATTTCTTGACAGCAGATCATAATTAAAGTACAGCTCTGGGCAATTAAAGTGCTATGAAAAATTAGTGGCACTTTTGCTAATGTGACAAAACAAAACAAAACAGGCAAGCAGAGATTAGAGCCAAACCCTCACTCATAACCCAATTGTCTCCCAAACTGCTAGTTGCACCCATCTGTTTCAGCCACTTTCACTTACATGAAAGTGAATCAAGCAGGAGAGATGTTCAGCCTCAATTATTTGCTCTGATCATCACCTATGACTTCTTCCCCATCTTGTCCTGCCCTTTTCCTGAAGTAAGAACACAAAATCCCACAGGCAAAGATTTGGAAAACACATTTTGCTGGGTTGTGAGACTCAGAAAGAATGCAAAACAACAGCAGCAGCAGCAGCAACAGACCTACAAGTCAAATATAATTGGACTGTTTCTTTTATTTATTTGCTTATGTATGACTGACTCTCAGTTGTGTGACTTATGCCTACAGAAGGATAATGACATCACAGGCAGGAAACAATGATCAGTAATTAAGGCTGCAGTGGCTTAGTGGTTAAAACACTGAACTTGATGACTGGAAAGTCAGCAGGTCAGCAATTCGAGACCCAAGTGCTGTGTGACAGCATGAGCTCCCTTCACCTATCCCAGCTCCTACCAACCTCGCAGTTTGAAAGCAAGAAATTGCAAGAAGGTAAATAGGTACCACTTTGGCAGAAAAGGTAACAGTAGTCTGTGCACTCCTGCCTCTAGTCATGCCTACTACATGACCACAGAAACATCGGCAGACAGCATTGACTCTTTTACTCTAAACGGGGATGAGCACCATCCCCTAGAATCGGACACATCTGGCTTTCACGCAAGGGGGACCTTTACCATCTTTATTAAAGATTTCCTCCTTCTATCCTGCAGCTCGAGCATCTCCACAAATAAAAGGGATTATGCAGGAATCAAAACTCTCAGAGTAGGGAAGGAGGAAATATTTAATTATTGAACAATGCTCGATCAAAGTGGTGTCATCATCTTTCTATAGATGGAAACAGTGTGGTAGGAATTTATTCTCTGTGTTAAAATGTCCATGCCCCACTGATTATTAGATATAGTATTAGATTTGAAGCCAGAAACTGGCACAGTTCATTGTAATTTTCATCTCACTGCTGTGTAAATTCCAAGAAATCTCTTTTGTTCTCCACAGTGGAAACCATGCCATCCTTTACCCTTCCATTCTCTTTTAGTCAATAAAAGTGTAAAGTCAACATGGAAGGAAAATAACAACAATAAAAGCCAGTTAATAAAGGTCAGATAAGTGTATTTAGAGCATACCTGTCAAGCGCGGCTCTGGACAATACAGGACCTGCACAGAAGGCTTCTGCACAGAACTCTTATACGCATGCGTAGAAGCCTTCTGCGCAGAACCCTTCTGCGCAGAACCCTTCTGTGCATGCGTAAAAACCTTCTGCGCATGCGTAGAAGGGTTCTGCGCAGAAGGGGATGTGCAGTAACTACTTTCCCTGCTGTCAAATTATGGGATGGCGCGGCTCCGGGCGGTAAAGTAGAAAAAGCTGCGCTGAATTATGGGAAATCCCGGCCAATATGGGATACTTGACAGGTATGATATAGAGCCATCTTTTAGATGTGCCCACAAAAATAGCTAATCTCTGTTTTGTGAAAGTGGTAAGAAAGCTCTTATGCCTTATTGATGTTCAAAAATGTATTTTCACTTTCCATGGGATAAATTCTAACTCCCATTTGAAATGTAGTCATTTTTTTCCTGAAGCAGGAAAAAATGCTATTGGTGTGAATTTGATCTACCTATATCTACACCTATATCTATCCATAAAATTTATCCACTCCTTCTACACTGACAGCAACTACTTCAGTTGATTTTATAATAGATTGTATACAAATCAAATGAAAGGAGAAGTTAAGTGGAAGCAAAGTGTTGTTCTTTCAGGTATTTCAAGAGCTTTCAGTCACACAATCGTTGTAAATCCAAATGATGTCCAAATGAAGAGAAGAAAAGAGGAGAGAAAACACAGCAAATGTTATTATTTGATGGAAACTATTTCTGTTCATTACAAAACACTCTAATATTTTGGTCTGCAATTTAAACATGTGACTGACAGTATTGTAAAAAAATAAAATAAACAAAATAACAGTCCACTGCAACAACACCCTGTTAATGCCTCACCACTTATTTTCCTGAACTTTAATAGACCATTTGAAGAAGAAGAAAAGCCTGTTATGATAACAACATGATAAAAGCTTGTAATTGACAAAAATGGTTTAAGCTAGTGAAAACCACTTTCAACTGATGGAGACCTGAAAAGAAGGTAAGAAAGTTACAGACAACTTCAGCAAAGGTCACCAACTTATGTATTTAATTCTTTTTTTACAGATAGCAAGGGAGACAAGACAGTCTGGATGTAAATGAGAGATGATTCAACTTTTGAGAGCAGTCAGAAAAAAGGAATTGCAATAGTTCAAAAATTGTTTTGCAAGGTGTCCAATTATTCTAAATTGTGCATGATATATTGTGAAAAATTGATATTATTTAAAAGCTTTCTATGTCCTAGTATTAGGCTGTCAGTACAAGGTTATTCAATGTCCACATAGTCAATGGACTTTATTAATATTTTCAGGAGCAGATACCTACCAAGCAAGCTGTCTGCAAATGAATTTGGATAGATTTAATGCAACAGAGGCAACCAGTCACCTGGAAAATAACGTGAGCAAACAACAGGCTTGAAATATTCTCATCTCTGAGATTTGCTTGAATTAATAGAAGGTTAAGGGTGAAATAGTTAATGCAACATTTAATAAGAGAACAAAAGCAAAGTCTCTTAGAAGGGGGAGGGAGTGGCTATAAATGCTATCTCAAATTGTTCATTAAAATCTGTGGGACTAGAAAATTGATTCACTCTACTTCATATTTGGGTTATCTCCAAGAGTATTTGGGCTTCAGGCCTTAAAAGAAAGAGAGGGCATCAACCAGACAGGTGGTCAGGTAGGGAAATCAGAGCATACAGGGCAGCACAGTTGTGCCAGTTGGCTAATGAACTAATGGGGCATATTTTGGCCTCAGGAGGTGAGCTGGCAAGGGATCTCAGGCAAGTTGGCTTTGAAGATGAGGACAACTCACTCAATTACCAAAACTCAGGTGCAGGAGACAAATATTGAGATTCAAATGCTACCGATGGTTATTGCAGTACCACTGGTATTGAAGAGAGGTAGCCACAGAGACAGTTACAGAAGCAATAAGCATTGGCTGATGCAGCATAGGAGTCTGTGGAGATCTTTAGGCCAGGTGATACTATGTCTTCAGTGGTCACAAGTAGTGCCATGTCTGCATGGCCACGAAGCACCAGTAATTAGGTGACACCTGGCAGTAGCCACCCTGGGATGGCATAGGTGTGTCACCTATACCATTTTCAGTCCCAGGGGTTGGGTAGAAGCTGAACCAAAATGGACATTTCCTAGCCAGAGTTCAGGAACAAAACTGGATATATCTGTCTACCCAGAAACATTGGTTGATTTAGGCAATGTTTGGAAAATTTACTTTGGAAGCCTGCAATTACTGAAACTCTCAGCCACCATGGCCATTCACTATAGAAGGGTTTTGTTAAAAAAACAACTATTTCATAGTCTGGTTATTGCTTCTTATTTGTCCATATAAAAAGATGTCAAAGTGCCTAGAAATTATATTGTTACCTATCAAAGAACATTGCAATTTCCCACTGGTATGCAAACATCACTATTGGAAAATATATGAGAAGTCAATGCAGTCTGAGTTTATACTTATGATATATTGTCCCCTAAAAATCATTGGGATATAATATTATGTCTTTCAGACCAGACTATTTAGACAACTGGGACAACAAGAAACATTACATTGCACAAAATGTGAGTGAAAAGATATGATTAATGTGTTTTAAGATTTTGTTTATGTTACTCCAGCTGGGGAAATCTTTTGGTTCAAGAATACATCAATGACAGCATTTAAATCTAGGTAAATAATTTATGTTTTAAAATAGATATTTTCTTTTGTCTGTAACTAAATAATAATATAGTCAAGGAAGCAAGAATGTTTTTCTGCTGACTGAATCGTGATATTTTCCAGCATCACAGGAGGGTCACTGATGGTTCATTAGCTGAAGATGTATGAGTTATCAATGCAATCTAAATCTTGATCTAAGAAAAATATATAAGGAGAGATAACAAATATCTGCTAAGAATAAATAGAATCCAAACCAAACATCTAGACAAATTGGAAAATAGTTAAACATTGTGATGCATAAGGTAAGCTATGCAAAAAGGCATCTCTGCCATCCTTTTGAGCATCTATCTTAGTTTTTTATGTCTTCTTACACCAATACACAGGGAAATTATTCCCTAGACCTGTTATGGTGAACCTTGGCACCCCAGATGTTCTTGAACTTCAGTTCCATGAAGCCCTGATCATCAGGAGTGCTTACTTGTGCTTCTGGTCATTGAAGCCCAAGAACACCTGGAGTGTCAGGGTTCACCATTACTGCCCTAGACCTATTGAATATGTCTTATGGAATTCCCATCAGTTGCAACCTACAGAGCCAATGATGAAGAAGTTTGAGAGCTCCAGTCTAGCAGCACCTGGTAGGCAACATTTCCCCCTCCCCTCTTCTAAAACACCACTTCAGACTGAAGGAGGAGAAGAAGACAAAGACATAACAATGATCTGAAAAAATAATCAAGGAGATGCACAAAGAAAATACATATATTGGACCTGGCCAAAATAATGATATGAGACAGGGTATTAGGCCACAGCTTAATATGTTTCAAACCAAATTGCTAGCAATTTGAACAGATGTTATCTAAACTGATGGGGGAGGGCCCTCATAGTACCTAAAGCTGTTGCCAATATTACTCAAATCTCTATTTACATATAGGATTATCAGGTCAGCAGCTCCTTCCCTGAGCTATAAGGGCCAAAGGCTGAGCCTAAGGTGCTGGTCCTTGTGAAATCACAATGGGCATACCAGTCAGACACAATTGAAAAGAAAAATCTCAATATTAAATTGGAATGCCAATATTGAATTCTAATAGAAACAGCTCAAGAGCATGTATAGTAAGGTAAGGGTGCTTTTTAGAAAGTCTAGTTGGCATGTCCACAAGCCATGAGAATGCACTTCAAGGTCTAGTGATGCTAGGATGTAGCATCCTATTCCCTTTCAGACCTAAAGTCTAATCTGGATGACGATCAGAATATTACTGGTGTTTGCATACTACTAGCAGAACTTTACGTATTGAACTGATGGTGCCCTGTAATCTTGGGAATTTCCGAGGTGCATGAAATATGACATCATTTGTCATCTCTTCAAGTTGCTCTGAGCTTACTTGTAGTCCTTGCTGTAGCTAGAGAAGAAATAGATTTTCCCTGGAATGGTATATACAGTAAAACCTTGCATAAAGAGTGCCTCGCTTAGAGACTAACTCACTTAAAGAGCAGAATTTTCTCTTAATTGTCACCCCGCTTAACAACGAAAACCAACCAAAAACTCACTTAACAACTAAATCAGGTTTTGCAATCCCCCCTGCCAGATGTCACAATTCATCACTTACAATGGTGCTTTGCTTAAAGAGCAAACTCGCCTAAAGAGCAAGCCCATGGAACGCATTACGCTCTTTAAGAGAAGTACCACCATATTTGCAAGCTCTCCCCAATGTACAGCAAGGTGCTTGAATGAAGTTAAATATTGGATAGGCACTTAAGTGACATGAGCTTTACACAAAACCTCCTTTTTGGTGGAAAAAATAGTAGTGCTCAATTCTTGACATGATTCAGGTGCCTGCATTTTAGGTTCCTCTTTGTGGGTCAGCTGGAAGTGGAGACTGTCATGATGAGCCCTTGCACTGAAAAAATTACCATGACACCACTGGTTGCTACTCAGCATGTTCCACCATAAGAGAAATTAATCCATGAACTGCTTCCACAGAAGGTCATTACCTTCAACTGAATTATTTCTGCAAACTTTTTGCCTTCAAGTTTCAAAAGTCTCACCATGCACTAGCAGAGAGGACTACTGTAAAACCCATACTTACAACTACAAAAAAAGTCCATTCCATAGACTTTTGCTTAAATCGGTTTTTTATGTAACTCAAAGCAAACCCATAGGGAAATGATTTTTTACGTAACTTGAAGCAAACCCATAGGAAAAAGAATCTTTATGTAACTCAAAGCAAACCCATAGCAAATCGTGTAAATCGGGACATGGTTTTAGCACAAAATCATTATGTTAGTTGAATTTTATGTAACTCGAGGCATATGTAAGTCGGGATTTTATTGTACTTAGAAGACACCTGGTGGCACAGCGGTTAAATGGCTGTTCTGCAGCACAAACTGCTGATGTTGCGAGTTCGATTTTGGTGGGCTTCCAGGTTGGCTCAGCTTTCCATCCTTTTGAAGTTGGTAAATTGAGTATGCAGCATGTTTGGAGCAAAATGCTAATTCACGTGTGAACAGGCCAGAGGGTACACCAAACACTGTGGCATGATATATAAGTGTAATTGCTATTGCTATCGCTATACTTTAAAAAGCAAAAGCAAAAAAATAAATGAATTCCAAAATAACTACTAGCATTCAGAATTAACTGCACCCAGACCTCCAACTTTGTTATACAATACCAAATAATGGGAAACTGCTTATAGTCCTGTTTGCTTTTCTCCTGCCCCCCTTTCCCCCTTTTGCCTCTTACCCACCCTTTTTTAATGGGTTAGGGAGGATATCAGAGGGTTTTAGATAGTTTTATGACTGAGTTTTTATTTGTTCTTGTTGGGTTTTAACTGTGGTTTTTTTAATTGATGTTTTAATTGATATGTTTAATTGATGTTTTTACTATGTTGGAGGCCGCCTTGGGTATTCTTGCAATGAGGAAGGCGGGGTATAAATACAGTAAATAAAATAAATAAATAATAAACATTGCAACTGGTGAAAGAAACACAAGGGAAGTTATATTGCTGTTTTAAAATTCCTTCCCATTCCCAAAGCTGCTATGTGGTTTTAAAAGTTCCTATATCCATCAGTGTTTAAGGGTAAAATTTGTGGCAACTTTATTCATTTTTTATTACTTTGACTGCTTTTTTATTTAATCGGCTTTTTTAAAGCCACTCTCAACCAAGTGACAGAATCAACCTTACAAGAAGCAATTCCTCCCAGCAGCCTTACATCAATGCCAGCTGTGATTCCATTTACACTGAATCACTGTAATCATTGCCAACTGCTCATGGAGTTGTTTTCCATTCCTAATTTAAATGTAAACCTCCACACTAGGGGTAGAGGTAGACCCATTTCACTTTTTCACCAAGCAAAGTGAAGATGGCAAATATAAGTTCGATATAATTTTTTCTTTGACTGTGAGGACATTTTAAGATTAAAAAAAAACTTAAGAGAGAAAACCCAACATACTATGCATACTACTTTAACCTTCAGACTAAATCATGATCACTTACAATGCCATTTTATTCACAATTTATACTGACTAGGCAAAGACAGGATGTTAAATAAGTACAGGTTGCTAAATAAGTACTTCACACTGGTCAAGACCAAGAAAAAGCTGCTAGCTATGATCTATGCAGACAGAATACCACGATTTAAGCAGCACTATTTATTTATTCATTTTTATACTGCCCATCTAGGATATTTCCAACTGTGGTGGTTTTTTATATGTATATTGATTTTGATATGTATATTGCAGGGATAGCTCTTGGGACAGTGTAATGTCTTGGCAGAAGATGAAATTAAAGCATGGAACTGAGTTTGATGAAGGTCCATAAAATGACTTTTCCTCTTTTCTTGATTTGCCTACATAGGCATGATGGAGTGTAGGATTTCAGTTAACTCTGCAACTGACAAGAGCAACATATAAACCTCAGACAGCAAATTAATATCCCAGACCAGAAAGAGCATAGCGAGGAACAAAATCATTTTGACCACATATCTAGATTATGTAGAGCAGTGGTGCCCAACCATTTTTTGACTATGTCCCACCTAAGAATCTCTAAAATCCTGATGCCTCCCCCCCATGACATATAATTCCTATTACAGTATTCAAAAATGAATGGGGAGAGGCATCAGGATTTTAGTGGAGGAAGCGTAAAATGCTATTTCTTCTTCTTCTGCCATATCCAGATCTGAATATCGGTGATCCTTAAAGGGATCATTATTATTATTTTATTTTTATATTTGATATTTATATATACCACTTTCCTTGCCCTGGGGTTACTCAAGGCAGTTTACATGTCATAAGATATACACAGGGCCCTAACGGCTCCTCTTCTGTCTACCCAGGTCATGGGTGGGTGAGAGTCCCGGGGGGTGGGTTGGTGGTTGGGGGCAGCGCAGATGTAAAAGCCGCCTCTTCCCCCTCAATGGCTCCTCTTCTGCCCACCCAGGCCTTGGGTGGGTGAGAGTCCCAGGGGGGGGCAGCACCAATGTAAAAGAAGACTGTCCTGAAAATATAATACAGTGGCCCTTCAACTGCATTCCACATCACACTGTGACACCCATTTATTTATTTATTTATTTATTTATTTATTTATTTATTTATTTATTTATTTTTCATGCTTATATACCACCCACTCAGGTACAACCCAACTCAGGGTGGTTTACATAGCGGACAGTAAATACATAAAAGACACATAATAAAACAAAGTTAAAAGTTAAAAAACCCACCCCTAAAAGGTGCGCAAGAACCGAAGGGACCTTGGGGGAAGGCACACTTCTCTATACCAACCACCCAACAGTACCCCCATCCCCACCCGCACCCCAAACTTGGCCCGACAGCCAGGTCTTTAGTTCCTTCCTAAAGGGCAACAACTCCGTCTGGAGACGCAGTTCCACAGGCAGGAGGTTCCAAAGGGCCGGTGCAGACACGGAAAAGGCCCTCCTCCATACAACGGATCCAGTTCTGCAATTCACTTTCTGTTTCTGAGCCTTTTTGGCACACAAAGTCCTCATCAGGACTTTGCCCTCTATCAAGATAGATTCAAGTTTGATTTAATCCACTTTAGGACTGTCACCCTTCCCTGTGAACTTCGGCACACAAGGCTGTCCTCTGGGTGATCAGATTAGTTAACCACCACCTGACACATTGAGTCACTGGCAGTATGGTCTACTCTATTACCATATCAGGACAACCTGGCCATTACCTGTTAATAACTCATTCTCAAATTGCTCCCACTTAACAATAAAATTGCCCCCATTGTAATGAGGGATTATGTTGTGTGTGTGTAAATGTTGATCTTAATGAATAAATGCTTGCACAAGGACTATAAACCCACTTTGCTATGCTGGCTATACAATCTCACACTACAGAACTACTGTATTCTGCTGACAGGATACTATCGAAAAAAGTAAGAGGACAGTACTGAGAAGCCCAGATTTTCCTTAGTAACCTGAATACTTTGTGGAAATCTTCCTCTAAACTAAAATACATAAATTTGCTTTTTGTTATTATTCAGGCATGTCAAAATTGGAGCAGTGGTGGAGCCAGCTGAAGCTGCAGCATTTGTTTTTACTGTTGCTGCTTATTACTTATTAACGATGAAAAATATGCCAAGGTGTGTATAAAATAATGAAGTAATATTCATTATATATTATTCATTAACGTGTTTATATATACATTTTTTTTCTTCTGGAAATTATTCAGGTTCACTACAGATGTCAATGCAGCCAAGGACAATGGCAATTCTAAGTTAAATGTGTAAATAAATATGTCAAACTCAACTCTAGTATATTACAAACTTGTATTAAAACCATTACTTATTGAAAAAGCAATGATGAAGGAAGCTCAAATACTATTCTAAGAATAAATTGACTTTTTTTTAACCTTCTACCAGTGTCAGACATATCTGTAGTTTCCTGCATAGGGTACAAAGTGGGTAGATAGGATGTTATACAAAAGAATATGCTTCAGTCCTAGTATATAACACTTTCCTAGCTGAAACTATATGAAAATCACTGTGGGTGTTATGTATGGGCTTGGTGAAAGAGACTGGGGACATAAATCTAGCAATCTTTCACTCCTGGTGAAAAAAATGATAGAATCTCTCTTATCTGCTTGTAGTGAAATTTTCTTCTGTAAGGGATCATTCCCCCGCACCCCAAAATAATAATCTTGCAGGACATCTTGTAGCATTTTGGTTTCCAGAATTGTTACAATTCCTGTGCAGAATTATTGCAATTCCTAAACAAAACATCACCTTTTGTGCACATAGTTCTCCTGAAAAGGTACTGAGTGGTGCTTCCTGCATACGTGTCAAGTATCCTGTATTGGCCGGGAAATACCGTTTTTTGCCCCTCTTGCCCGCTCTTTCCTGCCATCATCCCATATTGGAGCAGCTGGAAAAGGGGTTGTTGCGCATGCGTGCCCATCAGAGGTAGTGGTATGCATGCATGAAGGGGTTGTGTGCATGCACATAGAGATTGTGCGCATGAGCGAAGTGTTTGCTGTGCATGTGCACCCGTGCCCAGAGAATTTCCCAGGCAACACTTGACAGGTATGGCTTCCTGTGCAAAAGAACAGACAAAAATAAAAATCAAAACAGAAAATGAGAGCCATTTTGATTTATACAGGAAACTAACAAACCTTGGCATGGCCTGACTTGGAAAGTCTCAGAGAATATTTTCAAACATTCTTCTTGATCCGAAAAGATGATAATATCACAGGACAGGACATCTCCTTTCTTTACCTTGTCTCTTTGGATACTTATATATTCTTATGCCTAAACAGTCCTGGAATGAATAGTTACAGAGACCAAGGTTTGTTTTTTATTTAGTGTATGGAGTCTACAAAGGTTATGCAAATATTAATATACAAGTACAGGGCCACAGTGGCTTAGTGGTCAGGACACTGAGCTTGATGACCAGACATTTGGCAGGTCAGCAGTTCAAGACCCGAATGCTGAATGACAGAGTTAGCTCCCGTTGTCTGCCCCAGCTCCTGTCAACCTAGCAGTTTGAAAGAAATTGCAAGATGATAATTAGGCACTGCTTTGGCAAAAAAGTGTCCAATGCACTTCAGCATCTAGTGTTGCCGGCCACACAACCATGGAAATGTCTGTAGACACAGACAGTGCTGGAACTTTGGCTGTAGAAAGAAATGAGCACTGACCCCTAGAGTCAGATACATCTGGCTTTCAACTAAGGAAGACCTTTACCTTTATAGTAAAGGCTTAGACAGTACCTTCTCCTATCACAGTAACAGTATTAAGATAACTGGCATAATTTTAGTTAAAATTGATAGAAGTCAGGATCTAGAACCTGTGAACAGTACTAATTACTAATACACCTATATCTAATATGCTTTCAAATCATTGCCCCCCCCTCCATGGTTTAAAAACCAACTAGGCAGAAAATTTTGTTTTTACTGTGGCAAGAACATGTTGTTTTGATGACTACTCAGTGAGATGAGATGTTGGAAATCTCATACTGGATCTTGCTTTTCTTCCATTCTTGCCTTTCTGATCTTCCTTGCAAAGCCTGTCCAGGTTGTCAAGAACAAAAGTTTCATGCTACTTATGCTTAGTTTATTCTTTCACTGGCCAATACCTAGGTTTAAATCTGAGATTTACAATATGCAGGCTCTATACATATGCTGTGCTGGACTTGATGAAGGCTTCCCAAAAGTATTTTTAGGTACTTCAGGTGAGTACCCTTTAGGAAGATGCTGAAGACATGGTTGTTTCAGCATGGGTGGGGCATGAGTGCTCCCACCTCTCAGGCCCGCTGGCTTGTCTAGCCGGGGAGACAGACCTGTCCTGTCTTGGATCTCAGTTTTAATTGTGGGTAGTGGGTGGTGAGGTTTTTTTTAATGTTTACATAGGTTTTATGTGTTTCAATGTGGATTTAGCTGGGTTTTTTAGCTGTGAATGTTTTTAATTGTTTTATATTGTATTCTATTTTTATTTTTGTTTTCCCTCTTTCCTCTGTTGTTGTTAGCCACCCTGAGTGGTGTTTCCCACTAGAAGGGTGGGATATTAAATAAATAAATAAATAAATAAATAAATAAATAAATAAGAACAAACCCAATTCTTTTACAAGACCAACCAGTACAATAGTCACATTTCAGTGCTTGGGCAGTTTCTTTTTCTCCCTTAGACATTTCTTGGAAGCAATTGATATATTACTCCCCAGGAATTAAAACTCAGATATCTGTCATTTTTAATTTAGTTTTATTTTTTGAAACCAAATTGTAGGGCTTTCAGGAGCTCAATTACAGTTGACAATGAACTTAGCTTAGAATAGAATATGGTTGTTGTTTTTAACCAACAGCAAGTGTTCTCAGATAATCATAAAAAGACTCTTAAAAGTTAGTATGTTGTATTGATGGTGATGAAATAAACCAAGATTTTGAAGTCTAAAAATAAACTCCCATAAAATCATTTTATCATTTCAAAAGAAGAAAAGGCTTCTTCTTCATTACAGTAAGAAGCAATTTTTTTAAAAAAAAACAGTATTTCTATCTGTGATAGTGAACCATAGTAGTTTATAAACTGCTCCATCACACATCATGCAACCCAGATCTGATAATTTCTGCAGCTCTCCCCATCTTTCTACTTACTGTTTTCACACTCAAACATGTGTATTTTTTGTCAAATAGAAATTGTTACTGTTCATTGAAAGCCCATGCCGTTCAACGCTCCCACTGCCCTGTATTGATTTGCCTGTATCTGTTGTCACCTTCTAGAGCAGGGGTTCCCAACCTTTTCAAGCTGGGGGCTGGGTCACACTCTCTGAGTCAGCTTCAAGGGCCAGATGGTCATTTTGCCCTGCCTGCATGATGGGGGTGGCCATTTTGTCCCAATAGATTCAAAGGGGTCGCCATTTTGTTTCTCAAATGCCCTTGGAGTGGTGGGTGGCCAGATCCGGTCCATGGGCATTAGGTTGGGAACCCCTGCTCTAGAAGATTTCTTATACAAAAAGAACTATTATATATCAATACAGGCAAGCTTCTTTTTCCTCCGTCAAATCAAGTGAACAGTCTTGAGAAGACGAGAAAAAACATGAAGCAATACATAGTTTGTGACCTCAGCCTAGGGACGTTTAAATGAATCCAAAGAGAAACAAAGGCATTCTTAAATGATGAGTGTATCAGAGGGAAACAGTTTTAGATTCTGTGCTTGTTCCCGGAGAAATCCTGGTGGCTCCACATCTCTGTCATTCGCTTCATTTTTTTAAATTTGCTTGCTTATTTATTATGACAATGTACTCCCAAAATTAGACCTAAAGATAGCTACACTATGATATAACTAAACTATGTCTAACCAGCTAAAGTTTTTGCAGTGGCTTAATGGTTAAGACACTGAATTTAATGACTTGAAGGTCATCAGGTCAGCAGTTCAAGACCCAGGTGGTACACGATAAAGTGAGATTCCATCTCTGTCCCAGCTCCTGCCAACCGAGCAGTTCAAAAGCAAGAAATTGCAAGTAAATAAATAGGTACCCCTTTAGTGGGAAAGGTAACAGCATTCTGCGTGCTTCGGTTTCTAGACATGCCTGCCACATGACTGCAGATGCAGACAGATATTAAATTGGAAAGTCTGGCTGTAAATGAAGATTAGCACCAGACCCTAGAAGTGGATATGACTGGCTTTCAAGCAAGGGCAACCTTTACCTAAAGTTTCCTAAACCTCTTCAAAGGTAGCAAAATTAGGTTGTACTTCACAAGAGATCATAATGAAATACAGGAAATCTGTTCCTTTCTAGGGTGTTAGAAATGCCTTTGTTTTCATTGTTGTTATATATGAACTAGAATATGATGCTTTCAGTATCATCTCAAAAAGACTAACATTTGATTGCTCTTTGTCTCTTCTGGCATCACAGTGTGATTATATTCTTTAGTTGTCTTCTTCACTATTAAAAGTTGGGTGGTGTGCTGTCATTTAATATTTATCCAGGGATTTGTATCACAGTTGTTTCTTCCTAGGAAGTCTCTTAACATTTATGAAACATCACCATGCAAATACCATTGCAGGAGACCTAGAGATGGAAGCAAATGCCCTTGATTTTACAAGGTTGCAAAAGCGGTACCTGTTGCGATGAGTTCTTTGTGTGAAATTACTATGTAAATAGTAATTTTGCCCACTTGTGTCTGCACAGGGGTTAGAGATTTGTTCTGAGGAATTCTGAATCTTATTTCCAAGTTCAAGCTTTTATAGAGTAGAGCAGATTTCAGTCTTTTGGAAACAGCACAAAAGTTTCAGCCCGATTAATGTGCAAACTTTTATTTAAGATGAAGTTTCCTAAAAGAAATTAGGCCCTGTTTCCTTATTTATTTATTTATTTATTTATTTATTTATTTATTTATTTATTTATTTATTTATTTATTTATTTATTTATGGGGGGAGACATTGAAAATAGCAGTCACTAATTGTCATTTAAAAAGCACACCAAGGAATACTGAAATTAATAGTGACTTGTTGGGTCCTCTCACATACCAATGAGAAATTTGAAAACTCATCTCATTGTCTCATAAGATGATGGTGTGTTTTACCTATGTTGCTCAAATTAAGGCCAGCAAATGATTCCACAAAAGTGCCTCCCTGAAAATAATTTAACAATACGCAACAAGATAATTACTGTTTCTATGTTGCCTTGGACCACTAAAGATCAGAAATATGGAAAGAGTTGTTTCCCTGTTTTCAATCAATAAACCATTGTTCTGTGTTTGCATTGGGAGTGTGTGTATGCACACACATGTCTATGTATATGCTATGCTTTTCAAAGGGAAAATATGCTAATTTTGCCAAGAACCAGTTTGCACAGATAACAAAGACCCTGATGAGGGGTGGGGGTGAGGAAGAGGATAGCATTTCTTACTTTGCTCTCACTTGGAGATGAGGTGTATTATGCAGCCTGAACATTCTGCATTCAGATGTCAAATCAAGACAGCCTTCATTCATAAGAACACAATCTTTAGACAGTACATATCAATCAGTTCTTGAGATTTTATCTGTGAGTGTGGGGGCCAGACAAGTTAGGAACTGAATGTCTAAGAAAGGGATGGTGAACCTATAGCACATGTGCCAGAGGTGACACTCGGAACCCTCTCTGTGCACACCTGTGCAGTCACCCCAGCATATAGTTCACCCAATGGGAGCACTTCCTCCCTCCCCCAGCACAGAGATTGCCCTGTCCCTCCTTCTGCCCATCAGCCCAATGGGAGCGTTTACTTCCTACCCTGTTGCTATGTTGGCACTTTGTGATAAATAAGTGTTTTTGGGGTTGCAGTTTGGGCACTCGGTCTTTAAAAGGTTCACCATCACTGATCTAAGCTCTCCATTCTCTCCATTCTCTACATACACTTGCCTATATTTTGCATTAAAGATACCTGGCAAATTCCTTTTGAGCTGAATAACAAGTTAGACTCCTAATTTCCTTGTAAGCCTAATAATTAATAATAATCATTCTAATTAGGCTTTATATAATGGACTTTGAGTGTACTATAATTTGTGCTAATAAAACTTTCCAATTTAATATCTATAGCCTCACTAACACTGGCATTCTAATTTAATAACCTCTGAATAGGCAATGAATTACTGGGTCTTCTGTTATTCTGCAGTGCATCAAGACTGAATATGTGTCTTAGAAGCCATGAACAATATCCAACAAAACCAAGAGAAATCATCCTTCTTTTCTCTCTCAGTCTAGAGATGTAGAGGTAGAGTTGATAGAGGTAGACATAGATCAAATCTTGGGCAAAATGACATTGGGATGCATTGGCTTGGATATATTTCTGTGGTAAATGCAGAAAGTATATGGACTTTTGGGTGTCATAGAAAACTGTTTTTTAAATATTTCTACAGCGCATCCATGCTTACATTGGTGAGAATGCATGCACTCTTTGTCCGGGCGTCCCCGGGAGATGGGATTGCACTGCTCCCCTCCCACCCCCACCCCGGTCAGAAGGAAGGAACCTCCTCCCCCTATTTAAGGGGTGACTCATCCCTGCCCAGCCCTCTTTAAAAACTTTTGGAGAAGCTTCTACTTCTCCTTCCCCTTTCCTGCAGTGCCACGTGGAGCTTTGCCAAGGTGGTTGCCTCCGCCCCAGCATGGCTCTTGCGGCCCACTCCTTTCGATCTGGGCGCTGTTCCACCCAGCGCCCTTCAGACCATGCCAGCACCTTGAGCCTGGTCCTTTGACCGGTGGCGTGGGCCCTGATGCCTCGCCATTGCAGGCTGTGCGGCCCAGCCCACGCCTCATTGGTGCATGGCTGACACCTCCTATATTGGCCTCAGACAAGGCTGACTAGCTTGGGCCCACTTCGTTTGCCCAGAGGGTTGTGGCCCTCGAGGCTGCTTCCCCGTGGCCCAACTCTTGGCCGCTGCCCTCGGCCATGCTGGAACAGGATGATTGGAGTGAGGCTGCTTCCCCTCCTGAGCAGAGGGTTGCGTCTCCTCTGCCTGCCTCCTCACCCATTTTCCAGATGGTTCTTGGGCCTGCTACCTCCTCCTCCCCCAGTGGGGTCAACTGGAGGGAGGTTGCGCCTCCCTTATGAAGAGGGTGGCCGATCTCGAGGCCTCCTCTGTTCCCTCTACTGCTCCAATGGCTGTGGCTGTCCCGGCTGGATCTCCATGGCCCCTGGCCCTCTCTGGGGACTTTGCATCTGCTGCTCACCTGGGCCCTGCTCCTTTCGGGACGAGGTCCTTGGGTGTGGGTGAGTCCTGGTTCACACCAAGCACTTCTTCCCCTCCCCTGGCCCATGGACCACCTCTACCTCCAGCCTTTGGGTGGCCATGGCCATGGGCTGCACAGTTTTCATCCTTGCCCTCCAGTGGTTTGTGGCCTTATGCCAGCCCCACTGCCCCTGCCTCACAGGATGACCCGCACTGGCCCCCTATGGCCCTCGGAGCCACATGGGCTGCCCCTGTCAGGCCTGACTGCAGCATGATCCCTCTTTCGGCCCTGGCACCCGGTGAAATGTCCCTCTCCCTCGGTGACCACCTCCTTCAGGTCACCAGGGACAAGATTGCCCAAGGGGAATATGTGGACCTTTTTGGCCTCCTCAACCGGGACATCCCCAAGGTGGACCATGACAAACTGGATGATGCCAACAAAGAACTGGCATGGTGTAAGAAGCTGCCATATATGTGGGCTAACTGGCTCCCGACCTTTCTTATCTATGTGGGGGTGGCCATTAGGGCTCACGCCTCACTAGCTCTCCCCCTGGTCCAGTACCTTGATTTGATTTGCCGGGCTCACGTCGATTTCCCCGGTGATGCTTGACTGGCGTATGACCAGAAATTTCGCATGCACGCCTCATTCCGGCCCGACATGCGGAGGGACGAGCCCACCTCACTTCTCTGGCTCCAGTACATGACCCCTTGCTGCCAGACTCCTGGAGCCTGGTACAACTGCGGTCATCTGGTCCAGGCAAAGCCTGAGCTTAACTCCCCTCCTCCTTTGGCCCCTGCCAGCGCCGCTTTGTGCACTTTTTGCTGGGAGTTTGCTGCTTAGGTCCGCTGTACCAAGAGACAATGGCGCTTCAAACATGAGTATCCCATATGTTTGGGGCCGCATGCAGCCTCTGCCTGCTCCCTCCTGACCCAGGCATGCCCTAGCCAGGGCACCTGTGTTGGTATGGCGCGCCCGGCTCCATCCTCCTCTGGTTCTTCCCCTGCCAGGTCTCCCCCTTCTACTGCTTGATTGAGGGACACTGTTTCAAGTAAGCCTTGTACTGTACTGGAGCTTTCTTGGTGCTTTGGACTAGATGTACACCCACATATCCAGGCAAAGTTGCCTCGCAACTTTGGGCAAGTTTTTATTGTTCCTCTCTTTGTGGTACCCATTTTTAAAAGGCAAAACCTTGCAACGTTTCTAACTGGATTTGCAATTTTTGTTTTATAATTTAGCCCCGTAGGACTAGAGATAATGCTACAGGCCTGTCTTTAGGATTTTTAAGAGAACTGCATCAGACTATCCCTTTGTATGCATAGGGATGGAAAAGGAAACCTTACTTATTTTCCTCAGGGGGAAAAACCTAAAGTAAGTGCAGCGATTTTGTCTACAGACAATTTTATCTCTCATGTTTTAGGCCATACGCACACACATTGCTAAGGGTTCTAATCACAATAGATAACATTTTCAAATCAAAACCAAGGAGAAAGCACCACTTTCCTTAGCACTCATGTTAAAGAGTCGTTTAGTTGTAATAACAATAATTGCAGCAAAAAGGTCACCAATAATGATAGCCATCGTAACAAGGAAGTAAATGGAAAATGATTGAAATCTATAGTTCCCTCGTTTTACTTTTGCTCCTAACCCTAAATGATTTAGTCTTAAAGCCAAGATGCAGTGTGTTTCATTGATCCAAACTACATTTTGTCTGCCACACTGTATACAATAACTTTCTGAGATTCATTGGCCATTTTAGATTCAGACAGTCTGCAAATTGCTCTGGACCATAGGGAAGTGTGTATGGGGGGGGGTGGGAACTTGAATGAAACAATATGCCTTTGTTACTCTCCATGGTTTACACATGAAGAAAAGTATTGGCACTGGCACAAATCTGGGGAATAAAGTTACTTAGAAGCATACCTGTCAACCATCCCGATTTGCCGGGGATTACCTCGTAATTTGACGTCAATTGACGTCATAACCCGCCCCGCGCTGCCAAAATCTCGTAATTTGGCAGCGGGGGAAAACACTTTTCATGCATGCATGGAAGCGCTAAGCCGCTTGCGCAGCCCCTACGCAAGTGGCATTGCACTTTCGTGCATGCGTGGAAGGGTTTTACCCCTTCCACGCATGCACGGAAGCGCTACGCCGCTTGTGTGTGGGCTGCGCAAGTGGCTTAGCACTTCCACGCATGCGTGGAAAGCGACCTGCGCACAAGCGGTCTGCGCAGGTCCCGTTTTTCCGGAGCCACGGGTTGACAGGTATGCTTAGAAATGTAGAAAGGATATACAGAAGGAGAAAAGATAAAATGGTTATGAGCTCATTAACAATAATTCTTTCTCAGGGTCACTTACTTTAAAATCCCAGAAAGCCAACAATGAGCAATGAAAATACCGAGCTAATGAGCAACCTATAGAAACATAAGTGCTAGTTTTATATAATGAAGTCGATTGATTTATATTCAGGAAAGGGTTATGTTGAAGTAAACTTTTGGTGGCTTTTCCATCCACGTTTTGTACATCAAATCACAGGAGATATTTTTCATCCAATATGATTACAAGTACTATCAGCAGCCAATCATAGGGGTCATTCAACAATTATTTGATCCTTGAGGGGGGGAGGGGGTCTGCCATCTGAATTATGGAAAATTACATGGGACGGGGGTGGTGGTCAGGTCAAATATTACATAATCCATTTGGAGCTGTTGTGGTTTCAAAACATGGCACTTTTTAAGATTTAAAAATGATCTCTGGGAATTTTGATCCGATTTGAGATTATTGAATTGCTTGTGCAGTCTGCATTAAACACCAATAGTGAAAAGCTCTAAAAATTAGATTTTCAATACAAAAGCTCTGGATTATTTAATTTTAAAGGGAGGGGGTTTGAAGCTAGAAACACAAATGTAGAAACATAAAATTAATGAGATTTTCCCTTGTGTGTAAAATGAAAGGACTGGTATGTGAAATGAAAGAAAGTGAAAAACATACACATACTACAAAAGACACACATATATAAACACGTACCAAAATGAAAGAAATACAAAGATGCCACTGTGTGCATTTCTAGTTACGTAACTATTTCACAACACACTAGAATGGGCTGCCTAAATTATCTCTTCTCCTTTTTAATGTTCTTTACATGATAATGAAAAATCTGCTTAAATGAAGTTCTTGCTCATGCAGTCTCTATGTGTAAGCAGAATGCAAGCGCGGCGCCAAAATGGCCGCCGCGCCCTTTGCGGGCCCTCCCCATAGGACGAAGGCATCCGGGTAGTTAGGGGCGTGGCCAGCTCCCTTATAAAAGGGGTGGCCATGAGGCAGCCGAGCTGCCATTTTGCGAAGCGACGGAGCGGAGAAGTTTTTCCCTCTTACCTCCGTCGCTTCTACCTTTCCCGGGAAGCCTTTTGTTTGCTGAACTGTCTCGTTTTGGCTTCCCATCGATTGGCTGAGATGCCCTTGAAGGGGAAGGCGGCTGCGAGCGCCGCTCGTGAGGTTCCCGGAGGGCCGCGGCCGCGCCTCCAAGCGGCCGCCTTTGCCTGCACCCACCGGGACCGGTGGAATGGGGGTCTTTTTTCCCTGGCCGGAGACTGCTGGCCCACGCTTGGGTCCAGTAGGGGCTGCGTCCCTCGGCCCGCGAACGGTGGACACCGTTCCTGCTGTTGCCCATTCCGCTGGCCCTTCCTCTATAGGGGCGCAGCTCGCCCCGGGGCCTTCCAACCTTGGGGGGTGGACCGGTCCCCTTCCCCTGGCAGGTTGCTACATCGGCCTTAACGGGCCCGGGTGTGGGGTTATGGCCCTATTCGGGCCCCGGGGTACAGGGACCTGTACCCATGCCTGCAGTAGGCGGGCCGGCTGGCCCCCCTTTTTTCTCCCTGGTCAGCGTTGAAGCCTTATTGGCCCGTGTTGCGGCCCTCGAGGCATCCCTGGCCCGGGCTAGCCACTCTGGTGCTCCCTTTGGGGTTCATTTCGACGCGTCGTCTGCTGGGCAGCGGCAGGCGACGGGATGGGTCGAGCTGCTTGAGGCGCATGGCACGGCCTCGGCCACTGCCTCGCAGTTCCCCAACCTATGGCCGGTGCGGGTCAGCCCCCAGTGACTAGCTCTACGGCGGTCGTGAGCTCCGACGCCCCCAGCGGGCCGGAACCCCCGGTGGGGGCGGCCCGCGGGGGTGCAGCGTGTGAGTATGCGGTTCAAACTAGTGCACCTACACACGTGGCCATGTTGGGGGGGGGCTTTCCAAGGGCCTTGGCCTCGCGTGGGTGGTGCGGCGGTACAGCCGCTGACGCCCCACCCGGCGACGACAACTACCACCCAGGGCCCCGTGGTGGGGGGTGTTTCCTACCCTGAGGGGAACGTGTTGGGTGGCTGGGTTGGTCCAAGCCCCTTTTCAGATGCCCGCAGTCTCTGCAGTGCCTGTATCGGCCTTGCCGACAGCCGGGTATTCCTTACTGCTGGGTGACCACTTGCCACAGGCCACCGGAGAGTAAATTTGGTGGGGGGAGTACGTGGATTTATTCTCACTCATAAACAGGGAGCCCACCAAGGAGGAGAGCGCGGGGCAGAAGGGGTAGGATAGTAGCAGGCACGTCGTCGCAAGCCAACAAGTACGTGGGCCAACTGGTTGCCGGCCTACCTCATAGGCATGGCGGTGTACCCCTGGGCCCGGCCGGATTTGGCAATTCCGATGGTCCACTATTTGGACAACGTATACCGGGCGATGGTTGACTTTTCGGGCCCATCGTGGTTGGCTTATGACGAGGAATGCCGTAGGCGGATTTCCCCGCACCCCGAGATTAGGTGGGATGAGCCATGCCAGAGGCGGTGGCTTTTGTACGTGACCCCCACGCGCCTTGCTCAGGGGGTTCCAGCCCGCCTGCTGTCCTGGACTTTCTTGTCCAATGGTTCCTACAATGGGGAGAATTGCAAATACAGACAGGAGTGTCCCACATGTGTGGCCCCCATGCGCCCCCTGCCTGTCCCGGGCTCGGAGGGATGCGGGGCAGAGGGAGGGGCGGACAGGGGGCTGGCAAGACTGCCGCAGATGGATCTAGTCCACCGAAGGGCTCCCTCCCCGATTAAGGTGGGCATGTTGGAGCGTTGGCTCACATTGTACCCGAAGGGAGAGGACGCGGGTTATCTCCTTCGGGGTTCTAGGCAGGGGTTCCGGATCCCTTTCTGGGTAATAGGTCCCCTCAGGATGCCCCCAATCTTTGATCCCTTAGGGGGAGGGAGGAGGTGGCTGCTGCCAGCTTTGACAAGAGGGTCTATGCGGGCAGGGTCGTTGGCCCTGTCCCTGCACCCCGTCCCGGGGAGCATATTATTTCAATGATCCCATGCCTTGTGGCTGTTACATTCGGGCTCGGTATTCGAGCGTTTCACCACTTTCCTAGAGTGGGCTTTTGTCCGCAGGTCAGGGTCCCGGTCTGTAGCCCATTCCCTGGATGGTTTTTATTCGGGGCTGAACGGGGCTGGGACACGTGCACACGTCTCCTCAACGCATTTCAGACGCTAATGGAGGAACTCGGTGTCCCTTTAGCGCCCGAAAAGACCGAGGGCCCATCTCCACAACTAGTATTCCTGGGGTGGAGAGTGACACGGTAGCGCAGGCTTTTAGGTTGCAGTGAGATAAGGTGTCAAGGCTAGTGGCCCTTATCTCGGACTCGCGGGCCGAGCGCATGGCATCACTGAGGGAACTGCTGGTGCTACATGGTCACCCCAATTTCGCTGGCAGGGTCATCGCTCCGGGCAGGGCATTTGCTCGGCGCTTGTGCGACGCCATGGCAGGATTATCCAGGCCCCACCACAGGGTTAGGCTTACCCGGGGTATCAGGGCAGACATGCTTGTCTGGTTGCAGTTCCTGAGGGAGTTCAATGGGGTCTCATTTTGGAGGCATGACCTCCTGGCTTCCCCTCAATTTCAGATTCAGTCTGATGCCCGGGGATCCCTGGGTTATGGGATGTACTTCAATTGGAAGTGGGCCTATGGTGGGTGGCCACCATCCTGGGCAGGCACGGGTCGCCTGCGTGGTCTCACGTATCTGGAATGTTTCCCTATCCTGGGTGCTTTGATGCTATGGGGCAAGGGGTGGGCCAACTTGGTTGTGCATTTTTGGCGTGACAAGGCGGCTGTTGTCCGCATCGTCAATGCACTGAATTCCAAATCGCCCGGGGTTATTGACCTAGTGCGCTAGTTTGTGTCGTGCAGCCTGTGCCTCAACATTCTCTTCAGGGCCAGGCATGTCCCAAGGGTTGATAATGATATTGCTGCTGCTTTGTCCCGTCTGCAGATCTCCCGGTTCCGTGCCTCGGCCCCGGATGCGGAGGAATTTCCCTCGCCACTCCCGGACGAGAGATGGAACGTTGGCAAGGAGAGGTGACCCGGGCGATTGGCCTGTCACTAGCGCCATGCATGAGTAAGGCGTATCACCACGCATTTAGTTCTTTCAGAGCATTCTGTACCCAATTTCGACTGCCAGGAACCTGGCCGATCCCAGTGGCCCATGTTCTGCGGTTCATGGTTTACCTGTATGCCCAGGGCCTTGCACCACGTACCATAGCATCTCAGCTGTCAGGGTTGGCTTTTATGGCCAAAGTGGGAGGTCGTGTGGACGGCACCAATGACTTCCGTGTGAGACATGTTTTGGAGGGATGGGTGCGCGTGTGCGGGTGTTTCCCGGGCGACCGCCACCCGATTTTCCCAGGGTTTGTTTGCCCGATTGGCCCGGGGCTGGCCTGGCCTCTGTTTTGATAGATGAGGCAGCCCATTTCATGCGGCTACTACGGTGGCCTTTTTGGGGGCGCTCCGCATCGGCGAGCTTGAGATGCTGAATAAGGCGGATGCAAGATTTTCCCAAGGATTTTACCAATTGGCCCGGGGCTGGCCTGGCCTCTGTTTTGATAAATGAGGCAGCCCACTTCATGCGGCTACAATGGTCGCCTTTTTGGAGCGCTCCGCATCAGCGAGCTTGAGATGCTGAATAAGGCGGATGCAAGAATTTTCTAGGGGTTTTTACCCAATTGGCCCGGGGCTGGCCTGGCCTCTGTTTTGATACATGAGGCAGCCCACTTCATGCGGCTACAAAGGTGGCCTTTTTGGAGCGCTCCGCATCAGCGAGCTTGAGATGCTGTATAAGGCGGATGCAAGTCGTAGGGCACTGGAACTCGAAGATGTCTGTGGGGACAATATTGGGCTCAGTTGGGGATACGCTCCTCTAAAGTGAATCAGCACGGTGTAGGCAGTGGAGTAGACTGCTACGATGTTCCTCGACAGGCATCTGTCTGGTTGGTGCCCTACAGGATTTCCGTGCACTGTGTGGCACGCACCATGGCACAATTTTTCTGTCACCAAGGTGGATCTTCTATTACTAAATTTCAATTTGGGGGGTGCCGGGAAGGCACTAGGCAGTGTTGGCCTCTCAAGGGCTCGTTGCGGCACCCATTCGTTCCGGATAGGGGCGGCTTCTGCTGCAGTTGTTTTGGGTACTCCAGGGCTGAAATACGCCGTATGGGAGGGTGGGGGTCACAATGTTTTCAGTTTTGTCTTCGCCCTCCTCCACTGCGAGTACCAGTTTTAGTCACTGCACTGTTTCTCCCCCCTCCCTTTTTTACTTGACAGACCCTGGGTGTTGTTTTACACCGGTGACAGTATGCCTGGTGGGCCGTAGCCGCATGCACAGGGCGTTACGCTGCGGCGACAGAGTGGGTACCCGACGGGGACAGGGTGCATCCGCACGTCCCAGGTGCTATGGTAAGCGCGGCATGTTATGGCGGGAACTGTTGCCATCCCTTTTCTACATCAGGGATGCTGGCTCGCCAGGTGTCCTGGTTACGTACCTTGGGGGCGATGGTTTGGGGCGGGTCACTGGCCTATCACGGAAACTTGCGGTTCGCAGTGACCTGCCCTACTCACATTATGTGTGGCTTGCCACATCCCTCAATTGGTCGGACACGATACCGCGGTATGCTTACAGGGGGGCGTTTGGCCTCAGGGCTCTGACTGAGCCGACACTCCGTGTACGGGGCTATTGCCCGGTTCCTTTTGACAAGGGCGGGGGATGCGCCATTAGCCTCCCCGCCATCAGTCTGCAAATTTACGAGCTTTACTCAGGGGATGGGGCCCATCTGTCGCAGGGAGGTATGGACCTCTGGATTAGTGGACTGGCGAGCAGGCCTGTCGACCGAGCTGACGGTCTTGGGGGGGCGGTGAGCCTTTTTGGAAGCCTCCCCGTGTGGCGGGTATCACTGGTAAGGTAAACATTATGACCCACAGGTATCCGGCAGGTTCGCAATTGACTGGACAACAATAGACAGGCATAAGTTGATTAAACGTTGTCCGGTCAACGACGAACTAGGCGACGGGGTGATGGCGATAGCTAGCCAGCATGCATCACCCCGTGATTCCACGGATACGCGTCAGAGGGTGGGGTCATTAGTTAGATATTGACTACGGTCAACAATTTGTTTGTTGTCAACAAACAAATTGATACAAATTGATACATTGTAACCAATTGCCGTTGGCAATTTTGGGGTGGTACCTTACCAGTGTTACTTCGGCCTGCTTGCCTTAAGAATTATGATTGGTCGTTTTACCAATAGAAATTTATAATTCGGACTAGGGCATGAATCAATAAATGTGGCCCAATGCCGTTATCCACTTTTACCAGTGTCGGAGTCCTTTATTGGGGGGTGCGCCTGCAATGCAAGTGCGGCGCCAAAATGGCCGCCGCGCCCTTTGCGGGCCCCCCCCATAGGACGAAGGCATCCGGGTAGTTAGGGGCGTGGCCAGCTCCCTTATAAAAGGGGTGGCCATGAGGCAGCTGAGCTGCCATTTTGCGAAGCGACGGAGCGGAGAAGTTTTTCCCCTCCACCCCCTCCCTAGTTAACAGTGTGATATTTTGGTCGCTTCGGGGCCGGGTGGGAATTTTTGGCTGGGACCCACTATTGGCTTTCGGGTCCTGGTTTTTTCGCCCATCCCACACTGTTGCTATGGTTTGATATAGGGGTTTCTGTGATGCTGTTGACTTTGGTCACATGGGCGGGTATCACTGGTAAGGTAAACATTATGACCCACAGGTATCCGGCAGGTTCGCAATTGACTGGACAACAATAGACAGGCATAAGTTGATTAAACGTTGTCTGGTCAACGACGAACTAGGCGACGGGGTGATGGCGATAGCTAGCCAGCATGCATCACCCCGTGATTCCACGGATACGCGTCAGAGGGTGAGGTCATTAGTTAGATATTGACTACGGTCAACAATTTGTTTGTTGTCAACAAACAAATTGATACAAATTGATACATTGTAACCAATTGCCGTTGGCAATTTTGGGGTGGTACCTTACCAGTGTTACTTCGGCCTGCTTGCCTTAAGAATTATGATTGGTCGTTTTACCAATAGAAATTTATAATTCGGACTAGGGCATGAATCAATAAATGTGGCCTAATGCCGTTATCCACTTTTACCAGTGTCGGAGTCCTTTATTGGGGGGTGCGCCTGCAAACACCAATGGTTCTTGCCTGTATGAAGGGCCAACATATTAGCAGATGCTTTTTTTTTTTCTGTGTGGAGAAAGGAAAAATGGTGTCTGAGAGAAGAGGGTTAGTCCCTCTTCTAAGATTGTGCTGCCCTAAAAAAGTAGGTAACAACTAAATGAAACTACATTAACAGAGCAATTATATGCTCGTCTACCAAGAAGCAGACCAATCCTGGATTTCTGTAGCTTATAAGTACTCCTAAGGGCTATAGTGGTTGCTGACATGTCTATCTATTGTGCTTCACTTGCTTAAGAAAACTGTATGAAAGAACAGAGTTTTTCTCAACTTGCGGAATCGGTAGATTCTGTAGCAAGACTTGTATTATGGAAATTGGAGGTGGAAAGGGACAACATAAATGGTAATAGTAAAGGCACACATTACAGTATTTAAGACCAATTGTCTGAGTAAACACGTATAGTGTACTGAATTTCTATACATTTGTGTAATGCAATTCATTCTGTGCCAAAGGTGGTGTTGGTGGTGGGAGAATCATATTGAAGTATATCTAGAAGTATTATTATGCCTTTTTTTCAAATTATATGTGTAGCTAAACAAATGCACAGAATATATAATGCATTCTTATGGTAGGATAATCTACTGAAATGGGGTTTTGTATTTATTGTTTAATAAGCAAGATCTCTACCCTTGATTGTCTCTCTGTATTTGCAGGAAGTGCAAAACTGAATCCACTATTTAAAATGTGCCTTATCATGCTGTAAACATTTATTGTAAGTGTTCCACCTCACTGATCTTTGAAGAATGCCCTCTTACAATGGGATGTAGATTCGCTGTTTTGTATTATAATAAATGTAAGTACATCTTTCTGTATTGTTCTATTTGAAGATGTACATTGTTTTAAAAACAGGCAGAGGGGGAGGGATAAAGGTAAGACAAAGAAAGATATCTACACAACAGATAACTTTTTCTGGGCTGTATTGTTGGCTTTGAAATACTTTTAAATAAACACAGGTTTCCATCCTTTTACCCCTTTTTTCCTTTATTTCCTGAGATATTTTATTGTTAAACATTTTCTCCAATTCCTACCTTTACTAATTTTCTGTCTGGATTCCATCACAGCATAAATCTTTGAGTTTGTGACAACCTAAAATTATAGATGTGGATATCTAAAATTTTACCTTTGTTACATTTCTTTTATTTTCTTGCATCCTTCTGCATTTTCTTCTTTTCTTTGTTTTATGTCAGGTTGCAAGCATATGTGTGTCTTTTTCCATTTATGTACACTCTTTATTTCTCAGAAATACCCAGCCTTAAAAATAGCAAAGCTATTTAGACAAGAAGTGCTTCTTTATGCTGTGAATCTCTAAATGTGAGAATAAACAAAAAAAAATCCTAATTCCTTTTAATGAGCACATGAGTCTACTTTCAACAGATAGGTATAAGTCCAACCTAGCAGTTCTAAAGCAAGTTATTGCAAGTAGATAAATAGGGACCACTTCGGTGGGAAGGTAACAGTGTTCTGTGCGCTCTGGTGTCTAGTCATGCCTGCCACATGACCACAGAAACGTCTGCAGAAGCAGACAGCGCTGGCTCTCCGGCTTTGAAACAGAGATGAGCGCTGCATCCTAGAGTCAGTTAAGACTGACTTTCGAGCAAGGGAAACCTTTACCTTTACCTTACTTTGTTTCCACATGTTGCCTACACAGCTGTGTTGGAGGATGATGGGGGCATGTGGGAATCTGACGAACCATAAGCCAAGTTCATGAGAGGGCAAACTCTCCTGTTTGTCTTATGAGTTCCTCCTGAGAGATGTCCTGCATCCTTTTACTATGTTTCAATATTTCCCTGAAAGAATGTCAGTACACATGTAATCAAGGTCTAAAGCTTCTGCTATAGAGAGACTGATCACGCAAATGTCATGAGGTTAGCATGCTATCTTAGTTGTTCTAACCAATCAGGCACGTACTGTAGCTGGCAAGATTCTCACACGGTACCCTAATGTTAGAAACAATGTATGCCGAATGTAACCTATGGCTGAATATTCTCTATTGTTCACTATGCAACCAATTCTGCTCCCTTTCTACTGAATTCTCTATTGTTCCTGTATTCTTAACTGATGTTGAATTTTGGCAATAAAAGATACTGGTTGGGGTTGTTCGTCAGAGCTCTCCCCAAGCAGCCAGGATTTCCTGCCACAACACTGCTGTAACATTAGAAATGTGGTTAGTTTAAGTAAAAGACTAGGGACTCAGAATACTATTCTGCTACAAGAGGGAGTTATTAGATTACCTGTTGCTATTCTGTCCATGTTATCATCTCCTCCATCCCATTTTAACAGGCTTCCAAATATCACTGAGACTGCAGACATTCTACCTCTCACTAAATTTGATCTTCCTTCCTTGTAAAGTTTAATTCTTCCTTCCTTTTAAATATAATTACTTTCTTATAATACAAAGAACAGCTTCTCTGAAGGGACGCGCGGCGGCCAAATCAGGCTGCCGCACGCTTTGTTGGCCCTGCCCCCTTAGAGACAGGCACGGGGCCAATGGTGGGGCGGAGCCGAGCTCCCCTTTAAGGGGGAAAGACTCGGCACACCCCGTCGGCACTTCTAGTTCAGCTGGGCTAGGACACATTTGCCTCCTCGGCCCAGCCGATCAAAGGAAGCGGCACCGAGCTGCCTTGGTGTGCGCCATTGCACGGGTCGCCCTGGGGATAGCTTGGTTGGCCGGGGAGTGCTTTCACCCCCGCTGCTCAGCCGAGCCGGGTGGCAGCACTCGGTTTGCCTTTTCGCGTGGCACTTTGCCGCGCAGCTCGGTTTCTGGCTTTTCGGAGCCAGGATTGGGCGGGCACCATATTGGTGCCAAAGAGGAGGGCCTGCCCAGCTCCGAGCAGGCCCCTGGGAGAGTGCTCTACAGGGCCCGCAGCGTCACGCAGCAGGGCCTACCCTGGGCCCGGCAGGGCCCAGAGCTTTGCTCGAATGGCGGGGGCCACGAGTAGTGCAGCCGCTGCAGGGCATAGGGTGGCTGCGCCCCCCCCACACTAGGATGATCTGGGGGTGGGGGCTTTGGCCCCATTTAGGCACCCTTTCAGGGACTGCAGTGGCTCAGGCAACTGAGTCCCTGGCTGGGGGGTAGGAGGTCGGCAGTTCGATTCCCAGGTACTGCCGGACGGGGTGAGCTCCTGTCTTTGTCCCGGTTCCTGTCAACCTACTGGTTTGAAAGCAGGACATTGTGCTGGATAGCATGGTCCAATTAGTGGGTAGGGTGGCAGTGTTCATTTCTCAGCTTTGACTCAGGTGGGCACTCCATTGTAGAGTCTGCTGCCACTGGCTTTTGAGCTAGGATTTTTTTTTAAAAAAAAAATCATTAACTTAAAAAAAAGAAAAGAGAAAATTAGGGGGCTTAGGCCTGAGGCGGCCTTCCAACCTTCAGTTTTTTAAAAAAGGAAGAAGGGATGATATGATAAGAAAAGGGGGCACCACCAGCCTGGCTGCCGGCCTGATGGGGGGGGGCTTTTTCTTCTGAGGGGGTTGAACTACTTGGAGCTGCTCAGTTGCCTTCTGACCCGGATAGGCTGTTGCCACATTCTCCGGTCCGATGGGCTCTACTCCGGTCATGAGCCCCGACGCTTGTCAACAGCTAGAACTCCCGGTGGGGGAAGCTGTGGCAAGTGCATCTAGTGAGTATGGCGGTTAACTGAGTGCACGACACACATCTTACTGGCTCACGGCTCCCACGGCTCAATGGCCAGGGGTGCACCCATTATTTCCGGTGGCCACCCATCCCTATGGCCGGTATTTCTGTTAGGCGGGGATCATCCCCCCTTATGGCCACCGGCAATAGCATCTGGCACTGCGAGGGTGTTAATTTGTCAGTCTATTGCTCACTAGGATGACCAGGGAGGATAAGGAGAGGGGAGATATCTGGGATTGGAATTGGCTCATTGTCACTAACCCCCCACGCACCTGGCCCAACTGGCTGCTGGCCTATCTAATTTATGCCACAGTATCCTCAGAGCTTGCCTGGGCCTAGCTATCCCTATGATCCTGTGCTTGGACATTTCTGGACCCCATGTTCCCCAGCGCAATCCAATGGTTGTCCTTACGGCGGGTTTTGTTGAACATCTCCAGTTGGTTTGGTGCCAGGGGGAAGCGGCCAATAGACTGTTACTGTCACTTTCTGTCTCCATCCTATGTACAGGTATGTGTGGTTAGTCGTCCAGCGTGTATTGTTTGTCATTAATGACAAATGTCTTGGGTTTGGCTAGGACTTTGCTTGTGAGCAGTCTTGCATTATTTGTTAGAGTCCGCATTATCTGCATGGTAGTGCAACGGAGTCATTTTGCTAGGGGACGGGTGAAGCTAACGATATCCCCATTGCAGTTATAAATTGCACGCAATGGCTTGGCTTACTATTCCTTTCTGCATATTTACTGGGGCGCAGCTCTGTGGTACATGCATGAGTTGTCCTTGCCTCTCTAGCGTACGCAGACAGAAGACTTCATTTATATCAAAATTAGGAAAAGGTTTTTCCTTTGAGGGAGGTTATTGGGTCCCATTCCCTGTGAAAGGCTTCAGACCAGTTTGAATTGATGCCTTTTCCCTTGTTGCTACGGGATATGAGTAGGATTTCCACCTATATAATTCAAATGACCCACGCCCACCCACCTGGAGGGGAGAAGTGCTGCCTTCTCGTCCCCGCTGCCAAAGACTTCCACCTGCGGCGGGGCGGGGGCTTCAAAGACCAGCTTCACCTCCCTGCCTCGGGACAAGTTTGGAGGCAGCAACAGCTGTGGCAGGGTGTGCCCAGAGGACTCTTAGGGGCGCCCACACTGCCACCGCCAGACCGGCTTCGCCTTCCCACCTTAGGACAGGTTCGGAGACATCAACAGCTGTGGCAGGGCACACCCTGATGACCTTACTGTAGTCTCCCCCTTCACCTGTAGTTGGGTGGGAGATTGAGGTTAGTTGAGGATGTTGAGCTTTGCTCCATCAGGACTCATTGAATGATTAAAGTATGTTGTTGTGGATATTGTTAATTTACTTAGTGTATTGTATATTGTATTGTATTTTGGTTCTTGTATTTTCTAACATTGTTATTTTTGAAATGTGATTTGTAAATGTTTTATGTCATTTATATTCTTTGTATTATTTATGCTGTATCATTATATTGCTTTGTATGATTGTAAACCGCTTTGAGTTCCCTTTATGGGAAGGAAAGTGGTATAGAAATCTAAGCAATAAATAAAATGAATTCTAGTATCGGGTTTCATATTGCTTTGATTCCGTTTCAAAGTCAGTATTTTGTTGTGGGCCTATGCCCCTTTTTGGCTGTTCTGTACCCTGTTCAGCCTTGGAATGCTTTAGCTCCTTCCCGCTAGGGGCATTTCTTCACTGGCCTAGTATACACAATTTGTCTCATTATTGGGATGGATTTTATTCGGTTGGGCTATGCCCTGGGGACAGGTGCACAACTGTTGGTTTCTTCTCAATTGCTTATGGCCGAGCTGGGTGGGAAATCGGCTATTGGGGCAACTTGGGTCCTCACCACCATGGCAGTAGTTTTGGGGACAGTAACGGACCCATAGTACAGACATCCCGGCTGTCCGGGGACAGGGCTGGCTGGAGTTGGATGCTATCTTGTCTGTGTTGGCCGAGCATGGGGTTTGCTCCAGGACCTCTGGGTGCTCCATGTGATATCTCGGCTTGGCTGGCGGGGTGCCTTTACCTGGTTGGGCACTCAACAGGCTTTAGCTATGCCATGGTTGGTTTATCTCTGAGCACCCTGTAGTCCCACTTACAGGGGTATGGGGGCTGAACTTCGAGTCTGGCCCGCATTTCCGGCCCAATTTATGGGAATGTCCTTTTTTGGTGTTCTGAACTTTACATCATGCCTAAATTTTTGGTCCAGTCTGATGCTATAGGGTCACTGGGTTACGGCATTGATTCCATTGACGATGCTGTAGGCATTGGCATGGACCATGGCAGAGCACAAGATTGCTCAGGGTCTTGACTTTGTCTTCTTCCCATTCTGGGTACCCTGTTCCTGTTGAGGGACTATCTGGGAGAATTCAGTGGTACAATTTTGGTGCGCTAATGCGGCAGTAGTGCACATTGTACCCCACATGTCTCATTTGCCCAGGGTTATGTTCCTTGCCCGCCAGTTTGTATTGTGCTCCCCGCGCCATGCTAATTTTCATTTAAGGGTAGTCATATTCCAGGCATCGATGATGGTATTGCTGATGCCTTATCCCACCTGCAGATTGCCCGGCTTCAGGTGCTATCGCCGGGGGCCTAGGACCTTGCCTTCTCACTTTCGGGCCAGATTGCAACATCGGGAGGCGAAAGGAACAGGGCCACGGGCACGTCCCTTCCTGGCCGCACCCTTAGGATGTGGCAACGAGCGTCTCCAGCTTTCCTTGCATTCTGATAGATTGTACCTCTGCCTGATTGACCATGTTCTTCAATACACGGAACACTTACACAATAGCTGATTGGCTGCCTGTACCATTGGTGGGTGCCTGTATGCCTAGCTTTGGCAGCCAGGTTTGGGGTTAATGGGACATCATGAGTGCTTCACCTGGCGCTAGCTTTGATACACTTTTGGCTGTCCAGGGTACCACCCAAGGGCCCATCTTTTGCCACCAGGATGGGTTACCTTTGATATGCTACCAGTTCTGGGGGGTTACTGGTGCCCCCTCCTTGGCAATTCGGCCTCCAGGGGCTTCGGCATGGTGCATATTCATTCCGTATGGGTGCTGCATCAACGGCTGCAGTCTTTGGGGTGTTTGGGTAAGGACACCCGTCGCATGGGCCAGTTGGGATCTGCTCGCCTTCATTTATATGTTTGCCCCATTTTGCAATGGCACCTTGCTGGCACTTGTCTTTCTGTTCTCTATTTCAGCTCCTGAGCCCCTGGACGCTATGACACGGGTGTGGCTCCTTGGCCACAGCTGCAAGTTGGGCATGCCCATCACACTATTTCACTGACGTGGGCACGCACCTGGGGCTTCACTGTAGCACATCTAATGTGGCGCTGGTTACGTGGAATGAGATGGCATGTTTTCCCCCTTTTTTGTTCTATCTACTGGCAATTCTAGTCCACCTTATATTTTGGTGATCCATCTCGGCGCTTGTGACCTCAGCCAGGTCACTGGCATGGATTGGGCCAACACTGGCCGCAGGTCCGAACTATGGATGGGGCCAGGTTGTTGACATGGTTTTAGCCAACGTTGGCCCTGATTTTTGAGCTATTGGAGGTGGCCAGGTCACTGGCATGGTAGCCAACGCTGGCCTCCAGGTACGACCTATGGATGGGGCCAGGTCACTGGCATGGTTTTAGCCAACGCTGGCCCTGGGTCTGAACTATGGAGGGGGCCAGGGCACTGGCATGGTTTTAGCCAGCGCTGGCCCCAGTTTTGGACTACTGGAGGGGCCCAGGTCATGGGTATGTGGTAGCCTACGCTGGCCCCCAGGTACGACCTATGGATGGGGCCAGGTCACTGATGTGGTTTTAGCCAACGCTGGCCCCAGGTCCGAATTTTTGGGGACCGTGGTGGAGTTCCACACAATCTGTTTTGAGGATGCCGGTTGTACCGCAGCCCTGGAGTGCTGTTTTTGCACGGGGCATGGTGCTGATTTTGGTTTTATGGCAAGCAGGCCTGGTGACCGAGCGGTCGGTTGGGGGGGGGGCGGTGAGTCGTCGAAGACTCCTCCCCATGTGGCAGCTAGCACTGGTAAGGAGAAACTGGAGGACCCCTACAAATCCGGCAGGTACACAGTGGGTTGGCCATCAGAAGGACAAGGTAAAGGGAAAGTTGGATGGCCAATCAAATGTGGATCAGGAACAAGGCAATGCTATGCTAGACACAGCTTGCAAAACCTTATAGTTCACTGGATGTACATCAGAAGCAGAGGTTTGACCATTTGCGCTTCTGGTTGGGGTCAACAACAATTTGTTTAATTAAGTAAACAAATTGATACATTGTATCTAATTAAGATCAGAAATAACAACTAGTCCTTACCAGTGCTATTTCGGCCCGTTTGCCTTAACAACATTTAAGTAAAGTTATAAGTTAAATAAAGTGGCCCAATTTTAAATCCAACGCAGGTGTCCATCTCTTATTGGGGAGTGGGTCGGCAAAGGCTACCAGCACTGAAGAAATCCTTCCTGAAGTGTTAATGATGTAGTTTCTTGAAATACCTCAGAGCTGTGTGTCTAAAGTAGCTTAGAGTAACAATGCCAGCACTCTCTACACCAGGAGTTCTCAACCTTTTGAAGCCGGGGGCGGATCATTCTATCTCAGTCAGCGTTGGGAGCTGGACAGCCATTTTGTCCTTCCTCCACCACATCACACTTCCTAGGGTGGTGGAGGCGGTGGGAGGCCTCATGAAATGGTGTCAAGGGCTGCATCCAGCCCACGGGCTGCAGGCTGGGAATCCCTGCTCTACACCTATAACTCAAGGGCTGTCTGGAGACATAGTACCATGAGCATTTCTGGGAGATTTTCCAGAACACTGTTACTCTCTTAGAAATAAAAAGGAATGAAAAAAGAGAAGAAAATCCATCCATTTTTGATGTGGTAGTCAGCAAAACAAGTGACATGCGAAACCACTTTTCTCACTCACAAAAAGGAGACCTTATATTTCAATCAACAAGTAATGCAGTTGGTGGTCAGGATTTCAATTTGTGCTTTGACTCAGGTTTCCATTGTGAAAAGTGTCAATATTAACTAATGTTCAAAAATTTCAAATTATAAGATATGTGTATGATGTATAAATAGAAGGCACACTACCCTTACAGAATATTCAGAACTCATAAAACTTATTTTTAAAAGCATTTGTTTACAATTACAATAAACATAGTTGCAGTTGCTACAACAGCAATATTAATTAGTATTAATTTTAGTGAAATAACTCTGAAACAATACAGATAGATCTACTATGTTGCATACTCTTCTATGATAGTCTGAGGTTATGCATGAATACTGCAAAGACATGGGGCAATTCCAGTGGTAATCCAGTGGCCAAAATTCTCTTGCCTAGATACCCTGGTATAACACAAATGTTATAACCTTTGGAAGCTAATGGATTCAAGTTAAGAAATCTCTGTAAATATTATTTATTGCACACTGAGTCACTTGATTTAGCATGCAGCAGACAATGCTTAGCAAAATTTCTTTTCTTGAGGCAATTTGGTTCTAGAAGTTATGCATTTTGCATAGCTGTGGAAGATAATTTTAGCCCACAAGTTGTAAATCTTGTTGATGTGTGAGAGGCTAAAGATATATATTTTTTACATTCCAGAAACTGCTTTTCTTTCCTGCTTTATTTGAAGCCACCACAACAGTGCTGAAATGGAAGGAATTTTAATATAGCATTAAGGGAAGAGATACTGGCTTATATATCATGTCACATTAAAATCCATCAAGTTGCTGCAGGTGATCCTACTCACCCTTGTCCCATGCTCAAAGGTATAAAAGATTGGTAATAGTCTCAATTTATGAGGCTATATTGAGGTCAATCTGCATGGATACCTTATTCCTTGAGATGCCTAAGAAGAAGTACTTTGTGAATATCAATTTAAAACCTTCCTATTGCAGTGCTGCAATAGTCAACAAATCAATGTTGCCAACATAAACTTAATTACTAATTAATGGTCCAGGTCTTCTGATAATAACATCAGTGGTTAGTTTCTGAGGGACAAACTGAGGTGAGAACCTAAGCTGTTTGTGTTGTAATAAATAGCAGTTCATTCTCATCCTATGAAAGACGGAGATAAGGAGACAATGATAAAGGAATGTAGGCAATGATGTAATTATTCAACAAGTCACAAATAGTACAGTAACACCTCATACAAAGTCCGCTTCATACAACTTTGAATTCATACAACATTGCCTAATTTCTTGAAAAAAGTTGCCTCATACAAAGTCGCTGCGACTCTGTATGAGGCATTTGGGGTTTTCCCAGGTTGCATTGTGCCTGGGCAGTATAAAAGGCAGGACACATGCGTGCATTGCTCTTGTGAGTTCTGCACAAGGTGAAGAGTGTTTAGGAGTGGTTTTGAGTGTGATTTTGGATTTTTTTGAATTTTTTCATCAGAATTTTTAGAAGCATTCCTGGGATTTTTGCAGCATTCTTCAGGTTCTTGGACAATCAGGGTTGTTTGACATGTTTCCGTAATGTTTTTAGCCTTTAGACAATGATTTCTTAAGGTTCTGTCAGTTTCCTTTCTGTTTCCTTGAATTTGCCCTGAAGTCTGTGCTGTTACAGTACAATGTATCTCTATGGAAGCGACGTTGTACGAGGCATCGTGGCAAGGATTTGGACATTGTATGAGACATCTCGGCTAGGATTTTGCATGCCTCATACAAAGTCCAAATCCGTATAAAGTCCAAACTTGTGGAATCACTGTAATTGCCAATCTCTCAGTGCCTCTTCAAAATGGCACTACATTAAAATGTTTAAGAGAAGGTATGAAACTAGTCAGTAAGAATTCTGCTACTGTGGCCTCAGATATACTAATTTAAAAATCATGGTTTAAATGCTAGTGGGAGAGAACACTATTGCTGCCATGGTCATCACCATCTCAATGAACCTGTCCTATTATTTCAGTTCTCTCCACCCTCCTAGGAAGGTTCACACACAGAGTGAGTGCATGAGAAAGTGGTTGTTTATTCATAGATAGTGGAGAAAGTAACAGTTACTGAGCAATGTTGTTTGCTAAGACCACCACCCATTTAGTACCTGCTGACTGAATAGTAGACATTGTGTTGGAGTGGTTACAAGTCATTCAACATGGCTTCTCTTTGGTTCTTAAACTGTCTTAGAATAGAGGTTTGACTTTTGCAAAAGCCTCATGTTTTCCCCTGCATCCTTATCTTGCAGCTGGGCCTGCGAGGCCTATGTTTTCTCTTTTACTCTTAGCATGGAATGTTCTTCGGCATCAACACTGGAGCGCAGAAGAGCACCTACTTATGTTATGGGAACAGGGTAATGTTTATGCATTCTCTGGACTCTGTTTGGCCTTATGCTAATAAGATGAGGCTAGCTCATCTTTCTTTCCTATAGACACACATGGGTTAGTTAGTTCGATCCTGGAAGCATTGGGTGGGTGGGGGTGGGGGAACACCTCAAGCCCCTGGTGCTTGTCAACACAATTACTTAGTGGTAGTCAGATTACTTTGTTTTGTGTGTGTGTGTGTGTGTGGGGGGGGGGAACCTGTATGTGAATACCATAACTGCTGTTTTTGATTATCTGGTATCCTGATCTTTTTGTATCCTGAAACTTCATATGAACCTGCTATTGTTCTTCATGCTACCTGAACAATAAAACAACTTTATTTCAACAACCTGCCTGTTCTTTGGAAGGGGTAAAATAAGAGTTAAGCCTACAATTACCACACGTTACCATTACTCTCCATTATAATTTTGCTGGGCATTGCCAAGGCAAATAAGGCCCAGGTAGATTGCAGCCTGAAGGCTGGACGGGCTCAAAGGTCTTCTGGTCCAAGTCTTTGGTGTGGAGAGGCCTGAGGCGAGGCCAGGGGATGGCCTGTAGCTCACAGACATAACCCTGAGAAAAATGGGCTGAACTAACCCATCTCTCCACTGTAGATCTGAATGCTGTTATGATTCCATTCCTATCTCTAATCTAGATAAAACAAGAATAGGAAAGTTTATATCACAGTTCCTATACCAGTCTGCAGATCATTAGTTCCAGGATTTGATTCATTCATGAAAACAATATAAGTGTTTCAATGTGTTGAATCATAATATTTCATTATTTATAGAAATAATCTATGCAAAAACAAAACTGGGGGTGGAGGTGGGGTAGGGTGAGATTTCTGGACTGCTTCAATAAACTCACAAAACAGAAGTTCTGAAGTGAGATTTTAAAAATGTTTTGGAAAGTATGTGTGATCATGAAAATAGGGGTGTGCACATACTGCATGCCTTAAGTTTATATGGAATAGCTGCCAAACTGAAGTACTTATTAACCACTGACAAAACTTCATTGGAGTAAGAGCTTTATAGACAATACAATGTATTCTTCTGTGCCAGGAGATGGCACTCACTGCATTAAACAGTTATATGTATTCCAGAGATATATCATTTGAGGCTATTTTTAAAAAATCTGTGTTGTAAAAATACATTGTGAATGAGTTTCTAATCTGAAGGATAAAGAGGAGAGCACAGAAATGAGACAGAAAAGAAGAGTAGTGAAAGAAAAGACAAAGAAAAACCTATCATATAGCAAAATAGTAATTTCAAGCTTGCATAGCATTTACGACTTCAGGATTCCCTTTTTAGTGAAATAAACACTATTCCTGGGTTTTTATTAAACAATAGGACATATTTCTGGTGAGAATGAGTTCTTCTGAAGAATGTGTTTGAATTATTTTCTATATTCTCCAAGAAATGTGTTAAATGTGGAAAAGTGACACATAAAAAGGACTTTCGAAATGTACTTCATCTTAAAGGGCAGCAGTAAAGAGATTCTGGACCATTGTCCCTGATACACTGATACTGAGCAGACGGGCTATTTGAACCTGAAGAGAAATGACAGATTCATTTGAAAATTTGTTGGAGATGGTGGTGTCCAAAACAAAACATCAAATAAATAACATACATAGAACATGTAATGATAGTATAACAGTTTCATATACTCATTTTTAACACCTAAAGATTGCTGCAACACTGAACTGATGATTCCTCTCTTCTTCAAAAGAAAGCTTTATGTACTAGCAAAAAAAAAAACACCAACCAAATACATTTATAAACTGATGGGGTCTGAACTCTCTGCGACAAACCAGGAAAGGGACCTTGGTGTCCTGGTGGACAACTCAATGAAGGTGTCACCCAGTGTGCCTCAGCAGTGAAAAAAGAAAACTCAAGGCTAGGGATCATTAGGAAGGGTATAGAAAATAAGTCAGCAAGTGTCATTTTGCCTCTTTATAAATCTATGGTGAGGCCCCATCTGGAATACTGTGTACAGTTCTGGTCGCCATACCTCCAGAAGGATATTATGGAGTTGAAAAAAGTGCAGAGGAGGGCAACCAGAATGATTAGGGGACTGGAACACCTTCCTTACCATCTTAGGCTGCAATGGTTGGGCCTCTTCACACTTGAACGATGGCATCTAAGAAGTGACGTGATTGAAGTTTATAAAATCATGCACGGTGTGGACAAAGTAGATAAGGAAAAACTGTTTTCCCTATCGCATAACACTAGAACTAGGGGACACTCGATGAAACTTTTGGGTACTAGTTCTCAAACAAATAAGAGAAAGTACTTTTTCACCCAGAGGATTACTGGTCTATGGAACTCCCTGCCAGAAGAAGTGGTGACAGCTGTCAGTCTTGACAGCTTTAAGAAAGGATTAGACAAGTTCATGGAGGACAAGGGTATCAATGGATATAATTGTGGATACCTAAGGACAACCTCGGGGTTGGAGAGATAGGCAGGATATCTCTCAATGCCATTTCCAGGGAATCCTAAGCAGGTGAAGGCATCTGCTTTGGAATACCCTGAAGCAAATGGTGAGCCACTGTGTGAGACAGAATGCTGGACTGGATGGGCTATGGCCTGTTCCAGCAAGGCTGTTCTTATGTTCTTATGTTCATTCCTATATCCTTAAACCAGGGATTCAGAACCTGCTGCCCATGGGATGGATGTGGCCTACGGCACCATTTCATGTGGGCCCCCACCGCCTCAACCACACCAGGAAGTGACATGTTGTGGTGGATGGGTGAAATGGCCATCCGGACCCCAAAGCTGTCTGAGGGAGCATCACCTGGCCCCAAGTTTTAAAAGGTTGAGAACCTTTCTAGGCAACATCAATTCAGGTCTTTTACAGTATGCCACATTAATGCTGAACCAAAATTACTTGCAACCTTTGTTTCCTCATAAAGTTCCCAGCTTTTATCATTCTGGTTTTGAACCTCCAAGTAATCATCTCAAGAAAATCTTTTTTATATGGACACACAATTGAGAAGTTCAGTTAAAAGGTTTTTATTTTATTTTAAAAAAAACAACAGACTCCCACAACACATATATGATGATTTTTAAATTTTCCTTCTGGGAATGACTTTACCTTTTGGTTCTTTCCTTTGATGGCTCAAAGTTTCCTTTGAGATTCCCTATCTCAGTTTTTGGCTCCTTAGGGTAGACTCAAATAACCTTCCACCTCATATATAATGTGTGAGGGATGTTTTGGGGAAATGCAGTTTGGCTCCACTCCTGTGCTATCAACTCAGTTTCTCTGCTGCCATTGCCTATGGCGAAAAACATCTCCCTACTATTTGCACATTCAGAAATGCCAAAAGGTCATTCTGATTGCCCTAAAATACTGATTTGTGAAGGAACTCTTGCCAAATCAGATTCCATATCTGAAGGAGAAACACTATGCTTGTCTTTTGGCATGCACTGATGTCTCTTAACAGTACTATCTGTTGCCAGGAAAACATTTCCATTACCGGTGTGAGTGATAGGAGCATGGTCGTTGCAGGGAAAGGGCTAATTAATGCACAAAAGAATTTTCTTTTAAGTAGTTTCATTGACTCCTCATTGCACTAGATTCAGTGTATGTGGGATGGATGGCAGATTCTCTCATGCAGATTCTGATTACAAAGTTCAAAGTAGGGCTAGGTAAGATCTCTTTTCTCTGCTTTTTTAAAACTTTTGTTTCTTACAGTGTCTGCTGTTGACCTTTAATTTAAAAACCCATCTTTGTTTCTCTCTTTTGGAAGGTGTGCATGTTACAGAGTACATGAGTGCCAAATATATAACACACTGAGTTGGGCTAGGAGTGAGTTCGCATACATAGGCAAGAGAGCCTATTGAGTTGTGGATGCTAAAGAATATCATCCATATCATGAACATATGACTTTTCTCAGCAAAGCAACCTGGAGAGGGGGAAGGAAGGCAGGCACACGCTCAGGACAGACTCCTACTCCCAATCCAGAAATGTAAAAATACTTACAAATATCAATAACACACACACAGAAGAAGAAGAAGAAAATAATCAGTTCAAACCACCTCCAGTCCAGCTTGGGCCTAATTTGTACTGCAAATATTTGGAAATAAAGCAGTTTAGATACAATTTGCACTCACCATTGCTCTCATTTTGCACATGCAAAAATACATGCACTCACACATTCACAAACACAAAGATTTGGGTTCATGCGCTGTTATAACAATGAACACACTCCAGGTTTCATTGTTAATAGGACTGTTTTTTCCCTCTGGTGCTAAACATTTGATAAATGATTTACCTTATATTAGTTGATACGATGCAGATGGTTTCCCATAATTTCCCAAACTGTAGTACTGTAAATTGGGTATACAGAATCTCTGGCATGACCAGTACTATTTGTAGAGAGTCATTCTTGCACAACATACTGTACATCATTAGCAAGTTTTTAATTGATGCATGAACGTACAATACTTTAATGATATAATAGGATAAAAAAGTATTGCATATGTTGTTTAAATCAGAGCCTTAGGCTGAAAACCAATTTGTTCCATGGCAGCATTTGCAAATTGTAATGCTTACAGACATTTCAATAAGGTACTACAGAAATGTTGTCTTTAACAATTGACTATTTAATGTAAGGAGTCACTAGGAAAATGATTGAAAATGTCTACAGGACAAAGGTTGCTGAAGCATGAAACTATGGATCCAGAAATTAAATTAGCACTTTACTGCCAATTCTTTAAGGAGAGCTATCTGTATCGGTCCACTGTGGTCTACTTATCCGTTAATATTTATTTTCATGGAGCTAAGCCTAGTAGAATGCTGTTAGAGTGAAAATCACCACCACTGTTGCAATATTAGATTCTCAGTGTGCAGAATTAAGCTGTGCTCATACATGTGATTGCCCCATGCTCTCTTTGCTTCCATGTGTTGCTACTGCCTGGCTAAAAGCCCTCAATGCCTTAAAGAGGAGGAGGAAGGTGGTGAGAGTGGTATGGCAGCTGATAGTGACATAAGGAGGAAGGAACTTGCAGAATGAAGAGGAGAAAATAGTTATATTTTCTTGATATTAATGGGGAAATACACTAGTGGCAAGCAAGAGAATGAGCAAGCAGGACAGGCAGACCAGAATGCACACTCCTGATACATGCCTATATGAGGTAAGGATCAGATGAGGAGGCAGGATTGAGAGGGACAGTCTAGCATTGCTGCTTGCTGGCTCTATGGCAGGGCTATTTGGCTTTTTAAGCCTGTCCTTCCCTCTGTACAGCCTCTTTACAATTGTTTCAGATGGCCCACATGCCAACCTTCCAGGTTTGAGTGCTTAGGGGTTGCTCTCAAGGTCTGATAGGAATTTGGGTGCTTGGTTTCTTGATTAGTAGATTTAAGAAAGGATTTCAGGTCATTTTTCACCTATTCCACACTTGCATTGCAGTATTTTGAGGTCTCTTAGAAAATCACAACAGCAATATGGCGGATAGTTCGGTGTTAGGGTGGTAGAGGATCTCGTTCAGGGCATTTTTGGATGAGGTTGTTACTTTAAACTCTCCAAACAAGGATCAATTTTCAGGTGTCTTTAACTCATAAATAAAATACCCAAAGAGACTTTATCAACAAAATAAAGTTGAATATAGACACATGCATATGTTGTGCTTAGATCAGAAGAGATCTAAGCACATCAGTTTACAATTTAACCATGCTTTTATAGTCTTTGAAAAATTTCATACATGACATATGTTCTTTTATTGAAGTGTGCATGTTTTCATAGGTTTTTTTGTGCATCATAGGTGAGGTGAAGCCATCTCATGTGTTATCTTGGTAATAAACATTTCAGCTGATACAAAAATGCTAACTCATGCAAGCTAAGTCCCAACCTACCTAGATAAGTGATGTGGCTTGCTGATGTAAATTTCAAGAAGATACCTTATTTGCTGTTGTATAAGACCTAGCCCCCCTAAGATAAACTGGAAAATGGAGTGCATCTTGTACTGCATATAGTGGCATATAGTGGGTTATTTTGGTAATAACAGGATGTGTCTTATACTCCAATGTATCTTATATGCCGGCAAATATGGTATTTCTCTGTCTTTGAATTCTAAATGTTCATAACATGGCTTTTTCCAGGCCACACTATAGATCAGCACAAATAATTATTTAAAATGGTTATGCAATCTCTTATTGTTATCTTAACTGTGTGCTTATCTTGTCAAGTGGAAAGGAGTTAATAATTTCAGTTTACACGAAGATTGTATGCTTGACACAATTTGTGTGAATCAGTGGGGCATGCTGTGAACACCGTGGGACATCACTGCAATACGACCAACATCTGTTCCTGCAAACAGAGTTTGAAACCATCACTGTGATGTCTCCCAATTCTGCTGGACCAGCCCAGTAACTGGCAAGGATCAACACTATGCAGAGGCTGGGCATTCACCAGGCTGGGCTACAGAGGTGGAGATGAATCTCCCTGCCCTGGTTCCAGGTTGCACAGTACCAGGCCCCACACAGTACCAGGCCCCACAAGGATTTTATTCAGATGTCGATAATGTTGTGGTGCACCCACAATTTTCTTTGTGCTGACTCTTCATTTCAGGGTTAGGAAATAAATAATTGAGCAGAGAAATGAGGCCTGTTCAGAAAGGGCAAAACAGATACACAACATCACATCCATAAACTCATTCATAAACTAGGTCAGTGGTGGCGAACCTATGTCACGTGTGCTAGAGGTGGCACTTGGAGCCCTCTCTGTGGGCACCCATGCAGTCACCTCAGCACAGAGTTTGCCCCACCCCTCTGTCCAGCAGCCCAATGGGAGTGCTTCCTCCCTCCCCCAGCACAGAGTTCACCTCACCCCTCTGCCCAGCAGCCCAATGAGAGTGCTTCCTCCCTCCCCTGTTGCTGTGTTGGCACTTTGTGATAAACATGTGGGCTTTGAGAGCAGTTTGGGCACTCGGTCTCTAAAAGTTTCACCATCACTGTGCTAGGTGAAAAGGTAGAAAGAACTCTGTCTGCAGTTATTTCCAATAACTTCCTTTGCACCATCTTATTCCCCAGGAATGGATGACATGCCTGCGTAATTCACTTCAAAAGCTGACATTTCCCCACATGGGCTTTTCTTCCTTTAGGCAGAAGAGATTGTTAGAGGATGCCATCTTGGCATCCTTCTCTAATTTGAAAACCCAGTGGGATGGTTTACTGCTTTCTGGCCCATTTTGTAATAACTTCACCATTTTTGTCATTGTGTTCCTAGCCCCAAATGTTGATATGATTTAACAAATCAACACTTTTTCAATGGGGCTGCTCTAGCGTGACTTACTGTGTCAAGTAACAGAATTTCAGGATTTTAGCCTATTGTTCTATGCTCTCTTATTAAAGTGGAAAGTCTTTGTGTATGTCTCTCACAAGTACTCTGCTCACTGGGTGGGTTGGTGGATGAATGAGGGAAGGTGTTTAAAATATGCCTGGTTTCTATGCTCAGTGATAAATCTATAGTATCAAAAAAATTCATTATAATTAGCATAACTACAATGGCTCCCACTCATGTCCAAAACTTCATGAAAATGATATATATTCTTGTCTGGTTAAAACATAGAGATTATTGTTCACATGAAAAAATATTCCATTTTATAAGAATGGTTTGAGGCTTCTAGCGTTCTCTGTAGAATCAAAACCCATAAGAGCTGATAAGGATTGTGTTTTGAGCTGAAGATTAAGCCTGAGTAATGAGGAGACATTATAAAGCTTTCCTTTTCATTTGGAGCAAATAATGTTGTTGATTGCTCATTTTCAGAGACTGGAAGGAACACTTTGAGTTTTTGTGTTTATGTCAATAATTGACCATTTACTCCTTCAATCAATCTCATGTGTTAATAATATAAGTATGTGTTGTTGTTTTTAAATTAGTTGACAAAATACTTTGGATTTAAATTTGGGAAACAAAATTCATAACCTCTTCAATATTATACATATTACCCTGATTTTATTACAGTTCACCTGTACTGAATGTTATTAACTTATAAACATAATTTACCAGACTACATAGAAAGACACACCTTGAATTTCTCAAAGAGATGTTGATGTACTATGGAGGCCCGATGCTGCTAAACAATTATTACCAGTAATAGTTCTTTCTCAAGCTGTAGGGCACCTGTTTCCACCACTACCGCATATCAGACAATGAGGCTCTTCATTGCTTCTTCAGCAATAAAGGCCAAATTATTTTACTTTGCTGATCATTCTCCATATATCCAATAAAGAATATGAGAAATAACTAAATTTCCAAAGATGGTGTGTTATTTAATACTATAGATTATAGAATATCTTGTGTTGTCTAATCCCATTCGAAATGCTGCTCAGATTTAAAGACCAACTGTGAAATGTGTTTCCGTAGTCTGCCATCCAATCTATACCTATAAAGGAAAGGCACAAATGTACGTGTCCGGCAGGCATGGCCACACACCTGTAGCCTATCCCATAATACTTGGCACACACCTACCTTGTGTCCTGGACATCATCCCTGTGAGGGTCAGGAGGCCGGGGGTGGGGCCTATGCCCCATGAAATTGGCCAAAATGGCTGTGTATGCACGAGGTGGGGGGCCATCCATGCACACGGGGTGGGGGTGGGGGAGGAAGCACAGAGCACAGAATGCTCATGGTGGGTAAAATGTCTGCCAACAGATCCATGGTTCCTCACACCCCAGCCTAGTCTAAATAGTGAGTTTGTCCCTGCATGGACAACAGCCTGTCAGCTTCCCTCTGCGCCTGGCTGTTTCAAAGCCAGCTTTGAAACAGCCAGGCAGAGAGGGAAGCTGACAGGCAGCCTGCACGGCCACCATACATCCCCGGGGCGAAGCCTGAGCAGGAATGCTAGTAACAACTAAGTGTGACTGAGGTGAGGTAAAAGATAAAGTCTGATATTGGGTTCTCAAAGAAATACAGGACAATGCAAATATGTACCAGAAATAAAATGAAATGCAAGGAAGTAGTGTGTGAAAAATAAATGAACCTGATGATCAAGCAAGCAAGCAATCACCTTATTACAGTCTACAACCAGCTGAAGCTCAAGTACTTTGGCCACCAAATGAGATGAGAGGACTCACTGGAGAAGGCCCTGATACTGGGAAAGATCAAAGGCAAAAGGAAAAGAGGCAGCAGACGATAAGATGGCTAGATGGAACACAGTGGGCACAGATCTGGATGGACTACAGAGGATGGCAGATAACATAGGAGCCTGGCCTACTGTGGTCCATGGGATTGCATAGGGTCGGACTGAACAACAACAACAAAACCAGTACAGTAAAAAGATTGGTAAATATTTCAAAGTTTAAATGCTTAAAATGTAGTTAAAATATATTATTTAAAACATATCCATTCAAAGTTAAAAGAAATAGAATAAAACCAGTTTTTAAAATTAGTGCTATGGTAACTGCTACTGCAATATAGCATTCATGGTTTGTGCCACTGAGGGGCCTGAAAGAATTGTTCTTCTAATCCTGATTGCCATAGCACAAAACTTTGGCATTATGGGTAAAAGTGGGATTTTCATCTGAGAGTAGCCAATGAGTATAAATGCTGTTTAATTGACCAGGATATTTGCAGAGCAGTGGGGATATGAGATTATCTTGGGCAATAAGGACAATAATTAGGAGTTTGAGGGGTTGGTTCACATAGGTTTCTTAATCTTAAAAGAGGTGGGGGGGGGAAATGAGGAAAATCAGCTATGATGGGAAGAAAGAATATGAATAGAAATAATCCGAGATACACTTTTGACCATTTTGTGTTGCTCCAGTTACAAAATATTATCTGAACTAGCACAGTTTGTGATCCTTTAAAGGGGAGCTGAGAACAAATGAATTGGTAGCTCTATCTTTTATCATTTTCCCTTTCCCCAAAATTTTCATTCTGGCTAGAAACCAGATTAATTGCTATTAACCAAGTTAGTGATGGATGCACTTGGGATACATTTTGCTGTTGCCTTCTCCTCAAAACTCTTTCTTAGGTCACAATATATAATATTTACACTGGTGAGAATATAATGGCAAGTTCAGTTTTTGCCAAGCCTTTTCTCAGAAGCCATTGCCAACAAATCTCACTTTTTTCAAATATTATTTTGGAATATAACATACTGACACATATACTAGCAGAAATACCCTGTTTTGCTAGTTCTAAGAAATACCTACAATCTTCTTATCTTTCCCTCTCTTATGCCTTTTGTCCCACCTGGAACACATTTAGTCTTGATCTCCTCTCCCCTGACCCCCCCCTCTCTGCTTGTTTTAAAAGTATCACAATCTTGTAACTAGAATCATTGGCTGAAGGCCCTTTGAAGAAATAAATGTTCCAGAGATGTCTGAGGCTATTCTTTCCTGGATAAGAATGGCTTGGGAGATATGCCACCTATTAATTGAAGATGGCATCCCAGACTACAGGCAGATTTTAATTTACAAAAATTATCTGGCTTTCTAAAAACACGAAATGAGATACATCTGTAAAATCTCCTCTGAATGAATTCCCAGTTATCTTTGAGCCATGGAAATCACAAGCATTTGGTTGTGTGAACTATTTAGGTTGTTGATGATGAACACTTGGATTTTTGCATCCTAGGGTGAAACAATTAGACATCAAATGATCTCAATAACTGGGGGGAAATAAAAAAAAGTTTATTTAACGCATCACAGTTGCCACAAGCTAATACTCAGAATCAAAGCAAACATAATAAGAATGCAACATTCTATCTCTTTTCAAAATGATAGAAAACAAACATGTTTCAAAATACTTCTTTTAGAGGAGGACATTATGCTCCTCAGTTGTTACACTAGTAGATTTGTTGAAAAACCAGATGTAAATATTTGAACAGACTACTGTAATTGGACTATAATTATGCACAGAATTTGGTATACTACAGGTGTAATGTAAGAAATGATGAAGAAAGCACATCAAATTTGAAGTTCCCTGCAACATTTAAGTCTTCAGAAGTAGGAAACATATTACTGAGTGTGCTCTAAAATGGGTTTCATTTTAGTTCCTTTACTTGGCAAGGATGGACCAATATATTCTAAGACTTTTAACTTTAAATGAACGGATCTAGCAGCCAGATTTCAATTAGGAACTGGCCCCTGATCCTAAACTCATTTATGTGGAAATAAGTCCAATTGATTTCAATGGCACTTACTTCTCATTTAGAGTTTTTAGAATTGCAGTCTACATCTGTTTAAATCCCAACACTCTAGCCTTCACTGTGTCATGGATTGGTCTGGAACAGTATTGGCAACTAATATTGCCTACTAGCATGTAGAAGAGCCAGCACTGTCTGCTTCTGCAGACATTTCCATGGTCATGTGGTGGACATGACTAGAAACTGGAGTGCACAGAACACTGTTTACCTTTCCACCGAAGTAGTCCTGACTTATCTACTTGCAATTTCTTGCTTTCAGACTGCTAAGTTGGCAGGAGCTGGGACAAAGATGGGAGCTCATTCCATCCTGCAGTACTTGGGAATCAAACTGCTGACCTCCTGTCTTCTTGTCGGCATCTTAGCCACTTGAGCCACTGCAGTCCCTATGCCTATGCTATATACTAGCAAATAAATTCTTGTTTATGACAGCTCTGCAAACTAAGTTGACATCCAGAAGATCCTATCATTAATCACCCTAATTAGGCCTTGCAAACTCAAGGTTATGGCTTCCTTTATTGAGTCAATCCATTTTATATTGTATCTCCATTTCTTCCTACTTCCACTTTTCCAATTATTATTCTCTTTTCTAGTGAATCGTGTCTTCTTGTGATATGACAAAATTCAACAATCTCAGATAAATCATTTTAGTTTTTAATGAGAAGTCAGGTGTAATTTGATTAGGGCCTCTTTATTTGTCTCCCTGGTTCATGGTCTCCATAAAGCTCTCCTCCAACAACAAATTTTGAATGATTTGGGCTTTCTTGTCAGCTTTCTTCATTGCTCAGCTTCCACATCTATACATGGTTGCTGCAAGTACTGTGCCATTAATGAAACTCACTTTATCATTATTATGCCTATTTTTCATATATTTGGGTTTTATTTAATTGCTGGTTTTTCAATTGCACACACACACCCTTGCAGAGATTCTACAGAGGGGCAAGTCTTGCCCCTGCCATAATGAGGAATATCACCACTGACATATTACACAAGCTGTGATCTCTAGAAAGACAACTTACCCTCCACTTGACAAAAGCAGCAAAGCCTATGTGCAAACAGCACAATCCCTGGTTGGTATGCTGGTTGGATTTTCTGCTCAGCAAAAATTCAATAAGATATTGATTATAGTGTTTTATTTTACACTAACCTGGAGGTTTTACAGGAAGGCAGTATAAGAATGGTCCAGATCATACAATATCTACTTCATAAACGAATGTGGCTACAAATACTGTATATTTCTATGGAAACCTTCTTTTCAGAAAAAAACTTTATTTTCATTAGTCACTCTGAAATGGTAAATGACTGCAGTGGTGGAAGGAGTAAAAGAATTGTGTTGGTTGTGTTGGAAAACTGATTCCTCCTTTTATACATTAAACCAGGGGTGTCCAAATTTTTCAGGCTGTGTTGCTGGCCATGTGGTTCAGGGAGCCAGTCACTACGGCCTGGGGGCTGGATGCGGCCTCCAATGCCAATTCATCTGGCCTGTGAAGCCCTCATCACTCCTGGAAGCGGAAGTAAAACATGCCCATATGGTGTCTGGGGGCCGGTTCACACTCAGTCAGCTTCAAGGGCTGGATGGACATTTTGCCCTGCCTGCACGATGGGGGTGGCCATTTTGTCCCAATAGCTTCAAAGGGGTGGCAATTTTGTTTCTTGAATGCCCTTGAAGGGGGTGGGGGCCCACATGAAATGGTGCCATGGGCCGGATCTGGCCCATGGGTCTAAGGCTGAAAATCCCTGCTTTAGATGGAAGAAATCCAAAACTTCTGCCATTCCACTCCAGATTACATATTAGACATCTTATAGCAGTGTATTTCCTCCAGGTTATGTCTATGCTCAGGACTATTCCAGACTTATTAAGCATCTTTCTATAAACAAAGAACAACAGAACACAACCTCTACTACATCCTAAAAAAAGCTTGGGAAAATTACATTTTTGGATGATATCTTCTACAATCTGGCAACCATCATGGAATTTTGTAAGAACCATAGTTCAAAGAAGGTATCTTTTCTGAGCTCTGGTCCAAGTCTCCCTCCCTTCTTTCAAGGATCAATTTATTTGCCAATAAGTATTATAGTCTGTCATTTAAAAGCAAATGCAATCAGGTTTTTGCTATGTGTGTGGCAATTCACCCTCATTAAAAAGGAAGGGGAAAAAAATCAATGTTCCTTAACACTTGTTCAGGAATCAACAGCTATTACCATGCAATCACATTAACAAGGGACAGTCAGCCAAGTAACATCATTGAAAATCCAAGTCAATAGCTATAGAATAAGCACATTTTAAAATCAAAATATCCAATTGCACATCCTATTAAATGTGAAAAACAAAACTTAAATTAAGTTACATTGTAGGTCAATCATTTTCAGCAGACTTTTAAAAGGTTACTTTTTTTTACTTCAAGTCCCCAATTTGCCCTCAGCTAGCATGGCCAAAAAGAGTGACTTTTTGGACTTTTCTTTTTCAGTACAATAAAAAAATGAAACTAGTTGTGTGTGCATCCTATTGGCACTGATTATGTTCATAAATTAGATGTAATAATGGGACTTCTCCTCATAATAGGGTTTATGTAGATCCACGTTATTAATTTCCTTTATCCCACTACACTATCGTTTTACAAGTCATAAACAACAAAATGAAGTTCACTGTCAAATAAACTAATTTTGATAGTTTGAGAAATAAATACATGATTAACCATGTTTCTGCCTTTTAAGCAGAAAGCCTAATTGATAACACACCTTCACAATGACCTCCATCAACAAAATGTCCACGTGTCAATGCCATTTTCCATCATACTTCATTCTATACTTTATATTCCTCATCACTGTGAAACTATGAGTCAAAGTTCATCCGTCTGAACAAACATGTTCAAAGCACATACAGTACTGAATTTAAAAGCCACAGCTGAATACACATTCTGTGATGACAGCAAACTGTACAGAACAGAATCTTGTTGCATTTTGTTCATGTCAGCCCTATAAGGTCAGATAGCAAACAATGTCTAAGCAAATGGATGGTCTCTAGTATCTATCTATAGACGAGGTTTGGCTCACAAAATGAGCCACCATTTACTGTTCCCGAAAAGTAGAGGTTTTAAAAGCAAAGATAAAAATGAAAACTGCAGAACTTTCCCCCTCAAAAAAGGGAAGAGAAAAAGCATGAAACACCTAGGAACCATCAATGTCACAGGAGGTTAAAAAATAGCAGTTGAGTATACATTGATCAGTGCTGTGAGAGCTAACAGAGAGTTCTGAAGAATGAAAACAGACAGGAGGTTATTAACTTTGACAGTAAAAGAACCTAGGGACCTTTTGCAAGTCTGGTTGGTGAGAGTGGAAAGAGCAAGAGCCATGGATGTGTTGGAACTAATAAAAAAAGTAGAAATATTATACCTAGCTTGCAACCTGTGTGAGCAAAATTCCAAGCAGATTCAGCAGTAGTGGGTGAAAATGTGTTTTCTGAGTTTTGTTAGAATGGCATGTTTTTCATCCAGACAAATTTCTTAAGCTAGACTTCCTGAAAGCTTCTTAGAAAGGCTCCATGTTTCAAGGAACAAAGCCACATTCTCAGTCACAGAGTCACAAACAAATATAGATTTTCAGATAGATTTTCACCATATAATACATTTTCCTTGTGATGGTGGTAGGAATGTACATTTTTGCTTATCACACCCCGACATGCATCAACAAAGAGCTGCAAAATTCTTCCCTGGCCTGGTGAATATGCTGACAAATTGTGTAGTTTCTTCACGGAGTTATTGCCCTGCTGAGAGAGACATTTCACATTAAATTGCCCACTTTTGCAAAAAATTAATAATTGGGGGGGGGGGGCTCTTCTATTTCAGTGCAAAAGGGTGCAGCCCAAACAAAGAATGCTGCTTTAGGCTTGTTTGTAGATTTCTTAACAACCACATGGTCCTTCTATGCCTGCTGTTCGTGTCTTATGTTCATTCCATCCATAAATGTAACCCACAAAATTCAAACTTAATAATTGCTCTAACCATGATTAGAATATCACACAATATATGTTACAAAATATTCTTGATTTCTTCTTCCTTAAAACAAACAAACACAGGCTGGGTATTTTTCTCAATTCTGATTCTCAAAGTAAATATTTCACATTACAGATTCCGTGATTTTTAAAGGCTAGTTTCATTCTGCTCGCATAGACAGTATTAAACCTGTGCTTCTCTAGAGTAGAAACACAAGAAACTAGGTGCCTAAGGCAACAACTTCATTCAAACTCATGGGACCTTCAACAGGCAAACAGTTTAATAAGAATAATTATTTGGCATAGCTATCCAACTATCTGACTTCTTCCTTCTACATTCCATTATTTATTTATTTATTTATTTATTTATTTATTTATTTATTTATTTTTCTATACTGCTATTCTCATCCCAATGGGAGACTCACAGTGGTTTACAACATTTAAGAAACAAATGGTAAAGATAAAATATAAATCAGAAATACAAATAAATTACAAGTATAATAGAAATTTCCACAATATGGCAAATTCTCGATTACAAGGTACAATAAATACAAAATTTCATAATAATCATACAAAAATCTGAGAAAATTCCAGATACATTGGGGACATGGGAATGGAACATATACCCATTTCCCTGTTAGCCATTCCACAGTTTGAGATAATGACGCCTGGAGTGCATTCATCAGGTGAAATATAGGTGGAAATTTTGTTTAAAATAATTCCCAGTATGAACATTTGATTTGTACTTACTAGGTTTGCAACATTCAAGATCAAAACAATGTGAGAATTAATGTGGGATAAAACTAAAATTGTCAGATGTATTACTTCAGCTTTGGCACCCCCAGTTTGTATATTCTTTGAGTGCTTAAAATGTATTTACTCAAGACCTTTTTCCTCCAGATAAATTTTACATCTCACATCCATAGGCAGTTCAGCATAATATGGCTATCCTTATGAGGAAATGGTTCTTTTTAAGCTGCTTTGCAGCTATCATTTGGGGTGTGCATTTTCTTCTCCATTATTTTCTCTGTCTTTGCCCACTGCTATCGCTGTTGGGTAAATAAATTAAAATAAAATAATAATAATTAGATCTCTATAGTCAGTGCTTCACTGACATATTGCATAAAAATTCAGTCAGTTAAATCTCAGAACATACCATATACTAGAATGATTGCTTTAAACAGTAATTATATTGGTACTTACTGTCATATAATTAAAGCCATACTAATAACTGAAGAAGCCATTAATTTTTTACCATTGCTGAATTAAAGGAAGTGAAAATAGGTTTAGACGTTTTTCTATTACTTGTAAACAAAATAAGTTTTTATCAGTTTTGTATCTCATTATGAGTTATTTGACAGGGGCTGTGGTAGCCCATCAGTAGCTCAGAAGTAGCCAGCAAGTCAACAGTTTGAGAACCAGGTACTGCATGATGGAATGTCCCAGCTCCTGCCAACCTAGCAGTTTGAATGCAAGAAATGCAAGTAGATAAACAGGGACCACTTTGGTGGGAAAAAGATCTTGTGGACATGAAAGAAGCCTCATTCGGGCATCCCCTGACTGGAGTTTCTCCAACAAAAATCCTCTAAACCCAGAATAATTTCTGACACAAAATTATTATTATAGATATGAATATTCACAAATGAATGAATTCTTAAAGCCACCTGGTATCTATGGCCCCAGTATAGAAAAAGAAACAAAGTGGTCCTGACATGCAGAAGAAAGATTGCAAGATATTAGTTTGGTTTCATGATAATCCTGTGGATCAGTAGACATGTGTGTCTCTGGAATGAGGGTGTGATAGTGACAAAGATCTTAAAGACAATTAACAGGGAGTGTGTTAGACAGAGAACATTGTCAGTCTGGAACAGCATCTGAGAAAGACAAATTATACACTCATTGAAAGGGAAAATCATCCTTTTTTTGTTTGTTTGGACTAGAACATCTAAAAATTCAAAACTCAGACAACCTAAATAAATAAATAAATATCTCACATTTTTTCCTTATTGTCGATATACTGATACAACCCTGCTCTCTACAGGCAAAGATTCTACTACTACACTCCTATCCTTTTCATTTTTTAAAAAAATGCTGTCATGGTTGATCAGAGATAATAAAAAAGTATTTACTGCATTATATGCTCTCCATTAAGATAGAACTTTTCTATTTGAAAAGTATTGAGCATCACTGAGTTCAAATGTAATTCAAGAGTCTACTTTCAAAAACCATTTTTGCTACCTAGTAGGGAAAGTGTATTCCTTGTTCCCTGCTTTTTATGTAACTGTGATGGATGAATAGAGGATCAGGCCAAATATCATCAGATATTAAAGAAATAATAACATATTTTTATTTCTTACAATACAGGAACCATATCAAGAAAGAATGACCACCAAAGTTACAGTTGGAAATGACAGTTGGAACTGAGGTAAGTAAAAAAAAAATCCAGGTGGGAGGGGTTAGTCTCATGAACAGTGGGAGGAGCTATGATTACAGAGCATAATGATATTATATAGTGCAAGAAATGTTTGATGTTATATCTTGACAGTAACACTTGCACACATGCTCTGCATTTTACTCTGTTGAATTATTTTTCCCCAAAACCATTTTGTACCTTCTGATAAAAGTGAAGAATATATACATTCATGCTCTCTCTTCAGAGAGAGAGAGAGATGCATACCCCAAAGCAAAGCTGATAAATGTAAAATCCTCTCCATTTACGCAAGATATCAAGGAAAGGAGGATGCATTTGAAAAATTGCTCTAATGCATCAGAAAATGTAAAAAATCAATAAGGTATAAGAGTTAAAAAGCCTCTTCAATTTTGTCTTCTTATTGTTGAATGTAGGTGGCTAAGGCCTTGCAAAACAGCCCAAGGTTGCAAAAAGCTATTATACTTCTAGATGTGCACTGTGGTCAAGAATGTAGGTAGGCCTGTGAATGCACACTTGAAAAACAAAAATGAATGAGATTTTTTGCTCATTTCATTGAAAGCATTGGAGGCTTCTTAAAAGAATATCATCACTGAAATGAAATCAAAAGAGTCCTTGGTGCTTTTTTTCTTTTTCTTGCAATGATTTATGTTCCCCATCCTCTGCCCATTCCCAAGAAAACAAAATCAGCATGGCTTTATGAATCATTCCATTGTCCTTTACCCTTGTCTCCATAAGAGTCAAATTCTGTAGTATTTTCAAGCTGTATTAACCTAAAAGGTAAGGTTAAATTAGACTATATTTCACTTATTTAGTGTCTTTCTTCATAAGAATTCAGATTGTCAAACAGTACATAAAAACACACAATTAAAATCACATATCAGCTGTATCTGAGAACCATAAGGTGTAAATGTCTAAAACATAGGTGAACAAATTTTCTGGACTTACAGCTCCCAGAATTCCCCAGGCAGCTCCTTGTAGTCAACAATTGCAAATATGCAAATCTCTCATCTGAAGTAATAAATCACCAATGTGTAATGAAATGCCATGTACAGCTGTAGGCCTGGGACCATCAGCTGTAGTTTCTACAGCTGCATTCAAAGTATCTGTAAGCACATGAGTAGGAGATTGTGAGGAAATGTGGTCTGTTTGCATTGGTGGAAGAGACAAAAGAGAGGAAGGAAGTATCTGTTGGCTAATTGTTTGATCAAATTATTTGGAATGTTGTTCGTATGCTTTTCGGTAAAGGTAAAGGTCACCCTTGCTGTGGGCATCTACCTATGTTCGAGCATGGTGGGTTCCAAACATTCAGTGCTTTGATTTCAGCTAGGCAATGAGTGGCATACTTAGGCAAACTAGGCCACTGATTGGTGACACTATTTTTGGCCACCTTCCATGTTCACAGCACATATTTTCCCTAGGCATAGTTCATGTTGTTGGGAAGGAGGTGAGGAAAGAAGAAAGGTAGTACGCACAACTCCTACAAAATGAAGCTCCAACACCTTTCCAAAGTTTATGGTGATGATAATGTTCCACCATCCCCCATCACAGCCATTTGTTGTCCCTTTTCACTTATCCCCTTGACCTAGACGAAGGTAAAGTACAGGTCACCCTTGCTCGAAAGCCAGTCATATCTGAATCTAGGGTTAAATGTTCATCCCCATTTATACGAAAAGAGCCAACACTATCTGCATCTGCAGATGTTTCCATGGTCATGTGACAATCATGACTAGACACTGGAGATCTGTAAACAGGACACTGTTTACCTTTCCCCCAAAGTGATACATATTTATCTACTTGTAATTTCTTGCCCTTAAAGTGCTAGGTTGGCAGGACCTGGGACAGAGATGGGAGTTCACTCCAATGTGCAGCACTCAGGTCTCGAACTGCTGACCTGTTGATCTTCCAGTCATCCATTTCAGCGTCTTAACCACTAAGCCACCTCGGGCCCCAAGTTGTATGCTTTTACAGATGTCTAAAACAAGACTGAAGGGTTAGATGTTGTCCTCCTCCAATCTTTCAAAGAGGAGAGTACCACAGTATATGCTGGCAGTCCCAGACCCATTCTGCCATGGACATACGGCCCAAATCATTTGTTCTTTACCTTGCTGTCAAACTTTATTTTCCAGAAGGTGTAAGAAGCAGCAAATAGAACAGCTGTCCTGGACCAAGTCCTCACCAACAGGAAGCTGGTCAAGAAGATCAAAATGGGAAGAACTAAGTTTGAAAATGACCATGTTTTCTTGAGATTTGTTACATATTCCCCATGGAGGAAATATTTTTATATATTTTCATTTGAGCAAGAGCAACCTGAAGGTAGTACAACATGCACTCTAAACTTTCAGAATGTAACTTCCATAATCTTATGGGAATACTGGATGAGCTGCAATGTTCAAAATTTCTGAGAGAGAAGGAATGACAGTTTCTTAGAAGTACGGTACTAGAATGACAATCACCAAGAATTCATATGGGGGAGGGAATGTGGGAGGAACCTAAGAAACTTCCTGGTGGAAGATGACCTGACAGTTAAAAGGAACATATATAGCAACTAGTGACTGTGGTGGCTAAAATTAAGATGCTGAACTCGTTGACTGGAAAGCCAGAGTTCAATTCCCAGGTACTGCATGTCGGAGAGAGCTCCCATCTCTATTCCAGCTCCTGACAAACTAGCAATTCGAGAGCAAGAAATTGCAAGTAGATACATAGTGTTCTGTGCACTCCGGTGTTGAGGCATGCCTGCCACATGTCCACAGAATCGTCTGCATATGCAGACAGTGCTGGCTCTTTGGCTATAAACAGAGATGAGCACTGAACCCTAGAGTTGGATACAACTGGCTTTTGAGCAACGGCAACCTATATAGCAACTGGAATTGGAGAAAAACCATCAAGGGCTAAAGAAGGTGCTCTGATAAGGAGGAGCTCAGATTTACAAGTAAAGATTAAAGAAGGCTGGAGATTTCAGCTACTCTTGAAGCATTTTGGGAAATCACTACAGGAATAGGTGGCCCACTAAGCACCTGGGTTCTGAACCATTTGAAACTTTATACAATAATACTAGCATCATAAATTGCTGAAATGTTGTACCATATGACTATCCTGTGCACCTTCATTGCCTATGCACTCATAAGTGCACCTGCAGGATTTCCTGCATGCAGGTGCTTTGGCCATAGTGGACCACCTCAGGCCCTAAAATTTGAATAGTGTTACCAAATTTATTTTGGAAGCCAAAACTTAGTTTTCCAAATACAGATTGATGATGGATATAGCCAACACTTGCCTCACTTGTTCAAAAGCAAGACTCATTTATCATTTCACTTAGAAGGAAAATGAGGTGATAGAATTAGAGCATCTGCTTCCGAATGCCCCATTTCAGACAGATGATAATTGGTGGCAGATGCACTGAGGGCCACCATAAAAATGCTACAGCAGTGGAAGAAACATTTTAAATGGAACTCGAAAGAGAATATAGTTGTTTGATCCATCTTCCAGAAAGGCTGCTTAGTAAAAGATGTCCCTCTATTCATGATTTTTGTGTTCTTAGTGTTCAATGGCAGTTCTGTTTTGGCACTTTTGTCTTTCACTTTGACTACAGTGAAAGTTGGTTTAGGTCATTGTTGCTTTGTATCAGTCAAATGATGTCATCTGCATATCTTAAATTATTGATGTTTCTTTCACCTTTTTTCAAATAGATGGCGTGAAAGCTGGACAGTAAAGAACACTGAAGTGGGGGGGGGGATCAATACATTTGAAATATGGTGCTGGAAGAAGCTTTGTGGATACCTTGTATGAACATGTGGTCCTAGAGCAAATAAAGCCTGAAATCTCTTGGGAGGCGAGGCAAAAATGATGAAACTAATATTCTCATACTTTGGGCACATCATGAGAAGGCAAGGTTATGTGGGAAAGATGATAATCCTGGAAAGAGTTGAAGGCAGCAGGGAAAGAGGAAGACAAAATATGGCTCCCTAAATCAGGGATTCTCAACCTTTTTAATCCACAGGTCGGACTGCAATCCTTAAGACAGCTGAGTAGGCCACACTGGTGGTTTTCCCCACCATAAACGCTGCCATAAAACACATCTGTGGTTGTCGTAAATGTCAGCCGTGGGTGCATTTATGACAGCTGTGGGCACATTTACAGCTGTTATAAATGCATCCACTTCCACTTCTGGTGGAGGCAGAGGTGGGCCTCATGAAATGGTGTCATGGGCCAGGGCCATAAGTTCAGAACCCCTGCCCTAAAGTAACCTACAGACTTGTGTTTACAAGAGCTAAGCAGGAGTGTTGATGACAGGACATTTAGGAAATCATACATTCATAGGGACTCCATAAATTAGAGGTGATTTGATGGCATCGGACAAAAGTAAGAGCAACATGGCAAGGAGAGGGTGGTACATCACTTATTAGACTAGGTGTGCCTTACAATGTTCTTGCCTTTTCTTTTATGTAGCTGTGCTGAGTCTTCATTAGTCTTAGTATTACTGTATGTGTGTAAATGTAGGATGGACAAGTAACACTCTTGTAAGGGTGCTGATTGCTAGATGAAAATAAAACCTTTGTCACATTATTTTCTATTTACCACCCTTTATGTCCAATGCAGACATTTATTTGCAAAACCATGTTCCAGCATGGTGGGTTCCAAACATTCAGTGCTTTGATTTCGGATAGGCAGTGAATGTCATACATAGGCAAACTAGGCCACTGATTAATGACACTCTTCGACCACCTTCCATGTTCTCAGAACATATTTTCCCTGGGCATAACTCATATGGATGGGTAAGGAGGTGAGGAAGGAAGAAAGGTAGTATGCAGTTCTCTTATAAATTGAAGGTCTAACACATTTCCAAAGTTTATGGCAGGGGTTCCCAACCCCGGGCCCACGGGCCTAATCTGGCCCATGCATATAATGCATCTGGCCCACAGTGGTCACCTGAGCACCTCTAGACCTGTCCACCATCACCAGAAGTTGTGATACATCACTTACCATAACGGTGGTGGAGATGGGAATCATGACTATTTTCCAAGTTTTTGGACAGGCTCCACTGCTTCCCAGGGTGGTGGGAGGCTTTTCGGAGCAATTTCGCTCTGGTTTGGGATTTTTACACATCTTCCCTGCTGTGCTTCAACAGATGGAGTGTGACCGTGGGTGACCTCCAGTGCTGGGTGGAGCTTACATCAGTGCGGAAACAGGAAATTGACCGCAGCTTGGGTGAAAAATTCCCAAACAGGAGCAAAATTGCTCTGAAAAGCCTCGTGCCACCTTGGGACATGCAGCAACCCAGAAAAAACACAATTCCTGCCACTGCCACCGTCGCTGATGATGATGATTACGATGAAAATGTAAGTCGTGGGTGCAGCCATGCCCCTGGCCCCTGGCAGGAAGTGTTGGGGGTGGGTCTGGCCCCTGGTGGGGAAACGTTGGTTTATGGTGATGCTAATATTCCACTATCCCCATCACAGCCATTGGTTGTCCCTTTCCACTTTTCCCCTTGACCTAGATTAAGGTAAAGTACAGGTCACCCTTGCTCGAAAGCCAGTTGTATCTTACTCTAGGGTTAAGTGCTCATCTCCATTTATAGCCAAAGAGCCAATGCTAGCTGCATTTTGCAGATGTTTCCATGGTCATGTGATAGGCCTGACTAGACACCGGAGTGCACAGAACACTGTTAACCTTCCAACCAAAGAAATACCTATTTATCTACTTGCAATTTCTTGCTTTCAAAGTGCTAGGTTAGCAGGAGCTGGGACTGAACAGGAGCTCACTCCATTGTTCAGCACCCAGGTCTTGAACTGCTGACCTTCCAACCTTCCAGTCATCCAGTTCAGCATCTTAACTACTAATCCACCACAGTCCCTTGACCTAGAAACAAATAAATACATATAAATATCTGCAACAACCCAAGAATAGATTGCTTCAGACCACCTAGAAATTATCTCAAGGCAGTGTGGTCCCAATTTATACAGCGAATGTTTGGGTACAAATCAGATTGGGCAGTATTCAAACATGCCAAATTACTATGGTTAGTATGAAGTTTTACAAAATTACCACAACAAATATTCTTAAATAATTTGCTAAATGACAAATGTGTTATCAATTACAACCAAGAACTTTGGTAAATAGCCTACATTCTCTATACAATTTGAAAGGGTATTGCCTATTTAATTACATTTTAATGATCTTCGATTAGCAGCTTCGATTACCAAAACTTAGCCTTCAGCTATTGTTTGTCCTTTAAGACACCATTTCTTTTAATGTCAATTTGGCATTAAGCATAGATTTGTAGGTTCTATTCTAGTTTATGTCTTTTCCTGAATCTCTGATAATAATAAAAATACATACAATTAAAACTACTTTCTGGAAAGAAGACTAGAAAAATTTCAGTACACATGCTATGAATGTGCCACAATTTTTGAACAATTCAGCAATATATAGTGAAATACAGACTTTTTGGACTAATAGACTAACTGCCTACCACACTATATCCTAGAATATTGCTGGGTTAAATATTTAGTTAACAAGATTGACCTTTAAGTTCCAAATTGTGCATAGCAGTCAAATGACTGAATCAGATGATTGGTCTGGTGTAGTGAAATCTGGCCGGAAGCATCTTTCCAATGTTTCAGCTGGGATATTTTTTAAATTCTTTTGGGAGATCCATGGTCTTCTCTGGTGGTCTTTCATCCAAATACTAAGATGGCCTGACTCTGCTAAATTTTTGAAATCAGATGATACCAGATGTGTTCCAGGGTAGACACTAATATCATTTCAAGTAAGGATTACCAATAATGAAATCATATGGGAATAATATTTACCCTTCTGATGTACATGCCTCTATGTGTTTGTTTTTGTGGCTTTCAGATTTGTATTAATCCTGTTTGGATATATTTAAAGGAACCATATATGTATAGGTTAAAAGAGAATAATCCACAAACCAAGGAACCAGCAGATTAATGCCTTCTATCTTTTCTTTCAAGTGTCAGATAAAATAAATCACTTCAGAAGTGACCATCAATATGTGGCTTGGCTCCTCCATGGTAAGTTAAATTGCTGTAAGCTGTACACACAAACTGTTCCCTTTAGTTGTGAACTTCAGTGTCAGTTTGAGGTCAGACTTAGATGAGGGGCCAAGTAATGCACACAAATGGGATTAGGCTATTCTGCTGAAGAAGAAAATGACTAAACAAAGCAATATTGACCCAGTCTTTTTCTTGAATCTTCAAGCAGCTTACTGTGGGTTTGGGGAATACATCATGACAAGATTTATAAAAGTAGACCATTGCTTGCAGCCAAGCAATACTTCATTCCTGGAACTGGATTTAGAAGAATGTGATTTCTGTCAGCAAATGACTATTGAAAATGAAAATAAAGCTATATAATATATTCATTTCCTCCAAGGCATCCCAGTAAAGAGCCACGGTCTTAAATTACTGGGAAATCTAAAATAAACAGGCCAACTTTCCTGCCTTTTCAATAACTAGCCTCTGCCTACCATGGGCAGAAACTCAGATCTATCCATTTTCAAAGGCAGTAAAGGTTTGGTATATATGAGGGCATGTATTTGACTGTGCCTTTTAGTGTTTTTGTGATTTATAGCGGTATTATTTTCTTTCTTTCAGGTTTTCTTTCAAATTCTCTTTTTTTGCTACATTAAAAGCATTGAATAACGGCCTCCTGATAGAGTAAGGACATCTCTGGAGAAAGGGAAGAATGACATTTTGCTGCCCTTTGATTCCAGGAGGAGGCATACTGGGAGACACCACCACAAACATAGAAGTTTTCTAGAAAGGTGTGTGGATAATATGCAGCCATTAAAAAGGGCATGACAAGCAAGTGGCACATGGCATATGAATCTGGGATCAAGCTGTCAGGTGCGATAAAGTGAATTTAGCTGGCTCTTTTTCTTCCTGCAAATGACATGGGATTTTGTGGAACAAAGTGCTTATCCCTCTGGCATTTTGCTCACCTTCTCCCAAAGGCTAGCTGGCATCTTCCCTCCAGGATGGTCAATGAAGTAACTGGCTTCTTTTCTATGTGGACAATCCAGTAATAGCTGGACTGGTGCTAAAGGGGGTCTGAAACAACCTGGGAACATAGCTCACCTAGGTAATAAATAACTCTTCCTAGTAGAAGATAGTCAGTGGAATTGTGCCAACTCTTCCTGTACTTGTCATGTATTTCATTAGGCCTGTTGTTTTGTGTGTTACTCATCCAGGCAATTAAGTCAAGGTTTTTTGTAATTACTATTGACAATTACTATAAACAATATTGATGATGCAACAGACACAGAGGGTGAGTAATTGCAAGAAAGGAGAGGAGGAAGCTGAAAACAATCACAACAGAGATGCCTGGACTGGACTAATGCTCATGTCCTCCTTGTTGTGCAGACATCAGGCCAGAAACTGGGGGAAAATAGTTACTTCACACTTAGTTTCTAAAGGAGCCTACATTACAGATGTGTATCAGAGTCTCACTTTGCTCCTTTGCTTAAAATTCCCATTAATTCAGTTCCATCTTATGGCAACAGTCCCATGATGTTTTGCTGATTTTCTAGATGTAAAGGACTCTGATGTGGTCTAACAGACTCCTCGCTTGGTGACATTCTGGGACCATGCAGTTTGCCCAGAGGTGCACAAGTGGCAAGAGACATAAGTATACCTATTCCAGCTGATCTCACCTTGGCACAGTGGGAATTTGAGGTTTCAGACATTGACTATACTACTGGGCATCCCATCCCACTGAGCTTTACCAGCAGTTTACAATTCCTACAAAACTGTAAAGAGAGTTTTAGTCCAATAACATCAGTTATTGTATCCTTACTGACTTTATTTGCTCCAGCAAATTGTCTTTCCACTCTACTTGTAGGCAAATTTATTGGGACAGGGCCTTTAATTTTCCTAAAGGAAGAGAAAATCATAAAACCTCAGAAGTTGGGGCAACAACAGCACCCCTGGCAACTATTCATCAGTTGATGCAGTCTATAATTACAATTGCAGATGAAGATTGTAACCATGAAATAAAAAGGAAACTAATTCTTGGGAGACAAGCTATGAGAAACCTGGGGAACATAATTAAAAGTAGAGATATCACCTTGCAAACAAAAGTCCGCATAGTCAAAGTCCGGTAGTAATGTATGGTTGTGAGAGTTGGACCATAAGGAAAGCTGAGCGCAGAAGAAGAGACACCTTTGAAATGTGGTTTAGGAGGTGAATTCTGAGAGTACCCTGGACAGCCAGGAGAACAAATAGGTCAATCTTAGAAGAGATCAACCCTGACTGCTCCCTTGGTCAAATATTGAAGATGAAGCTAAAGTACTTTGGACATCAAATGAGGAGAAAGGATACACTTGAGAAAGCCTTGATGCTGGGAAAGGTCGAGGGCAAAAGAAGAAGGGGGTGGCCAAAGATGAGATGGCTAGATGGTATTGTTGATACAATGGGCACAGAGCTGGGCGGGTTGAGGAGGATGGTGGAGGACAGAGGTGCCTGGTGGGCACTGGTCCATGGGGTCACAAAGGGTCAGACTCAACTATGTGACTGAACAACAATAAATATTTGCATAAGATTTTTTTTATACCACATCTCACTGATGACTTAGTTTTAGGTCACTGTCTGCTAAGACTACTTTGGTGCTTTTCACATGTGCTGCTGCCAAGCGAGATGTCACCCATCCTATGTTTGTGCATTTGTTTTTGGGTTTTTCCTGCTGTGAAGAAACTGCCTCTCAAGGGTTAATGTCTGGGTAAAAGGAGCAAAAGAGCAGAAGCCAGACAGCCTCCAAGGTGTGAAGTTATAGCACTTCCTTATCTTTTCCTTTCTGACATATCAAGGGTGAAGGTGATTAACAAGAGGCATCTGGGCCAGGCTGAGTGAAGAGGCTGAATCCTGGAAGAATTGCCCTCTGCAACCTGGATATCCCAACCCATATTAGCCAGGTTAAGATCAGCATTGGAGGGTTAGGGTTAGTTATCCTAAGTGGAGTACTATGTGACTAGGTCCGCTTAACTCATCTGTGCCACAGGTGGTGCCTCACGTAAGTGTTGTGCCTATAGAGTGTATGATAAATTAGTTTAGTTAATAGTGAAAAACTGATGCTCTAGTCTAGGTTTAATTTAATTTTAATTTAATGTTCACATTTGTATTGGTGCCTCCTCGCCGAGGCGTCTCCAGGTGGCTGACAGATAAAAAACATATAAACAGGTACAAAGAATATCACAATGAAATCATTTAAAAACCATCCCCATTTAAAAAACCCACCAAACCCATCCATAAAAAGAGGGCGGGATCCAGATTATTTATTTAAACAAGCCAGCAGGCAGGGGTCACTCCTACATCAGTGCCCCACACCAGCCCCGCCAGCCAGGTTTTAAGTTCTTTCCTAAAGGGCAGCAATTCTGCACATCAGCTGAGCAGGGCTTCTAGAAATTGAAGTTCAAGTACACCTGGGGCATTAAGGTTGGCCAGCCCCTGCTAGTCCCACTTGCAAACAGCCACTGAGGCTGGCTGGTTTTGCACTTTTCCTCCCTTTGGGTAGATTTTGATAGGCTCAAAAGGTTTGTTCTGTTTCACTTTTTTGCTTAATTTACAGTTTTACTTTCCAGTACATGTGTGAAGGGCCTTGTTCTTTGCAGGCGCACCCCCCCCAATAACGGACACAGACAACATTGAAAGTGGATAACAGCAAAGGGCCACATTTATTGATTCAATGCCCTAGTCCGAATTATAAATTTGTATTGGTAAAACGACCAATCATAATTCCTAAGGCAAGCAGGCCGAAGTAACACTGGTAAGGTACCACCCCAAAATTGCCAACGGCAATTGGTTACAATGTATCAAATTGTATCAATTTGTTTGTTAACAACAAACAAATTGTTGACCGTAGTCAATAACTAACTCATGACCCCACCCTCTGACGCGTATCCGTGAAATCACAGGGGTGATGCATGCTGGTTAGCAATCATCATCACCCCATCGCCTGATTCGTCGTTGACCGGACAACGTTTAACTACTTTATTCCTGTCTAGTGTTGTCCAGTCAATTGCGAACCTGCCGGATACTTGTGGGTCATACTGTTTACCTTACCAGTGCTACCCGCCACACGGAGGGGCTTCACAGAAGACCTGACGCCCCCCCCCCCAGACCGTCAGCTCGGTCAACAGGCCTGCTCGCCAGTCACCCAACAGGAGGTCCATACCTCCTCGCGACAGATGGACCCCATCCCCTGCATACAAGTCACAATTTTGTAGACTAATATCGGGGTGATGACTAACCCGTCCCCAAGCCCTGGTGGTGAGAAACCGCGCCACTGCCTTATTGACCGCGCGCCTAGCTCGGTCAAGGGCCAGGAGGTTAACGCCCCCTCTGTAAGAGTGGCGCGGAACAATGTCCGACCAAACCAGGGCTGTGGCAGGCCAGACATAATGCAAGTAGGCGAGGTCCTCGCAAATCGCATGCTTGAGCGATAAGCCGGTGACCTGGCCCAAATCATTGCCCCCCAAGTGGGTGATTAGAATGTCAGGCGGGTCAGCCCCCAGGCCAGAAAAAAGGAAAGGCCGCAGCTCCCGCCATAACATCCCAGGCTTACCGTGCCATGAGAGACTGGCGTGGTCACCCAGTCCCAGTCGGGGTCCCCACTCTGTCGCCGCAGCGTAACGCGCTGCCCTGAGCACATAGCTGTGGCCCACCAGCCATACTGTCACCGGTGTAATACGACACCCAGGGTCTGTAAGAAAATTGAGAAAAAGGAAGGTAAGGTGACTGGATTGGTACTCATGGCGGGAGTGGGCGCACATAAAACTGAAAACATTGTGAGCCCCACCTCCCCATGCTACGTATGTCAGCCCCAGAGTACCCAAAAGCAGCTGCTGTAGAGGCTGCGCCAATACGGAACGAATGTGTGCCATAACGGGCACCTGGTAGTCCCACCCTGGTGAGGGCTCTGGCTGTCACCTTCCAAAACTGAAATTTAGTAAGGGGAGACCCATCTTGGTGACAGAAAAACGGGCCGTGGTGCCAGCCACGCAGTGCCAGGTATTCCTGTAGGGCACCAACCGGACAGATGTCTGCCAAAGAACACCGTAGCAGTCTTACTCCACTGCCTACGCCATGCTGATCTGTTTTGGAGGAGCGAATCCTCAACTGGGCCCAGTCTTTGGCAACATATACATCTCCGAGTTCCAGTGCCCTACCACTTGCATCCGCCTTAGACAGCATCACGAGTTCGCTGATGCGGAGCGCTCCAAAAAATGCCACCGTTGTGGCTGCATGAAAAAGGGCTGCCTCATAATGATCAAAACAGAGGCCTGGCCAGCCCCGGGCCAACTGGGTAAGAACCCCTGGGGAAATAGGGTGCCGGTCATCCGGGCAACGCCCGCGCTCGCGCACCCACCCCTCCAAAACGTGTCTCACACGGAAGTCAGAGGTGGTATCCACATGACCCCCTACTTTGGCCATAAAAGCCAACGCCGAGAGCTTGGATGCTATGGTGCGAGGTGCAAGGCCCTGTGCATGCAGGTGAACCATGAACCGCAGAACATGGTCAACCGGGATGGGCCAGGTCTCTGGCCATTGAAATCGAGTAGCAAAAGCCCTATACAAATTGAATGCTTGTTGATACGCCTTACGCGTGCGTGGCGCTAGTGACAGGCCAATCGCCCGGTTCACCTCTCCTTGCCAATAGTCCACATCTCGTCCGGGAGTGGCGAGGGAAATTCCTCCGCATCCGGGGCCAAGGCGCGGAACCGGGAGATCTGCAGGCGGGACAAAGCGTCAGCAATATCGTTATTAACCCCTGGGACATGCCTGGCCCTGAACAAGACGTTGAGGCGCAGGCAGCGCAGCACAAAATGGCGCACTAGGTCCATGACCCTGGGCGATTTAGAAGTCTGTGCATTGACAATGTGCACAACGGCAGCATTGTCGCACCAGAAATGCACCACCGAATTAGCCCACTGTTCGCCCCATAGCATCAAAGCCCCCAGAATGGGAAAAAATTCCAGGTATGTGAGATCCCGCAGGCGACCTGTGCCTGCCCATGCCGGTGGCCACCCACCATAGGCCCACTTCCCATTGAAGTACATCCCATAACCCAGGGATCCTGAGGCATCAGACTGGATCTGGAAATTGGGGGATGCCAGGAGGTCAGACCTCCAAAATGAGACCCCATTAAACTCCCTCAGGAATTGCAACCAGACAGACATGTCTGCCCTGATACCCCGGGTAAGCCTGACTCTGTGGTGGGGCCTGGATAACCCTGCCATGGCGTCGCATAAGCGCCGGGCGAAAGCCCTGCCCGGTGCGACCACCCTGCAGGCAAAATTGAGGTGCCCATGTAGCACCTGCAGTTCCCTCAGGGATGCCTTACGCTTAGCCAGCAATTCCGAGATAAGGGTCACTATCCTGGACACCTTATCACCCGGTAACCTAGAAGCCTGTACTACTGTATCAATCTCAACCCCCAGGAATACTAGTTTGGTCGACGGGCCCTCGGTCTTTTCGGGCGCTAAAGGGACACCCAGTTCCTGCATTAGCGTCTGAAATGTATTGAGGAGACGTGCACACGTGTCCCAGCCCCGTTCACCCCCGAATAAAAAGTCATCCAGGTAATGGGCTACAGACCGGGACCCTGACCTGCGGACGAAAGCCCACTCTAGGAAGGTACTAAAACGCTCGAAAGCCGAGCATGATATGGAGCAGCCAAAAGGCATGGCCTTATCAAAATAATACTCCCCTCTAAACTTAAAACCCAGCAATTCAAAGTCGCCCGGGTGCACCGGCAAGAGGCGAAAAGCTGACTTAATGTCGCACTTGGCCAGCAAGGCACCCGGGCCACACGAGCGCACCATGCGCAGCGCATGGTCGAACGATGTATACCTGACCGAACAAAGGTCATCAGGTATCGCATCGTTGACCGATCGGCCGGCTGGGTAGGACAAATGATGAATAAGGCGAAACTCACCTAGGGACTTTTTAGGAACCAAACCCAATGGTGAAACCTTAAGGTTGGGAAAAGGGGGTGCGGGAAAAGGTCCGGCGACCCTGCCCGCGTCTAACTCCTTTTTAATGCTGGCCTCGGCTACCTCCTCCCTTCCTCTGAGGGATAAAAGGTTGGGAGCATCCTGAGGGGATCTATCACCCATAAAAGGGATACGAAATCCCTGCTTAAAACCTTGGATGAGATACTCCCTGTCCTCTCCCCTTGGGTACGATGCGAGCCAGCGCTCCAGCATGTCCACCTTAATTGGGGAGGGGGCCTTTCGGAGAACTAGTTCCATCCGTGGCAGGCTTGCCAGCCCACTGTCCACCCCTCCCTCTGCCTCGCACCCCCCCAGGCTTGGGACAAGCAGAGGCTGCATGGGGACCAGAACATGTGGGACACTCGTGCTTATACCTGCAGTTCTTCCGACTGCAGGAACCATTGGACGAGAAAGTCCAGCACAGCAGGCGGGCTGTAACCCCCTGCCCCGCCATTTGGCGGGTAACCTGCGCTGGAGCTGCTCGCTGGACCGCATGTCCACAATGGTATCTATCCCCCGGGGCAGGACGTGTGGGTGTCATATACAAGAGCCACAGTCTCTGGCACGGCTCATCCCATCTCATCTCGGGGTGCAGGGGAATCCTCATACGGAATTCCTCATCATATGCTAGCCATGAGGGGCCCGGGAAATCTACCATCGCCCTGTATATGTTGTCCAAATATTGGACCATGGGAATAGCTAGATCCGGCCGCGCCCTCAAATACACCGCCATGTATATCAAATAAGCGGGGAGCCAGTTAGCCCAGGTACGCGGCGGCTTACGGCGGCGTGCCTGCTCCTTGTCCTTCTCATCCTGACCCTCCCTTTCTTCCTTAGTGGGCTCTCTGTTCAGGAGCGAGAAGATATCCACGTACTCCCCTCGCCATATCTTTTCTCTGGTAGCCTGAGCCAAGTGATCACCCAATGGCAAGGAATACCCTGCCGTCGGCAAAGCCGAAAAGGGGATAGCTGGCCTACCCAAAGGGGCCTGAGTTAACCCTGCCACCCCAAGTACGTTCCCAGCAGTGTAAGAACCAAGGCCCACCCCAGCGGGCATGGTGGCAGTAGTTGTCGCCGGGTGGGTCGCCAGCGGCGTAGCCCCTGCACCACCCGCGCGAGGCCAAGGCCACTGAAAGGTCCCCCCTATATTGGGAATGTGTGTGGATGTACTCGTTTGCACCATATACTCACATGCTGCACCCCCGCGGGCCGCCCCCAACGGGGGTTCCGGCCCACTGGGGGCGTCGGAGCTCACGACCGATGTAGAGCTCATCACCGGGGCTTGACCCGCGCCAGGTTGCTGGCTGGGGAGCTGCGAGGCAGTGGCCGGAGCCGCGCCACCCGCCTGCAGCAGCTCAACCCTCCCCGCCGGCCGTTGTCCTGCTGCCGATAGCGCCTCAAAAGGTACCCCGACAGGGGCACCTGCCTGACTGGCCCGGGCCAAAGACGCCTCTAAGGCCGCAATACGGGCCAGTAAGGTGTCTACATTAACCATGGGTAAAGAGCCGGCCGGCCCACCTGACCCTTGCATGGGGACAGTTCCCTGCACCCCATGGCCCATATATGGCCATTGGCCAGGGCCGAAGCCCGGTAGGGCTGGTGAGGAAACCTGCCAAGGCGGGGCACCGGGCCACCCCCCAAGGCTAGAGGGCCCCGGGAGAGGCTGCGGCCCAAAAGTAGTCGGCCCAACGGGTTGGGCGGAAGGAGGAGCGGTGTCCACCGCTCACGTGCCGCGGGCCGGAGCGCCCTCCGCGCCCGCACTCTGAACGGGCCAAGGGGCGATAGACCCCAAGCCACTAGCCCCGGCCGGGGATGACAAAGGTGGCTGTTGAGGAGGCGGCACCACGGTCCTCCGACCTGGGTTGCGCCTCCTAACAGCCCGGGCTGAATTCGCAGCAGCCTTCTTTTTGGAAGGCATCTCGAGCAAAAAAGGGAAGCTAGCTAAGCAAAATCGACCCAAAAGGCTTCCCGGCAATACCAACGAGCGACGGAGGCGCAGGGGAAAAAACTTCTCCGCTCCGTCGCTGAGGCAAAATGGCAGCGCGGCTGCCTCGTGGCCACCCCTTTTATAAGGGAGCTGGCCACGCCCCTACCTACCCGGATTCTCTGTCCTGTGGGGGGGGCCCCGCAAAGGGCGCGGCGGCCATTTTGGCGCCGCGCTTGCATTTGTTTTGTTAATGACCATTATTTTCCTCATTATCTTGGTGGTGCAGCAGTTAAACTGCTGTATTGCAGCCCAAACTGCTGACATTGTGTGTTCAATCTTGATCAAACTCAAAGTTGACTTACCCTTCCATACATCTGATGTCAGCAAAATGAGTACCAAACACTGAAAAGATACAGAACTTTCACGGAAAGAGCATCCTCAAAGATTGTGGTATTTTCGAACCACAATCAGGTATACCCTGGTAACATCAGGGAAAAGGAACCACAGAATGAACTCACCAAAAGGTGCCTTCTTCATTTTTGCAGTTTCACATCTGGCCTAGACACAGAAGAAGAAGAAGATGGTCTCAAGGTTGGGAATCATTATTCTACAGTGTAACCATCAAGGACATTCCATGTAGAGTGGAACATAGGAGGATAACATTCTATAAAGTGGCTTTCTTTCAGGAACAAAGAGATTATTTTTTTAAAAAAAACTAATACATTTTGTTTAAAATAATAAGTCTTTTAAAGAATTTCTGTTAAGTTCTTAGTAGCATCCAAGGTTACTTCAATTATCACAAAACAAATTAAACATTTTTTAAAAATGACTTTTATCCTAACTTCTGAAAAAAGACCATTAAATCTTGACAAGAATTCACATTAAAATTTATGCCATTTGCATTTATTCTGCGTTCAAGCAGCCTGTTTCTTCCAAAACTATCATTGATTGATAAAACTAAGAAGAATTAGCAAAGTGCTCAGATTCTTCACATGCTGCTATTTGCTACAAGTAGTTTGCAGAACAATTTATTTAAGATAGCTTTATTCTAGGCAATTTGTGGAATTACAACATTTTTTGATCTCTTCCTCTCCCACCCCAAAAAAAATAGAGTAGTAGCTAGCTTCATGAATTTTTCAACAATTCTTTTCAGCTAAATAAAATACTTAATAAAATTATAAGCTTCATTCATCCATTTTTCATAAGAAGCAGCCTCAAAGTGCTATGAGTACAGATGAAAGGTGTGCTGAAGTTATTTTTCCCTGTCTTCTATTTCCCCTCCATTAGCTCAGATAATCTAGAGTTTAAGATTCAAACTATTTTACCTATGAACAAATAGTAGATACTTTTCATTCATTCCTTTAAACTTCAAGCTCAGAAGAAAGATATATCTTGGTCTTCCATAGTTTTCAAGGATAAGCAGCAACGGGACAGAAGTGGTTGAAAATTCAACTTCTTTTCAGCCAGGGAAAGTGCAAACATTTGAGATTTAAAGACTCTCCAGACTGGATAAATAAAGTTGATCTGGTAACATATTTTCATGTGTTCCAGTTCAGGAAGGCTGAACGCAGAAGAATAGATGCCTTTGAAATGTGGTGTTGGAGGAGGGTTTTGAGAGTCCCCTGGACAGCAAGGAGAACAAATAGGTCAATCTTAGAAGAAATTAACCCTACCTGCTCATTGGAAGGTCAAATAGTAAAGATGAAGCTAAAATACTTTGGACATCAAATGAGAAGGGAGGATTCACTTGAGAAGGCATTGATGTTGGGAAAGGTGGAGGGCAAAAGAAGAAGGGGGAGGCCAAGGATGAGATGGCTAGATGGTATTGTAGACACAATGGGCACAGAGCTGGGAGGGTTGAGGGGGATGGTAGAGGACAGAGGCGCCTGGAGAACAATGGTCCATGGGGTCGCAAAGGGTCGGAGTCGACTGTGCGACTGAACAACAACAAAAAGCATCTAGTCATGCCTGCCACATGACCATGGAAAGATTTGCAGACACAGACAGCACTGGCTCTTTGACTGGGAGGAGGAAGAGAGCAATGTATATATTACTTCATCCACCAGATGGGAGGGGGAAGAGCAGACTTCAATTTATACTTGCATTAGGAATGACCAGAACATCTATACATTCACATAATATAGAAGTACTATAGTTGGCAAGGACTGGCATAGAAATGCTACTGTACATCATCTATAACACCAAGTGTAGGTTTAATGACATACTTGCCTTGTCAAAAACCTTATTAAAAATGAAGGGAATCAAAGGAAGGGGATTATCAGAGGAACCATCCTCATCTTTGAGGAACACACACACACACACACACACACACACACACACACATGCAGGGAGAAACCTTCCATATTTCATGCTATGCTATGATGCCAACTCTACACAGCTCTATGGGGGCGAACCAAGCCTGTCCAGAGACAAAACACCAGAGAGAAAAAGGTAGCTATGAAATCTGATTTATTATTTTCCTTTCTTGCACTCAGTGAATTCTTAGAAAGAAGTAAGATAGGATTTTAAGAAGCAACTTTATATATCATATTTTTCAAATGCCTATTTTTATGGAAAAAGCACTTTGCTAATAAATGAACCTATGCTGCTAAAAAGGAGTGTTTTCTTCAAGACATAGGAATTGGGAGTAGGAAGGTGTTAGATTCTCGCAAGTAGTAGACTAGGAAGCAGAGTGTGGGTTAAGCATAGTGATTCTTTATTCCGATCGGGAGACAAGACTGACTTATGTGGGGAAAGATGGTATCTTATATACAGAGGTTTTCCATTTCAACAACAAGGGAACATACCAGCGGACAATCACAGTTTACTACCACCATTTGGTCTCCTGCGCCGCTTTGAAATGTGCCCCTCCTTTGAAGAGGGCGCCCCTCTGGCGGATCCACTTCACGCGCTGTGTCCCTTTGAAGTGAGGTAACACTTGGACATTACAGAAGGTGAGATAAGAAATTAGCAACTCTAAACAAAGAGACTCTACTCCTTTAATCTCCAATATCTTGGAAACCAATGTCCTTAAAGGGAGAGTAGCAGTGCAGCCTTCACCTTGAGTCAGAAGGGAACAAGTTGAATGAGGGGAAATCTTCAAAGAAGGCACATTGCCACAACTTAGCACCCAATTATCTCAAAAGGACAAATACACTCACTTTCTACTCTTCCCACTGCAGCCAGGAGTGAGGAAAGATGGTGTTTGTTTACAGTCAGGACACTGATTTCATTTAACCACCCTTACCCAGCTAATAAAGAGAAGCAGGGGTGCCGTTTCTCTAACCAAATTACTTACTACAGACCTGAGCAGATTCTACATAGCAAGGCCAAAGCACTGGGCATTGTAAACCGCCACAGTCCCCCTTTGTGATGAGATCCGTGGTGGCTACCAGAAAATTAATAGGGTTAATCAGAAGGAGGGACACAAGTCTCGAGCAAGAGAGGGTAGTGACACTATCTATCAATCTATCCATCTAACCCTGCCTCTGCCCCCAAAAGGCCCTGACATGACTTGGAATATTAAAACAAACCATTTTTAGAAGTTGAACTATGGGGGCATGGCTAAGATGCCAATGGAGTAACATCGGAATAGTTAGCTCGCGCTGTTAAAGAGGTTATGAAAGAGATTTATTACTTTTAAAACCGTCTCAAACTTTGGGGAAAAAGAGGTCTGTGCCACCCTGAATTAATGAAGAACATTCTGAGGAATTGAAGCCTGTGGAGTGGCGGCGCTGGGTGAGATAAGCGGCAGCGGCCGAGGGCCGTGCCGGCCGTGCCGAGGATCGAGCCGGACCTGCCACGGATGGGCGAAATTTCCTTGAGAAAGAGGGTTTTTAAAAGAGAATAAAGGCAGACAGGCAAAGACGTGGCAGTTACGGGATCTCCGAAGTGAAAGAGTGGGGAGAATCCACGACGGAAAGGCAAGTGAAGAGAGTGTGTGTGTCTGTAAAGCTGTGAGAAGGAAGGATAAGGCTCTGTAATGGCGGTGGAATGGAAAGCGAAAGTTAACTGAAGTTAAAGAAGGGGACGCTGAAGAAGGCTTCCGTGAGCTGGGAAGCAAGAGTGGGATATTGGAGAATTAAGAAGCCTGGAGAAGAGAGAAAGGGCAGAAAGGAGCTAAAGGATTAAACCTGAAAGATATTGGTCAGAGCTCCAGAGAATGGGTGGAGCAGAAGAAAGAGTGAGAGAGGCTGGTTTCGTCCTCGGTGATTTTAAGCCTGCGCCATTTGGAGGGGACCTTTGGATCTCCTATTTCAAAGGTTTGGAGTCCCTATCTTCGATCTGCCTGGGTTAGAGACTTTCTATGGTACATTTCTGTGGAATACTAGAATTTGGCTGTGTATTTTGGAAGGTGGAATCGCTATTTTGAACTCTGTTGATGCCTGTTACTTGGATTACAAAGGAAGTGGTGGTTCCACTGTGAAAGTTATAGCTTCCCTCCTCCCTTAGTTTGTGGATACGCTGTTGCTGTTTTCATTGGGAGCAAGGAGTTTATTAAAGCAGTTTGTCTGTATTGAAACACAGGAGCAGCCCTAAGGAGAAGGATCATTTTGAGACAAAAGGTTTGAGGTTTTGAAGCTACGGTTTGGTATTATTATGGAGGACCCTGCTGTGCTTTGAAGCCTTTTATTCCTTTCGTTCCTTTGGATATACAGATTAAAATTGGACTGCCAGACGTTGTTTCACAAGTGGATTATAAAACTGAGGAATAGCAATTGATACCGATTGGATTAAAATACGATTGGCTCCTCCTTTTGGATCTATTTTTGGAGTTGGAAAAGCTGGAATTTACCTGGGAAAAGAAACCGGTGTGTAGGAAAACGGTGCATCTTTTGAGTGCACTGTTTGAAAACCAATCAGAAGAAATGGATAACAGAAAGGAGGAGGAGGAGGTGGTTAGGCCGAAAAAGTTGGATTCAAGAAAGGAAGAGAAGAAGGATGAAAAAAAAGAGACGTCCTCATCCACGGTGTCAACAGCAACAGGAGGGACAGAAGCTGACTCATTTGACCAATTGCAAATAATAGTGGAGTTGGGGAAACTGATGAAAAAAATAGATAAAATGGAGGAGGCAAATGTAAAGGGGTTTCGTGAAATGAAGGAAGTGAGGGGGAGAGACAAGGAAGAGTTAATGGGGTGTCATAAAAAGCTTGTTTCACAGTTAACTGAGTTAACTATAAAGGTGGACGCTAACTATCAGAGGATGGATAAAGTTTTGAATGGTGCAAAATGATATGAAATTGATGCAAGATGACATGAGAGGGTTTCATGAGGAACAAAAAGAGGTTAAACTAAAAATAGAGAGTCAAGGGAAAAAATTAGATATGGTTGAAGAGGTGATGAGAAAACAGAACGTGGCTATACGCAATTTGGTGGAGAAAACGCCAGATAAGCTGAAAGAAAGAATTGTGGATTGGCTAAATAGTTTGAACATGGGAATAAATTTTGTAAATGAAGATATTGTCAGCTGTTTTAGATTGGGGGCAAGAAGGGGGAAAAAGGAAATAGAAATGTATTAGTAAAATTTGCAAATTGGGCGGAGAAATTAAAGGTGATGGCTTTTATAAAACAGGCTGGATCTGGTGTTTTAAAAATTGATGGATGCGAGATTGAGGTATATAATGACATATCTGTTGAGGAACAAGTGTGGATATTTAAGATGAAACCCGTGACAAAAATCCTCAGGGAGCGATCTATCGATTATCATTGGAAGTTTCCCAAACAACTTAGATATTTTTCTGGAAAAAATGCATGTGTTGGAGGATGAAATGGATTATTTAGATTATCTATGTCAGATTGGTTTGGTCAAAATGTCATCTCGAGAATGGAGGGGATTAAGGAAAGCGCTGATGGAATCGGGGGATTGCAGAGAGATTACGCAGGTGAATCGGAGAGGGGGGCAACAGGAGGAGTAGAGGTTGAAACGGAGGTGCAGGTGGTTGCAGAGGATGGGTGAGATGGATTAATTTGAAACAGAGTTTGCTTAGTAATAGTAATAATTTTATAATTCTAGTAGACACAGCGTTAGAGCTACAGATAAGATGCATTCTTTTACATGTTCCCCCCCTGCCCTCTTTGATAGTCAAGGGCCACTTTTTGAAAGAAGGGTGGGGAGGGCAGATATGATTGTTTTTTGTGTGGTTAGTTTAGATGTTAAATGTAATTTTTTTCTCAGTTGTAGTTTGATAGATAATGTATACGTGGTGGAGGAAAAGACACAAATAGGAGTCCGCGATTATTAGAAAGAAAGGAGAGTAAGACATAGGTCTGAAGAATATTAAAGTATTGACCTGGAATGTGAAAGGTACCGGCTATCAAGTTAAGAGGAAGAGGTTAGAATCCACCCTGAGGAAGGATAGACCAGATATAGTCTTTCTTCAGGAAACCCATCAAAAATCAGAAGATACTAACAGGCTTTTTTGGGATGGATGCAGGTATATGAAAAATCATATGGAACATCAAAAGTGAGGGGTGTGGCAGTCCTGATTTCGAGGAGACTTGGCTTTGAGATGATAAAAAGTATTACAGACCCAGAAGGTAGATATGTGATTATAACTGGGAAAATAGATGATGAAGAGATAACGTTAGTAAACATATATGCCCCAAACGATCATCAGCAAATATTTTTAAATAAAGTACTTGGTATTTTAGAAAAAGAGAGAACATCAAAAATGATAGTTGCTGGAGATTTTAACTTAATACGGGTACCAGAGGACTGCACGAATTTATCAAGAGCTGGGAGAACAGCTGGTATGAAGATTTTGGATAAATGGATGAAGACATTAGGTCTAAAGGATAGCTGGAGGGAGATCAAGGGATCAGAGAAGGCATACACATATTTTTCACAGGTCCATAATACATATTCTAGAATTGATTATATTTTGGTTTCGGAAAATTTGATTAAAGACTTAGTGGATGAGGAGATTGGGATATTTAAAGAATCGGACCATGCAAAATTTTGGGTGGAATTAAAAATTGATAGAGGGGAAAAATATAAGAGAAATTGGAGATATGATGAAAAATTGTTCCACAAACAAAAGTGTAAGGAACAAATAATTGAGAAGTGGAATGAGTGTTGGGATTGGAACGATACAGGGGAGGTGAATTACAATGTAGTTTGGGATGCCATGAAGTCGGTTTTTAGAGGGGAATGTATCAAACTGGCCTCAATTAAGAACAAGCATTTTAGAGATAAGCAACATGAAACAGAGAATGAGATTAAACGGTTATTAGAAGAGCATGTAAAGACTAAAAGAAAAGAGGTTTTTGAGAAAATGCAAAGATTAAAGAATGAATTGGTAGGGAAAGATATACAAAAAGTGAAAAAAGACTTGGTGTATTTGAAGAGAGAATATTTCGAATATAATAATAGAAATTCGAAGCTGTTGGCAAGAGCTGCCAAAGTAAAAAGGAACAAAAGAGAGATGGGGATTTTGGTTGATGTAAGTGGTAGGAGATGTAATAAGACTAAGGACAAGATCTTGATAGTAAAAGATTTATATCAGGAACTGTATACCAAAAAGGAGGTTAATATTGAAAAGTTGAGAGAACAATTGAAGAAGCGAATGCAAAAACAGCTAAGCTTAGAACATAAAAATAGAATGGAAGAAAAATCACGGAAAAAGAGGTAAAAGATATAATAGCCAATTTGAGGACAGGCAAATCACCTGGGGATGATGGTTTGACAGCAGAATTTTATAAGGAGTTTAAAGAGTGTGTGGTGCCAAGATTGGTGAAGCTATTTAATTTTATAATAGATGGGGGGGAAATTACCGACTTCATGGTATAGAACTATAATTGTGTTATTGCCAAAACCTGGAAAGGACCCAGAAAAGGTGGAATCTTATAGGCCAATCTCTCTGATAAATCAGGACGCCAAGATTTTTACAGTGATAGTGGCAAATAGATTGAATAGTTTTATGACAAATTATATAAACGAGGACCAAGCTGGATTTTTGAAAGGAAGGCATATGACGGATTTGACAAGGAGGGTATTGGATATACTAGATACAGTAGGATCTACTAAACAGAAAGTGGGTATATTATCATTAGATATATTTAAAGCTTTTGATTCGTTACAATGGGTGACAACTAAGGAGATTATTAGATCTTACGGATTTGGGGATAGATTTTGCAATTTAATTGGACAATTATATCAATTTGGATTTGCCAAAGTCAAGGTAAATGATGAATTTACAGAAGAAATTAGATTGGAGGCAGGGACAAGACAAGGGTGCCCATTGTCTCCAATACTGTTTATTATGGCAATGGAATTGTTAGCAGATGCAATAAGAGGGGACAATACGATAAAAGAGGTTTCAGATAATAAGATAAGTCTCTACGCTGACGACACTTTGGTGGTTATGAAACATCCCGGAAAGGCACTGGAAAAAATAAAAGAGCATTTAATGGATTTTGAGGACATAACAGGACTGAGAATAAATTGGGATAAATCTGAAATGATATTTTGTAATGTAGATAAAGAGGAACAGGAGAGAGTAAGAGATAAGTATAAGTTACAGGTTAAAAAATCTTTGAGATATTTAGGTGTAAATATTTCAAACAATTTGGAAGAGCTTAAAAAATTGCATTACGAGATACAAAAAAAGGAAATTAAAGAGAAAATAGAACAATTTAAAAAGATTAAGCTATCCTGGTTCAGCAGGATAGCATTAAGTAAGATGCTGCTGCTGCCGAAAATCAATTTTTTATTTGATGCGTTACCCATACAGATGAAAGATAAAGAGATTAAAGACTTTCAAAATACAATAAATAATTATTTTAATAGGGGGGAAAAACCTCGAATAGCAAAGATTTTTTGGTATTTATCGCAAAAGGAGGGAGGATTGGGGATACCAAATTTGAGAAATTATTATAGAGCTTTTCAAATTAAGAATATTATGAAAATTTTAGCAAGAAAAGGGGTAATATGGGAAGATTTGGAAATGAAGGAAATTGATTGTGTAGGTAGAGGAGTATTTCTGGATAGCAGCAACAGAAAAATAGTATTAAAAATAAGATGTTGAAGACGATGTTGGGGGTATGGAAAAAGGTTAAAAAGGAATTAAATCCTGATGTGTCTCCAATAATTGAAATGGAGGATCTTAAAAGTTTTCCAATAAAATTAGATAAAAGGGGGAAAGAAGTATTATTAAGAAATAATGTTTACTTGTTGAAAGACTGGATAAGAGAGTGTAAGGATGGAGGGAGAAAAGCGGAAATTTATAAGCAGTTAAACCTGAATTGGTTCCAGATAGCATTGATTGACAAATGGAATGAAAAATATAAGGAGCAATTAAGTTTAAAGAGAGAAAAAACTGAATTTGAGGAATTGTTAATAAAGTTAAGAAAAGAAGATATGGGATTAAAGGGCATGGTCAGCAAACTATATAAAATATTAAATAAGGAAGGCAACCCACAAGAAACGTTGAAATCGTGTTGGGAACGAGATTTGAATATAAAGATACCTGAGAAAAGTTGGAAAAATAAATGGAGAAAGAGGTATATGAAAACAATGTCTGTGAGAATAAAGGAGCATAATTACAAGATGTTATGTATATGGTATTTGATGCCAGAGAAGCTATTTCAAATAGATAATACCAAAAGTAAAAATTGTTGGAGATGTAAAAATACCCTGGGAACATATGAACATATGTGGTGGGAATGCAAAGTGGTAAACGATTTCTGGGGAAAAATTGAGAAGGAAATAAGTGAAATTATGGGGATGAAAAGCATGCTAGATATAAGAATGGTGTTACTAACAGATGTTGACAAAGTAAATTTGAATGAGGATAAAAAGGAATTACTGTCTTTAATGCTGATAATTGGTAGAATGTGTATTGCAAGGAATTGGAAATCAGATGGAATATTGAGGATAGAAGAGTGGTATAAAGAGATGTGGGATTTTGCATTGAATGATAAATTAACATGGGAAATAAATAAATATAAAGGGAGAGTTAAGGAAAATAGATTTTGGAAAATTTGGTGATTGATTGTTGATCATCCATTGAAGGGAGGGTATGGGGATAGCCGGGCACCGGAACAAATATATTTTTGAAAACAGTAAGATAAATTAAAAAAATGTGACATCCCACGGACTCCTTTATAGGTATAGGCACATAGGGTGTTTATTGTAATTGTATCTTGTTTAAAGAATTGTATTTCTTTTTTTCTTTTGTATTCTATTTTGATTTTTTTTAAAAAAAATGACAGATCATAGTGGACTTGATTATCACAGCACTGGATGTGATAATTAAAGTGATTGAAGTTTAAAATAAAATGTTGAACTATATGCTAACTGGAAGAAGTTATAATGAAAGTGTATTATTATTATTATATGATTTAGTGTTTTAGTGGCAAATTTAAATGTATATTGTTTATTAAATGCTGTTTTTATTGTCTTTTAATTTTGTATTATTGTTTTTTAAAAAATAATAATAAAAATTTATTATAAAAAAAGAAGTTGAACTATATACTAATTTTATTACAATAGCTTTATTTAAAAAATAAGTAAATTGGAATTAATTTGTAACAAACAAATAAAATTAGTACAAAATAATTTTGTCCTTTTGTGTACTGGAATTGCACAGTTTGCAAACATCAACAGAGAAGGCCTCTTCTCATCTCCTCACTAAACTATCTGTGAGGGTGATGGAAGGAGAAAAAGTGCTCTCCTGAAGACATTAAAACCCAGGTGGGGATATTTAAAAGGAGAAAACAGCAGTGTCCTGGTTTAGCTCTTTCTGTGTATTTTGCATCTAAAATGTTAATTAGCATTTTGCCTCCTACATGCTGGGTATTCATTTTGCCAACTTTGGAAGGATGGAAGGATCAAAATCACATAATTTTGGCTGCAGTGTAGCAGTTTAACCACTGCACTACCTGGGCTCTTATTTTGCTTCTAAAAGGAGAAACGTTCTAGTTAAGGACTAATGATAAAACATGCACTCCCCCACTTTTTTTTGGTCTTGAGACAAGGAGTTTTTCAGGATTGACAATTCTAGAAGTGTCAGATTAAGTCAAGACAGGATTAACTGAAAAGAACAAATACTTTATTGCTTATTATTTACCTTTATTGCTATGCTACTATATGATTAATAGAATGCAAGCGCGGCGCCAAAATGGCCGCCACGCTCTTTGCGGGAGCCCCCCCACAGGACGAAGGCATCCGGGTAGTTAGGGGCGTGGCCAGCTCCCTTATAAAAGGGGTGGCCACGAGGCAGCCGAGCTGCCATTTTGCGAAGCGACGGAGCGGAGAAGTTTTTCCCTCTTACCTCCGTCGCTTTTGGCTTTTACCGGGAAGCCTTTTGGCTGCTGAATTCTCTCGTTTTGGCTTCCCATCGATTGGCTGAGAGTCCCGCGAAGAAGAAGGCGGCTGCGAGCGTGGCTCGTGCGGTTCGGAGGCGCAATCTGGGTTGGAAGACCGCGGCTGCGCCTCCCCAGCAGCCACATTTGCTTGCACCCACCGGGACCGGTGGAATGGGGTCTATTCCCCCTGGCCCAGTAGGGGCTGCGGCCCTCGGCCCGCAAGCGGTGGACACCTCTCATGGTGTTGCCCATTCCGCTGGGCCTCCCTTTATAGGAGCGTAGCTCGCTCCGAGGCCTTCCAGCCTTGGGGGGTGGTCCGGTCCCCTTCCCTGGCAGGTTGCTACATCGGCCCTAACGGGCCCGGGTGTGGGGTTGTTGCCCTATTCGGGCCCCGGGGTGCAGGGACCTGTACCCATGCCTGTAGTAGGCGGGCCGGCTGGTCCTTTGCCCCATGTCAGCGTGGAAGCCTTATTGGCCCGCGGTGAGGCCCTCGAGACATCCCTGGCCCGGGCTAGCCACTCTTGGTCTCCATTTGGGGTTCGTTTCGACGCGTCATCTGCTGGGCAGCGGCAGGCGACGGGACGGGTCGAGCTGCTTGAGGCGTGTGGCACGACCTGGGCCACTGCCTCGCAGCTCCCCATTCAACGGACTGGTGCGGGTCAGGCCCCATCGATGAGCTCGACGGCGGTTGTGAGCTCCGACACCCCCAGTGGGCCGGAACCCCCGGTGGGGGCGGTCTACGGGGGTGCAGCACGTGAGTATGCGGTCCAAGCTAGTGCACCTACACACGTGGCCACGTTGGGGGGGTTTCCAATGGCCTGGCCTCGCGCGGGTGGGGCGGCGGTCCAGCCGCTGACGCCCCACCTGGCGACGATAACTACCACTCAGGGCCCCATGGTGGGGGGTGTTTTCTACCCTGTGGGGAATGTTTTGGGGGTGGCTGGGTTAGTACAGGCCCCCTTTCAGATGGCAGCAGTTCCTGTTGTGCCCGTGTCGGCCTTGCTGACGGCGGGGTATTCCTTACCGCTGGGTGTCCATTTGGCACAGACCACCAAAGAGAAGATCTGGCGGGGGGATTACGTGGATACCTTCTCACTCCTCAACAGAGGGCCCACCAAGGAGTAGGGGGGGCAGGATGAGAAGGATAAGGAGCAGGCACGTCGTAGCAAGCCACCACGTACGTGGGCCGACTGGTTGCCGGCCTACCTCATATACATGGCGGTGTACCTTAGGGCCCGGCCGGATTTGGCAATTCGATGGTCCAGTATTTGGACAACATCTACCGGGCGATGGTTGACTTTCCGGGCCCATCGTGGTTGGCTTATGACGTGTAATTCCATATGCAGATTCCCCGGCACCCCGACATTAGGTGGGTTGAGCCATGCCAGGCTGTGGCTTTTGTATATGACGCCCACGCGCCCCACGCCCAGGGAGAGATACCATTGTGGACATGCGGTCCAGCGGGCGGCCCCAGCACAGGTCCACTGCCAGGGGGCGGGGCGGGGGGTTTCAGCCCGCTTGCTGTGCTGGACTTTCTCGTCCAATGGTTCCTGCAATAGGAAGAATGGCAAATACAGACATTAGTGTCCCCCCTGTGCTGGCCCCCATGCGGCCTCTGGCTGTCCCAGGCCTGGAGGGATGCGGGGCAGAGGGAGGGGTGGACAGGGGGCTGGCAACACTGCCGCATATGGATCTAGTTCACCAAAGGGCTCCCTCCCCAATTAATGTGGACATGTTGGAGCACTGGCTCACATTGTTCCCGAAGGGAGAGGATGCGGAGATCTCCTTCAGGGTTTTAGGCAGGGGTTACGTATCCCTTTCATGGGTGATAGGTCCCCTCAGGATGCCCCCAATCTTTATCCCTTAGGGGGAGGGAGGAGGTGGCTCCTGCCAGCAATGATAAGGAGGTCTATGCGGGCAGGGTCGTTGGCCCTGTCCCTGTGCCCCCGTTCCGGGAAGCATATTATTGCACTGATGCCATGCCTTTTGGCTGTTCCAATTCGGGCTCGGCATTCGAGCGTTACTCCATCTTCCTAGAGCGGGCTTTTGTTCGCAGATCAGGGTCCCGGTCTGTAGCCCATTCCCTGGATGATTTTATTCGGGGCTGAACGGGGCTGGGACACGTCCACACGTCTCCTCAACACATTTCAGACGCTAATGGAGGAACTTGGTGTCCCTTTAGCGCCCGAAAAGACCGAGGGCCCGCCTACACAGCTAGTATTCCTGGGGGTGGAGATTGACACAGTAGCACAGGCTTCTAGGTCGCAGCGGGATAAGGTGTCAAAGCTAGTGGCCCTTATCTCGGACTTGCTGGCCAAGCGCATGGCATTACCGAGGGACCTGCTGGTGCTACATGGTCACCTCAATTTCGGTGGCAGGGTCGTCGCACCGGGCAGGGCATTTGCGCGGCGCTTGTGCGACGCCATGGCAGGACTATCCAGGCCCCACCATAGGGTTAGACTTACCCGGGGTATCAGGGCAGACGTGCTTGTCTGGCTACAGATCCTGAGGGATTTCAATGGGGTGTCATTTTGGAGGTCTGAGCTCCTGGCTTCCCCTTGCTTTAAGATAAAGCCCGATGCCCGGGATCGCTGAGTTATGGGATGTACTTCAATTGGAAGTGGGCCTATGGTGGGTGGCCACCATCCTGGGCAGGCACGGGTCGCCTGCGTGGTCTCACGTATCTGGAATTTTCCCTATACTGGGTGCTTTGATGCTATGGGGCGAGGAGGAGGCCAACTCGGTTGTCCACTTTGGTGTGACAATGCGGCGGTTGTCCACTTTCTCAATGCACAGAGCTCTAAATCGCCCAGGGTTATCGACCCAGTGCGCCAGTTTGCGTTGCGCAGCCTGCGCCTCAACGTTCTTTTCAGGGCTAGGCATGTCCCAGGGGTTACTAATGATATTGCTGATGCTTTGTCCCGCCTGCAGATCTCCCGGTTCCGTGCCTTGGCCCCGGATGCGGAGGAATTTCCCTCGCCACTCCCGGACGGGATATGGAACATCGGCAAGGAGAGGTGAACCGGGCGATTGGCCTGTCACTAGCGCCACGCACGTGTAAGGTGTATCACCACGCATTTAATTCTTTCAGAGCATTCTGTACCCAATTCCAAATGCCAGGAACCTGGCCGATCCCGGTAACCCATGTTCTGCGGTTCATGGTTTACCTGCATGCCCAGGGCTTTGCACCTCGCACCATAGCATCTAAGCTGTCAGCGTTGGCTTTTATGGCCAAAGTGGGAGGTCATGTGGATAGCACCACTGACTTCCGTGTGAGACATGTTTTGGAGGGGTGGGTGCGCGCGCATGGGCGTTGCCCGGATGACCGCCACCCGATTTCCCCAGGGGTTTTTACCCAATTGGCCCGGGGCTGGCCTGGCCTCTGTTTTGATAAGATGAGGCAGCCCATTTTATGCGGCTACAACGGTCGCCTTTTTTGGAGCGCTTCGCATCGGCGAGCTTGAGATGCTGTATAAGGCGGATGCAAGTCGTGGACAGCACCACTCGCTTCCGTGTGAGACATGTTTTGGAGGGGTGGGTGCGCGCGCGTGGGCGTTGCACGGACGACCGCCACCCGATTTCCCCAGGGGTTTTTACCCAATTGGCCCGGGGCTGGCCTTGCCTCTGTTTTGATAAGATGAGGCAGCCCATTTCATGCGGCTACAACGGTGGCCTTTTTTGGAGTGCTCCGCATCGGCGAGCTTGAGATGCTGTATAAGGCGGATGCAAGTCGTAGGGCACTGGAACTCGAAGATGTCTGAGTGAACAATATTCGGCTCAGTTGGGGATACGCTCCTCTAAAACGTATCAGCACGGCGTAGGCAGTGGAGTAGACTGCTACGATGTTCCTCGGCAGACATCTGTCCGGTTGGTGCCCTACAGGATTTCCTTGCACTGTATGGCACGCACCATGGCCCGTTTTTCTGTCACCAAGATGGGTCTCCCCTTACTAAATTTCAATTTTGGAAGGTGACGGGCAAAGCGCTGGCCAGTGTGGGCCTCCCAGGCGCCCGCTATGGCACTCATTCATTCCGTATAGGGGCGGCCTCAACCGCAGCTGCTTTTGGGTACTCAGGGGCTGACATACGTAGCATGGGACGGTGGGGTTCGCAATGTTTTCAGTTTTATGTGCGCCCACTCCCGCCGTGAGTACCAACCTAGTCACCTTACCTACTTTCCCTCATTTTTCCTTACAGACCCGGGGTGTCGTATTACACCGGTGACAGTAAGGCTGGTGGGCCATAGCTACGTGCACAGGGCAGCGCGTTATGCTGCGGCGACAGAGTGGGGACCCCAACTGGGACTTGGTGCATACGCAAGTCTCACATGGCATGGTAAGCCCGGGATGTTGTGGCGGGAGCTGCTGCCTTTCCTTTCAGGCCAGAATGCTGACCCGCCTGACATTCTGATCATACACCTGGGGGGCAATGATTTGGGCCAGGTCACCGGCTTGTCGCTGAAACATGCGATTTGCGAGGACCTCGCCTACCTGCATTACGTCTGGCCCGCCACAACCCTTGTTTGGTCGGACATGGTCCCGCGCCATTCCTACAGAGGGGGTGTTGACCTCCTGGCCCTTGACCGTGCTAGACGCATGGTGAATAGGGCAGTGGCGCGTTTCCTTGTCTACAGGGCTTGGGGGAGGGTCAGTCGTCACCCCGCTATTAGCCTCCAAAGTTATGACTTGTATGCAGGGGATGGGGCCCATCTGTCGCGAGGAGGTGTGGACCTCCTGTTGGGTGATTGGCGAGCAGGCCTGTCGACCGAGCTGACGGTCTGGGGGGGGCGTCGAGCCTTCTTTGAAGCCCCTCCGTGTGGCGGGTAGCACTGGTAAGGTAAACATTATGACCCACAGGTATCCTGCAAGTTCGCAATTGACTGGAGAACACTAGACAGGCATAAGTTGGTTAAACGTTGTCCGGTCAACGATGAACTAGGCGACGGGGTGATGGCTATAGCTGGACAGCATGCATCACCCCGTGATTTTACGGATACGCGTCAGAGGGTGGGGTCATTAGTTAGATATTGACTACGGTCAACAATTTGTTTGTGGTCAACAAACAAATTGATACAAATGGATACATTGTAGCAATTGCCGTTGGCAATTTTGGGTGGTACCTTACCAGTGTTACTTCGGCCTGCTTGCCTTAAGAATTATGATTGGTCAATTACCAATAGAAATTTATAATTCGGACTAGGGCATGAATCAATAAATGTGGCCCAATGCCGTTATCCAATTTCATTGGTGTCTGAGTCCTTTATTGGGGGTGCGCCTGCAATGCAAGCGCAGCGCCAAAATGGCCGCCGCGCTCTTTGCGGGAGCCCCCCCCCACAGGACGAAGGCATCCGGGTAGTTAGGGGCATGGCCAGCTCCCTTATAAAAGGGGTGGCCATGAGGCAGCCGAGCTGCCATTTTGCGAAGCGACGGAGCGGAGAAGTTTTTCCCCTCCACCCCCTCCCTAGTTAACAGTGTGATATTTTGGTCGCTTCGGGGCCGGGTGGGAATTTTTGGCTGGGACCCATATTGGCTTCCGGGTCCTGGTTTTTTCGCCCATCCCACACTGTTGCTATGGTTTGACATAGGGGTTTTTCTGCTGCTGCTGTTGACTTTGGTCACATGGGCGGGTAGCACTGGTAAGGTAAACATTATGACCCACAGGTATCCGGCAAGTTCACAATTGACTGGACAACACTAGACAGGCATAAGTTGGTTAAACGTTGTCCGGTCAACGATGAACTAGGTGACGGGGTGATGGCTATAGCTAGACAGCATGCATCACCCCGTGATTTTACGGATACGCTTCAGAGGGTGGGGTCATTAGTTAGATATTGACTACGGTCAACAATTTGTTTGTGGTCAACAAACAAATTGATACAAATGGATACATTGTAGCAATTGCCGTTGTCAATTTTGGGTGGTACCTTACCAGTGTTACTTCGGCCTGCTTGCCTTAAGAATTATGATTGGTCAATTACCAATAGAAATTTATAATTCGGACTAGGGCATGAATCAATAAATGTGGCCCAATGCCGTTATCCACTTTCATTGGTGTCTGAGTCCTTTATTGGGGGGTGCGCCTGCAAAACACTTTCTGAAACAGATTTCAGTTGCTGGGTTTTCAGGATATTCTGTATATGTGTGTCTTTCAGGAAAGGTTGCAGCCAGAGATTGGATGTAACCTACAAAAGCTCCAGACTGTGCTTTCTTCCCAGTTATCTGTCATCAGTGATTAGACACTATTTAAACACTGAGACATTTTTCTATTATGTTGTTCTTGTGAATAAATTAGTAAAGGTAAAGGTTTCCCTTGCTCAAAAGCCAGTCGTATCTGACTCTAGGGTTCACTGCTTATGTGTTTCAAAGCCAAAGAGCCAGTCCTGTCTGCCTCCACAGACGTTTCCGTGGTCATGTGGCAGGCTTGACTAGACACCAAAGCGCACGGACCGAAGTGGTCCCTATTTATCTACTTGCTTTCAAACTGCTAAGTTGTCAGGAGCTGGGACAAAGACGGGAGCTCATTCCATCCTGTAGTACTCGGGAATCGAACTGCTGACCTTCCGCCTCCCAGTTAGGCTCCTAGTCAGTGGTGAATAAATTACACCACGGAAATAGTTGTGCTTACATGGTAGGCGCAGGTTGCATGTTGGACATGAATCTGGTTGAGCAGCCAACTGCGCAACCAGCACCTCTTCAGATCATAATGGCTGTTTCTGGTTTCATGCATGAAAAAATACAACAGGATACTGGCCTATGTACCTGTGGCTCAGGACAGAATCTTTGGTTTTATCCCAGAAAGCAATCGTCCTAGAGACTACTTTATAACCCAGGAAACTGTTGTGTGGAGTGCAGCTTTGATTTGCTGCATATCAGGAATCTTTTTTTCTTTAAACTGTGCTGTACTTAGTGTGTTTGGTGAGCAAATGGCCATACTGGTTAAAATAAATAAATACATATGACTTTGCCCAGTTTGCTTTGATCTCATCCCATATTGCAAATCTACAGATTAAATTGTTTCAAGTACTGTATTTCATTGATCAAAAGCAACCATTGAGACGTTTCCCATATTGGAATTTGGTCTCTAAACCAGAATTGTTTCCCCAGCCTCTTTCAAAGGTTTCAGGTTGATTAACGTTCCTCTTTAAATTGTCCTCTAAATGTTGTGCAGGTGATCATTGCTAAATGGCACCACATTTTTTTTTGCCGTATGCAACCAAGATAAGCCTCCTGCTGCTGCCCCTAAATACACAATATCTGCTCACCTGTGGAGGTGGCAGAGACAGCTAAAGCACCTGTGTTTATTGGAAATAGAGGTTGGAGCCACTCAGGGACAGTCCTTCAGTGGACAAGTTTGAGACAACGTCCAACAGCAACAGTGGCAAATGCCCCATTCAAGTGATATAGTGTGGGCTATATATATATATATAAAGAAAAATACACTTCTCACTAAAAGCAATGTAACAATGTTCAGTGTAACAGCAGAGCTTATGCAATTATGTGAAAAAAATCTAGTTTTGCCTAGATCTCACTCGCATCAAACACTTCATAGAGGCAAACATTTGTAAGGGATCAATGAATGTAATGAAATTATATTCACAAATTCAAGAGATTTCAAAGGACACTATATGCATTTGTGCTGCTATACTCATTTATCAGAGTTCAACCATCTGAAACATTCAAGGTACTACACTCTAGACCCGCAGGCCTGCTCACTGGAGTATGGCCCATTGGCCACCATCTGTCTAATGCACAGTTATCTCCACTTCAATCCTTCTGAAAACAGTAGGACTTAAAGTGTACTAAACTGAATTATGGTCTCTGTGTGGTAAGGTTGCTGAATTGTGGTGTGCCATTTCAAGGAATCTTCCTTTTGCATTTAATAAAAAACAATATTTTTACTCTTATGATGGTGGGGTATATTTGTACTTCACAGTATGTATGAATGTGCCAAAACTGGTTTCAAAGCTCATTCACACAGCATACTTGGGGGGGGGGGGTTGTCATGTCAAACAGTGAAACTATAGTTTCAATTTATTCCTTACTTGTCCTGTTACATATAATTAGGCCAGAACTTTTCTGTCCATTTCATATGAGGAAAACTGTAGAAATGAGTGTGGATAGATTTCCATCCCCAACGCGAAATAAAGAGGCAAGACATAATCTGCTGTAGTTAAAGGCTTGGACCATTTTTATTGAGATTTTCACACCCAGGACCTATGGTGGGGCTGGTAGTGCATAACCTGGCACCAGAGCAAGGGAAGCTAATCTCCTCGCTGGTCTGAATGGGTGAATCCCTAGCCCCCACTCAGTAATGCACACACTAGCCACTGGCAGGCCGGCTTTTTGGGAAGGCATCCATGAAACCATTTCCACTTCCCCTCCCCTGAGTGGATCTTGGTTGTACTGCATGTCTGCCTCATGGCGTTCCCTGCATCCCCACCGATTCACATGAATCCAGTGCAGGATACAGATTGTCAAAGACGCCCTGAGTGAATCACGACTGCCACCCTAACCCAGCACTACACACCAATGTATATGACCTAAAGTGAAATTCCGCACAGCAAATGCCACAATGCCCAGCAATACAGGAATGAGATAGACAAAAAATAGAGCCAGTATGGAGCTGGCCCCAAAGATTCCTATCCAGCCCCTATCAGTGACCCAATAGCATCCACTATTTGCAGTGTGGGCAGGTGGGAAGACTCCATGATTCAAGAGGCCAGCATGGGGGGGGGGGGGTGTTCCAGTTAAAAAAAAACCACACATACTGCCCCTCCGCAGTGATGACAAGCATCACCTCCTGCCATCCTCCTTTTTGCATTGGGGAGCAGAAATACTCCCCTTTGCCCAAGTCGTGCCTGACCTTGGAGATAAGTATATTTTGCCTCTTTTCATACAAGAAAAGTCTGGTACTATTCTTATTTAACCACCAATGTTATAAATGATTCGTACATATTTTAAAACAAATGAAAGAATTAAAACTTCTTTAAAGCTCACCAAAATTGTCTCCACAACCTCATGCACAGTACTTGCCATCTCAAAGCCATCTCTGTATCATATAAAAATATAATGCCTGATGTACAATTTGTCCCATGAGGAAAAAAAGTGCAGGAAGTCATTATAAGTCCATGATGGCGAACCTTGGCACTCCAGATGTTCTTGGACTTCAATTCCCAGGAGCCCAAGCACCCTGTGAATCCACATGAATGGATTTTCTGTGATTCATCCAGCCTACGCTGCCCTCGTTGCTCCCAAAAGCGGAAGTAAAACGTGTCCATATGGACGCATTTTACTTCCGCTTCTGGGAGTGATGAGCGCAGTGTGGGCCGGATGAATCACAGTAAATCCATACGGGTGTGTTTTACTTCCTCTTCCGGGAGTGATGAGAGCAGTGCGGGCTAGATGAATTACAGTAAATCCATTCTTGTGGATTCACAGGGTGCTTGGGCTTCTGGGAATTGAAGTCCAAGAACATCTGGAGTACCAAGGTTCACCATCATGGTTATAAGTCATGTTCTGCAGGTTTCAATGACTTTCAAACAGGCTGCCATAGCATCCAAAAACTGTAAATTGTGGAATGAAATTGTGTTATATAATATTTCCAGTGTGTACTATTTTGAGGGACTTAACATTTAAAAGGTTGCCCTTTCAGATCAGAATGCACTTTAGATACTGAATTAAGATCTCATTTGATGTTTGGTATGTATGAGGCCCTGCTCACCATGTTGTAGACAATACATGATAACCAGCTCTGCTTCTTCTGCTGACCCATGTGGAAAATCATGGGTATGACAATGACATTTTTGTTTTCACTTGAACAAAATCTATGTGAACAAGAACCAAACACTAAGGGATCTTTCTTTTATAGAGGGACTGCCAGGTCAACAAAATTCTGTTCTCTGAGTACTGGGCTCTTTCTACACGTGGAGAGCAATGATGTATGGGATGAAAGTATAGTACAGTGTGTAATATGTTTAAGGGCATTAATCTCAGATAACAACTGCAAGCCAATAAATCCAGGTGAATGAAATAATTAGGAGTCCTACATTCACTCCCATCTCAACTGAATTAATGTAGTTGCATTTTATATATTTTGTTAACCTGAAATAAAATATGTTTTCACCAACCATTTAAGAAAGAAAGGATGGAAAAGGACAAGCAAGGCAGGACTTGAGCATAGGACCAAGATGTTCTTTTTAACATTGATAACTCTGGAGGGTTTATGCACCACGTCAATATGAATCAGCTTTAATTATTATTGTACAAGTTCTTTTCATTAATAAGTGCCCACTGAAAAATTGGCTTGGATTCTTTTATTTCTTTTAAAGCTGACCAACTGTTTCCTACTTATATACTGATATTCAAATGCTGACAATTCAATAGACAGTTTTAGTCTAAACAAGGAAACTCTGATGATACAAAGGAATAGTTGTTTGTTTGCTTGTTTGCTTACACTTTCATTGGAGACTCCTGGGCATACAGTTTATTTCAACTAAAGTTTTCGATGACTGCAAAGAGTATTTGACAGCAAAGCTTCCCATATTAGATCCAGTGAAGAAACATTTGATGAGAAACATTAATTACGTGTACAAAGGCAGCTGAGATGTAAATAGCTAATTAGTCTCAAAAGGAAATTAAATTTAATTTCCTAAATGGCACTTGCTATCTGGCAATAGTTTCTTTAAATTAAACAAATTCTGATACATTATAGTTGATACTCTGGAATTTTAAAGAAACAATCAGATATGAAAGGTGGCCAAAGAAAAGAAAGGCTAACTGTGGTAAGGGGCATGGTGTGTCAACAACCTTTCTTGATCAATGCATGTATAGTATGTATATATTTTTGTTTACAATTAGCAAGTAAATGAACATGATGCATTTCAAGTCTCACTGGAAACTGTTTTCCTTTATCCAATGATACAGTCTTCATTTCAGACAAGGGTGGAGTGAACAGTTTGCTAGAGTCAATAACCCTGATGAACAATTAAACCCACTTTATACTGCTGATTTTGTTTGCTTTGTGCACTTCAGTTTTGTCACAGTTTCAAGAATCTGCTTGTTAAATTCATCATTAAATGGGGCTTGAGTGGGGAAGCCTGAAAATAATATTTTCAAGAAAAGAGAGAAATATTCCACCTTTGAGAACAGATGAGAGAAGATGGGGGAGGGAGAGATTGCTGAGGCTGATTAAAAGAATTCCATATACAAGAAATGAAAGTGTTGAAATAAATACTTCACTGGTTTATTTTCAAAAGCATTTAGAAGCATAGAATGGGTTTGTAGACAGACAACCATGAACAAAGTTCCCAATGAAGTTGTGTTGCGAATCCTCCTGAGGACTAAATGGAAAAGAAAAACCTGACCTGAAGAATAACTTCAGTTTGACTGAAGGTCAAGTGTCAGCCTAGAGAGCTGTAAGCATCATTAAAGAACACACAAGAAAAGCCTTTTAAAGTTATCTAATCAGTATTTAATATGAAGGTTTATGAGAGGTAGGTTTTGAGCCTCACCATATGCTAAAAAACCAAGAAAGTAAAGTCTCTGTCTCCAGGAAAAACTATGAAAGAATATATAAAAGTTATTTGCTTAAAGTGATTAACTTAATTTAAAGTGATTAACTTATTTTCTGTTGTGTCACTGAAGGATATCTGAATAGTACCTAGGAGTCCCAAAAATCTTTATTTCAGTCTAATTGTTTAGCACATTATTCACTAAGTTGCGATTAGTGACCAGGATATAAACAACAAGAGAATTTTAGCTAAAAACACAGTTGAAAATCATATTTTGATTGCATTACCAAATAAAACTTGTAATGAAAATTACATTTAATTGGTAATGCATTTGAGCACACTCAGCTAAGTAAAATTACAAATGAAACAAGGTCTTTGTGAACATCAGCAGTACCATTCAGGAAGACAGCTTTCATTTGACGGGTTGACTGCAAGCATGTCCAGCAAGAGAACACCTCCTTTGCATGTAAAAAGTACAAGGTGCAGTGGCCACACCGCTAGGTAAGATGTGAAAAGACTCCTTTCTGAAATCTTGGCAGATGGCTGTATAGAAGACCTAGATGAGCAGATGTCCTTTCTCAATTTAACACAGCTCCCTATTTTCTTTCATCTTAAGGAAGCACTTTGTTGGCAACAGTTAAGATAAAATGGTAACATCTATTCTTGAATCTACCTAAACAAAGCCTATTTTGGCACTGAATTTACTACTGTAATAGCATTTGCTAAGTGCAGTCTGGCTATGTCTGTGTTGTTTCTGAATTAGATTTTCCTGTTGAACTATTTTTGTGGTAGTTTTTTTTAAAAAAAACATTTATTCAACAGCACCCAGACTTCTAGGAGATTTTCAACTATTATCCCAAATTTATGATAGTTAGGTAGGCACTAATGGGAGTAAGAAATCTTTAGTTCCAATTTCCCCGCCCATGACTGTGCTGTTTTCTTGGCTGTGGGAATTTTCAGTAATTAAAGACTTCTTCCTCTCATTCTGTGGTTCTCATGGCTTCCTGATGACTAAAGGGATTGCGTGGCTTTTCTGAAAGCCTCTGGACAAAATCAGGAAATGTTAATTTTCTGAAAAATCACCCTGAAGACAATGTCACAGGCCTTATACAAGCTTTCAATCATCAAGACTTTGTCACCTCATAAAGATACCACTGTGTGAGAGAATGAAAGCGCGGTGCCAAAATGGCCACTGCGCTCTTTGCGGGGGCCCCCACCCGGACTCAGACATCCGGGTGAGTTAGGGGGCGTGACCACCCCTCTATAAAAGGGGTGGCCACGAGGCAGACGAGCTGCCATTTTGAAAATAGCGACGGAGAGGAGAAGTTTTCTCCATCGCTGTTTGTCCTGTAGTCTTCGGCTGTTTAGCCCTTGATCCTTTCCCAGCTGGGAAAGGAGGATTAGGGCATGCAGAGCCTTAGTTCGCTTGGCTACTGCATGCTTTGGTGCTAGGTTTTCGATCCCTGGAAAGGGATCCTACTTCTTCTTTCTCGGAAGACATGCCTCCCAAACGGAAGGCACCAGTGATGAAGCCGCAGCCAAGGGGGAGAACTTTTACTGGCCCTGCGCAGGACGGGGGACAGCCATCGGGTTGGAGGACCAGGGCTGCGCCCCCGCAGCACGGCACTGTGCCAGCCTTGCCCACCGATACCGGTGGGGCTACTCAGGCTGGCACTTGGCAGCCGGGCTTGGCTGGCCAGTCACAGGCCGGCCCCTCAGGGGCTTCAGCACTTGGCCCGCCGTTACCGGCCATGGGTCAGGGCAGCGGGGGAGGGCCTGGTGTGGATGCTCTACTAGCAAGTTTAGCAGTGCTGGAAGCATCCTTGGGTATTGCACAGCCTCCTGTGGAGGGGGGCGCTTCTCTTTCTGCCGGGGCCCCTTCGTTGGCACCGGCTACCTTGACGGCCGCCACGCTGCAACGGGCGGCCAGCCAGGTTGAGCTGCTTGAGATGCTCCGGCTGGCGCCTGCCGGTGTCTCGCAGCTCCCTGTTCGTCCAGATCTGCAGACTGGGAGTAATCAGGTGTGGCCCCAGAGCTCGATTCCGGTTGTGAGCTCTGACGCCCGCCGTGGGCCAGAACCCCCAGTGGGGGCGGCTCACGGGGGTGCACTTAGTGATTATCAGGTTCAATTTAGTGCACCTACATCACAGCCCACTTCCAGTGGTGAGGTTCAGTGGCCCTGGCCTCGTCAAGTTGAGGCGAGTGGGCATCAGTTACCAGCCTATCCCAGTGCCCCATGGTTTTAAAATGGCACCTCATTGAGGGCGGGGGTTTCCGCCCCTGGGGCAGTGCCGAGCATTGCAGGGGCTATCCAGGTCCCACTGCGTATGCCCTCTATACATAATGTGCCGGTGACGGCTTTGCCGACGGCTGGTTATTCCTTGCCCCTTGGTGATCATTTGTCCCAGGTCACGAGGGAGAAGATTTGGCGGGGGGAGTATGTGGATAGATTCTCCCTATTGAACCATGAGCCCACTAAGGAAGAGAGAGAGGGACAGGATGACAGAGAAAAGGAACTGTCTCGTCGTCGTAAGCCACCGCGCACCTGGGCCAACTGGTTGCCGGCATATCTTATTTATATGGCGGTATACCTTAGGGCCCGGCCTGATCTGGCCATTCCTATGGTCCAATACTTGGACAATATTTACAGGGCGATGGTTGATTTCCCTGGCCCATTGTGGTTGGCTTACGATGAGGAATTTAGAATGAGGGTGGCCCTACACCCGGAGATGAGATGGGATGAGCCCTGCCAAAAATTGTGGCTCTTGTACATGACCCCCACGCGTCCGGCGCCTGGGGATACGTACCATTGTGGCCATGCTGTGCAGCGAGCTGCTCCAACACAGGCTCCCCGCCAGCGGCGGGGCAGGGGGTTCCAGCCCGCTTGCTGTGTTGGAGCTTCTCAGCTAATGGCGTGTACAATAAGCGACAGTGCCGATATAAACATGAGTGTCCCTCTTGCGCTGGTCCCCACGCTGCCTCTGCGTGCCCACGGGCTGTGGGTCACAGGGCAGAGGTAGAGGTGGACAGGGAGCGGGCAGAGCTTCTGCTGCTGGAGCTAGCCAGTCAAAAGGCCCCCTCCCCAGTTAACGTGTATATGTTGGAGCGATGGCTCTCAACTTATCCAAGGAGGGAGGACGCGAGGTACCTCCTGGAGGGTTTCCAGTGGGGCTTTCGTATCCCATTCAAAGGGGTGCGGGGACCCCAAGATGCCCCCAATTTAATTTCCCTGAAGGGTAAGGAGGAGGTAGCTGCCCTGAGTATTGCCAAAGAAGTAGAGGCCAGGAGGGTAGCGGGCCCCTTTTCCGAACCACCTTTTCCTAACCTGAAGGTCTCCCCTCTGGGGCTAGTACCTAAAAAGACCCTGGGTGAATTCTGTTTAATCCACCATCTATCGTACCCGGCGGGTCAATGATGCTATTCCTGATGACCTTTGTTCGGTCAGGTATACGTCGTTTGACCAAGCCCTACAGATGGTGCGCTCTTGTGGTCCTGGTGCCCTCCTGGCAAAATGTGACATTAAATTGGCATTCTGATTACTGCCAGTGCACCCAGGGGACTTTGAGCTATTGGGTTTTGGATTCCAAGGGAAGTCCTATATAGACAAGGCCATGTCTTTTGGCTGCTCTATTTCGTGTTCGGCATTCGAATGTTTTAGCACTTTCCTTCAGTGGGCCTTTGTTCGCAGGTCCGGGTCTTGGTCTGTAGCCCATTACCTCGATGATTTTTTGTTCGGGGGTGAACGGGGCTCGGACACATGCACGCGTCTCCTCACTACATTTCAGACGCTAATGCTGGAACTGGGTGTCCCTTTAGCGCCCGAAAAGACCGAGGGCCCATCTACTATGCTCACATTTCTGGGTACTGAAGTTGACACGGTCGCACAGGCATCCTGGTTACCCATTGAGAAGGTCACCCGGATCTCCGCGATGATTTTGGCGTTGCTGGCCAAACGTAAAGTGTCACTTCGTGAGCTTCAGGTACTTCATGGCCATCTTAACTTTGCCTGCAGGGTGGTGACACCCGGCAGAGCATTTGCGCGGCGCCTATATGACACCATGTCTGGCCTGTTAAAGCACCACCACAGGGTCCGACTGACCAGGGGCATGCAGGCTGACCTTTTGGTTTGGCTTACATTCCTGCGGGAATTTAATGGGGTCTCTTTCTGGAGATCCAACCGCGCTCTTTGCGGGCCCCCACCCCCCACCCGGACTCAGACATCCGGGTGAGTTAGGGGGCGTGGCCACCCCTCTATAAAAGGGGTGGCCATGAGGCAGCCAAGCAGGCATTTTAGAAATAGCGACGGAGAGGAGAAGTTTTTCCCTCTACCCCCTCCCTAGTGAACAGTGTGATATTTTGGTCGCTTCAGGGCCGGGTGGGAATTATTGGCCTGAACCACGATTGGTCCTTGGTTTCTGGCTTTTTTGCCCATCCCACACTGTTGCTAGTGTTTGAGCAAAGGGGTTTCTTTGACTTTGGTCACTTTAGGTGGGTAGCACTGGTAAGGTAAAGATTTATGACCCATAGGTATCCGGCAGGTTCGCAATTGACTTGCCAACACTTAGACAGGTACAGGTGTAATAGCTTTGACCGGTCAACGACGAACCAGGCAAGGGGTGATGGCAGGAGCTTTTCAGCATGCATCACCCCGTGATTTGACGGATACATGTCATAGGGTGGGGTCAGTAGATAGTTTATTGACTCCGGTCAACAATTTGTTTGTGTCAACAAACAAATTGATACAAATGGATACATTGTAGCCAATTGCCATTGGCAATTTTGGGAGGAAGCTTACCAGTGTTACTGTGGCCTGCTTGCCTTAAGAATTACAATTGGATCAATACGCCAATTGAAAGTTATAATTCGGACTAGGGCATTATTCAATAAAAGTAGCCCAATGCCTTTATCTATATACCGGTGTCTGAGTCTTTCTTTGGGGGGTGCGCCTGCAAAGACCAAGGGGTTATGCCTTATCAGAGTTTGAATAAAAACATTTTAATTGAACAAGCTTATGTTTAACATGTTGTGGATTTGCACAACTATTTGCACAATGGTGCAATCAAGCACAACAGTGCTAATGTCCCCTCTGTATTTCTGGCTGCCATGTGGCATGAAAGGAGGAGGAGCTTTACTCCTTTCTGAAAGGAAAGAGAAAGGAATCAGCAGGGGACGCTCATGTGTTCCTGCTTGTGGGTCTGGGGATGGGACTTTAGGGCAGTTTTAATGCTTGTCCTGCCTAACTCAGGCCTTTTGGTGTCAGATCATGACAAGGAGTAATGGGCGCAAATGGTGTAGTACTCAACAGATGGAAAAAAACCGTTTGAAATGCTGACTGTTTTATCCCTAAAGATAATACGGAATGAGATGTGTCCAACTTGGTAAAGAGTTGATATAGTTTATTCTTCTTCACAAACAAAAGGCTCTATATATATACAAAAATTCCTCTATGGATGATTTTTCATAATGCTTGATAACAAAAATAATTCCTCTATGGGTAAGTATACATGACTCACTGATACAGCTATAATTTTCAAAATTGATACCAGTTATTTCGGCTTTTCGAATAACTTTTTCTTCTTCAGGAAATCTGCACACAAAAATAATTGTACATAAACATAATGATTAGCATGACAAAGTGATGGAGATGATGGTCACACATGAATACAGGTTATATAAATAGCGCTGCTATGCATCTAATGTATAACTACAGTACTATATGAAAAGAGGCAAGGGCTTACCAATGTGTAAAAAAGTCTCTTCACGTCGCAGCCTCGCCTCTGCTCAATCTATTAGGTGCGTATGGATGTTGATAATGGATGTGAGGCAGCTGCCTTTATGCTTAGTGAAAAGTAACTCACGTGTAACCAATTGTTGTAAACTCCCGAAGCCAACTACTGTAGCCACAAAAACTTATAACCTAGAGTGTTGCCTGTAGAAACGCTGCAAGATCGTGCTCCTGATTTAATCCTTTTGGATACATAGTATCAAAGAAGTGAATAAAAAATGCTTCCCGCTGTCTTAATCTTTTGTTGATATCACACCTCTCAAATAGCCTTGGTCTGACCATTTCTAGCGCTACAAAACGGAAATCCCTATCAGAGTGGCGTTTTTCCATATAATGAGTTACTAATGGTGCATCTGTCGCCTGGTGTCTAATTTTGGACCTGTGTTCTGAAATCTGCTGCCCCAGTGGCCGACTGGTAAGTCCCACATAACGCATCTGACAGGGGCATTCCCACATATAAATAACACATCTGCTGGCACAACTGGTGAGGGATCTCAAAGTGAAAGTTAATTGCTTCTTTCGAATATAAATGTCTTTGGTTTCCCAGCAAAACTGACACACTATACATGAATGACACTTGTAGTGTCCTATTGGAGATTATGGGTCTTGCGGGGGTGGGGGCACCCTCAACTTTCTTCTTATGGATTTTAGGGATGAGATGAAATATGGGGGTTGTTGGATATTCATTATATAAGAACCTCGCAGTCTTCTGCGTAATATATCCTAGAGCGATGCCCTCATATACCACCGTTTTAATAATGTTCATTACATGATGGGTAGGGTCATGACTAATATATTGATATGAAGACTCATCTCCCAACTGCCTGGCAGCCTCCACTGTATAATCTGAGGTATCTAACATGACTATTCCTCCACCCTTATCCGCCTGCTTTATAACAATGGAAGTATCTTGAGCTAAGTTTTTTAGAATTGCGTGTTCCTCCTATTGGGAGGCATTGTATACTAATATCCCCCTCGAGGAGGCTAGAACGATAGTTCAGGACAAGTTACACACCAGAGATTCGCTGCTCCCCCCGTCCCATTTCTTAATAGATTTATTGGACATAATATTCGAACATAACTATTTCAGAGTTGAAAAGTCCTATTACATGCAGATTAAGGGCGGGCCATGGGGAGCCCCCTGGCCCCCTCAGTGGCTAATATGTAGTTGAACAATTTTGAAAGTCAACACATGCCTCCAATCCTTTCCTATCGCACATTATCCACTATGGCAGATTCATAGATGACCTATTTTTCATTCTCGATTCTCAGGATATTGTTACCGAATTTGTACAATGGATTAACTCCATCGACAGTAAATTGCGGTTCACTCCTCACTTTGATACCGCCTCCATTCCATTTTTGGATGTAGAGGTTTACATTTCTGAATCTAGAAGAATAGCGGTTAGGCTATATAGTCACATGAATATTTACCCAAGAAAGGTTTGACACATGCATAGAATTCTGTATATTCTGACTCCAGATAACTTTCAAATGTTAAGAGAGAACAAGTAACTTTAGAAACTATATGAATTGGGGAGATTGAGACTTTTAATGCCATAACTTACTTCTCAACTTTTTAATGCTTTTTAAATGCATTCTTGGTAAACAAAATTCATACCTGCAAAGTTAATTATATCTTAGCAGGATGCTGCAAAATTAAAGGCTTCAAGTGCTCAATTTCATATTCTTGCTCTTCTTATTGTGATTACATTTTACAAGCTTTTCTAATCAGTAATAACATCCAAATATATCAGAAAGAAAATTGAGTGAACTTTATCTATAACATCTGGCTAGCGCTGCTCTAACAGTATAAGCTAGCTGCAGACATGTGTACAAGAGAGTCTTCAGCTTTTTAGGAAAACAATATACTTTAATTCCTTTTTGAAAAAAATAATACAAAGACAAAGAAAGAAATTCCTTTTTCTTTGGATGAAATAGGACCTGAACTATCTCAGAAATAGTAACTATTCTAAATGACTGATTTTCTGCTCTTGACACTTATTAAAATATGATGTAGACTTAGTTGTTCATAACAGAAAACCACTTCTTTTCCAAGGAAAAGCATTCACATTCAGCTGAAAATAACTTGCCAGTTAGATGATCCATTCCTATGATACACTGTTTGAGCAGTAATAAACCTTTTCATGACTCATGGATCCTCATTTTGCTTCAAAATGATACCTTTTTCTGTGTAAAAGCACACGTAAACATGCTTATTCATTGATGATTAGCTTGACAGCTTGTCCAGACAATGGCAGATTGCTTCTCAAAGTTGCTGAAATCTCTGCCATTTCTAAGTATATAGACCAAAACAGACTTTTGAGAACTAATATATTTCATCTCTGTTCTTTGACAGGGAGAATTACTGGGTGGAATGTTTAGTTCCAGGTGAATTTCTCTCACAAATATAAAATATTAGAGGTAGGTCAGGTCACTTAGTGCACATTGGATTACTGAGTACTTTTCGAAAGTCTTTCAATTTTCAAAACTCAGCAGCCTGACCCTCTATCCAGCTTGTCTCTTGAATGCAATTCACTTTTAAATCTGTGAGTTCTATTTACTTTGACATAGCTATATATTGCCAGAAGAAGGGTGCTTTTTCTTATCTGTAAAGAACTCACACTGGCGGAAAGTATTTTTTCCCCATAGCACGTATTCAATGAATATATTTTACCTCAAATTATTGAAGCTGCAATCCCGTGCACATGTTCCTCAGAGTAAACTTCACTGAACATCATGGGATTTACTGTATAATAAATGTGCCCAGGAGTATGGTTTTAGGCACCTGGTATTGGGGAAGGGGCGACAAATCTGTTATGAGGCCATAGCATTTTTTTTAAATGCTGTTCTCAAGAAGGAAAGGACCATATTGTATCTGCCTATAGATACAGATCATATACTATATATGCAGGTGGTAAAGATATTGAACCTTTTGCCAGAAGAAAAAGGAAAGGCAAGAAGAGAGGTAGCAATCCTATAGGAAAAATACAAACATGGCTTAATAAAAAGAGATCCATAGTGTTTTTAATGGTTTAAGTGCTCAAAAACCTGGCCATGAAACTTTGTGACGAAGTGGACAGAATGAGGAATCAAAAGATATGGGTTCAAATCCCCATTTTCTTAAGGAAACTCACTGTGATGCGGCAATGATAAATCTTCTTGTTGTTGTGCCATATCCAAATCCAAATATAGGCAATCATCATGGTGATCAGCCATGAAGACAGTCCTGAGAATATGATGCAGTGGCCTTTCATCTGCCTTCCACATCACAGCATGACACCCATACACACAAAGTCCTCCTCACCTCAGGATAGTATTAATAAAGTTGCTGCCCTTCATCAAGATGGATTCAAGTGGGATTTAAGTGGGATTTAATCATCCTTCCCTGTGGATTTTGGCACCCAAGATTGTTAGTCCTCAGAGTTGTCAGATTAGTTAATTGCCGCCTGACATTCGGCGTTGAGTCACTGGCAGTATTGTCTACTCTGCTATCATAGCAAGATAACCTGGCCAGACACAATGATAAAACTACAACTTAAATACTTAAGATACCTTGGAAACCCTATCAGGGTCATCATAAGTTGGACATGACTTGACAGCACATAACAACAGCTTTTGTAGAAATGGGACACCTGTGTTAATCAGATTTACAAAGCCAGGAGATATTCCATAAAACATGAAGTAGAATGGTTCAATACTTGTACATCCATGCACAAAAAAGGGTTATCTCTGAATTTCTGACAAAGATGGTTTAAAGGAAGGATAGGCAAAATGGGGCTCACAAGCCCCAAGAGGGCCCTGGCACCCAACTGTAGCCTTTCTGGACAGGGGGGAAATTTACTCCTCTAAGCCATTTCAGTTCAAAAACTTTTTGTTTTTGTTTTTAAACAAATCAAAGAAATGTACTCCCTTCCAGAGTGTGCTAGTTAAATGCTTTAAAAATAAAAGTCGAATAGTTTAAATTAATAAATTGGGTGTGGATGAGCTGTCGAGGCTGTAGAGAGGGCAGGAAAGTTTAAACAATGAAACAAAGCATAACAAAACTTAATTGATCCCTCTTGGATTAATATTTTTTCACGTTTTCTTCCAATCAGATACTGTGTTCAGATACTGCTTCTTCCCACATTCTTCCCACCATGTAAGGAAGATCCAGTAAACAGCTGAGATAATGTTGCTGAAGTAACTTGCTTCTAGTCAAAAGTAAAAAGGCAGAGCGACACACCCAAAGCAACAGATTGAAAGTAGCAAAGTGTATGTTTAATATCATTAAGAAGGTGCTCGAATAGGTTTTGTATTATCTATATTCTTAGTTGTCAGTAGCTAAGCTGTGCTGTTGTACGTATGACAAAAGTTATATCAGATATATCTAAACATATATACATACATATATACATGTACACGCACAACAATCCCTCGTAAGGAGCTTGCAGAGGATCCAAATTATTCCCAGACAAAGATCCCCAAAATTCGTGTTCACAGTACTTGTACTACTCGGTGGTAAAATTAAGTCCGGCAGTTCTAAAAAGGTCTGCGGGATATTTGTGTGTATCAGCTACAGAAGCTGTCTGTGACGTTAACATTGAGAGTAGTACGGATCAAATCCAGCTGCAGATCTCCATCATGCGGGGTGCACTCACATGGTAGACAACGGTTTTGATGCCCCTCCGGTAAGCAGACATTTCAAATGACTTCCTCAAGAGTCTAAAAGGTGTTCATAGCGCGCATAAGAACCTCTATGATGCTTCCTCCTATTGTGTAAAGTCAATTGAAACTATTTTGATAGTCTACATTTGTTTTCTTTGTCCACATTTTAATCATACAAATCATGTTGGGGGGAGATGGAACAAGTACACCAGAGCAACAGCTCAGCAATCTTTCCTTTCTGGTTTTCCATCTGTAATACAACAAAATGTGCAACATTTAACTTGACTTGACAAAATGAAGGAGCTCAATGGATTTCTTCTTCTTTTGTGTCTAGGTCAAACTTTGAACTGCCAAAATAAAGCCACGTTCTGGCTTTGCTTTTGGCCAAATTTAAATCTTCATTGGTACATGTTTCTGGTAGTAACCGGCAGACCAGTAAATGAGCCGGATTCTGTGTCTCTCCATAGACACACAGTGTGTTGTTGTCTGTCAGCTGCCCCAGTTGAGCATGTTGGTTTTGCATTTAGGGACTCCAACCTTTAGCCTATTTAAGGCTCTCCAAGTGATGTAGGGGAGGTTGAGATACTCATCTATATCCTCCTTTAATGATATTACTTGCTCAGTGAGCAGCACAATAGATGGATGGCTAGGCAAGCAGGCTTGCTTGTGCAAATGTCTGCTTGGGTCATGCAAATCACTATGACTCTAGCTACAGGCAAATCATATTTCTACAGAAGGCAATCAGAAATCTTACTTCATGGATGTTTTTTTTTTTAAGCCAAAACCAAGACAAGAAGCAAAAGGGAATTCTGTTAATTACAATAGAGTCATTCATTAATGTTGATGTGCTGTTGAACAGAAAGAATAATTTTATACATGAATCAGATAATGTACATTTTTAAAAATAAAAATAGATCTACAACTCACCTTTCCTCAGATGTCTTTGTCATGTAATTTCTGAGATCATCAAAACTCATCACATGAGGCAGCAGCAATGTAGAATGCAAGCGCGGCGCCAAAATGGCCGCCGCGCCCTTTGCGGGCCCCCCCCCACAGGACAGAGAATCCGGGTAGTTAGGGGCGTGGCCAGCTCCCTTATAAAAGGGGTGGCCACGAGGCAGCCGCGCTGCCATTTTGCCTCAGCGACGGAGCGGAGAAGTTTTTTCCCCTGCGCCTCCGTCGCTCGTTGGTATTGCCGGGAAGCCTTTTGGGTCGATTTTGCTTAGCTAGCTTCCCTTTTTTGCTCGAGATGCCTTCCAAAAAGAAGGCTGCTGCGAATTCAGCCCGGGCTGTTAGGAGGCGCAACCCAGGTCGGAGGACCGTGGTGCCGCCTCCTCAACAGCCACCTTTGCCATCCCCGGCCGGGGCTACTGGCTTGGGGTCTATCGCCCCTTGGCCCGTTCAGAGTGCGGGCGCGGAGGGCGCTCCGGCCCGCGGCCCGCGAGCGGTGGACACCGCTCCTCCTTCCGCCCAACCTGTTGGGCCGACTACTTTTGGGCCGCAGCCTCTCCCGGGGCCCTCTAGCCTTGGGGGGTGGCCCGGTGCCCCGCCTTGGCAGGTTTCCTCACCAGCCCTACCGGGCTTCGGCCCTGGCCAATGGCCATATATGGGCCATGGGGTGCAGGGCACTGTCCCCATGCAAGGGTCAGGTGGGCCGGCCGGCTCTTTACCCATGGTTAATGTAGACACCTTACTGGCCCGTATTGCGGCCTTAGAGGAGTCTTTGGCCCGGGCCAGTCAGGCAGGTGCCCCTTTCGGGGTACCTTTTGAGGCGCTATCGGCAGCAGGACAACGGCCGGCGGGGAGGGTTGAGCTGCTGCGGGCGGGTGGCGCGGCTCCGGCCACTGCCTCGCAGCTCCCCAGCCAGCAACCTGGCGCGGGTCAAGCCCCGGTGATGAGCTCTACATCGGTCGTGAGCTCCGACGCCCCCAGTGGGCCGGAACCCCCGTTGGGGGCGGCCCGCGGGGGTGCAGCATGTGAGTATATGGTGCAAACGAGTACATCCACACACATTCCCAATATAGGGGGGACCTTTCAGTGGCCTTGGCCTCGCGCGGGTGGTGCAGGGGCTACGCCGCTGGCGACCCACCCGGCGACAACTACTGCCACCATGCCCGCTGGGGTGGGCCTTGGTTCTTACACTGCTGGGAACGTACTTGGGGTGGCAGGGTTAACTCAGGCCCCTTTGGGTAGGCCAGCTATCCCCTTTTCGGCTTTGCCGACGGCAGGGTATTCCTTGCCATTGGGTGATCACTTGGCTCAGGCTACCAGAGAAAAGATATGGCGAGGGGAGTACGTGGATATCTTCTCACTCCTGAACAGAGAGCCCACTAAGGAAGAAAGGGAGGGTCAGGATGAGAAGGACAAGGAGCAGGCACGCCGCCGTAAGCCGCCGCGTACCTGGGCTAACTGGCTCCCCGCTTATTTGATATACATGGCGGTGTATTTGAGGGCGCGGCCGGATCTAGCTATTCCCATGGTCCAATATTTGGACAACATATACAGGGCGATGGTGGATTTCCCGGGCCCCTCATGGCTAGCATATGATGAGGAATTCCGTATGAGGATTCCCCTGCACCCCGAGATGAGATGGGATGAGCCGTGCCAGAGACTGTGGCTCTTGTATATGACACCCACACGTCCTGCCCCGGGGGATAGATACCATTGTGGACATGCGGTCCAGCGAGCAGCTCCAGCGCAGGTTACCCGCCAAATGGCGGGGCAGGGGGTTCCAGCCCGCCTGCTGTGCTGGACTTTCTCGTCCAATGGTTCCTGCAGTCGGAAGAACTGCAGGTATAAGCACGAGTGTCCCACATGTTCTGGTCCCCATGCAGCCTCTGCTTGTCCCAAGCCTGGGGGGGTGCGAGGCAGAGGGAGGGGTGGACAGTGGGCTGGCAAGCCTGCCACGGATGGAACTAGTTCTCCGAAAGGCCCCCTCCCCAATTAAGGTGGACATGCTGGAGCGCTGGCTCGCATCGTACCCAAGGGGAGAGGACAGGGAGTATCTCATCCAAGGTTTTAAGCAGGGATTTCGTATCCCTTTTATGGGTGATAGATCCCCTCAGGATGCTCCCAACCTTTTATCCCTCAGAGGAAGGGAGGAGGTAGCCGAGGCCAGCATTAAAAAGGAGTTAGACGCGGGCAGGGTCGCCGGACCTTTTCCCGCACCCCCTTTTCCCAACCTTAAGGTTTCACCATTGGGTTTGGTTCCTAAAAAGTCCCTAGGTGAGTTTCGCCTTATTCATCATTTGTCCTACCCAGCCGGCCGATCGGTCAACGATGCGATACCTGATGACCTTTGTTCGGTCAGGTATACATCGTTCGACCATGCGCTGCGCATGGTGCGCTCGTGTGGCCCGGGTGCCTTGCTGGCCAAGTGCGACATTAAGTCAGCTTTTCGCCTCTTGCCAGTGCACCCGGGCGACTTTGAATTGCTGGGTTTTAAGTTTAGAGGGGAGTATTATTTTGATAAGGCCATGCCTTTTGGCTGCTCCATATCATGCTCGGCTTTCGAGCGTTTTAGTACCTTCCTAGAGTGGGCTTTCGTCCGCAGGTCAGGGTCCCGGTCTGTAGCCCATTACCTGGATGACTTTTTATTCGGGGGTGAACGGGGCTGGGACACGTGTGCACGTCTCCTCAATACATTTCAGACGCTAATGCAGGAACTGGGTGTCCCTTTAGCGCCCGAAAAGACCGAGGGCCCGTCGACCAAACTAGTATTCCTGGGGGTTGAGATTGATACAGTAGTACAGGCTTCTAGGTTACCGGGTGATAAGGTGTCCAGGATAGTGACCCTTATCTCGGAATTGCTGGCTAAGCGTAAGGCATTCCTGAGGGAACTGCAGGTGCTACATGGGCACCTCAATTTTGCCTGCAGGGTGGTCGCACCGGGCAGGGCTTTCGCCCGGCGCTTATGCGACGCCATGGCAGGGTTATCCAGGCCCCACCACAGAGTCAGGCTTACCCGGGGTATCAGGGCAGACATGTTTGTCTGGTTGCAATTCCTGAGGGAGTTTAATGGGGTCTCATTTTGGAGGTCTGACCTCCTGGCATCCCCCAATTTCCAGATCCAGTCTGATGCCTCAGGATCCCTGGGTTATGGGATGTACTTCAATGGGAAGTGGGCCTATGGTGGGTGGCCACCGGCATGGGCAGGCACAGGTCGCCTGCGGGATCTCACATACCTGGAATTTTTTCCCATTCTGGGGGCTTTGATGCTATGGGGCGAACAGTGGGCTAATTCGGTGGTGCATTTCTGGTGCGACAATGCTGCCGTTGTGCATATTGTCAATGCACAGACTTCTAAATCGCCCAGGGTCATGGATCTAGTGCGCCATTTTGTGCTGCGCTGTCTGCGCCTCAACGTCTTGTTCAGGGCCAGGCATGTCCCAGGGGTTAATAACGATATTGCTGACGCTTTGTCCCGCCTGCAGATCTCCCGGTTCCGCGCCTTGGCCCCGGATGCGGAGGAATTTCCCTCGCCACTCCCGGACGAGATGTGGACTATTGGCAAGGAGAGGTGAACCGGGCGATTGGCCTGTCACTAGCGCCACGCACGCGTAAGGCGTATCAACAAGCATTCAATTTGTATAGGGCTTTTGCTACTCGATTTCAATGGCCAGAGACCTGGCCCATCCTGGTGGACCATGTTCTGCGGTTCATGGTTCACCTGCATGCACAGGGCCTTGCACCTCGCACCATAGCATCCAAGCTCTCGGCGTTGGCTTTTATGGCCAAAGTAGGGGGTCATGTGGATACCACCTCTGACTTCCGTGTGAGACACGTTTTGGAGGGGTGGGTGCGCGAGCGCGGGCGTTGCCCGGATGACCGGCACCCTATTTCCCCAGGGGTTCTTACCCAGTTGGCCCGGGGCTGGCCAGGCCTCTGTTTTGATCATTATGAGGCAGCCCTTTTTCATGCAGCCACAACGGTGGCATTTTTTGGAGCGCTCCGCATCAGCGAACTCGTGATGCTGTCTAAGGCGGATGCAAGTGGTAGGGCACTGGAACTCGGAGATGTATATGTTGCCAAAGACTGGGCCCAGTTGAGGATTCGCTCCTCCAAAACAGATCAGCATGGCGTAGGCAGTGGAGTAAGACTGCTACGGTGTTCTTTGGCAGACATCTGTCCAGTTGGTGCCCTACAGGAATACCTGGCACTGCGTGGCTGGCACCACGGCCCGTTTTTCTGTCACCAAGATGGGTCTCCCCTTACTAAATTTCAGTTTTGGAAGGTGACAGCCAGAGCCCTCACCAGGGTGGGACTACCAGGTGCCCGTTATGGCACACATTCGTTCCGTATTGGCGCAGCCTCTACAGCAGCTGCTTTTGGGTACTCTGGGGCTGACATACGTAGCATGGGGAGGTGGGGCTCACAATGTTTTCAGTTTTATGTGCGCCCACTCCCGCCATGAGTACCAATCCAGTCACCTTACCTTCCTTTTTCTCAATTTTCTTACAGACCCTGGGTGTCGTATTACACCGGTGACAGTATGGCTGGTGGGCCACAGCTATGTGCTCAGGGCAGCGCGTTACGCTGCGGCGACAGAGTGGGGACCCCGACTGGGACTGGGTAACCACGCCAGTCTCTCATGGCACGGTAAGCCTGGGATGTTATGGCGGGAGCTGCGGCCTTTCCTTTTTTCTGGCCTGGGGGCTGACCCGCCTGACATTCTAATCATCCACTTGGGGGGCAATGATTTGGGCCAGGTCACCGGCTTATCGCTCAAGCATGCGATTTGCGAGGACCTCGCCTACTTGCATTATGTCTGGCCTGCCACAGCCCTGGTTTGGTCGGACATTGTTCCGCGCCACTCTTACAGAGGGGGCGTTAACCTCCTGGCCCTTGACCGAGCTAGGCGCGCGGTCAATAAGGCAGTGGCACGGTTTCTCACCACCAGGGCTTGGGGACGGGTTAGTCATCACCCCGATATTAGTCTACAAAATTGTGACTTGTATGCAGGGGATGGGGTCCATCTGTCGCGAGGAGGTATGGACCTCCTGTTGGGTGACTGGCGAGCAGGCCTGTTGACCGAGCTGACGGTCTGGGGGGGGGCGTCAGGTCTTCTGTGAAGCCCCTCCGTGTGGCGGGTAGCACTGGTAAGGTAAACAGTATGACCCACAAGTATCCGGCAGGTTCGCAATTGACTGGACAACACTAGACAGGAATAAAGTAGTTAAACGTTGTCCGGTCAATGACGAATCAGGCGATGGGGTGATGATGATTGCTAACCAGCATGCATCACCCCTGTGATTTCACGGATACGCGTCAGAGGGTGGGGTCATGAGTTAGTTATTGACTACGGTCAACAATTTGTTTGTTGTTAACAAACAAATTGATACAATTTGATACATTGTAACCAATTGCCGTTGGCAATTTTGGGGTGGTACCTTACCAGTGTTACTTCGGCCTGCTTGCCTTAGGAATTATGATTGGTCGTTTTACCAATACAAATTTATAATTCGGACTAGGGCATTGAATCAATAAATGTGGCCCTTTGCTGTTATCCACTTTCAATGTTGTCTGTGTCCGTTATTGGGGGGGGTGCGCCTGCAATGCAAGCGCGGCGCCAAAATGGCCGCCGCGCCCTTTGCGGGCCCCCCCCCACAGGACAGAGAATCCGGGTAGTTAGGGGCGTGGCCAGCTCCCTTATAAAAGGGGTGGCCACGAGGCAGCCGCGCTGCCATTTTGCCTCAGCGACGGAGCGGAGAAGTTTTTTCCCCTCCACCCCCTCCCTAGTTAACAGTGTGATTATGGTCGCTTCGGGGCCGGGTGGGAATTTTTGGTTGGGACCCATATTGGCTTCGGGTCCTGGCTTTTTTGCCCATCCCACACTGTTGCTATGGTTTGATATAGGGGTCTTTCTTCGTTCCTACTGTTGACTTTGGTCACATGGGCGGGTAGCACCGGTAAGGTAAACAGTATGACCCACAAGTATCCGGCAGGTTCGCAATTGACTGGACAACACTAGACAGGAATAAAGTAGTTAAACGTTGTCCGGTCAACGACGAATCAGGCGATGGGGTGATGATGATTGCTAACCAGCATGCATCACCCCTGTGATTTCACGGATACGCGTCAGAGGGTGGGGTCATGAGTTAGTTATTGACTACGGTCAACAATTTGTTTGTTGTTAACAAACAAATTGATACAATTTGATACATTGTAACCAATTGCCGTTGGCAATTTTGGGGTGGTACCTTACCAGTGTTACTTCGGCCTGCTTGCCTTAGGAATTATGATTGGTCGTTTTACCAATACAAATTTATAATTCGGACTAGGGCATTGAATCAATAAATGTGGCCCTTTGCTGTTATCCACTTTCAATGTTGTCTGTGTCCGTTATTGGGGGGGTGCGCCTGCAAAGGATTACAGGGGGGAAAAATATTTGGGAAAGTGACATTTAAAAACTAAACCTGTCAATGAGTCACATTGCAGTTTTTGTTTCAGATCCCCTGAGGATTCCACTCATATTTTTTTACACTGAGACAGAAAGCAAAAATTAGATTTTTATTTTATTTTTTGGGGCAGACAACATATTTCCCTAGGAATCAAGTTGCAATGGAAAATAAATTGGATCAGTATCACTGTTTATGCTGATTTTTACTAAGATACATCCTGATAATAGAGAGGATCTGTGTTTATCCTCCACAATGTATATAATAACTAAATCTGTCAAAAGTGAGTCCAGAAAAACAAGCATACCTACTCAGTTGTTTTTCAAAATATAGTCATGATTACCTGAACATCTAGGGGCTGTGGGACAAAAAGAGGTTATAGGAGAAAAAGAGATGTTTAGAACATCTTTAAAATGGAATGGTTAAACAAAAGTCACTAGCAATCCCAAATATATTGAGAAGAAAATAATTTCTTCTTTTGAGCTTGGCCAATACATCTGAGAACTGTAGAAACAATAATGCTAGCCTGTGCCAAAGAGTAGTGGAGGTTATTGAATATTTGATAGCCCTGTAATAACTTTCTCCTTGTAAGCAAACCTGAGGCTGACATACAATTTCTTTGGGATATTGGAAACCCTGCAAAACTCAGGGCCAGGGTACATAACAGCCAGAAACAATGGCATGAGGACAGTGCAGTAGGCCTAACACAGGGGTTGGCAAGCTTTTTAAGTCATGAGCTGGGTCATGCTCTCTCCAACAGTTGAGGAGCAGGACTGGTGGTCCCCCCACCACCACAAAGGCATTTATGACAGCCATAAACATGTCCACGGCTGCCGTAAACACCGCCACTTCTGGTGACTGTGGTGGCAGTGGCGGTTAGAGTGAGGTTAGGTACCTGATGATTTGGTGCTGGGGACCAGATTCAGCCTGCAGGCTGTAGGTTGCCAACCCCTGGGCTAACATATAAAAGAAGGGTAGATTACAAGACCTACCATGGATGCTTGAAATGCTGATATATTATAGTGTAGTCTCTGGTTTCCTCTAGTGATACGTTCTGTCAATGCACCTTGGAAATATGTGTCCATTATGTATTTCTATGATTTTACATAAGAATATAAGAACAGCCTTGCTGGAACAGACCACAGCCCATCCAGTCCAGCATTCTGTCTCACACAGTGGCTCACCATTTCCTTCAGGGTATTCCCAAGCAGATGCCTTCACCTGCTTAGGATTCCCTGGAAATGATAGTGAGAGATATCCTGCCTATCTCTCCAACCCGGAGGTTGTCCTTAAGTATCCATAATTATAGCCATTGATACTCTTGTCCTCCATGAACTTGTCTAATCCTTTCTTAAAGCTGTCAAGACTGACAGCTGTCACCACTTCTTCTGGCAGGGAGTTCCATAGGCCAGTGATCCTCTGGGTGAAAAAGTACTTTCTCTTATTTGTTTGAGAACTAGTACCCAAAAGTTTCTTGGAGTGTCCCCTAGTTCTAGTGTTATGCGATAGGGAAAACAGTTTTTCCTTATCTACTTTGTCCACACCGTGCATGATTTTATAAACTTCAATCAGGTCACCTCTTAGACGTCGTCGTTCAAGAGTGAAGAGGCCCAACCGTTGCAGCCTCAGATGGTAAGGAAGGTGTTCCAGTCCCCTAATCATTCTGGTTGCCCTCCTCTGCACTTTTTCCAACTCCATAATATCCTTCTGGAGGTATGGCGACCAGAACTGTACACAGTATTCCAGATGGGGCCTCACCATAGATTTATAAAGAGGCAAAATGACACTTGCTGACTTATTTTCTATACCCTTCCTAATGATCCCTAGCATTGAGTTTGCTTTTTTCACTGCTGAGGCACACTGGGTTGACACCTTCATTGAGTTGTCCACCAGGACACCAAGGTCCCTTTCCTGGTTTGTCGCAGAGAGTTCAGACCCCATCAGTTTATAAATGTAATTGGGGTTCTTTGCCCCAACATGCATCACTCTGCACTTACTAATTTGAAACTCATTTCCCACTGTTTTGCCCACTCCCCCAGTGTCAAGAGATCCCTCTGGAGCTCCTCACAATCTCTCACAGTTTTCACTACCCTGTATAATTTAGTGTCGTCAGCAAATTTGGCTACCTTGCTTTTTACTCCTACCTCTAGATCATTTATGAAGAGGTTGAAAAGCAGGGGTCCCAGTACTGAACCTTGGGGGACCCCACTCTTGACTTCCCTCCACTTGGAGAAGTGTCCATTTAGTGCTACCCTCTGTTTCCTGTCCCTTAGCCAGTTGCTGATCCAGGACAAGACCTGTCCCTTTATTCCATGACTGGTAAGTTTATTCAAGAGCCTTTGGTGTGGGACCTTGTCAAAAGCCTTCTGAAAGTCCAGATAAACAAGGTCAACTGGATCCCCCTTATCCACATGCTTGTTGACACTCTCAAAAAATTCCAACAGATTAGTGAGGCATGATTTGCCCTTGCAAAAGCCATGTTGGCTCTCCTTTAGCAGCGCCTTCTCTTCTATGTGCCTATTAATTCTAACTTTTAGGATGGTTTCACTTTACCTGGGACACATGTCAAACTGACAGGTCGGTAATTTCCTGGATCACCCCTGGATCCTTTTTTGAAAATTGGTGTTACATTCACTACCTTCCAGTCATCAGGCACAAAGCCTGATTTGAGGGAAAGATTATATATTTTGGCTAGGAGATCAGCAATTTCATCTTTAAATTCCCTGAGAACTCGTGGATGGATGCCATCTGGTCCTGGTGATTTGTTAGTGTTTAGTTTAACAAGACATGCAAGGACCTCCTCCCTGGTTATTTCTATCTGGCTTAATTCTTCGGTTTCCCTCCCTACGAAGATAGGCTCTGTTTTGGGCATGTGGCCTCTGTCTTCTTCAGTGAATACTGAAGCAAAGAATTCATTGAGTCTCTCTGCAATCTCTGTTTCCTCTTTAATAACCCCTTGCCTTCCATTGTCATCTAATGGTCCAATGGCCTTCCTAGTTGGGTTCGTACCTCTAATGTACTTAAAGAAGTCTTTGTTATTTCTCTGAGTATTTTTAGCTATACACTCCTCAAAGTCTTGCTTTGCTTTCCTGATTGTTGCCTTGCATTTGTTCTGCCAGAATTTATGTTTCTGCCTGCTGTCCTCATTCGGACAAGCCTTCCATCTTCTAAATGAGCTTTTCTTGCTCTTGATCACTTCCCGAACAGCTCCTGTAAGCCACATCGGAGTCCTCTTGGACCTGGCAGTGCCCTTTTTCCTTTTGGGCATGCATTCCAATTGAGCCTCTGTTATTGTTTTTGTAAACAGCCTCCATGCCTCTTGGAGTGTTTGGACTCTCTCAATTTTCCCTTTCAGCTTCTTTTTTACTAGTTTCCTCAACTTTGGGAAATTTCCTTTTTGAAAATTTAAGGTCTCTGTGTTAGATTTTATCAGTGACTTGCGGTCTATGATCAAGTTAAACATAATTGAGTTGTGGTCACTGTTCCCTATTGGATCAGTCACATTAACATCTTGCACCAGATCCTGAGTATTACTCAGGATCAAGTCAAGGATTCTTGTACCTCTAGTTGGGTCTTCAACCATCTGTCCCAGGGAACAATCATTTAGCATATCTAGGATCTTTATCTCTTTATCGTGTGCTGAACAACAGTTCACCCAGTCTATGTGAGGGTAATTGAAGTCCCCCATTATAACCAGGCTTCCCTTCTTGGATGCCTCCTTTACAACATTCTCCAACTGCCAGTCTCCCTCAAGAGTTTGGGTCGGAGGCCGATAGTATATGCCTACTGTTAGATCATCCTTGTGGCTTGGTACTCTTACCCACAGAGCTTCTAATGGTGACTCCAAATCACCTAGATATTCCAGTTCATACGATTTTATCACTTCTTTGACATACAAGGCCACACCACCTCCCTTTTGCCCCTTCCTATCCTTCCTGTACAGTTTGTAGCCTGGGATAACTGTATCCCATTGGTTATCATCCGTCCACCAGGTTTCAGTGATACCAATAATATCAATATTCTTATCTATTGCTAAGTATTCCAGCTCCCCTATTTTGTTCCGGAGGCTTCTGGCATTTGTATACAAGCATTTATATATGCTTTTCTGACACAGTCTTTTGTGTCCAGTTGCATTGTTAGACTGCCTCTTGCATCCTTCTGCTAGAATGCTAGTGACTAGCTCCTCGCTCTGCTCAGTAATTTTCCATTTGATATTTTCAGAAAATTGTCAGGGATTGAGTTCAGGAATCTGGTGCTCATCACACTTAATGTGATCAAGGAGTATACATATGAATTCAATGTGTTCTCTGTATAGTCATCTGCCTCACACCAATTACTTCCCCAGCTCCTTACACTTCTCATTGTTCTTATGTTCAATTAACTCACCTCCAATTTATGAGGAGTTTATGAATGAACAATCTCCAAAATTCCTGTCTATAGAAACCCACCTCTGCTTTTGTAAATTCAAGGCTATGGCCCAACTCACATTTGGTCCTCTTTTTTTACTGACACCTTTCACATTGTCTTTTACAGTGAATCTTGCCTTCTCATGATGTGTACAAATTAGGACAACCTTTTTGCCTTCAGGCTTAATTTGTTCTAGGACCCATTTGCCCATCTTTATGGCAGTCCAAGGTATCTGAAAAGACATTTTTTAAACTTCTAGTAGCCTTAGGAGTTGCATGTACTTAGGTGTACATGCAAACGTAGTGTGTAAGTTAATATTAAGCCATAAACAGTTAATTTTTAAAGAATTATCTCCATAAACCATGTATCCAGCCATAATATGTCCCACTAATAAACTAGATTGTAGGTTCTGGTATGTTTTGCTATGTGCTTAATTAGCTGTGAAAACTTTACAACTCCTGCCAAACTAGCAGTTCAAAAGCAAGAAATTGCAATTAGATAAATAGGGACCACTTCGGTGGGAAGGTAACAGCGTTCCGTGCGCTCCGGTGTCTAGTCATGCCTGCCACATGACCATGGAAACGTCTGCAGAAGCAGACAGCGCTGGCTCTTTGGCTTAGAAACAGAGATGAGCACTGCACCCTAGAGTCGGATATGACTGGCTTTCGAGCAAGGGAAACCTTTACCTTTAGTAGCCTTAGATAAAGATATCTTGAAATAGTTCTCATGGAGGGTTTATTTATTTTACATCAATCAATAGCTGCACAATGAAGAAGATATGGGCAATAGAAAAAGGAGAAATATTCAAAAAGTTGAAGGACTTAATTTCTCATAAATCATTTCTACTTCTTTCCTGTGTTGGAAGCCTCCCTCACACAGCTAAACTGCTTCCACGAAGTTGCATACTTAAGTCCCTGCAATAGTGCTAAGATGTTTCCACAATGAGTCTGACTTCCAAATATAAATATTATGAGACTGGTGAATCCTAAAGAATAATTATAAAAAGAGTACAAAAATTCTCGGTAACATTTTTTCAATCAAAATATTTTGAGACTTTTCTTGTTTCTTATTCCCCTCTGCTCAGAAACAGAAGGCCACTTCATTGTTCCACAGTTTCTCCAAGTGTCTCTCATCATTTTGTGAAACACTCTGCCCAGACCATATTTCCTAGGTCAATGTGTTTGCTAAACATTTGAAGAATATTCATTTAATTCCTCATTTTCACTGATTTAGGCTGTCTCAACACTAGGGAACATCTTTACCTTCCAAGACTCACAAAATTTCTTATCTCAAAAGCAAGAACAGGGAAATATGAGGTTTCTTTTCATCATCATGATTTCTGCAATTTGTGCATGTGTCTACAGTAACCCAAGTAACTGTCCTTTCTTTTGCCTTAGACAAGACTGTCACATAGTAAACAGATAGCAACATCCAGATTAAACTGATCATATAAAATAAATGAATAAATTCAAGCAAACAGTGCCATGCTTCTAATTCTTAAAAACCTTCATAGGAGGAAAGTCACAACCACAGTTTTGAGTAAGACATTGCAGAAGTTACCCAATGTGTGTGAAGTACATATTTTGTGCAAGTTATGCAATATGGGGCAAGTTTGTTAGTTGGTATCACCAGTACACATTTCATGCTCTAACAGTCCAAGGGGAAACAGTTGGAAATTTCTTCTTCCTATCTACAAAAACAAGAAAAGAAGGGTTTATATTTCAATTGTGAACTGGAGAGAAATTATCCTTCAGATTATACTCTTTACAGAAAATGCAGTTTTCTTCTCAAAAATGTTATTTAAGAGACAAAGAATAAGGTGCATTTTAGGATAATGTAAGTCTAGAAAAGTATACTTCAAGAGAAATCTGGTTAGAAATAAGTGTGTTTAGAAAATTCACTCAAAATTATGTCTTCTAATACTAATTCATATGTAAACTTGTTTGTATTTTTAAGCAGTAAAAAAATTGATGTGGGAATGGGGCAGTACACAGCTATAAACAAACACATGAAAAAGTAGTGTGTAAATTAATATTAAGCCATAAACAGTTAATTTTTAAAGAATTATCTCCATAAACCATGTATCCAGCCATAATATGTCCCACTAATAAACTAGATTGTAGGTTCTGGTAAATTTTGCTATGTGCTTAATTAGCCATGAAAACTTTACAACATAGTCCCCTATTTTCTTAAAAACATGCTGAAATGTTTATTTCTCCTAACAGCATGCTTTGTTTGATCATAGCTTTATATCTTGGTTACAGAAAATTATTTTCTTTCCTGAAGAGGTTTTAACCCTTATAGATAATTTCAGCAAACAGAAATGTTGTGCTGTGTAACATTCATTTTCATTTTTTGTATGTGTTTGATTGTTCCACAAGTAAAGATGAAAGCGTTACAAACAAGCTTTTTCTTATGTTCAGTCAAGAAAAACAAAGCTATACCTTTCAGAAGCCCTTTCTAGCATATTTTTGTGAGATTATTTTCAGGATGTGGAGTAGTTAAATTGGAAAGTACTTTGCTTTCTCTGAAATGCTTGGTTTAGAATAATAGCTTTCACTCCACCTCAGAATTTTATTTGAACTTTTTTTTCTTTTTGTCTTAAAGAGACTGTCCTTCCAAACTGACGAATGTGATAAGAATTTTTAGAAACTCCTAGAAAATGATATATTCTGCCATATTGTTAGGACTTTTAAAAAAGATTTCTTCAAATAAGTGTAAAATAATTAAGGTAAAGGTTTCCCTTGCTTGAAAGCCAGTCGTATCTGACTCCAGGGTCAGGTACTCATCTCTGTTTCAAAGCCGAAGAGCCAGCGTTGCCTGTTTCTGCAGATGTTTCCATGGTCATGTGGCAGGCATGACTAGACACCGGAGCATATGGAACGCTGTTACCTTCCCACCAAAGTGGTCCCTATTTATCTACTTGCAATTTCTTGCTTTCGAACTGCTAGGTTGGCAGGAGCTGGGACAAAGATGGGAGCTCATTCCATCCTGCAGTACTCAGGAATCGAACGGCTGACATCCCGCCTTCCAGTCAGCATCTTAGCCACTTGAGCCACTGCAGTCTTAAAAATAATTAATGAGGGACATAGTATTGAGCTATTGTTTTTAGTAACATGAGAAATAAATCTGAGTTCCCCTAGAAATAGATTAGTTTTACCCTGTTAGTCGCTTTTTTGAAGATAACTACTAGGGAAATCTACATTTCTGATATGAAGTGATTGGCAGTATTCCCTAGGGCTGATTAGATAATCTCTTCTTCATGAAAGATATATCTTGAATGATCCACGACTCTAGAGGTTAAGTTTGGGAAATACCATCAAGAAAGGAAAACTTCAGCTTTGTTCTTGGATTCAATAACAATTCCAACTTATGGCAATTCTAGGGATAAAGTACTCAGATAGGCTTTTCCAGTCCCTTCTTCTGGATGTCCACTAGGATTGTGCAGCTTGCCAGAGGCAACACAGGCTGGCTCTTTTCCTGGGAGGTGCAGTGGGGAATTGGTACTAAATTCTGGGATTTAGGAAAATAAATTCTAGTTTGCTTGTTGCTTTCTTCATATAGATTCTTGCATTTTCAAATAAGCAAATTGCATTACAATTATTCCATTTTTTAAAATTAAAAGCTCTAGTGAAGAGAACACAGTTGGGCAACTTATGGCCCTTCAGGACATATTGTTTTTCCCTTTGTAACTTTTAAATCCCCATTTAGAATTTGGCTGGCTATAATTGTGTAATTTACACTTTGTCTATAAGCCACAACTTTATTTTGACTTCAGTTTATGTTTACAGATAAAAACATTTTTTCTTAACACCTTGACTGACATAACAATCTATACCTATAAAATGGTGCATTAACTGTTGGAATTTGACAAAGGATGTTGCACCGGTCCCCACGAGCCCCGTCCGAGCCTTCCTGCACTCACCCGAACTGGGTTCGCAGGTAACTGTCGGATTGAAATTTTCGACCCGGGGGCAGGGCCCCCCCAGTCGCAAACAAAAAAAAGGACTTCAAGCCCCAACATTCCTTGTGCCGCGCCACACCACAGCCAATCATGCTGCGCGGCGCTGGCAAAAGGAACGTTCAAAAACCAGCCGCAGCCAATCAAAAGGAAGCCAAAGAAAAAAACCGCTGCTGTACCCAAACACGTGCAGGCAAAACTACAAGCCCCAGCATCCTGCGCGCCATTAGCGCACAGACCGCTGAGGCAGCCAGCGCGCTAAAAATTAAAAGTAGAAAAAAACCTGCCGCCGCTCCGCTTCCTTCCCATGGGCCATCCAGCATGGCCCTTGAGAACAAAAGGCAACCTCCGCGCAACTGCGCTTCCTTCCCAAGGGCCACCCAGCATGGCCCGTGGGAACAAAAGGCACCCCCGCCGCAAGTGCCCTTCCTTCCAATGGGCCACCCAGCATGGCCCGTGGGAACAAAAAGCACCACCGCCGCAAGTGCCCTTCCTTCCCACGGGCCACCCAGCATGGCCCGTGGGAACGAAAGCCCCCCCCTCAAAAACGGACGCACAAAAACACGAACCAAAAACAATCAAAACCAGTCAAAAACAAAAACCTAAAATTAAAAAAATTAACAAAAACACATCAACAATACACACACAACAAAAAACAACAGACCCCCCCAACAAAAACTCAACCCCCCCAAACAACCCCCCCCCCCATAAATAAATAAATCAGAGAGCTTACCATGAAGACATCTTGACTTCATGGTGACAGGAACTCGAATGAGCAAAGAAAGGAAGCAACACTCACCGGAAGCGACACCTAGAGGACAGAAGAGGAGAATGGTAGAGAGGAAGCAAAGCTCACCACCCCCACCCAGAGGCCACAAGAAAAAAGACATCCAAAAACTTTGCCACTGCAAAGATAAATTAAAAATTCAAAAATTCATAAAATAAGTTAGCACAACATTCAAAAATATACACACTACTCTCAAAAAAATACCAAAAAAAACATAAATCACTTTTCACTCCAAAAACCCAAAACACCAAACCAAAAAATAAAACAAAATTAAATTTTAAATTAAAAATTTTTAAATTAAATAAATCAAAATAAAATTTGCATGACCAAAATTAAAATGAAAATAAAAAAATAAAAATCAAACAAACACTGGGAGCGCAAGTCCGCCACAGGCGGATGCAGTGCCTTGAAGCCACAAAATCACAAAACCTTTCAAAACCATTTAACACAACCCAGCACCATTTGTTCAAGAAAAAAAAATGAAACCCTTGACTATCCAAAACCAAATTTAAAGAGCCCGGCACTGAGGAAGGCGGCGCACAAAAAAAAATTTGAACACACACTGAGAGCGCAAGTCCGCCACAGGCAGACGCAGCACCTCGAAGGCAAAAAATCAAAAAACCATTAAAAACCATTAAACACCATTTGTTCAGGAAAACAAACGAAACCCTTAACTATCCAACACATTTTTAAAATGCCCGGCACCGCCGGGCAATATCTGCTAGTATCCCATATATTCACCTGTTGTGCATACCTGTCAAGTTTTGGATTTGAAAATAAGGGAAACACTGTGGGCGGGGCTACCAAGGTGAGTGTGGCCAAATCTGTGAGTGTGGCCAAATCTGACCATGTGACTTGCTGGGCTCTAGTCATGCCTGCCACATGACCATGACAATGTTTGCAAACAGACAGCACTGGCTCTTTGGCTGTAAATGGTGATGAGCACTGCACCTTAGAGTCGGATATGACTGGCTTTTGAGCAAGGAAGACCTTTACTAAGCGCTTGCATAAAGAGAGCTAAACTTCACAGCAAATTTAAATACCATTCAGGGATTTTCTGTTATTAGGTAAAAGTAAAGGTTGCCCTTGCTCGAAAGCCAGTCATAGCCAACTCTAGGGTTCTGTGCTCATCTCTGTTTATAGCCAAAGAGCCAGTGCTGTTTTCTGTGGTCATGTGGCAGGCATGACTAGACACTGGAGTGCACGGAACACTGTTTACCTTCCCTCCAAAGTGGTTCCTATTTATCTACTTGCAATTTCTTGCTTTTGAACTGCTAGGTTGGCAAGAGCTGGGACTGTGATGGGAGCTCATCACACACACACACCTGATTTGTGCTGCCATGTAAGCAAAACCCCTTCCTACTCCTTCTCTCTCTGTGCCGTCAAGGTCCAGCTTTTCCCCCCAGCACTGCAGTCCCTCGAACTCTCTCTCCTCATCCTCCTCCGTTTCCTCACGCTGCCCAATGGAAACCCAAAGGCCACTGGGAGGTGTATTCCTGCTCCTTATGCATCTCATTGGGGCTGCGCACCCAAAGAACTGTGGATCCCAGGATGCACCAGGGCCACTTTGCCCCAAGTACAAAGCATACTGGGAGCTGTAATCCCACTCTCCATTCTCCTCAATGGGGGCTACCCACCCAAAGAACAACAGCTCCCAGGATGCTCCGCTGCACTTTCCAGGCCAGGGGAAGTCTGTATTGATCACGTGCCAGCAAAATCGCCATCTTGGAACGCCTCCCCCCCAATCTTCAAAAAAATAAGGGAAAATATTTTAAAATATGTGCAGCCGGGAAGAGGACTGAATTACGGGGAAATCCCGGCCAATACGGGGTACTTGACAGGTATGCTGTTGTGATACATTTATTAAACTGAACATCATGGTTAAAAAAGTATTCTAGTACATATGGTAAGAAAACTGTATGTGTTATGTAGCAGTCTCATTTCCATAATGATCTTAGAGTGATCACTACACTATTTGAAGTCAAACTGTTGTAGAAAAGACATAAAACCTTGAATTCATGCAATGTATAAATTTGAATTTAAATGCTTTGCAGCAGAAATATAATTGAAATCCTGTAAAGCTTAGTTATTTGCAGAAACAGTTTGATTCTCTGGTTGTAGAAGCAGTAACTGGGCTGAGCTTTAAAATAATATCTTGGCTATTAAGTCTTACTGTTTAGTTTTTATATTGCTGCTTTGCTCTGGTTATTTCAATTGCTTATTAATTACTATTTACCGTACTTGGTAGTAGTATCCTATTTTTAACTCACTTTAATTCATCTTACAGTTTGTATACTATAGTGCACTGTAAGAAGTATGTATACATCCGACCGACTGACTGACTGATCGACCGAACGACCAACCGAATGACCGAACAACAGACAGACAGACTTATTTTCTCACATTCCTCTCATGATGTTAGCATGCTCATAGCGGTCTTTGCTGAGGGGAGAATGCTTTTGCTACTCATCTTGATATTGGAAGATGAGACAAGCAAAGATTTGTGCGTCTGGACCAAAATGATTTAGAAAATAGACCACATCAGTCACCCACCACTGGATATGGTGGAGCCATTCATAAACAGGATAAGTAATCATATTGTAATGCAAACTACCCAAATAAGTGTCTGTGTTCCCTCCCTCTTTTGGTTTTATGGAAGACAGGGAAAGGCAAGAGAGATCTACAATGGAACCCACTTTGGCTTAAAACAAAAATGAAAGACTGAATAGAAGTGATCAATTTGGCTTTTTTCATAAATACTGTTAGTGTGGTTACTAGTGTGGGGAAAATAACTTTCTGCAAATGAACAGCTTTTAGCTCCAGTGATCATCAGCATGTGCTTATCAGAAAAGAAGACAAAATGCAATTAAACTAGATTTCAATGGAACCCAAAATTACTATTCAGACATCTCAGCTGTATGGAAAATGCATGATTCTGAACTATGATGTTATGTTTTGATAATTCCTTCTCCCCCCTCCTCCACAATTGCCACCTTTGCCTGGTTCTCTCTTTCGTTTAAACGTTTATAAAATATGTCAGTCATGATGTAGCACAGCTGAATAATTGTCATAGAGTCAAATGCTTGCAGATGGTTAATGGAAACAGAAAATTAAATGAACAGCAGTCAAGAAACTTATGCAAAATTAAAGAACCCTATTGCAAATTTAAAGGGTCATTTGGTTTCATCAAAAATCAAATAATATGAATATGTTATTCTCTGCATGAAAGCGACTGTGTTAAATTGTTTTGAGTGCTGAAAAATGAGCAATCAATGGTGTGCTAATGAAATTTGTGAAAAATCATGCACTATTGAAATATGTAGCAAATTCCCAGCTTGTGGCTAAAAAAAGAGAAGAAAAGCCTGAGTTGATGGAAAGAGATGAATGCTGTTACTTGCATTCCAGAAGAGAAAATTGATGTGTGAGAAGAAGCTATGATCCAGAAGAGGCATACCTGGATTAGACTAAGAAGCACATTGTTTCAAAAACACTTGCCTGAGAATTTATCAGATGAAACTACCCAGCATTTTGCACAATGTAGTATCCCCATAGCACAGAATCAATTTCTATGTAGTCTTGCAAGGTTTTAGGACTATTCTATGAGTCTGAGCTTCTCATCCACTTAGCTTTTTGAAAGATAGAATTGATAAATCCCTTGTAGACAGTAGATTTATCTTTCATGTACAAAAGATATATGCTATTACTCAAGGCATCATGGTAAAAGAGGTTTGAGGTGAAGATATTATTTTAAAATGGACTTCAAGATTCAAAACCATCATGGTCTTTATAAATGGCTATTTATTTTTCAGCATCTTTCCAATTGTTCCAGGTAAGTCTGGTGTCCATATCGAGTCCTCCATAATACTATTAAGTTTAATGTCTTTTCAAGTCAATTTAAAAGAAGAAGACATATTTGATCTTATGTCAGGATGAGTTATGCTGTGATAAGGGGCTGTGGTGGCTCAGTGGTTAAGAAGCTCACCTTGTTAGTTGGAAGGTCAGCAAGTTGGCAGTTCGAAACCCTGGTACTGCATGATGGTATGAGCACCCATCTCTGTCGCAGCTCCTGCCAACCTAGCAGTTCAAAAGCAAGAAATTGCAAGTAGATAAACAGGGACGACTTTGGTGGGAAAAGATCTTGGAGATATGAAAGGAGCCTCATTCAGGCATCCCCTGAGCAGAGTTTTTCCAGAAAAATCCTTTCAACCCAGAATAATTTCTGACATGAAATTTATTTATTTATTTATTTATTTATTTATTTAAATTTGTATGCCACCCCCTCACCCTAGGGCGACTCTGGGCGGCTCACAGCAAACATCAAAATATAAAACCATCCTAAAAAAGCATTTTAAAAGACAGCCCCATTAATAACTCATTAAAAGCCCATTAAAAACCCAATAAAAGAGGGACACTTTATCTTAGAAGAGCCAATGGGCAGGAGCCACACCCCCCCCCCCCCCCCCACACACACACACACACACACACACACACACACACACACACACACACACACACACTTGCCCTGCCATCCAGGTTTTGAGCCCTTTCCTGAAGGGCAGCAATTCCATCTGCAGCCGTAGTTCTAATGGAAGGAGTTTCCACAGGGCTGGAGCGGACACAGAGAAGGCCCCCCTCCTTGTGCTAGAGAGGCGAGCCCCTCTAGCCGATGGCACTGTAGGGAGCCCCTCCAGTCTGCTCTGGTTGGATGGACAGACACTCTTGGGGAGACGCGGTCTCTTAGGTATTATTATTATGTTGTGATTTATGAAAAAACAATCCAAAATGGTATCAATGAGCTTCAGGACCAGATCTACTATTATGCAGAGTGAGATAAAATACTGAAATGGTGGAGATTTGTACCATCTGAACTGATCTCATGCTTCTAGCTGTGGTGGCGATCCCTATTACACCATCAGTGCTGAAGAATGAAAGTGTAGGAGGGAACAGTGTCTTGTTATTTTGCTAAAAGCAGCAAAGTACCCCACCCCAGTCCACCTCTTATAAATAACTTTTGTCAGATGTAAAACAGAAATAAAAAACATGATGATAATACATGATAGGCTTATTGTCCTTGATATCTATTTTTCCATTTTTAAAATAATAGAGGTATGGCACTTTATTTTACACACAGTCTTTAAATTAGTAGGCTTAAAATGTCCAAAACTGAAAACAGTACACTTCAGAAGCTGCTTAGAAAACTCAAGAATTGCCATGAAGAATCAACTGTTCACACTGAACAGGCATCATTACATATCCATCATGATTGCTTTATGCTATAAAAGTGGTTAATTGATGAAAAAAGCAGTTAGTTTCTTAGATTCTCCATTGCTTGATGTCTATTTGTGAAGGGTAGTGTGCAGAAGAGGGGATTATGTAGACCAACTTGATTCCTTACATTGGTATTGTCAATATTTAAGGTAGCATTTGCTAGTAAAGCTTGGCATTCTTTTTCCTGCTCATAATGCAGGCCCAATGTTGTAAGATAACTAGCAGATTTTGCCCGGCGGTGCCGGGCTGTTTTAAATTGTGTTGGAAGGTTTTTGTTTTATGTTTATGCAAATGAGGTTAGTTTTTAATTGTGGTTTTTTAAATTTTTATTTTTACGCATGGGCTGTTATAAACTGTGATTTTTTATTTTTGGTTTTTGGTTTTTGGTTTTTAAAAAGAGGAAAGGATGATATAATTTTTTATAATTATTGTATTTTACCAAATAATGTGTTACTATGTGAATGTTTTAAATATTTGTACCTTGGATAATAATTTTTAGAATGTGTAAGAATATGTTTTTTTAAAAATCAATGTTTCTATACTGTGTTTAGATGGGTGTTTTTTTTAGTGAAAACTTATTTCATTAATTTGGGAATTATTTTTATTATTTTGAATATTTTTGAATGTTTGTGGCCTCTGGGTGGGGCTGGTGAACTTTTCTTGTATTTTACGATTTTTCTCTACTGTCCTTTGGGTGTCGCTTCTTCTTCTGGTAAGTCGTCTCTTTCTTTCCTCAGTTTAGTTCCGGTCGTCATGGAGTGAAGATGTCTCCTGGTAAGCTCTCTGGTTTAAATTTTTTTGGGGGGGGGGTGTTTTGGGGTTTTTTTTGGGGGGGGGGTTTCTGTGTGTTTTGTCTTCTTTGTTTTTGGATGTTTTTGTGTTTCCTTTTCTGATTTTTATTTTTGGTTTTAAATATTTTGGACTGTTTTTGGATTGTGTTTTTGGATGTTTTTGTGTTTACTTTTTCTGTTTTTATTTTGGTTTTGATTATTTTTGACTGTTTTTGGATGGTGTTGTTTTGTGTTGGGGTGGGGGTATTTCCGTGGTCTGGTCTTGGGGGCTGGACCGCGGAAATACCCTCGCCGTTTGATGTGGTGTGGGGGGGGAGGTATTTCTGTGGGCCGGCCTGGGTGGCCGGACCACAGAAATTACATTGCCGCTTCATGCGGCATTGGGGTGGGGGTTTTTCCATGGGCTGGCCTTGGTGGCCGGACCACGGAAATTGTATCGCCGCTTACATGCGGCGTTGGGGTGGGGGCTATTTCCGTGGTCCGGCCTGGGTGGCCGGACCATGGGAATTCCCATTGCTGCTTGATGCGGCATTGGGGTGTGTGTGTGTGGGGGGTATTTCCGTGTGCCAGCCTGGGTGGCCGGACCATGGGAATTCACAACACCGCTTGATGCGGCGGTGGGAGTGTGTGGGTTTCACGGCCTGCCTTTGTATTTTTATTTTTCACACGCTGGCTGCCTCAGCATTCTGTGCACTCATAGCGTGCAGGATGCTGGGGCTTGTAGTTTGGCATGCGCGATTTTAGTTAGTGCAGCGGTTTTTTTCCTGTGGCTTATTTTTGATTGGCCGCTGCGCATTTCCGAACGTTCCTTTTGCTTGCACCGCTCAGCCTGATTGGATCTGGTGTGGCATGGCGCAAGGAACATTGGGAATTGAAGTTCCCTTTTTTTGTGTCCGGGGGGCTCCTGCCCCACTGGCGCAAATTTCAACCTGACAGTTACCTGCAAACCGGGTTCGGGCGAGTGAACGGAGGCCCATTACGGGCTAGTACGGCCTGGCTAAACATCCTTTGTCACATTCCAACAGTTAACGCACCATTTTATAGGTATAGATGTCATTCTATTGCCTAGTGTTTTCGACTCATGGATACAGAATTATAATCCTATTTTCATGAAGAACAAACATGTTTTAGAAATGACTGAATTTCTTGGGGATTCTGAAAGTTACAGTCTGAGACAAAAAAAATACACAGGACTGAGAACCATTATTCTGTCAAAAGCCAATTGACCACCCCCAGTTATACTTCTTTAATATAACATTATAACAAGCTTTTATTAAATATCTTCCTAAAAATTGGCTCAGAGCTTACCTTATCTAGGATGATATCAACCAATTCCTCTTATATTCAGCTCATTAAAATATTGTGTCTAACAATTGGGGGGGGGCGGGGATACTGGATTCAGTCTCCCATTTATAATTTTTGTAGAAAAAAATATTAGAAAAAGTCCACAAGCTGACAGTGCCTGGCATGATTCTTTCTTCATTTCCTTCCATGTAATACTATTTTGACATGATGAGACAGCTAAAGATGTTTAAACCCTTTGAGATTTCTCATCTCCAGTATGAGAGTGACAAAAAGCTCTTTTGTTTTCCCACTAGTGTCTGCGATTTAAATAAAACATGTCTGCATCAAACTAATATGATTTCCATTTTTTAGAGCACACACTTACCAAGCACAGAAAAAAGGCAGACAAACCATCCAACATCTCTAATCCTTAAGTGTTCATGAAACAAAGCAACAGATATAGGAATTCTGTTAAATGTTACACTTTTTCTGTTATTTGCACATAAAAAGCATTCGTACTAATGCAAAATTTCTCACCAAGACAAACAGAAAACATTACTCACAGGATGGAGAAAAATTTTGTTTGGTCAGAGTCTTGCTCTCATTTCTATGCATTGGTTTGTTTTTATGGAAGTTTTTAAAGGGGATTTTACAGTTTTTAGGTGTAATTGTGCCGCCCTGAGTTGCCCTGGGGCAAGAGGGCGGCATATAAATCCAATTAAATAAAAAAAAATTATGTATTTCAATGTCTGTGGAAAAAATTACCTAAGTGGGTTTTGCATTAAAATCTTCATATTTTGCACAAAGTACAAAATGTTTGCATAAGAAACGTCTTCCCCTCAGGACATCAACCTGCATGACTTGTTCCTCTCAGATGGTGCAGCTCCAGGTGTTGACCCCGAGATTGGCAAGGGAGGCCATGACTTGGATAAGAGCCTTTTCAGTGGTGGCACAAACTTTGTGGAACTCTCTTCCAGTTGTGCTGTGCCAGGTTCCATCCCTGCCTATATTTTTTTTAAAAACCAGCTAATATAACTTCTTTTAAAAGAGGCTTTTGGGGGTATATTGTCAATGGCTGAGCATTAGGTGTTTTGTTTTATGTCTCTCTGTCACCAATAGATTTTTTTGTTCCTTGTATGTTTATATGTATGGTTTTTTAAAAAAATATGTGACTGTTTTTAACGTGTGAGTTTTCTGTTGTTAGCGACCAAGAGTAGGAAAATCTTCTAGATGGGCAGGGTATAAATATAATAAATTAAAAAAATAAGAAATAAGAACTATGTAAAAAAGTAATAAAAGTGTTGTTTTTGTCACTATTTTTGCAAGGATGAAAACCCTTATAGAGTTTGATTTTTTAAAAACAAATACTGACTTAATTGTGTTGATTTTCCCCTTTTTTTAATGAGGATAAGAACATAACAAAATATTTGCTACATAGGTAGTGATTAGCTGTCCCTCTCAATTTATAAAAACAGAAAATGAAATAATATGTGGAGATCTGACTTATTCCAATTAAGTACTACTGTATTGTATCTCTCCAAAGTGAAGCAGATAATAACCACATGTGGCTAAATGAAATATCCAAAGAAGACAGAGAGTTGTAGATAGAGATATTTGATCAGACTGGTACTACCATAACTTTGGCACATCAAGGGAAGACAAGACTCAAGGGAAGACCCGGCTTTAAAAAGTTGAGAACTCCTGATCTAAACAGAGTGTTTAATTACAGGACCTTTGGGAAGTCACCAATTCAGAGGGTTGCTATACATCATAAACAGTGTGAGAACACATAGCAAAGTATATCTTAAAAACAAAGCAGATGACATTTATGTATTGCTAATTGAAATGCTCAAAGCATCATAGGTCATAGTTCTGCTTCAGATGGAGAGGCTACACAGAGAAAGCTACAGTATTGTGCAAAGTCTGGCATAAGCCATCATCAGCTGGTGTGTGTGTGTGGGGGAATCAATGAGTGATTTTGGGAGCATAACTCAGACCATGAGCCACGTAGACACACCAAAATTGGAGATATTATTCTGCTGACTCTCATTTCAAATGTCTCCAATGTTGGTGAAGTTTTGAGTTAGAGTGTCTGTGTTATAACTCCCCAAATCACTCCTTGAATGTCATCCAAACATCTGGTGGTGGCCTAAGATTTTTGCACAGTACTATTCATCTGTCCCTTCAGACATTTGTACTTCTATGCCATTGTAAAGATAATAGGACATGGGGCCAGCACACTTCACTTTAAGGATATGAACTTCATGTACCTATTAATAAATGAATCACCCTTTTTTCTGTACTGTAAATATTTATAACACAGTTCCTTCCTTGCAAATTCTGCTGCCTCGGATACTGGCAATTTTACTAAACTAGAGCATTTGCAAAAGAGGAAAGTGAGATTGGAGTTGCATTCCACATGTTTAGCCGATTACCATAGAGAATCCTTTATTCCCAGAGGTCTCCAAATCCAAAAGGGTCCCACTCTTTTCGCCAACGATCAGGATTTCACAGAAAAATGGTGCGTCATTCTTAACAAATGTTCTTTTGATCTCATTTTGTTAATTGTGGAGAAATGTAATGAGAACATCAAATAGTTGGATTGTGAGATTAATGAGCTTCAGAACAATATGAAAACAGATATACCTGCTTCTACCCCATCGTATATCCGTGATTCTTCAGATGTTTTGCAACAAGTAGAAGGTGTTTTCATTCCATCTCAAGGAGGACTACTGACTTTAGATGTTAACTCATTATATTCTAACATTCCTATAGATGAAGCCAGGAGAGTGTATATTATCAACCCAGAGTGATTCTAATCCACCTCATCATTGCTTAATGGACTTGTTGGATCTGTGCCTAGAAAAGAATTATTTTCGGTTTGAGGAAGTTTTTTCCTTCAAATAAAAGGAGTGGCCATGGGCAGTCCTCTGGCTCCATTTGTAGCCAATATATATATGATGGAATTTGAAACCAAGACCATTTTCAGTCCCAACACTAACCCATTTTATCAACATATATTATTCTATAAAAGATACATTGATGATGTTTTTTTCATCTTGGATGATTTTGATTTTTGCACACCCTTGGTCTCGTGGTTAGGAAGTTTAAATCCCAACCTCACCTTTGCACATTCTGCCAATAAGTACTCCATACCTTTTTGGATCTTTTAGTTTTCATTGATACAGCAGGTAAAATCAACACCAGATTATATAGGAAACCCACCGACCAAAATGCATATTGAGTTATCGTTCTTTTCATCCTGTCCACTTACGCAATAACATTCCTTTCAGTTTGATGTCCCATGCCAAGAATAATTCTTCCTCAGAAAAAGATTTCAGAGAAGCAGCCGAGGACATTAATAAAAGATTAACAACAGATATCCTAAAAGTATCATACACAAAGCTTTTGGACAGAGTTGCAGGTATACCCAGAAAAAGTTTATTTTCCAAAACTTCCATGAGACTCCAGGAGAATAGAATTTTTTGGTCCATGGAATATTCACCATTGGCTATTAATATCAAGAAATCCATCTTACGCCATTGGCATCTCCTAGAGGACATCAAGGGTTGTGAGCAACATCCAAGAATTGGTTTTTGCCGCACCAAAACTATTGGCAACATGGTATCCAGGATGACTGTCACATTAGATCCACCCCTACTGAATTACTTATTGGAGATTAGAGATGCCAACATTGCATTTATTGCAAATATACTTGGGATGCCAAAGAAATTTCCTTTCCTCATTTTGGCTTTCATCGCAAACTTCAAAGGGCCTGCCGCCGCCGTCGCCAGGCAGCCACCCCAGCCGGGGGTGAGCGAGGAGGAGAAGGAGAGCCGGGCAAATGGCAAAGGGGCCTGTCGCCGCCGCCGCCAGGCAGCCACCCCAGCCGGGGGTGAGCGAGGAGGAGAAGGAGAGCCGGGCGAGCGGCAAAGGGGCCTGCCGCCGTCGCCGCCGGGCAGCCACCCCAGCCGGGGGTGAGCGAGGAGGAGAAGGAGAGCTGGGCGAGCGGCAAAGGAGCCTGCCGCCGTCGCCGCCGGGCAGCCACCCCAGCCAGGGGTGAGGGAGGAGGAGAAGGAGAGCCGGGCGAGTGGCAAAGGGGCCTGCCGCCGCCGCCGCCAAGCAGCCACCCCAGCCGGGGGTGAGCGAGGAGGAGAAGGAGAGCCGGGCGAGCGGCAAAGGGGCCTGCCGCCGCCGCCACCAGGCAGCCACCCCAGCCGGGGGTGAGCGAGGAGGAGAAGGAGAGCCGGGCGAGCGGCAAAGGGGCCTGCCGCCGCCGCCGCCAGGCAGCCACCCCAGCCGGGGGTGAGCGAGGTGGAGAAGGAGAGCCGGGCGAGCGGCAAAGGGGCCTGCCGCCGTCACCGCCGGGCAGCCACCCCAGCCGGGGGTGAGCAAGGAGGAGAAGGAGAGCCGGGCTAGCAGCAAAGGGGCCTGCCGCCGTCGCCGCCGGGCAGCCACCCCAGCCGGGGGTGAGTGAGGAGGAGAAGGAGAGCCGGGCGAGCGGCAAAGGGGCCTGCCGCCGCCGCCGCCGGGCAGCCACCCCAGCCGGGGGTGAGGGAGGAGGAGAAGGAGAGCCGGGCGAGCGGCAAGGGGGCCTGCCGCCGCCGCCGCCGGGCAGCCACCCCCAGGGGGGTGGGGGGGTGAGGAAGAGGAGGAGAGCCAGAGTACCAGGCAAAGGATAAGTAGCTGACATGCAAATGTAGAAGACCTAATATAGCAACTGACATAGAGACTTTATACTGACTAAACATAGAAACTGACATAGAGACTGTGTTTTAAAGTGTGATAATATGCATGATAATATGTTGTCTTAAATGTTTTAAACTTTTAAAAACTGTGATAAAATGTATGAGGAGAGAAAAATGGCGTAGACACCGGCAAACCACGCCACAAATCTTGCCAAGAGAACCCTATGGACCAAAACAAAAGGCAAAACAAAAGGGCAGGCTAGGTGATACAGGATGCTTAACACCACAGAGGGGAGGAATGGGAGGGACAGGAAAGGGGGAGGGGAAATGCAATGTTGTAAAGAGCAATACTGCATAGGGACATGGAATGTGAGATCAATGAACCAAGGTAAACTGGAAGTGGTAACAAATGAGATGGAAAGAATAAGCATTGACATCTTGGGCATCAGTGAGCTAAAATGGACAGGGATGGGTGAATTCAGCTCTGGAAACCATCATATCTACTACTGTGGACGAGAAAACCTTAGAAGAAATGGAGTAGCCATAATTGTCAATAAAAGAGTAAGAAAAGCAGTAATGGGATACAATCTCAAAAATGACAGAATAATGTCAGTCAGAATTCAAGGCAAACCTTTCAATGTCACTGTGATCCAAATATACGCACCAACCACTGGTGCAGATGAAGCCACAATGGACCAGTTCTATGAGGACTTACAACACCTCATAGAACAGACACCAAGAAATGATGTCCAAATTATATTAGGAGACTGGAATGCCAAAGTAGGAAATCAAAAAGTGGAGGGAATAACAGGCAAGTTTGGGCTTGGAACACAGAATGAAGCAGGGCAAAGACTGATACAGTTCTGCCAAGAGAACGCACTGGTCATATCAAACACTCTCTTCCAGCAACACAAGAGGCGACTTTACACGTGGACATCACCAGATGGCCAACACCGAAACCAGATTGATTACATACTCTGCAGCCAAAGATGGAGAACCTCTATACAGTCAGGACGAAGGATCCGGGTAGTTTAGGGCGTGGCCAGCTCCCTTACAAAAGGGGTGGCCACGAGGCAGCCGAGCTGCCATTTTACCTAAGCGACGGAGCGGAGAAGTTTTTCTTCCTGTGTCTCCGTCGCTCTTTATTTAGGTTGGAAGCCTTTTGGCGGCGAATCTTCTCTTTCGGCTTCCTTTTGCATTTAGTGAGATGCCGCCGAAGAAGAAGGCGCTTTCGAGTGCGGCTCGCACGGGTACGAGCCGCAATCCGGGTCGGAGGACCACGGTGGCGCCTCCCCAGCAGCCGCCTTTGCCGGTGCCCGCCGGGACCGGCGGGATGGGGGCGATCACCCCTGTTGACCGAGCTGACGGTCTGGGGGGGGGCGTCAGGCCTTCTGTGAAGCCCCTCCGTGTGGCGGGTAGCACTGGTAAGGTAAACAGTTATGACCCACAGGTATCCGGCAGGTTCGCAATTGACTGGACAACACTAGATAGGAATAAATTAGTTAAACGTTGTCCGGTCAACGACGAACCAGGCGACGGGGTGATGGCGATAGCTAACCAGCATGCATCACCCCATGATTTCACGGATACGAGTCAGAGGGTGGGGTCATTAGTTAGATATTGACTACGGTCAATAATTTGTTTGTTGTCAACAAGCAAATTGATACAAATTGATACATTGTAACCAATTGCCGTTGGCAATTTTGGGTGGTACCTTACCAGTGTTACTTCGGCCTGCTTGCCTTAAGAATTATGATTGGTCGTTTTACCAATACAAATTTATAATTCGGACTAGGGCATGAATCAATAAATGTGGCCCAATGCCGTTATCCACTTTCAATGGTGTCTGAGTCCGTTATTGGGGGGTGCGCCTGCAATGCAAGCGCGGCGCCAAAATGGCCGCCGCGCTCTTTGCGCCCCCCCCCACAGGACGAATGATCCGGGTAGTTTAGGGCGTGGCCAGCTCCCTTACAAAAGGGGTGGCCACGAGGCAGCCGAGCTGCCATTTTACCTAAGCGACGGAGCGGAGAAGTTTTTTCCCCTCCACCCCCTCCCTAGTTAACAGTGTGATATTCTGGTCGCTTCGGGGCCAGGTGGGAATTTTTGGCTGGGACCCACATTGGCTTCCGGGTCCTGGCTTTTTTGCCCATCCCACACTGTTGCTATGGTTTGATATAGGGGTTCTTCTACGACTACTGTTGACTTTGGTCACATGGGCGGGTAGCACTGGTAAGGTAAACAGTTATGACCCACAGGTATCCAGCAGGTTCGCAATTGACTGGACAACACTAGATAGGAATAAATTAGTTAAACGTTGTCCGGTCAACGACGAACCAGGCGACGGGGTGATGGCGATAGCTAACCAGCATGCATCACCCCGTGATTTCACGGATACGAGTCAGAGGGTGGGGTCATTAGTTAGATATTGACTACGGTCAACAATTTGTTTGTTGTCAACAAGCAAATTGATACAAATTGATACATTGTAACCAATTGCCGTTGGCAATTTTGGGTGGTACCTTACCAGTGTTACTTCGGCCTGCTTGCCTTAAGAATTATGATTGGTCGTTTTACCAATACAAATTTATAATTCGGACTAGGGCATGAATCAATAAATGTGGCCCAATGCCGTTATCCACTTTCAATGGTGTCTGAGTCCGTTATTGGGGGGTGCGCCTGCAAAGAATCCAGCTCATTTACTGGTCTGCTGATTATTTCCAAAAACATGCACCAATGAGGACTTAAGTTTGGGCAATGATAATGTGAAGAAAGCGGTTTCATTTTGGCAGTCCAGGGTTTTATCATGACACAAAAGAAGAATAACAAAAATGGACTGGACAGCATATTTTCAGTTTTAAAAACTGAAAACTATTCTACTCTGGAAATTATTGACTCAGGGGGGAAAAATTGGGCACAGATGACTAGGGTTATAATGCATAATCTGACCAAATAATATCAATAATTTACAATTTGGATAACATTCCTGATGAATTTAAAGTCCTCAAATGGGGTAGACTCTCATTACTAAACTCAAGTGACCATTTGCCAGAAGAATTGTGGACTGAAGCCAGGGACATTATAATGGAAGAATGTGAAAAGATAATTCTTGTAGTTAAAAGAAAACAAAAACTGAGATGAATGACAGGAAAAACCACTTTAACTTGTGAAGGACAGGTGACAAACAAAAGAAAAAGACAACAGAAATGGAGTCTGAACTCTGAATGGAGTTTTTCAGTGGCTGGAATGTGGAGACAAAGAAAACTATTGAAATAACCAGTGCAATGGAAATTTAAGCTAAAATGAAGAATGCTGAAGCACACTGTCTGACCAGAAGAGTATACAGAAGATGTTTACTGAAATCTTTTACAGAATATATAAAAGGATTCCAAGTTTCTTTGAAGAAAAATCTTATGAAGAAGAATCTTATGCTCTGAATGCTGCTCTGAAAACACTAGGAAGAAATAAATCACTATGCATCGATGTGATATCAGTAGAACTATTTCAAGCCACAGAGACTAAATCTGCCAGAATCCTAACAAGATTATGGAAACAAATGGGGGGGGGGAGAGAAACAATTGCCCACAAACTGGTAATGTTCAAAGTACAGTCTAATCCCCAAGAAAGAGATACTAAGGAGTGCACTAACTATAGAGCAACTAATCTATTTTTCCATGCAAGCAAACCAATGCTCAAGGTGTTGCAATAAAGACTTTTACTTTATATGAAGTGAGAAAGGGCAAATATTTATGCTTGATTCTGAAAAGAAAGAGGTACTCGAGACCATATTGCAAATATCCTCTGGCTACTAGAGCATACCAAAAAAAATCAGAAAAGTAAGCTATGTTTTGTAGACTACAGCAAAGTCTTTGTTTTTATGGATCACAAGAAACTATGAGTCTGAAAGCAAATGGGAGGTCTCAGCATTTGATTGTCTTGTGTTGCAGGCAAGAAACAACTGTTCAGACAGAATATGGAGAGACAGAATGGTTTCCTGTAAGCAAAAGTGTCAAACAAGGATGAATTTTATCACCTTAACTATTCAGTCTATATGCAGAATATATCATGCAGAAAGAAGGACTTGATTCTGTTGAAGGAGTGAAAATTGGTTGCAGAAATATACGGTAATCAATCTAAGATAATGAGATGAAACCATTTTACCAAGAGAAAGCAGCAAAGACTTTAATGGAAGTGAAAGAAGAAAGTGCCAAATCAGAACTACAGTTGTGGCCTGCCAAGATATGCTCCTCTGAGAGTTTGGTTCCACCTGCTGGATTCTGAAAATGATGGTTTGGATTACCTGGACTGGTTTGTGGATTAGGGACAGTGGTTGTGGTGGATTAGGTGTGGTATGTCCACGTTCATAAATTGGCCAAAACCTTTCCTGATGGGTTCGCTCACTCACACACACGGCTAAGGACCACCACGGGCTTTGATGGAAAGGAAATTGGGGTGCAGGCTAGAACAATTGGAATAAATCATGAAAGCCTTAGCTGGAGGATTGCGCAGGAAACCGGGCAAAAGTAAAAAGTTGGTGACACCTGGGTAAAACTCGCCCTTCTCCAAAGATTAGGGTGGGCAAACATGATGAGTCAACAGCAGGGGAAGCTAGTTTTCCGGAGGCAGGATATCTACACTCCGCGATAGGGCGAGAACAATGAGTTTTGCCAACTCCGACCTTAGTTAACTGCGGGTTGTTCATTATCTACAAGGAACTTGTCCAGATACAGGTATTATTTTGACCACTAGAAATGCCATGTATGCATAAGCCTTCTGTAACAGGGTCACGTGTGCCTTAGGCACGTAACCCTCAAATCAGGGTAATAAATGCACCACCCGACTTAGGTCAGGACTGGACTTTAACCGTGCATTCGTCTCATGTGCTTTTCCTTGCGGCCAGTCATTCTGAACCTCCGTGGGCCATCTCCGCACCAGGTGGCCCATTCCGTGGGCCATTGCAACAATTAGGTTTCCATGACTGGACTCTGGACTGGAGTTACTTTATAGAAGGATTAGAATCATCCTTCGTGTGAGCCTGGCTATTCTTTCAGCTGATTTACAACTTTGTGAAGGCGTTCAGTTATTGCCTGTGCTATGTTTTGTTTTGATTGCAGTCCAGTGGCTTGGTGCTGATTTACCAGACATGTCCTATGCTTGAGTACAGTGTCTGACATGTGAGTGGGGTGTTTGGCTGGTCCTTTAGTTTACAAGACTGGTATATTTAAAGAGTGAATATTTTTAATATAGCAATAAAAATTCAAAATTACTAGCAAGAGCCAGCTAGAGAGGAATGGTGAATGTTACAGTTTCATATCTTAAAACCTGATCTGTTTCATCAGCTCTTCCTGTATTGCAAAATTACTAGCAACTGCAATTTCTTATTATCACTGTGGTATATAATGTGAATGTTTTTATATTACTAGAATGTTAGGAACAAAAATATGTTTATTGTAATATATACATAAATACACACGTGGATATACATTATAAAATATATTTACATAAGGAGTATATATTTGATAAATAAGTGGTTAAAATGAGATTTGTTCAAAATAATGAATACGAAAATGTTTTTTTCTTTTTCTTGGTAATTTTTTTATATGTATTGTATTGTATTCTATATTGTATTGGAATGTATAATTGTTTGTTTTTGTTTTTTATCTTTTTAAAATAAATAAACAGTGACACACACATATAAAAGACTGGAACAAGATGCTAATGATGGAAAGTTTGATAGGTTCACTGAGAGCACAGCACATATGAATAAGACTTCATGGCACATAAGAATTTTCAACACAGTTCTTTAAGTAAGATTTAGTCATCACCAAGGTTTACAGGCTATCCAGAGATCATTTTACATGCTAATTTTGGCCTTTGTGTTTGTTTTATTATTGTTTTTAATCATTGTATGTTGTAGAAGGTAGCTGAGAATCCCAGGAGTCCTTATCCCTCTGTGATTTTGTAAGGCAATGAACAATATTTGTAACACAATATTATACTTAAACCCATAGCTAGTATTATTATATGTATTTTCAAAGTCTGCTAGAGTGCCTTCATGTAACTAAATTAAATATAATTAAATTAAATTAAAGTAAATTAAATTACTCATTAACAGTAATAACTTTAAGCTTCAGGATGCATTTGAATTGGGCAGAGGATCTGAATACCTAGCTTAACAGCTCTAGTGTGGTACAAAATTAATTAGCATTATACATATCTTAGCTCTTTTCAAGACGTGCACAGATGGGATAACAAAGCTAAAAAGATAAGGCATTCTAAAAACCTCTTTTAATTTACTAATTAAAGAAGGTATTTGCTATTGTGAGCTGTTGAAGTAAAACAAGATTAGTCATTGAAAGAAAGAAAAAAGGTTCCATCTTGCAGGAGTATTTAGGATTGAATCCTTAATAATTTGACAATGTTATTTTACTAGAGGTCAATTTATTTTCATTGTAATGAAATTAGAGTCAAAGGAGGCATTATTTCTAATCTTAGTCAGAGCCGTCAGCCTGGATGAATTAACTGATGACAGCTAGAAGTTTAAAAATAAAAATTGTAACAGAGCTAGCCAGCCAGAGAGGAATGATGAATATTACAGTTTCATATCTTAAAACCTGAACTGTTTCATCAGCTCTTCCTGTATTTCAGAGTGCATCATACCTGTACAGTGATACCTCATACAATGTCCAAACTTGGTTCCACAAGTTTGGACTTTATACGGATTTGGACTTTGTATGAGGCATGCAAAATTCTAGCTGCAATGCCTCATACAACATCCAAATCCTTGGTGCGATGCCTCGTACAACGTCATTTTCATAGAGATACATTGTACTGTAACAGCACAGACTTTAGGGCAAAGTCAAGGAAACAGACAGGAAACTGACAGAAATTTAAGAAATCATTGTCTAAAGGCTAAAAACATTACAAAAACATGTCAAACAACACTGATTGTCCAAGATTCTGAAGAATGCTGCAAAAATCCCAGGAATGCTTCTAAAAATTCTGAAGAAAAAAATTCAAAAAAATCCAAAATCGTGCTCAAAACCACTCCTAAACACTTTTTGCCTTGTGCAAAACCCACAAGAGCAATGCACGCATGTGTCCTGCCTTTTATACTGCCCAGGCACAATGCAACCTGGGATAACCCCAATGCCTCATACAAAGTCGCACGACTTTGTATGAGGCAACTTTTTTCAAAGAATTAGGTGATGTTGTATGAATCCGATGTTGTATGAAGCGGACTTTGTATGAGGTATTACTGTATTTGTTTCCTACATTTCTTTTTCTTAGAACATGTTTTGACTGTCTAACGTCGGGACCCAAATAAGGGTTTCATGAACTTCAATGTAAAGTCACCTGGTGTTTGAGTTGGTGTGCTTGTCCGCTGTGAAATCTACTGGGTTGGTCCCCATCCCCCCCCGTGTAGTATAACAATAAGTCAGACTGCACTAGCTTATCAAACTATTGCATTTTATATCAAATTTGTACTTCAGAACATTAATTGAGAGGGCTTTCTCATCTCCTGCTTCTGGGGTAGTTGAAGAAATATCTGCCAGTGTATCCCTCCTCTCCTTCCCTCTTTTTTCCCCTGCCCCACTTCCCACTATACCCACAAGGTACTAGTCCCCCTCTATTCGGCTCTAGCCAGACAAAATCTAGAATGATGTGCCCAGTTCTGGAACTGGAACCAGTTCAGTGGACAATGGGGAAGATCAGGGGAGTGAAAACCAAGTCCTATGGAGAAAGATTGAAGGAAGTAGCCTTGAGAAAAAGAGACTGAAGTGGGATATGATTTAAAAAAATTCAGATACTTGAAACGTATGGGCAGAATTTCTTCTCTATCTTCACTGAGAGCCAGACATGTAATAACAGGTTGAAACTGTTAGAGCAATATGGCAATGGAACCAATTACTTTTGGAGGTGGTAAGCGTTCCAATGCTGGAGGCATTCAAGAGAAAATTGAACAACCATCTGTCTGATTTGTGTTGATTTAAATTTCTGCATTGAACAGGGGATTGTACTTGATGGCCTCATAGGACCCAACTCAAATATTCTATTATTCCATTATTGCTCTTTCCAGAGAAGAAATGTCAATCATCAAGGTCAAATCAGTCAAAAATTATTTATTTTCCAGACAGGCAGCCATACCCGAGTATTTTTCATTTGAATGAAAATACTGATGCAGCGCCGGATAAGCACCCCACACAGCTAGGGTTGATCTTAAACTACAAGCAGCCCATCTCGGTCCCAGAACTCTACCAATTTTTAGAATTTTGATGCCAATCTGTTCTGATCCTTTTGTTAGTTTGATTTGTTTTTTATTGGATTGATGGAAAATTGAATATATCTTATCAAGAAATTTTTTGAAATGATTTAATTGCTTTATTTCTTTTATCAAATCATCTTTAAAAAGTTGGAGGTGACGGTTTAAGCAGTGCCATATTATTATGTTTGGAAACTCTTTGGCTATTCTAGTGCTCACTCCAGATTTTCTCCCAAGCATAATGCATGTATTTCTTAGAAAATCCAACATTTTAAAAAACTTCTCATAACTGAACAAAATATTATCTCTGCATCTTGTTTTTCTAATTCAACTAGCTCAACAATGCAAGCGTGGCGCCAAAATGGCCGCCGCGCCCTTTGCGGGCCCCCCCATAGGACGAAGGCATCCGGGTAGTTAGGGGCGTGGCCAGCTCCCTTATAAAAGGGGTGGCCATGAGGCAGCCGAGCTGCCATTTTGCGAAGCGACGGAGCGGAGAAGTTTTTCCCCTGTGTCTCCGTCTCTCCTTACCTAGATTGGAAGCCTTTTGGCGGCGAATCTTCGCTTTCGGCTTCCTTTTGCCTTGAGTGACATGCCTCCGAAGAAGAAGGCGCTTTCGAGTGCGGCTCGCACGGGTAGGAGGCGCAATCCGGGTCGGAGGACCACGGTGGCGCCTCCCCAGCAGCCGCCTTTGCCGGCACCCGCCGGGACCGGCGGGATGGGGTCGATCACCCCTTGGCCGGAAGCGGGAGACCCAAGCATGGGCTCGGTGAGGGCTGCGGCCCGCGGCCCGCAAGCGGTGGACACCGCTCCTGGCTTTGCCCATTCTGCTGGGCCTGCAGCAGTTGTGGCGCAGCTCCCCCCGGGGCCTTCTAGCCTTGGGGGTGGTGTGGCCCCCTGCCTCGGCAGGTGCCTGCACCGACCCTTCCGGGCTTCGGTGCGGGACAATGGCCCTATTCGGGTCCTGGGGTACAGGGACCTGTACCCGCGCCTCTAACAGGTGGGCCGGCCGGCCCTTGGCCCCAGGTCAGCGTGGAGGCCTTACTGGCCCGCGTGGCGGCCCTCGAGGCCTCCTTGGCTCGGGCCAGCCATGCTGGGGCTACTTGTGGGGTTCGTTTCGAGGCACCGTCGGTCGGGCAGCAGCAGGCGACGGGACGGGTCGAGCTGCTGCAGGCGCGTGGCGCAACTTCGGCCACTGCCTCGCAGCTCCCCGGCCAACAAGCAGGTGTGGGTCAGGCCCCGATGATGAGCTCTACGGCGGTCGTGAGCTCCGACGCCCCCGGTGGGCCGGAACCCACGGTGGGGGCGGCCTGCGGGGGTGCAACATGTGAGTATGCAGTACAAGCCAATACACCTACACACATTGCCACTACGGGGGTGGCCTTTCAATAGCCTTGGCCTCGCGTGGGTGGTGCGGCGGTGCAGCCGCTGACGCCCCACCCGGCGACGACAACTACCACCCAGGGCCCTGTGGTGGGGGGTGTTTCCTACCCTGAGGGGAACGTGTTGGGTGGCTGGGTTGGTCCAAGCCCCTTTTCAGATGCCCGCAGTCTCTGCGGTGCCTGTATCGGCCTTGCCGACAGCCGGGTATTCCTTACTGCTGGCTGACCACTTGCCACAGACCACCGGAGAGTACATTTGGCAGGGGGAGTACGTGGATTTATTCTCACTCATAAACAGAGAGCCCACCAAGGAGGAGAGCGCGGGGCAGAAGGGGTAGGATAGTAGCAGGCACGTCGTCGCAAGCCAACAAGTACGTGGGCCAACTGGCTGCCGGCCTACCTCATAGGCATGGCGGTGTACCCCTGGGCCCGGCCGGATTTGGCAATTCCGATGTCCACTATTTGGACAACGTATACCGGGCGATGGTTGACTTTCCGGGCCCATCGTGGTTGGCTTATGACGAGGAATGCCGTAGGCGGATTTCCCCGCACCCCGAGATTAGGTGGGATGAGCCATGCCAGAGGCGGTGGCTTTTGTACGTGACCCCCACGCGCCTTGCTCAGGGGGTTCCAGCCCGCCTACTGTCCTGGACTTTCTTGTCCAATGGTTCCTACAATGGGGAGAATTGCAAATACAGACAGGAGTGTCCCACATGTGTGGCCCCCATGCGGCCCCTGCCTGTCCCGGGCTTGGAGGGATGCGGGGCAGAGGGAGGGGCGGACAGGGGGCTGGCAAGACTGCCGCAGATGGATCTAGTCCACCGAAGGGCTCCCTTCCCGATTAAGGTAGGCATGTTGGAGCGTTGGCTCACATTGTACCCGAAGGGAGAGGACGCGGGTTATCTCCTTCAGGGTTCTAGGCAGGGGTTCCGGACCCCTTTCTGGGTAATAGGTCCCCTCAGGATGCCCCCGATCTTTGATCCCTTAGGGGGAGGGAGGAGGTGGCTGCTGCCAGCTTTGACAAGAGGGTCTATGCGGGCAGGGTCGTTGGCCCTGTCCCGGCACCCCGTCCCGGGGAGCATATTATTTCAATGATGCCATGCCTTTTGGCTGTTACATTCGGGCTCGGTATTCGAGCGTTTCACCACTTTCCTAGAGTGGGCTTTTGTCCGCAGGTCAGGGTCCCGGTCTGTAGCCCATTCCCTGGATGGTTTTTATTCGGGGCTGAACGGGGCTGGGACACGTGCACACGTCTCCTCAACGCATTTCAGACGCTAATGGAGGAACTCGGTGTCCCTTTAGCGCCCGAAAAGACTGAGGGCCCATCTCCACAGCTAGTATTCCTGGGGTGGAGAGTGACACAGTAGCGCAGGCTTCTAGGTTGCAGTGAGATAAGGTGTCAAGGCTAGTGGCCCTTATCTCGGACTCGCGGGCCGAGCGCATGGCATCACTGAGGGAACTGCTGGTGCTACATGGTCACCCCAATTTCGCTGGCAGGGTCGTCGCTCCGGGCAGGGCATTTGCTCGGCGCTTGTGCGACGCCATGGCAGGATTATCCAGGCCCCACCATAGGGTTAGGCTTACCCGGGGTATCAGGGCAGACATGCTTGTCTGGTTGCAGTTCCTGAGGGAGTTCAATGGGGTCTCATTTTGGAGGCATGACCTCCTGGCTTCCCCTCAATTTCAGATTCAGTCTGATGCCTCGGGATCCCTGGGTTATGGGATGTACTTCAATTGGAAGTGGGCCTATGGTGGGTGGCCACCATCCTGGGCAGGCACGGGTCGCCTGCGTCGTCTCACGTATCTGGAATGTTTCCCTATCCTGGGTGCTTTGATGCTATGGGGCAAGGGGTGGGCCAACTCGGTTGTGCATTTTGGCGTGACAAGGCGGCTGTTGTCCGCATCGTCAATGCACAGAATTCCAAATCGCCCGGGGTTATTGACCTAGTGCGCTAGTTTGTGTCGTGCAGCCTGTGCCTCAACATTCTCTTCAGGGCCAGGCATGTCCCAAGGGTTGATAATGATATTGCTGCTGCTTTGTCCCGTCTGCAGATCTCCCGGTTCCGTGCCTCGGCCCCGGATGCGGAGGAATTTCCCTCGCCACTCCCGGACGAGAGATGGAACGTTGGCAAGGAGAGGTGACCCGGGCGATTGGCCTGTCACTAGCGCCATGCATGAGTAAGGCGTATCACCTCGCATTTAGTTCTTTCAGAGCATTCTGTACCCAATTTCGACTGCCAGGAACCTGGCCGATCCCAGTGGCCCATGTTCTGCGGTTCATGGTTTACCTGTATGCCCAGGGCCTTGCACCTCGCACCATAGCATCTCAGCTGTCAGGGTTGGCTTTTATGGCCAAAGTGGGAGGTCGTGTGGACGGCACCAATGACTTCCGTGTGAGACATGTTTTGGAGGGGTGGGTGCGCATGCGCGGGTGTTTCCCGGGCGACCGCCACCCGATTTTCCCAGGGGTTTTTTGCCCGATTGGCCCGGGGCTGGCCTGGCCTCTGTTTTGATAGATGAGGCAGCCCATTTCATGCGGCTACTACGGTGGCCTTTTTGGGGGCGCTCCGCATCGGCGAGCTTGAGATGCTGAATAAGGCGGATGCAAGATTTTCCCAAGGATTTTTACCAATTGGCCCGGGGCTGGCCTGGCCTCTGTTTTGATAAATGAGGCAGCCCACTTCATGCGGCTACAATGGTCGCCTTTTTGGAGCGCTCCGCATCAGCGAGCTTGAGATGCTGAATAAGGCGGATGCAAGATTTTTCCAGGGGTTTTTACCCAATTGGCCCGGGGCTGGCCTGGCCTCTGTTTTGATACATGAGGCAGCCCACTTCATGCAGCTACAAAGGTGGCCTTTTTGGAGCGCTCCGCATCAGCGAGCTTGAGATGCTGTATAAGGCGGATGCAAGTCGTAGGGCACTGGAACTCGAAGATGTCTGTGGGGACAATATTGGGCTCAGTTGGGGATACGCTCCTCTAAAGTGAATCAGCACGGCGTAGGCAGTGGAGTAGACTGCTACGATGTTCCTCGACAGACATCTGTCCGGTTGGTGCCCTACAGGATTTCCGTGCACTGTGTGGCACGCACCATGGAACATTTTTTCTGTCACCAAGGTGGATCTTCTATTACTAAATTTCAATTTGGGGGGTGCCGGGAAGGCACTAGGCAGTGTTGACCTCTCAAGGGCTCGTTGCGGCACCCATTCGTTCCGGATAGGGGCGGCTTCTGCTGCAGTTGTTTTGGGTACTCCAGGGCTGAAATACGCCGTATGAGAGGGTGGGGGTCACAATGTTTTCAGTTTTGTCTTCGCCCTCCTCCACTGCGAGTACCAGTTTTAGTCACTGCACTGTTTCTCCCCCCTCCCTTTTTTACTTGACAGACCCTGGGTGTCGTTTTACACCGGTGACAGTATGCCTGGTGGGCCGTAGCTGCATGCACAGGGCAGCGCATTACGCTGCATGGGGCAGCGCGTTACGCTGCGGCGACAGAGTGGGTACCCGACGGGGACAGGGTGCATCCGCACGTCCCAGGTGCTATGGTAAGCGCGGCATGTTATGGCGGGAACTGTTGCCATCCCTTTTCTACATCAGGGATGCTGGCTTGCCAGATGTCCTGGTTACATACTTTGGGGGCGATGGTTTGGGGCGGGTCACTGGCCTATCGCGGAAACTTGCGGTTCGCAGTGACCTGCCCTACTCACATTATGTGTGGCTTGCCACATCCCTCAATTGGTCGGACACGATACCGCGGTATGCTTACAGGGGGGCGTTTGGCCTCAGGGCTCTGACTGAGCCGACGCTCCGTGAACGGGGCTATTGCCCGGTTCCTTTTGACAAGGGCGGGGGATGCGCCATTAGCCTCCCCGCCATCAGTCTGCAAATTTACGAGCTTTACTCAGGGGATGGGGCCCATCTGTTGCAGGGAGGTATGGACCTCTGGATTAGTGGACTGGCGAGCAGGCCTGTCGACCGAGCTGACGGTCTTGGGGGGGCGGTGAGCCTTTTTGGAAGCCTCCCCGAGTGGCGGGTATCACTGGTAAGGTAAACATTATGACCCACAGGTATCCGGCAGGTTCGCAATTGACTGGACAACAACAGACAGGCATAAGTTGATTAAACGTTGTCCGGTCAACGACGAACTAGGCGACGGGGTGATGGCGATAGCTAGCCAGCATGCATCACCCTGTGATTTCACGGATACGCGTCAGAGGGTGGGGTCATTAGTTAGATATTGACTACGGTCAACAATTTGTTTGTTGTCAACAAACAAATTGATACAAATTGATACATTGTAACCAATTGCCGTTGGCAATTTTGGGGTGGTACCTTACCAGTGTTACTTCGGCCTGCTTGCCTTAAGAATTATGATTGGTCGTTTTACCAATAGAAATTTATAATTCGGACTAGGGCATGAATCAATAAATGTGGCCCAATGCCATTATCCACTTTTACCAGTGTTGGAGTCCTTTATTGGGGGGTGCGCCTGCAATGCAAGCGCGGCACCAAAATGGCCGCCGCGCCCTTTGCGGGCCCCCCCCATAGGACGAAGGCATCCGGGTAGTTAGGGGCGTGGCCAGCTCCCTTATAAAAGGGGTGGCCATGAGGCAGCCGAGCTGCCATTTTGCGAAGCGACGGAGCGGAGAAGTTTTTCCCCTCCACCCCCTCCCTAGTTAACAGTGTGATATTTTGGTCGCTTCGGGGCCGGGTGGGAATTTTTGGCTGGGACCCACTATTGGCTTTCTGGTCCTGGTTTTTTCGCCCATCCCACACTGTTGCTATGGTTTGATATAGGGGTTTCTGTGATGCTGTTGACTTTGGTCACATGGGCGGGTATCACTGGTAAGGTAAACATTATGACCCACAGGTATCCGGCAGGTTCGCAATTGACTGGACAACAATAGACAGGCATAAGTTGATTAAACGTTGTCCGGTCAACGACGAACTAGGCGACGGGGTGATGGCGATAGCTAGCCAGCATGCATCACCCCGTGATTTCACGGATACGCGTCAGAGGGTGGGGTCATTAGTTAGATATTGACTACGGTCAACAATTTGTTTGTTGTCAACAAACAAATTGATACAAATTGATACATTGTAACCAATTGCCGTTGGCAATTTTGGGGTGGTACCTTACCAGTGTTACTTCGGCCTGCTTGCCTTAAGAATTATGATTGGTCATTTTACCAATAGAAATTTATAATTCGGACTAGGGCATGAATCAATAAATGTGGCCCAATGCCGTTATCCACTTTTACCAGTGTCGGAGTCCTTTATTGGGGGGTGCGCCTGCAAAAATAGTTGGTGAGGTAACTGAACCCTCAACTTTTAAGAAAACTATTACAACAGGTTTGCAAGATATCATTGTGGCTTCATCAATAATCAAAGTATTTTCAGATTCTTTTCAACAATTTTAGTAAATATTTTCTGTTTAATTTTTTTGTGCAATTAAATCTACTACTTTCACTGCAGTTTTATGTGAATGAAATCCTATTCCCATATCTACTCCATTTTTAATTTGCAATTCTACCTCATCTTCTATGTCTGAAAATTGTTTACATCTTTTTGCCAGACTGTAAATTGTATTAAATATTCGACAAGTAATAGATAAATATACTTCATTTTCCTTATCTACTGCTTTTGTTATAGCATCCTGCTTCCCTTTTTTTATGTTATCTCTGCAAATAATATGAACTTGTGATAAAAAATGTTCTCTCATCTTTTTTCCTTAGAAATGTTTGTTGTACCTCTTTATTTGTCCCTGCCACCATAATCTGGCAATGTTTCCATCCTTTCGACACATGAACATCTTTCTCCATTGCAAAGTCATGTTTTGAACAATACTCACAACCTAATTTTCTGTTAGAAACTACCAGTCCATCATATTTTTCTTTAAAATAGTTGCATTGTACCACTGTCCAGCATTCAGGAATACTATTTTCAGTTTTGGAACTATATAGTTCAATTGACCTGCTGCTCTCTCCAAGTTGAGGTGATTCTGCTTGTGATGGTTTTGTAACATCCAAGGCCAAATCTGATACAACTGGTGGTTCCAATTCCAATCTTGGTTTCTTGCTAAAGAAAGCAATCATATTTGCTTGCCTTTTCTTCTTAAGGGCTGCTGCAAAAAACAAAAAAAAGGGGGGGGGAGGAAAAGAAAAGTTTCAGGTTGGACTTGATTGTGGTTGTAAGATGAAGAAGACATTTGGTAGCAAATCCAAAGCTCTGCAGGAAAGATATCCAGAGGAGAAATTGTAGAGGGCTAAGAAAGACCAAACTGGTCAGAGTGGGTTGCAGGAAGGTTAATAATGTCTAAGGCAATGAGAAGAAATGAGTCACATAGAAATAGGTCAGGCAGAATGGCAAAAACTGGTCACAATGGAGGAATGTGGCCTACACCTGGCGAAAAAGTCTGGCATTAGAAAGGAGGATGGTTGTGCTTAAGTGCCCAGGGAGAAGATGCTTGACACAAGGACACTGTGAAATGCAGTTTTTGCAAGCAGAAGAGGTTGATGCATGTACATTAGCTAAAATAGAAAAGAATGCACAACAAATTTCATTTCATTTCATTTCATTTCAAGTTTAATTTCTATACCGCTTACTCACCCAGCGGGCAACTCAAAGCGGTGTACATAATAACAACAGGATAGTACAATAATACAGGTAAACATAACACAATAAATGAACAATACAATAGTAAAACAATAATGTCATCAAATTACAAGATTACAAGTCAGGAAAAACATAAGTAAAGGGGAAAAAGCAAATAAGTTACACTAGAACTCTCCACAATATGGCAATTTCTACAATGTTAAAAATACAAAATTACAAAGACTAATACTGATCCTGACACAATACAATTTATCATTTAATACCAACTAGTACCCTCGGCTACTACAAGTCTAAGACGAAGCCCCTAAAAATGTCACATCTGAAAAGAAAGGGGGTGTCCCACCACATGGCAGCTGTACTCAGGGAACAGCTGTGCTCCCACCCACCCCTGACCAAGGCAAGTCAGGGTGGGGAGCCGGCGGTGTTGTAGCGGCTCGGCGGCGGTGGTGGCTCTTCTAGCTCCGAGCAGGAACTCGGGGCAGCTGCGACATGCTCCCACCCACCCCTGACCAAGGCAAGTCAGGGTGGGGAGCCGGCGGTGTTGTGGCGGCTCGGCGGCTCTTCTAGCCCCGCGCGGGAACTCGGGTCAGCTGCGGCATGCTCCCACCCACCCCTGACCAAGGCAAGTCAGGGTGGGGAGCCGGCGGTGTTGTGGCGGCTCGGCGGCGGCGGTGGCTCTTCTAGCCCCGCGCGGGAACTCGAGGCAGCTGCGGCATGCTCCCACCCACCCCTGACCAAGGCAAGTCAGGGTGGGGAGCCGGCGGTGTTGTGGCGGCTCGGCAGTGATGGCGGCTCTTCTAGCTCCGAGCAGGAACTCGAGGCAGCTGCGACATGCTCCCACCCACTCCTGACCAAGGCAAGTCAGGGTGGGGAGCCGGCGGTGTTGTGGCGGCTCGGCGGCTCTTCTAGCCCCGCGCGGGAACTCGGGTCAGCTGCGGCATGCTCCCACCCACCCCTGACCAAGGCAAGTCAGGGTGGGGAGCCGGCAGTGTTGTGGCGGCTCGGCGGCGGTGGTGGCTCTTCTGGCCCCGCGCGGGAACTCGAGGCAGCTGCGGCATGCTGCCACCCACCCCTGACCAAGGCAAGTCAGGGTGGGGAGCCGGTGGTGTTGTGGCGGCTTGGCGGCTCTTCTAGCCCCACGCGGGAACTCGAGGCAGCTGCGGCATGCTGCCACCCACCCCTGACCAAGGCAAGTCAGGGTGGGGAGCCGGCAGTGTTGTGGCGGCTCGGCGGCTCTTCTAGCCCCACGCGGGAACTCGGGGCAGCTGCGGCATGCTCCCACCCACCCCTGACCAAGGCAAGTCAGGGTGGGGAGCCGGCGGTGTTGTGGCGGCTCGACGGCGGTGGTGGCTCTTCTAGCCCCGCGCGGGAACTCGAGGCAGCTGCGGCATGCTCCCACCCACCCCTGACCAAGGCAAGTCAGGGTGGGGAGCCCGGATCCACAGTGAAACGCAACATCAGAAAAATAGAAAACAACGCACAACAAAGCCACAGTAAAATGCAACATCAGCCAAAATAGAAAACAATGCACAACAAGGCCACAGTGTAATGCAACAGCAGCCAAAATAGAAACAATGCACAACAAAGTCACAGTGAAATGCATCATCAGCCATAATAGAAAACAATGCACAACAAAGCCACAGTGAAATGCAACATTGGCCAAAATAGAAAAAAATGCACAACAAAGCCGCAGTGAAAGGCAACATCAGCCAAAATAGAAAAAAACACAAAACAAAGCCACAGTGAAATGCAACATTGGCCAAAATAGAAAACAACCCACAACAAAGTCACAGTGAAATGCAACATTAGCCAAAATAGAAAACAACCCAAAACAAAGCCACAGTAAAATGCATGCACATCAGCCAAAATAGAAAACCCACACAGCAGAAGCCACAGTGAAATGCAGTGATTTGCAAACATAGAAAACAACCCACACAGACAACAAAGTGTGGAGAAACCAAACACTAGACCATCCACTGTTACTATAAGGATTCTAAAGTATTGCTTGTTTAAAACATTTAGATAATTAAAATAAATTTAATTTCAATGCAGTTTCAAATAAACCAATTAGAGAAATCTATTCATCATTAGGCATGCCAGAAAACAAAAACAAAACAATAAAAATAAAACACAAACAAAAACATTGCAGCACTTTAGAGACTAACTGCTATATTTTTACTGTTAGCTTTTGTGGATCAAGTCCACTTCTTCAGACCTGAAGAAGTGGACATGATGCACAAAAGCTAACAGTAAAAATATAGCAGTCTTTAAAGTGCTGTAGTGTTTTTGTTTTATTTTTATTTTATTGTCTTTGTTTTCTGACATGCCTGACCTGAACCACAGACTAACACAACTACTATTCCAAATCCATTAGGATACTTGGAGCATCAAAGTCATATGCTAACTAATGGTTTGACCAAGTGGACTTGATCAATGAAGATAACATTAAAACACAGCAGTTACTCTCTAAAGTGTGCCCCCTCAAAGTAGAACTAATGTCTAAAGCAGTGGATTAGTGGTTAAGATGCTTAACTTGTTGACTGGAAGGTTGGCATGCCAACAGTTTGAGATTCAAGTACTGCACAATGAAAAAATCTCCCATCCCATCTCTGACCCAGCTCCTGCCAACCTAGCAGTTCGAAAGCAAGAAACTGCAAGTAGATAAATAGGTACGACTTGGGTAGGAATGTAAACAGTGTGCTGTGCACTCCATAGTCATGCCTGCCACATGACCATAGAAACATCTTCATATCTGGCTCTTTGGATGTAAACAAAAATGAGCACTGAACCCGAGAGTTGGATTAGGCCAAGAATCAAGGCTTACCCCAGCCCTGTTGTGGGGACTCGGGAGAGAATATACCGGGGCAGAAGGGCACACGTTGCTGCTCAAAGGGAATGGGGCTGTTCCCCTCAACTGGTTTCGTTCTGTTCCCCTCAACTGGTTTCGTTCTGCTCCGTGGGAGAAAGCCACTTTCTCCCATGGAGCAGAATGAAACCAGTCAAGAGGAACAAAATCAGAAAATGACAAGGAAATGGGTATGGGCTTTGAGCAGCAACGCTAAGCTATGAGAAACCTGGGGAACATAGTAAGAAGTAGAGATGTCACCTTGCAAACTAAAATTTACATAGTCAAAGCAATGGTATTCCTGGTGGTAATGTCTGTGAAAGCTGACCAGGGAATGGTCAATGGGCAAACAAAGAGTCAACTATGCAACTGTCTCCTTGTCCCCTCCAAAGAAAAAAACCCGGGCATGTACCTACCTTGCAGTCCTGTCCTAGCTCTCAGAGCATAGGTGGTCACACTCCCAGCAGAGGTGGGAAATCCTGATGTGGCCACCTCAGCCTCATCCATGATGCAGCCCACCTGGCCAGATGAGGTTTGGGAGACTGTAAACCCCACTGTGTCTAGACCTCGACTGCCGCTACAAGTTCCCCGCCGCTGCAAGGTCTTCGCTGCTGCCACCACTGTTTCACCCACCACTGCCTCTGTCTCCTCCTCCTCCGGTTCACCCACCACTGGTTCGCCTGCCACCTCCTCCAACGCCACTTTACCCTCTTCTGCCGCCGGATTGCCCATTTCTGCTGCCTCCAATGCTGATGCTGCTTTGTCTGCTGCCACTTTGGGGGCCCTGCCACCACTGCCACCACATAGGGGGCCCTGCCACTTTGTCCACGACAATTGCCCCCACCTCGCCTGCTGCCACCACCTCATCCGCATGTGTCACCGCTTTGCATGCTGGCATCACCAAATTGCCTGCCACCGCCTCTGCTTTGCATGCCACCTCTTTGCCTGCTGCTGCCTTGCCCAACAGCTACTGCCGCTTTGGCTGCCACCACTTTGGCCACTGCCACTTTGCCTGCTGCCACCTTGCCTGCTGCCGCCTTGCCTGCCGCTGCCACCACCTTCTCTTCCTCTGCCACCACTGCATCCTCCTCTTCCTCCACCATTGCTTTGGCTGCTGCTGCTGCTTTGGCCACCACCACCACTGCTTCAGCCGCTGCCACTTTGACCAATGCTGCTTTGGCCGCTGCCTCCTCCGATGACAATGCTTCAGCCGCCTCCGGTGCCACTGCCGCTGCTTTGGCCACTGCTGCCGCCACCTCTTCGCCTGCTGCTTCCTCCCCTGCCTCCGTCATCGCTGCTTTGGCCCCTGCTGTCTCCATCTCCTCTGCCACCACCACAATGCCCACCACTGCTGCTCTGCCCACTGCTAATGCCGCTGCCTCTGCTCTGCTCTCTGTGCCGCATCTGCACTCCTCCCACTCCAGATGCAGAAAACAGCCACTTGGCTTAGCACCCATGCACAATGGAGTAGGAAAGTGGGTTTGGCTGGCCAAGTGGGTGTGGCCTAGGGGGATTTTTGCTATTGGTATGCCCATACCAGGGTGTACTGGGAGAAGCATAACACTGTCTCTATTCATAAGGGATTCATTTCTGATGGAATTTAGCTTTTTCAAAGATTCTTTTCACTTTCTAAAGAAAGGATTTGTCAGCATTGGTTCAAAGGTTCTTCAGACTTCATTTGTCAATACAATGTGAACACTTCTATCCTTTCACCAGTTTTTTAAAAGATAAATCTATATCAGTATACCATTGAAATGCTTTATAATATATGCTGTTGAGTAGGCCATTCTTGATACTTTGAACCACAGGTTTTTTAAAATTGGAAAGCTCTCTTAAAGGATACTGAATTATTAATAAAGTTCTTAAATTATATTTAGTAACAATATGCATTTTAATGGTATATTATTTATATAATGTATAATTTGCTACCATTGGAGGCTTTCCTAGCCATATAAATGTTATATTTTATATACTCTTTGCAAAGATGGTAGAAATGAAATCCTGGACTTTTTAAAAGGTTAATGCCTTCCTAGACAGGACGTTTGTGAAAACAGTGTGCATTTTTACTTTTATTTATTTATTTTATATCTAGTATCAAGGACCTAAAGTTCAGTTCTGCTGAGTGTTCCATGGAATTAGCAATCGAAAATCCAGTGTACTTAAACTTTGAGTCTATCAGTATGATTTTAAATGACTGGGAAATTCTATTTATTGAAATCTACTACATGTTAATCCCAAAAAACCTCAAAGTTCTTCGAGTTCATCTTACATCCAGAAATATCACCTACAATTCCATTATTTTAAACACTTGATGAGTTTCTATTAAAATCAAAACAATATTCAGCTGGGTCCAGAGCTGTTTCTGTACAAAGGAAGGGATTATTTCATTGGCAGGGAGAACTGATACCTTGAAAAGAATCCACTGGATAGAGAAGGAAAGCATTTTTCACTAATTCCAACTTTCACCTGCACACCAACTTTCATCTGCATTCCAAAACATAATCTCATATACTCCTAACACACCACATCTGATTTTTGGGATGTAGAAGGCTATTGGCAGAATTAGCAAGAGAGACCTCTTTGCCACTTTCTTTAAATTGACCGCTCATTTCACAGAGATCCACTCTGCACAACTCTTTGTAACTCATTTAATATATTCTAGACTCAAAATGAAGTTACACAATCTCTTCACATGTGTCTAAACCCATTTTTTTTTTTATTTGAATGAATTAGACTTGTCAACATATATGTGTACTTGGTTCTATCGGTTTGATTTAGTTCCTGCTCTGAAACCCATGTCCATTCCTAAAAATTTCATCAGTTTGTTTTTTATATATACTGTATATCCATAGCAGTATTTGCTCACTATCCTGAAATAGTAATAATTTCATGTCAGAAATTATTCTGTGTTGAAAGGATTTTTGCGGAAGAAACTCCACTCTGGAAATGCCAAAATGAGGCTCTTTTCATGTCCCCAAGAGCTGGGACAGAGACGGGCACTCAATCTGTCATGCAGTACTCAGGTCTCAAACTGCCGACTTGCCAGCCTTCCAGCTAACAAGGCAAGCTTCTTAATCACTGAGTCACTGCAGCCCCTTAGTATCCTGAAATGATATGTTTATTTTTAAACTACATTTAAAAACATTTACAACACCAGATGTTGTTTTTACACAGACTGTACATTGTAGAAAGCACTGGACTCTGAAAAACTAACATCCTTTCTCATTTCAGAAGCCAAGCACACATACAGTGGAACCCTGTATAACAAATGCCTCGTATAATGAAAATTTCATAAAACAAAGCATTTGTTAGGCAATCGTGATACCCCACATAACATTTTTTTCATTATACGGGGTTTTCGTTAAGCGGAGTATACCCCGGTTAACGAAAGCACCATATAATGAACATTTTCTTTTGTTATACGGAGTATCACCTATTTGATCTGCACAACAAAAACGCATAGCAAAGAGCTCCATTGTGGAACGGTGCTTTTTCATTTTGCGGGATTCTACTGTATAGCAAAAACAAGAAGACAGGTTGATTTATCAAAAAGATGAAAGTAACTGATCCAGTGTTACAAATATGACCAGTTTATGCAACAAAGCAACAATTATTACATTTACCCATTTTACTGATGTTGAGAAAAACTATTTTGCAAACATTACACATGAGATTGAAAGATAAACAGAGAGGGATAAAGAGACCTTAATATATTTGGTGAAGAAGGTTTTTCTCTTTTTGATATTTTTTTCTACTAAGAGAAGGTGAACCTAATCAGTATTAGTAACTCTGTGCAGCACTAGTTTTCCACTCTAGCAGTGGTAGGGCAACTTCTGTCCCTCCAGATGTTGTTGTCATCTGGTCCAACCGACATAGATAGTGGTGTGCAGTGATTGGAATCTAGTCAAACAACATCTGAATGACAACACAGAACATAACTCCTGCTCTACATAGAATGGCATTTATATTTATGTATATTTGTAGAATTATGTTATATATAATGTATTACACTTTAAAATAGTATGAGACCAGTGTTAGTCAGTTCCCAAGACAACACCTTTATGGTTAAGATACAGTAAAATTTAACCTCTTGTAAACCTAGTATTTAAAAAGGAAGTCCAATGTTTTTTGGAAGAAGAAACACACAAGTGCGGCCTTATATGTGAGAGATACATATGCTGCATATATTAAGTTTGTATATTATCAAGGATTTGTTTTAAATATCAATAATAATAATAATTTCGTGTCAGATATTATTGTGGATTGAAAGAAAGAAGAAACTCCGCTCAGGGAAGGCCCTCCTTTCATGTCTCCAAGAGCTAGGACAGAGACGAGCGCTCAATCTGTCATGCAGTACCTGGGTCTCGAAGTGCCAACTTGCCAGCCTTCCAGATAACAAGGTGAGCTTCTTAACCACTGAGCCACCACAGATCCTCATTATCAATAAGTATAGGCAATTAGGATACAATAAAGAGCCATGCCAAATGATTAAATAACTCTACTCACAGTGGTGGGCTCCAAAAAAATTTACTACCACACTGTGGGCATTGTATGATGGGCGTGGCCAGGGGCAAAGCACTGCATTGCACCCAAATTAGGACTACTTTATTTCAAAACATGGATGGGCGGGGCCAGCCAGAATTTCTGCTACCGGTTCTGGCGAACTGGTGCGAACCTGCTGATGCCCACCACTGACTACTCATATATATTGCCCAGCAAAAATAATGAAGACATAAGAATCCTATAAAGAATGACTTCAGGATTTCACATTTTTCTAGTAGCAACTAGCTATCATAGGGTTGATAAAGCCCTCCAGAATTACCTCCTAGGATGTCATGATTTTGAGACAGACCAGTGGGAACAATTAATCATTGCCTTGGGGAAGGAAACTAAGATTAGGCTTTCCACATCTTAATTTACTGTCACTGTTACTTTACCTCTTTGACATCATGCTACCTACTCTTGCTCAGTGGAAAATAGCAGTTTGTGAAAAAGAAGTCTAGCACATGAACATTTATTTTCATTCCTCTTGTATCATGGGCACAAAAAATTGAGGAAAGAAGGCTATACCTAATAACAGCAACTTTCAATTATGTACACAACTGTATTCCATATGGAATGTATCCCAAAAGTAAAGCATTCATTTTATTTTACCACAACACTCAACACAACAATCTGTTATGCTACAAATACATATTTTTCTCATAGATATATAATTTATATTTGCAGAGTATAAGCCAATCCACAGGAGTGAAAGTGAACAATTCTAATACAGTACTGGCATGAAGACAAATCTATAGAGAACACAATAAAAATTCACTTAGGTATAAAAAAGAAAAATCAGTCCCTTTCTGCCCTAAAAAAGATTGAAAATGAAGGGTATGCATTGAAATGCCATAGGAAATGTAGCTATAGTCATAAGATTAATCAACTACAAATAAAAATGGTCTTTTTTTCTGTGCAGCCAGAAACAAAGCTCTTGGAAGTATAAGCAGCGGGCAAAATAAAATCATTGCTGGGTTATATATTGATGATAATTAAGGAAAACCACAGTTATAAGCAAAGCTCTCTCAAATATGAACCTTTAAAATTAGACAGTCAAGGAACCCTACGGTCAGTGCAGAGAAACACCCTTCATGTATATCAGTTCAAGATCAGGGCACATCTTTTTATTGCCTGCCAGAGAGACAGACTCTCAAACTAAAAATATGGTGAAATGAAGAATGGTATGCTGTGTGTGAGCTCAGGATATAAACTTTTAGGAGCTCTTAAGGGAATTGTGATGGCTGTAAAATATGATTACTAACTGTGTAACAGTGCCAGAGCACTTATAGTACATCCTGATAGAAAGGAGACAGTATGGAACAGAATATGGTGCAAAGTTAACTCAGAAGAATATGGCATTGCATGAAATGAATACCACATGTGGGAGCTCAAGAGATAAATAAATAGAACAAAAGATACAAGAAAAAGGCAGTTGAAAAGATTACAAAATATAGTGCAGGTTAATACAGGAATTGGGTGGAGAAAGGGAGGGAAATTAAACCTCCTCTGAGGACCAAGCCTTTCCAATGTTGAAGTTACAGATGTTGCCCCTATGGAAACTGCATTAACAATAGAAATTCTAATCACACACACACATGAACACACTCTCAACTACAAAGTCAAAGCAAAAGGGAGACTTTGTTCTGAGATGACTTTTTTTTGTCCCCAGGGTAGCCCATGAGTACGTTTGACAATACTTGAGTAATATTTACTGTTCATTGAACATATCATTTACTCCTACTTAATCATAATAATAAAGACTGTTATCACTATCAAGCTAGTTATTTGCACTTTAGATACCACAAGTGATTAGATTTTCTCTACTACCTATGGATATACTTATGGTTATTGAATAGAATACAGATAGCTTACTTGTTGGTCACAATAGAGGTTACTTCCACATTTATGCCAACCACAAGTGCATTTGTGCATGCACTTATGGATTATGTAAATGTACCTGCTTACACTTCCGGGTGTGGCAGAGGCAGCAACAGGCTGGATGGGGTGGCATCAGGGGCTGGGCCCAGCCCATGGGCCATAGGTTGGGAATTCCTGCTTTAAAGAATAGAGGAAAAAGCCTTGGATTTCCATTTGGATTTTGACTGCTTTGTTCTACTGAGTAAACAGCCTGACTTCGTGTTGTTTCTTTAAGACAGCAGGATCACAATAAAGTCTCATATGACATTGTGTAAAATCTAAAAATCGGAATCTAATCTTGACACTGCCAATCCTGATTTCCCTACAAAGTATCACTATAATGTCTACTCAGATGTAGTAGCCTACCTATGGTGTCTAAATTAGAATAGAAGGGAAATCATGCCCTTTTCTCTGGCAGACCCCTCAATGTATGCCTGCTTTCATATGTTGCAAGACCAGTCATGTAAATAGACATACAAAGGAAAGCCTGCAGGGAAGGGAAGATTTATTTCATTATTCCCCTTCGCTTGCATGCTTAAGCAGGAGATACTAACTGTGGTTTCAGTTTCATATACAGCAGAGGTTCCTAATCTTTCTGTGCCATGGGTTGGCCCATGCCCCAGCTGAGCAAGCCAGTCACATGGTTCCTCCCACCATAAATGCTGCCATAAAATGTATCTGTGGCTGTCTGTTGTGTTCTGATGGTTTTACCTTTCCACATGGATTACAATGTATCTGAGCCAATGTAACCTTGCCTATAGCAACAATGTAACCTTCAGCTGTATCATATAAACCCTGTAATAGGACGCGAGCTAATGACCACCAGCTGGCAGCAGCGAGCGTCCAAGCTCTCTTGGTCCGAACTCATCAAAGGCAACAGCGCGGGAAGTTTTCCCGCCACCACCTACACCTGGACAAGAAGGGCGTGACCCGCAATGACGTCACGCAGACAGTAGCCAATGGGCTACCATGGCACCACGTTCAAATGTATTACTACTGTATATAAAGAGCTATCGATCCGCCATTACCTCATGTTCCCTCTGTCCACGATGCAATAAACCTGAGTTAACCCAGCCCGAGGCTGTGTCCTGTGTCTTGGTTTGCATACACCAAATTGGCGACGAAGGTGGGATGATGGATCCCCACGGAACAGCCAGGGCACAGAGCGGGTTCAACATCACCAAACCGCAAGACTGGGAGCTGCTAGAGATGGACTTCCAGGCGGCACTGGTGGAACTCAGAGTCAAAGAAGACGACGAGGAGAGGAAGAGGGCCATCCTCACCAGAATGCTCGGGATGGAAACCAAGCGGACGCTGGTGGGCATAATCGCTCCGAAGAAGGTGAGCGAATTTAAGGCGGGCGACATCATGAAGCTGCTGCGAGAGCGGTTCTCCCCCTCGAGGGCAATGTTTCCCGCTCGGAGCGCGTTTTGGAGGCGAGTCCAAGCGCCGGATGAGTCGGTTGAGGCATTCGTGGCCGCCATGAGGATAGCCGCCGCCCCCTGTAAATGGGGCGACATCCTGGAGATGGCCCTCAGGGACGGCGTGTTGTGTGGCCTGAAAGACAAGGAGGTACAGCGCAGCCTGATGAATAAGGAACCGCCACCCACGCTGGCAGAGGTCGTAGAGGCCGCGGAAGCCGCAGAGTCCACGAATGCCGGAGTGGACGAGATGCACCAGTGGCGTGAGTGGCGTCCTAGAGCCGGCAAGGCGGAAAATTCGGTGCACGGGAAGTCCGGACAGTCGGTGCACGCAACTCGACGGGCCTCAAAGTCGTCGACGGAAGGCAGCGACGGCGAGGAGGTCCAGAAGGTCCGAAAGGGTGGTCGACGCTGTGAGGGTTGCGGAGCGGCCCATGAGCGTGCGAGATGCCCGTTCAGGAAGGCCGAGTGTTACACCTGCGGCCGTCGGGGGCACATCGCCAAGGCATGCAGAAAACGGAAGGAGGGCCGGAGGCAGTCACAAGACCGTGCGGCCAGACCGGACCGTCCAGCGAGGCCCAAAGATGGCGCCCAGACCACGAGGAAGCAGGATGGCGTGGGCCGCGTCTCGGACGACAGCGAGGACGACGCCCCAGTGTTCAGCGTGTCCGCGGGACAGTCCCATTACTTCGTTGAGGTATTAGTACAAGGGGCCCCTATTAAGATGGAAATTGACTCGGGGTCCTCCTATTCTATAATTCCCCAGAAAGAGTTTTTGAAAATCGACCCCCACGTGCGGCCCAAACTTAAAGCGTTGAGGTCCACGCTACGAGACGTGCAGGGGAACAGCATTCCGGTGTTGGGGGTCGGGAAATTTCGGGTCAATTTTAAGAGACATTCTGCGGAACTGCCCCTGGTTGTCCTCAAGGGGGGAAGCTGTAGCCTCCTAGGGACACAGTGGTTTCAGCCCTTAGGTTTGTTCATAGGGGGAGTGCATACCGTGGGGGGGGACCCAATACAAGCGGTTTGCGATGCGCATCCCGCCGTTTTTAAGAAAGGACTTGGAAAGTTCAAGGGACCCCCTGTAGCTTTCAACATAGACCCGGAGGTCCGCCCGATAAGACTCAAACCGCGCAGGGTGCCGTTCGCACTCAAGGACAAGATAGAGGCGGAACTGGACAAACTGGTGGGCCAGGGGATTCTTATTCCTGTTGATTCCGCGGAGTGGGAAACTCCAATTGTAACGGCTCTAAAGGCTAACGGGGAGGTGCGCATTTGCGCTGATTATAAGTGTACAATTAACAAGGCGATCCGCCCTAATGCATACCCGGTGCCGGTGATCAGCCACCTTTTGGCCAGGCTGAATGGGGGAAAGTGTTTCGCCAAACTCGATTTGGCACAAGCCTATCAGCAACTCCCTGTGACCCCCGCCACGGCCGCGGCACAAACGATAGTTACACATAAAGGAGCGTTCCAGGTGTCGCGGTTACAGTTTGGCGTGAACTCGGCACCCGGCCTTTTTCAGTCGCTTGTGGAACGCCTCCTGAAGGGACTGGAGGGGGTGTTGCCTTATTTTGATGACGTGTTGATAACAGGGGGGAGTGAGGCTGAACTGGCAAAGAGGTTGGACAAAGTATTGACCGTGTTCGAGAAAGCGGGGCTGAGATTGAGGAAGGATAAATGTGTCTTTTTCGAAACCGAGGTCGAGTTTTTAGGGTTCCGGATCACACCCGAGGGGATTAAACCGTCTAAATCCAAGGTAGCAGCCATTAAAAAGGCCCCTCGCCCCACATCCAAAACCGAGCTACAGTCCTTCCTGGGGCTCCTCAATTTTTACCATACATTCCTCCCGCGGAAGGCGTCCGTGGCCGAACCGCTCCATCGGTTACTTAAAAAGGAGGAGACATGGATGTGGGGTGACGAGCACGAGAGGGCGTTCAAAGAGCTAAAGCAACTCCTAACATCTGAGGCAATCCTGACGCACTTCGACCCCAAACGGCCAGTGGTCCTAGTTTGTGATGCATCCCCGGTGGGGGTGGGGGCGGTGCTTTGCCACGTGTTGGAGGACGGAAGGGAGGCCCCGGTAGCGTTTTACTCAAGGTCCCTGTCCCAAGCGGAGCGAAATTACGCACAAACCGACAGGGAGGCGTTAGCAATAGTAGCGGGGACCAAAAAATTTCACGATTTTTTGTATGGCCGCCCGTTCAAAATCGTGACCGATCACAAGCCGCTGTTAGGGATCTTCACGGCAAACAAGCCCACGCCGCAGATCCTGTCCCCGAGAATGCTGCGATGGGCTATTTTCCTCAACGCGTACCAACATGAGTTGGAGTACAGGCCCGGAAAGGAGATCAGCCATGCTGATGCGCTTTCGAGATCCCCTCTGCCCTTGTCGGACGACCAAAAGGCGAGAGCAGAAAGAGACCGCCAGGTGTTGCTAATTGAGGTTTTAGACGCACCCCCAATAGTACCAGCCGACATTGCTAGGGCGACAGGCAAGGACAGGACGCTGGAGAAAGTTAGTTCATGGGTGCAGAAGGGGTGGCCGGCTTCGTCCCCGAGTACAGAGTTCGACCCATTCTTTAGGAAAAAGCTAGAGTTGTCCCTAGAGAGGGGGTGCCTTCTGTGGGGCCAACGGGTGGTGGTCCCTGCGCCCCTGCGGACGAGGGTGCTCGAACTGCTGCATGTCAGCCACCCGGGCATAGTTCGTTCAAAGGCGCTGGCCCGGAGTTACTTCTGGTGGCCACAGCTGGACGCGGACATTGAGCACATGGTCGGCACTTGCGAGGCTTGCCAGGGATCCCGACCTGAGGCGGCCCGTCTCCCGCATAGGGAGTGGGACACAGCAAGGGGGCCGTGGTCCAGAGTGCACATGGATTTCGCTGGCCCATTCCGAGGAACCATGTTTCTCCTGGTGGTAGATGCGTTCTCCAAGTGGCTGGAGGTTATCCCAGTAAAGAGCACGTCCTCCGTCACGACAATTAGCCAGCTAAGGAGAGTCTTTTCCACATTCGGTTTACCCGACACTTTAGTCAGCGATAACGCTAGTTGTTTCACCTCCGCCGAGTTCGGGGCATTCATGGAGGCAAACGCCATTCGGCATGTCACGTCAGCACCGTTTCACCCGGCCACGAATGGCCAAGTGGAACGGCTGGTGCGGACAACGAAGGAGGCGCTGCGGCGCATGGGCCCGGGGGACCTGAATCACCAAGTATGCCAGTTCCTCTTAGCGTATAGGGTAACCCCCTTAGCGTCAGGCTACTCGCCGGCGGAGCTCTTGATGCGGCGAAAACTGACCACGATCCTGTCCAGGCTAGACCCGACGAGAGTCGAGGATAAAGGGAAAAACATAGGGTTGGCAGTCTCGAAAGGTTTCGCCGCCGGGGACCCTGTTCACTGCAGGAACTATTCCAGCGCAGGGCCGGCCTGGGTACCAGGGACGGTTGTAGAACAGACGGGGCCAGTGTCGTACCGGGTCGAGACTAACACCGGCCTCCTCTGGAGGAGGCACGCAGACCAACTGAGGCACCGAGTGAGTGGGCCAGTCAGTGGAGCTCAGCAACAGGATTCAGCGTTAGGGTTCTCCCCCACCCGCTTAACCCAAGGGGGAGACAGCAGTGGACAACAGTCCCAAGCAAGGGGGGAAGGAAGCAGAAGCAGCGGCCCCGACTCATATCCTTTTGATACGCCAGTCCTATCAGGGGCCGGGGAAGGGGGAGAGGAGTTCGCGACCGCTGCCCCCGATGGTAATTTTGATTTTGATTTTGCGAGCCGGGGGGGTTTTCAGGAGTGTTCCCCCACCCATCCAAGCGAGAAGAGGGGTTTTTCGTTAGCCCCCAGTGCCCCCGGTTCCTCCCTAAGAAAGAGCACACCACCCAACAACGCCGCGGAGCCGCGGCAAGTCACTAACGAGTCTCCCTCTCCAATTACAGGACAGGAAACCAGGGGACAAAGAGAAGGTAGCAAACCCGGGGAGAGGCAGCCCGCATCGAGACCCCAGCGTGTTCGAAATAAGCCATCTTGGCTGAGAGACTTTGTCTCCTAAGGGGGGGGAGTGTGTGTAAGTGGGGGCTCGAGACTTTGTCTCGTCCTAGGGGGGAGGGGTGTTGTGTTCTGATGGTTTTACCTTTCCACATGGATTACAATGTATCTGAGCCAATGTAACCTTGCCTATAGCAACAATGTAACCTTCAGCTGTATCATATAAACCCTGTAATAGGACGCGAGCTAATGACCACCAGCTGGCAGCAGCGAGCGTCCAAGCTCTCTTGGTCCGAACTCATCAAAGGCAACAGCGCGGGAAGTTTTCCCGCCACCACCTACACCTGGACAAGAAGGGCGTGACCCGCAATGACGTCACGCAGACAGTAGCCAATGGGCTACCATGGCACCACGTTCAAATGTATTACTACTGTATATAAAGAGCTATCGATCCGCCATTACCTCATGTTCCCTCTGTCCACGATGCAATAAACCTGAGTTAACCCAGCCCGAGGCTGTGTCCTGTGTCTTGGTTTGCATACACCAAACTGTCGTAAACACATTTATGATAGCCATGGGTGCATTTACAGTAGCGTTTACAGCAGTCGTGGGTGCGTTTACACAGTTGCGAGTGCATTTTATGGCTGTCATAAATGTGTCCGCTTCCACTTCCAGTAGTGGTGAGGGTGGCAGCAGGCCACATGAAATGCTGCCGTGGGTGAGGTCCAGCTAGCAGGCCATAGGTTGGCTAACCGTGATATACAGTCATAAATACAGTGTATCCAATTTCTATGTCAATCTGTAAATGTGAAGGAAATGTACCAGCATTGCATTTATTTTCATATGTCTTTATCCCTAATAATGCACTCATTTCACTAAAAGGTACACATTTTTGCAAACAATTTCTCCAATTTACACATGTAATTTTTAACCCAGCTGTATCACAACTTCCAGAGAAGTATGGTCTAAAGAATAACTGCATTCCAGTTCATATATTGGCCCAAGAAGTGAATATTAGATCAGGTAGCTTCAAAATGTAGAGCCAATGACATTTCCCTAATCCATATTCAGAAGTAAGTCTCCTTGAGTTCAAGAATTGGCTTTTATGCTCCTTTTTCCTCCAAAGATTTGGCTTTAAGTATAGATCTGTTATACTGTGTCACCATATTATGAAGTCAAAATAAATATGATATATTGAGGAAGGAAAGAGGCTTGATTTTGAGTTAACATAAATAAATATAACATTCTGAATGATGATTGATTGTTTTAATAACAATCCAAGGATATTGCATATCTTTAAGGTCAAATGTCTTTATTCAGATGTGGAAAGATATCATACTGCAGTCACTGCTTTTTTCCATTCAGTGAGCTTGTGTCACTAAGCTCTAAAAAGCTGAGGAGGATATTAGAGTTAATATCTTTCAGACATATCTTAAAGGTTCATTTCTACATCATTTTGCAGCAGCATCAAGAATTATAGCTCTCTGTCTACTCAAGGCAAGACCAAGAAAATTGAAAATTTGAGCAAAAATTTATTTTCAATCACAGTGTGAGCTTCACTTACAAGTCTTAGTACTTTGTCAATGAATCATAACCAGGTTGCCTAAACAAATACCGAAACCGAAAGAGAAAAAAGAAAATTTTCTCAACACCTGGCAGTCATTGGTTGCTACCTGACCATCCAGAATACTAGTTAATTAATTCTGGAGGTTACCTCGTTCATTGGACATACAGTTTCAGGTCCAAACAGATACCTCAGGGTCACTGGGTTTTGGAATTTATTTTGGGGGCCGCTGGTGTTGCAGGTCATGGCTGGGGCATTGGGAAGAAGCAGGTTGGTTGAGGGACCTCACGTTCCAGGAATTTCCCCCCATTCTGGGGGCCCTGTGGCTTTGGGCAGAGGTTTGGGGTAATTCATCCATCCTTTTCTGGTGCAATAGCCTGGCCGTGGTTTTCATTGTGAATTCCATGACCTCCAAGTCCCTGAGGGTGATGTGGCTTGTACGTGCCTTCATTTTGTGTTGCCTGGAGTTTAACATACTGATTCAGTCTTGGCATGTTCCAGGCCTGGATAATTCTGTCACTGATACCTTGTCCTGCCAATAGATGTCTCAGTTCAGGCAGTTGGTGCCAGAGGTGAGGGAACTGCCCGGCATCCTGCCAGATGGCATATGGAACCTTGGTGAGTAGCGGTGGATCGGGCGAGACTGTTATTTGTAGATTTTAGTTCTGCTTTTAATACTATTCTTCCTCACAGACTGGTGCCCAAATTATTAGATCTGGGGCTTCCGCCATGCTTATGCAGGTGGATACTAGATTTTCTATCAGATTGTTCCCAATGGGTCAGGATGGGCTCTCATGTCTCTGCGGATCTCAGTATAAGTACGGGGACGCTGCAGGGGTGTGTGCTGAGCCCACTTCTGTACATGCTTTACACATATGATTGTGTTCCCAGTTACCCCAGCAATAATATCATCAAGTTTGCAGACGACACAACAGTGGTAGGTCTGATTACTGCTTGGGAGGGGGAGTCGGCTTACAGGAAGGAGGTTGTCTTGCTCACGGAGTGGTGTAGGGAAAACAATTTATTCCTCAATGTAAAAAAGACAAAAGAGATCATTGTGGATCTCTTTAGAAAATGCAAATTAAACATCCAGCCACTTATTATTGAAGGGAATTGTGTGGAACAGGTCTCGGTGTTTCAATTTCTGGGAATGGAGCTGAGGGATAATCTAACATGGGGAGCAAACACCAAAGATCTGATGAAGAGAGCACAGCAGAGGTTATACTTCTTGAGAATCCTCAGGAAGAACAATCTTTCAAAGAACCTGCTGTTGGCATTCTACCACTGTACCACTGGCATTCTACCATTCTACCACTGTACCATAGAGAGTGTGTTAACCTACGGTCTGTGTGTATGGTTTGGGAGTTGTACAGCTAGGGAAATAACAATGCTGTCCAGGGTCATAAAGACTACGGAGGGGATAAATGGGCATACTCTTCCCACTCTAGATCAAATCTATGCCACCAGGTGTTATAAGAAAGCTGTAGAGATTGTGCAAGATCGTACGCACCCCGGAAATGATCTCTTTCAGCTTCTGCCTTCTAGAAGAAGGTATAGGGTCATAAAGACCAGGACCAGATGCTTGAGAAATAGTTTCTACCCAAAAGCGGTTCTGGCTTTGAATGCAGTGCAATGCAGTCTATGAGGGAGCTTCTGTATATAGTTTTTAGAGTTTTTAGAGTTTTAGAGTTTTTAGAGTTTTAGAGCTTTTTAGGGGTTAAATGTGTATATATGGGGTGGGAGTATGTTGATAATTTTGTATAGTTGTATTTTGTTTAGGTTTTGTTGGGTTGATAAGTGTTTTCCCCCCAATCTCGTTGCTCTGTGCAGGACAATGACAATAAAGAATTATCTTATCTTATCTATTGGGTTGGCATTGGAACCCAGGACATGGATCCTCTACGCTACTGCAGTACAGGAATTTGCCCATTTCCGCACAGACAGGGGGTTGCAAGATGACTGGCCCATACTGCTGGTGGCACATGCATTACAATTTGTTGTTAGTCTGTGGGCCAGGGAGCTGGCCCTCAGGACTATCAGGGGGGGCATCTGTCAGCCCTGGCATTCCATACAAAGGCAAAGGGGGCGCCAAATTCTTTAGGTGATTTCAGGATAAAGAAGATCCTGGAAGGGTGGTCATGGGAGCGAGGCCACATTCCAGACAGCAGAGCACCAATTTCCCCAGCGGTGCTGTTATGCATCACGAGGGTGTGGGTGTGCATTTGCACCTCCCCGTATGAGGCCTCTCTGATGGCATTTTTTTTGACCCACTACCATAATCTGGTAGTAGCTTCCAAGCTGGATAGTTTGGGGAGGGCTCTGGATGTGGCTGATGTTATGGAGAGGGGGGTGTTTTGTTTGCAGATCCGATCTTCCAAGATGGATCAGATGGCCAGAGGGATCAAGCTTACATTGGGTCCTTGCTCTCTGCAGGAACTGTGCTGGGTCAGGGCCCTGTCAGCTTACCTGCAGGAACGCGGGGGCAGGGAGGGCCCTTTGTTTATTCACGCTGATGGCTCACCTTTGACTAAAGTACCAATTCTGGACTGTGACTAGTTCAGCACTGGACATAGTCCGCCTGAAGGGCATCCATTTTGGCACCCATTCTTTTCATCCTGGGGCAGCCTCAACTGCAGAGGCACTTGGGTACTCACTGAATGACATCAAAAAGATGAGGTGCTGGGCTTTGGGGAAGTATAATGTGTATGTTTGCCCACTGGTACAATAATGTGGCTGGCACCCTCACATGTCTCTCTCATTTCAGGTGGCACTTTGGGGATTGGAGGGCTTGTGTCTTGTTGGTGGGGAACAGTTTCATTTAATGGGCAGCACAATGAGTGGCTGCTATGCCTGAGGGTACCGATTTGGTTCTGGATGAGGTTGCCAGCTTGGAGTAGAGGGGCCGCAGGCATATGACCTGGGGGGATTTCCTTCCTTGCCTTTCTCCCCAGTATTCATGTTTGCCTCCAGATGTAGTTTTGTTTCACTTGGGGGGCAATGATTTATGCAGAATGAAGGACATTGCTCTTAGCTTGGCAGTACACCATGACCTGATGGAGGTTAGGTGTTGCTAGCCAAAGATTTGTTTTGTGTGATCTACCATCATTCAACGAAGGCAGTGGTGGGGCGACCTGTGGCCCATGGCTTATCAACAGGGCCAGACGCAGCATCAACAAGGTGGTGGCTCAGTTCTTTGCTGAATGGCTGGGCACCGTGGTTGAGCACCCTGAGATTCAGTTTGATCGGGCCAAGTTATATTGGGCAGATAGAGTTCATCTTACCGCTATGGGGATCAATATGTTTTTGAATGACCTATGGAGCGGCCTCCAGGCTAAGCTTGTCGGTCTGGTGGGGGCAAGAGGCGTACCTGGATAACCACTTGCTGTGGCAGGTAGCACGGAGTAAAATGGTAGGTGAAGGCCTAGGATTATTTGGGAACAGAACTTGGTGTGTCAAAAGATCGGAAAGGCAGAAACCTATGCTTCCATGTCTGGGTGGATTGTATGCTAAGCATACCTGTCAACCACGGCTCTGGACAATCCGGGACCTGTGCACAACGGTTCTGCGCAAGTCGCCTTCTACGCATGCGTAGAAGGCTTTTACGCTTGCGTAGAACCCTTTTACGCTTGCGTAGCCTTCTACGCAAGTGTAGAAGGTTCTACGCAAGCGTAAAAGGGTTCTACGCAAGCATAAAAGCCTTCAACGCATGCGTAAAACGCGACTTGCACAGAAGGGATGCGCAGTACCTCTTTCCCCCCACTGCCAATTCTGGGGTTTTGGCAGCTGTGGCCAGGGGATTGCGCAAACTGGAGCCAAAAATTGGGAAATCCCGCCCAATCCGGGAAGGTTGATAGGTATGATGCTAAGTGACCATTGACCATGCTGTTGGCTTATGGCCTTGAGGCTTGAGAACAGCATTGGCCATTACATCCAAATTGCGAGCTGGAATGGAGACTGTTGAAGAACAGAATGATCCCGGTAAGCCGGTTTAACCTTGATGTGAGTGGAGAAGGTAAAGTCAATCATCTTGGCTTCATCACTTAGACCCGTGCTACTTAGCCCCTGCCGCAGGTAGGACAGTTCAGTTAATAAGTTATGTGTTAATAATAAAGTGGCCCTGATTTTGACTCCAGCACTGTGTCCCTCTCTTTACTCGGGGGTTGGGGGACAAAGTAATTGTTTTCCACTCTTCTTATACTTTATGCTGAGTATAGATAGTTAAGTCTCTTTCTGTCAGAAAGCCTCAGGGCTCCAGCTCTGGTTAAAAGCACACCTTCTAGAGCTGTGAGGGAAGAGCTATATAAGAACCATCTTCTCCCTCTAGAAGTTGCTTCAGCAACAAAGTTTCTTGGATATGTTGTGTGAAACACTTGCTCTCTAAACTTTAAGTTACCCTGCTTTGGTTGCTTCCTTGGTTTTCTGACTCGTGGCCTGTTGGACTCCATTCCCTCTACAGGACTAGTTCCTGGCTTTAAATATGGACTTGGATTAGGACTTAGATAAGGTTTGTTTTTAACTTTTAGTTTGGTTGCCCTAGGTCCTAGTGCCCGGGCCGCTACCCAGCCACTTACATCCCAGACTCTGACACTTTAAGAAAGACAGTAACTTAGTACCCTCTTGCAACTATCATAAGCCTGAGCGATTTTTCTTCTTGCCTTCTTGTAACCAAGATGACATCATAGTCTATATAGTCTAAACATCTTCTATGTTTGCCATTTACATTTATTTGAATATAAATCTTGTAAGTAAACATTATTATTTTTTCTTTCTGCCAAAACTATGCCGGAGTATTTGTTCAATAGGAATTAAGAGAAAAGAATAGAGAAATTGAGGATTGCATTCTAAAGTATTCAGTCTTTATCTTTGCTACATGCTGACTGTGCTACCCTACAAATATTGTCCAATAAAACGAATGTTGTAGCCTGTTTGAAAGATATATCACAATTTCTGAAGATTTATAGGAGTGACAATTCAGTTTTAAAAAAATATTGAGGAGGGAGAATTGAGAGCCCTAGGAGCAATATGTGGTAGATGTACTTTTGCCCAATCCTGCACTACCTATAAAGGTAACGGTTTCCCTTGCTCAAAAGCCAGTTGTATCTGACTCTAGGGTGCAGTGCTCATCTCTGTTTCAAAGCCGAAAAGCCAGCGCTGTCTGCTTCTGCAGATGTTTCCGTGGTCATGTGGCAGGCATGACTAGACACCGGAGCACAGGGCACACTGTTACCTTCCCACCAAAGTGGTCCCTATTTATCTACTTGCAATTTCTTGCTTTCAAACTGCTAGGTTGGCAGGAGCTGGAACAAAGATGGGAGCTCATTCCATCCTGCAATACTCAGGAATCAAACTGCTGATCTTCCGCCTCCCAGTCAGTGTCTTAGCCACCTATACATGTGAAAAATACAGCACAGTATGTTCAAAAAGTGTGTGTTTGTTTGTATGAGTGAATAACACAAGCTCTAAAAAATATAGGTACATAAATAAACAAATCAGTACATTTATTAACAATTTTACTCTGATCATATCTAAGAACAGATCTTTGGATCACTTGTATCTTATGCTCTTGACCACAACTAGTAACTGAATGGCTTCCCTAGTCAGCTTCTTCATCTTCTATGTCTAGGCCAGACGTGAAAGTGCCAAAATGAAGCCTCCTTTTGGTGAGTCCATTCTGAAGTTCCTTTGGCCTGACCTAGTGTGAGAAAGATTAGGTGGCAACACTAGTCACCTAATCAGCATAGCTAAATATTTCAAAGGCTTGCATTACCATAAACTCTTGAATTAACGATGGAAAATGTATTAATACTTCTGACAAGATCCTGCCACTGATTTCTATAATGTTATTATAATATCTTCTGTGTTGTTTTACAACTCATTATTTATTCATTCTAACATTTAGGAACAAATAATGCCCTTAATAGACCAGGAAACGAAAGGCCAGCTTTGAAAGCAGGTTATGGGAGATTCAATTATCCATTGTCTCCTCATGTACAGACAGGCAATGAACTTATTTTATAACTGACTTTAGTTTTATAGCATAATCAATCAAATTAAAGCACAAGCATATTGCCAATTTCCTGACCCATTCCCAAGTAATTAAAAATAAACCCAACCTCTTCTCTATCCCCAGCAGAAAAGAATGAAAAGTTCAGAGGGGAAAAAACCCAAAAAACTATGATCACTAGGAGTTAAGGATGTGTAGCAATTTATAATTTATTTTTAAAAATGGAGTCACTGGCCTGAGCAAACATTCTGCACTGTTCTGTTGTTGCTTTATGCCAACAGGAGGAGAGGGGTTGGGGCCAGACAGGGCTTGGGGAGCCTCAGCAGGTAAGGATCCCATGGCACATATATTAGAAGCAGACTCCATCACACAGGCAACACTTTTAATGACATCCTTTGAAAAGACCTTGGTAAAGATGTCCCAATATTTTCCTTTGTGCTCCTTTTCCTGTATTGCTTTTACTCCTCCTGGCCTTCTTAGGTTTCCATTTCTGTTTTATTATTAGTTTATCACTGGCATTACCAGTGTTCACCCTGCTAAAGTCCCTGCTCTTATATGGCAAGTAAATCAATTTGTTTCAATATTTTTATTTTAAATCATTTGAATTAATTTTGATATTAATAGCAAATACATGTATATACCATACCTGTCAACCCACGGCTCCGGAAAAACGGGACCTGCGCACATCGCTTGTGTGCAGATCGCATTCCACGCATGCGTGGAAAGGTTTTACCCCTTCCAAGTATGCACGGGAGCGCTACGCCGCTTGTGCAGCCCTTACGCAAGCGATGTAGCGCTTCCGCGCATGCGTGGAAGGGGTAAAACCCTTCCGCGCATGCGCAGAAAGCGTTTCCCCCGCTGCCAAATTACGGGGTTTTGGAAGCGGGGGCCAGGTTATGACGGCAATCGACGTCAATTTATGGGGTAATCCCGGCCAAATCGGGAAGGTTGACAGGTATGGTATATACCACACCATAGCACTTAGTGCACTCTCTTGGCAGTTCACAAGTTAATTAGTACTTTTGCCCCAAACATGCTGGGTACTCATTTTACTGACCTTGTAAGGTTGGAAAGCTGAGTCAACCTTGATCCCAGTCAGGATTGAACTTGTGATGTTTTGGCTTTAGTACAGCATTTTACCCACTGCACCACCTGGCCTCAGAGTGTCATTGAAATTATTCATCAGCTTTAACTAAATAATGGGAGGAAGAAGGGGTATTAATCTTGTAGTTTGCTCCTATTAGCTTCTACTACTTAGTAACTAATATAACACCCCCACCCCCCGTTCTTAATGAATAGGTCTCTTTTGTTATGAATGGTAGAGAGGAGATACAGGTATACTTTAGACCATCTTGACTACTGCCATTGGTATTGCCAGCATTCAAGTTGACCATTGCTATGTAAAGCTTGATATCCTTTTTCCTACTGGCATTGCAGGCACAATATTCTTTGCATTTTGTATCATGAATACAGAAGTACGACATCCCACATTCATAAATGCAAAGCAGAGCAGAGCAATCACACATATACCACCCCCATAATGCTTAGTGCACTCTCTGGGCCATTCACAAGTTAATTAGCATTTTGCCCTCACATGCTGGGTTCTCATTTTACCGACCTCATAAGGGTGAAAGGCTGAGTCAACCTTTAGCCCTGGTCAGGATAAAACATAACCTTTCAGTTGCAGGACAGCAGTTTAACCACTGCTGTCCTGCAACCAAACCTAGAGGGGTTTTTTTTTATTTTAAGAATTGAATTAATATTTTATTCTGCTAAAATTCCAGGGGAAATATTAGCAAACAGACAATGGTTAAAATATTTTAATATATTTCCTAAGAGATGCTTTAAAAATACATCATCAGCTCCAATTTCAGTTTTCTGAGGCTTAGGAAGCAAACACTGGGGGGGGGGGGGGGGTTATCCAAAAACAAGAACAACTTGCGACTTCTAAGGAAAGTATTATAGCTGTTGCAGGAGTGACAAAATATTCAAGCATCGATAGAAGAGTCAGCAAATGCAAGGGTAGCTCCAGATTAGAAAACACAATAATAAAATGTCTTCCTTCACTTCTAACTGGCAAATTACTCAATGCTATAGACACTAGCTTGTTAAATTATTTTCATATACAGTGGAACCCTTGTTAACAAACAGCTTGGTTAACATAAAAGTCACATAAACGGAAATTTATAGAAAATAATGGCTCGGTTTATTGAATTTTTTTGGAATGAATTAATTAGTTTTCAATGTATTTTTATGGGAAACCATATTTCTGTTAAAGTACTTTGGTTTTCAGTGCATTCCTATGGGAAATAGTATTCAGTGCAGTCCTATGGGAAATTTGGTTAAAGTAATTTTCGCTCTAAGAAACTTCCTGGAGAATGCATTAATTATGTTAACCAAAATTCCACTGTATTGCCAAGGAAGAAATAATATTATGTTATTAAATATCTTGACTAGTTTCAGGAGATCCTCCAACAAATCAGGAAATCTTATAAGCAAAGGAAACAAAAAATTGAGGTTGGCAGTAACAGTTAATGATGAAATAAAGAAAGAGGAAAGTGCCTTCCTATATAATTTAGTGGGTGGAATTATCCCTTTTTTTTATTAGAAAATTATCAAGAGAACCAAATCCGAATGATGCTCCTCATCCTCACAGAACCAAGGATTAATACTGTTTATGGGACTACCATCATCTTTTACTGTAGAAAGCCTGGATATACCTCAGCAAAATGGGACAATTGGGACAATAGATCAAGTATTAAAAATTTAAGTTGAAATGTTGCTTGATGCTCAGCTAGAATTACATCTGAAGGGACAGAGAAGTTCCTACTTAATCATGATATTATTCTTTTATTAGTAACCCGGAAACAGTAGCAAATATATCTCCCTGATTACATTGTTTTAAATTAAGAAAACATTGGATGTGGGAGGTAAGGAGACTTGCTTGCTCAATTTCTTCTGCTACTGCCACTACAACATGTTCATTATTATTTGATGAAGTTTTGTTATACGTTTTGGTCTGCTCAGAGTTAGTAGATAGAGTAATATGCTCTATCTATGTCTCCCTAACTAATTTTAGTGAAAGTATTTGGAAATAACCAATCACAGGGAAAACTATTCATGGGTCCAGATTGAACTTTCTATCAGCACTTCTCTTTCTGGGAGTTGAAGTCAATACTAGAAATGGTGGTAGTAACAGTATGTTATTTACAAAGCTGGTTGAACCAGATAGCCCAGAGAACTTTGGTTGAACATGGCTTAATAGAAACTGTAAAGACTATACAGTCAAAGCAGGAGGGAATGAAATGGTGAGCATTCATCTTCAGGAATGTTATTGCCTTCAGTGGAAGGTTCAAGATATTTCACATACTTTGGAACAAATGGAGCCAGTGTTTTTTATTATTATTATTATTATTATTATTATTATTATTATTATTATTATTATTATTATTATTATTATTATTATTATTATTATTATTATTATTATTATTATTATTATTATTATTATTATCATCATTATCATCATTATCATCATCATTATTATTATTATTATTATTATTATTATTATTATTATTATTATTATTATTATTATTATTATTATTATTATTATTATTATTATTATTATTATTATTATTATTATTATTATTATTGTCATCGTCATCGCCATCACCATCGTCGGCATCGTCAGCATCCCCCGGGCAATGCCAGGTCCTCTGCTAGTTTCTTGCTGTTATTCAGTCCTCCATGATAATTGAATTAGCTTAAATTACTTAAATATTTTATTTCTTGCCCCTCAAGAGTTTCCCTGAGCTTCTAGGGGTGGAAAGGAAAGGAAAATCAGACTACTTATCTATGTTAAATGGAAGTCTCTCCTCTGGTAATATTCTTGTTGGATATATCTCTTTTCTCATGGTGACACATTATGGCATACCTGTCAACTTTTGGATTTGAAAATAAGGGAAATTTTGGGCACACCCCTCTGTGGGACAATGCTGGCTCTTCGGCTTTGAAACAGAGATGAGCACTGAACCCTAGAGTCGGATACGACTGGCTTTTGAGCAAGGGAACCCCCCCTCTCTCATATAGTGATCAGGCAACACCCCTCCCCCAAATTAGGGTGGAGGAGCAAGGGATTAATCCCCCTCTCTCTCTCATATAGTGATCAAGCACCCCCCCATCCCAAGTTAACTCTAGAACTCTAGAAATGAAATCCTCCAGCCAGTAGGCAGAAATAGCACAATAAAGCATGAGGTTGCCCCTGCATATATGAAATATATCACTCACCTAGAGTAGACTCCTGCTCCCAGCAGCCAAAATGAAGCTTCCAGGACCATGTGGCTGGCAGGAACGGGAATGACAAAGTACAGAATGCCCCCCTCCTTCTCTCTCTCTCTCTCTCCTTCCACAAGTGAAAAGCCTGCCACACAGCAACCTCTGGTGGCCGTAAAAAAATACTGCAGCTTTGCCTGTGAGGGATCCGGTCAGGATTTTTTTTTTTAAAAAAAATAAGGGATATTAAGGGAAAATTAATAAAATGGGAGGGGGCAGGAAGAGGGGTAAAAATAAGGGGTTTTCCTGGGAAAAACAGGATAGTTGACAGGTATGCATTATGGACTGTGAGCACTTGTCTACATGGAGCAGCGATGACTGATTTGGCGCCCTACAGTGGGATTTAGAACCTGAGTAATGTGGCATCTCACTCCAAAGTATTAGGGTGAGGCATCTCCTCTGCTCAGACCACTGACCATAGGTATTTTCATCTCTGTAACTGTATTTCTCTTAGGAATGCCAAAGAAAAATTAAAGGAAATATTCTTCTGTCACAGAATCATAGAATAGTTAAGGGATACAGTGGATCAATGGTTAAGAAGCTCACCTTGTTATTTGGAAGGCTGGCAAGTTGGCAGTACTATACTGCATGATGGTTTGAGTGCCCATCTCTGTCCCAGTTCCTGTCAACTTAGCAGTTTGAAAGCAAGAAATTGCAAGTAGATAAATAGGGACCACTTTGGTATGAAAAAGATCCTGGGGACATGAAAGGAACCTAATTTGGGCATCCCCTGAGTGGAGTTTCTCCAGCAAAAATACTTTCAACCCAGAATAATTTTTAATACAAAATTATTATTATTATAGAATAGTTGAATAGAAAAGGGACTATAAGGATATTGAATCCAACCCCTGCTCAACGTCAGTCTTTCCTTGTTCTCACTTGTGAGGGGAGAAAACTGCAAATTTATTTCTTCTCACTATAAAAGGTTGAGATACTTGTTCTCTCAGAACAATTTTTGGACAGACAGTGCAAATTGCATTAAGCTACAATAGTATTGCCTTGTGTGGCCTATACAAAACTGAAAACATTAGATGGATGGTTGTGACTTTCTGATCGACTAGCCAGACCTTCAGGCTTGTTGTGTTTGTATGCTTAGCTCCACAAAGTGAATCAAGTTTAGGCTTCTTTTACACAGAGAAAATTCCAAAAACCTGTACATTAAATAAGCAGTCATGTTTTGTCTTGCAGCTGGAGGCAAGGGATTTTGCCAAGTGTGAACACTTCTTATCGAGAGGTCTCATTCTGTCAAGGTACTTTAAATATGTAAGAATGAGGAATTTAAAAAACCATTCTTCCCACCTCTGAAAACATGACATTTCAGGTCTTGGAGAGCTAATGTATTACCACATTGTTCCACTAAACTACTCCATTAAATACTGCATACTGTGGTTGTTTTCAAAATACTCTAGCAACATCTCTTTTCCATTTGTTCTTTAGCAAATGATGTCCTTACTGATAACAATGGCAGCATTATAGAAGGGAATAAAGATGGTATTGCCTTGATCCCCTAATTAAACTTCACTTCATCTCCTGATAATGGCTGACAATGAATACGTTGGCATTTAAGTGCAAATAAATGCATTTATTTCCATTATCCAGTCCATAGTCTGGATAAGTACCATCAAGGTAGCCTTGAGGTATTTTCAAGCTTCATTTTGTAAACCTATTATGAGTTGTGTGTGTGTGTGTGGGGGGGTATACTAAATCTGAGGCATCACTGGTCTTCTGCTTGTAAAAGTGTTTGACAAATTTATCCATTTCTTGTTAATACTTAAATGAATGGACAGCCTTGGAAAGGAAATAATGTGCAAAAGGCTGATCAGCCTTTTAAAGCTGGCATTTTTTTAAATTTGTTTTTTTTTTTGGCTAACATTCTATGAAAGGACAAATTACAATTTTGGCTAATTGTTGTGGAATGGTGACTAGAAAGATGAAAGGCCTCTGGTCACAGGAACATAAGGATAATTCTAGTGACTTAGACCAAAGAACTATCTAGTATAGTACTTTGCTCTCACAGTCAGCCAAAAGCCTATGGCATACATATGATGTAGTTGTTTCTGACTCTCAGTGAGGAGAATGCACCTTCCTGACCCCTGACAAAACCAGGTGCAGGGGAGGGGAGGCTATTCTTATGCCTGGACGAATAAAGTAGCAGACATTAGCATGGCATTTCATCGCTGCTTGCCAGCACGGGGATTACATATGGTCAGTGGTGGGCATCAGCAGGTTCGCACCAGTTCGCCTGAACCGGGAGCAGAAATTCTGGCTGGTCCCACCCATCCAAGTTTTGAAATAGTCCTAATTCAGGTGCAATGCAGGGCTTTCCCCCTGGCCATGCCCACCATACCAAGCTCACAGTGTGGTAGTAATTTTTTTTGGAGCCCACCACTGGCCTCATGATACCCTTTTTTGTGCAGTTCAGAGGGCCCACCTGCCCACTCTGCAAATTCAAGTGCTTAGGGGTCACTCTTGGGGGCCAGGTAGGAATTATTGGGTCTGGCCCCTGATTGGCAGATTTCAGAAAGGAGGCAATGACATTTCTTGCCTTTCCTCTTGTCTGTGGGTCATTAGGAGCTATCCTTAGAGGGGACGTTTTTAAATAGGTCACAATATTAGTATGGTGGGTAGTGTAGGATTAGAGTGGTAGATGTGAATCCTTTGGGACATTATTGAACAAGGTGGAGACTGTATGCGGAGCATGATTGTGTGAATCAGTTGGACATGCAGTGGAAACCACATGCAATATGTGAATAGACTTGAAAATAATCACAGAGATGCCTCCCTGATTTTGCTGGACCTTCACAGTAGCTGGCAAGGATCAGCACTGCACAGGGGTGTGGGATTCATCAGTCCAGTCAAGAAAGGAGAAGAGGAATTTACCTGCTCTATGATCAGGTAGTGCACTACTGGCCCCTCTGCAGATTAGGCTGGCTGTGGGTTCTCCCTTCCTCCCGTGGCATGCCTCAGGAGTGCAGAGGAGCCATGCCACAGTGGCAGCCAGCCGACAGTAGTCGCTGGCATGGGGGCAGCCGTAATTGCTGCTGTCTGTACCGGCCACCTGGAGAGCCAGGCAGACTTCGGCACATGCATGGAATTTCACACATGTGCCACAGCCTGGAACGCCAGGCAGGGTTAGGCGCATGCTTGGATTCTTGCGCATGTGCAGTCACTTCTCCAGGTCATTTCTGCCAGCTGGGGGGCAGGCATTGCAGCCCCTTTTTGGGGGCAAGGACCCTGAGGCGAGCTGCCGGTTACCCACACCGGCCACCTCAGACATTGAAGGTAGGAGTGCATGCAGTTTCCAGTGCAATCGGTGCAGGGGTGTCACTTTTATTAGGGAGCCCTGTGATGTCATGGAGCTTTTTTCCTGTTGGTGGGTGTGTCCCCTTTGCGGATTGATTTAGGGGGCATACCCCTCACCATGGGGCTTGTCACCCCCACAGTGACCGTCTCTTTGGCCCAAGGTACATGTGTGCCGAGTTTCAGCACGATTGGTGCAGGGGTGTGGATTTGTATAAGGAACATACAGCACCAGACCTTGATTTTAGTTATATAGATTACAAGTAAGAAGATTTCACTTAAACATTAGGAAAACTTCTCGAAAGTTTTGGAGAATGATAGACTTCATTCAAGATTTGAAATAAATGGTTAATGACCCTTTGACATATATGTTTTCTCAGTTGATTTGCTGCTACTGCAGAGGTTCAACTTGATCTTTGGAGTCTCATCCAGCTGAACAATTCTATCATTTCAGGAGCTTGCTGTGAAGTACATGAAGTTGTTTGAATCATAGTAGCAAATTGCAACTAATTAAAAAGGTCACAACCACATGCCTGGCCATGTGTCAGCAATGTCATGAGGATGGCAACCAGGCTCATGATTGATAGCTGAAATTTGCTCACATGACTTACAAGGTTTCAATTATTTCTGAGTAAAATTATAATAGGATTCTGGCTTATGACTTATGACACAATATTAAATTAATGTAAAGCTGGACACAGTTCTACCCTCCTTCATACCTCAAAGAGAAATGAACACCATTAAGGCCAATAATAAAATCTATATTTATTATTATAAGAGTAATACTTGATATTTAACTTCAGTAAAAATTCAAATGAAAATTAGTTAACTCACTGTATCTGATTTGCAAAAATAATGTAAACAGTTCATAGGATTCTGTATCACAAATAACAATATTTTGACTTCTGTTTTAACTGCAAATAAAAATAGTTGATTCACTGTGCCCATATCCAAGGGTAAAGTAAATGGTTCATAGTGTTCTGTACAAAATATAAGTGATACGGTAGACTGCAGTGCGTTTATGCAACTCTTTGCTCAAAGTTCGCTGGTTAAATCTACATAAACTCTTTGTTTTGACTCAGCTTGACTTCGCATAAACACTTTGCTTCTCAGCTTGACTTCACATAAACCCTTTGCAGGCGCACCCCCCAATAACGGACTCAGACACCATTGAAAGTGGATAACGGCATTGGGCCACATTTATTGATTCATGCCCTAGTCCGAATTATAAATTTGTATTGGTAAAACGACCAATCATAATTCATAAGGCAAGCAGGCCGAAGTAACACTGGTAAGGTACCACCCAAAATTCCCAACGGCAATTGGTTACAATGTATCAATTTGTATCAATTTGTTTGTTGACAACAAACAAATTGTTGACCGTAGTCAATATCTAACTAATGACCCCACCCTCTGACTCGTATCCGTGAAATCACGGGGTGATGCATGCTGGTTAGCTATCGCCATCACCCCATCGCCTGGTTCGTCGTTGACCGAACAACGTTTAACTAATTTATTCCTATCTAGTGTTGTCCAGTCAATTGCGAACCTGCCGGATACCTGTGGGTCATAACTGTTTACCTTACCAGTGCTACCCGCCCATGTGACCAAAGTCAACAGTAGTCGTAGAAGAACCCCTATATCAAACCATAGCAACAGTGTGGGATGGGCAAAAAAGCCAGGACCCGGAAGCCAATGTGGGTCCCAGCCAAAAATTCCCACCCGGCCCCGAAGCGACCAGAATATCACACTGTTAACTAGGGAGGGGGTGGAGGGGAAAAACTTCTCCGCTCCGTCGCTTAGGTAAAATGGCAGCTCGGCTGCCTCGTGGCCACCCCTTTTGTAAGGGAGCTGGCCACGCCCTAAACTACCTGGATCCTTCGTCCTGTGGGGGGGGCCCGCAAAGAGCACGGCGGCCATTTTGGCGCCGCGCTTGCATTGCAGGCGCACCCCCCAATAACGGACTCAGACACCATTGAAAGTGGATAACGGCATTGGGCCACATTTATTGATTCATGCCCTAGTCCGAATTATAAATTTGTATTGGTAAAACGACCAATCATAATTCATAAGGCAAGCAGGCCGAAGTAACACTGGTAAGGTACCACCCAAAATTGCCAACGGCAATTGGTTACAATGTATCAATTTGTATCAATTTGTTTGTTGACAACAAACAAATTGTTGACCGTAGTCAATATCTAACTAATGACCCCACCCTCTGACTCGTATCCGTGAAATCACGGGGTGATGCATGCTGGTTAGCTATCGCCATCACCCCGTCGCCTGGTTCGTCGTTGACCGGACAACGTTTAACTAATTTATTCCTATCTAGTGTTGTCCAGTCAATTGCGAACCTGCCGGATACCTGTGGGTCATAACTGTTTACCTTACCAGTGCTACCCGCCACACGGAGGGGCTTCAAAGAAGGCCTGACGCCCCCCCCAGACCGTCAGCTCGGTCAACAGGCCTGCTCGCCAATCACCCAACAGGAGATCCAGACCTCCTCGCGACAGATGGACCCCATCCCCTGCATACAAATCATAATTTTCTAGTCCAATAGCGGGGTGACGACTGACCCGTCCCCAAGCCCTGTCAGCAAGGAACCGCGCCACCGCCCTATTGACCGCGCGCCTAGCGTGGTCAAGGGCCATGAGGTCAACTCCTCCCCTGTAAGAATGGCGCGGGACCATGTCCGACCAAACCAGGGTTGCGTGAGGCCAGACGTAGTGCAAGTAGGCGAGGTCCTCGCAAATCGCATGCTTGAGCGACAAGCCGGTGACCTGACCCAAATCGTTGCCCCCCAGGTGCATGATGAGAATGTCAGGTGGGGCAGCACTTCTGCCTGAAAAAAGAAAAGGCAGCAGCTCCCGCCACAACATCCCAGGCTTACCATGCCATGTGAGACTGGTGTGTTCACCCAGTCCCAGTCGGGGTCCCCACTCTGTCGCCGCAGTGTAACGCGCTGCCCTTTGCACGTAGCTGTGGCCCACCAGCCATACTGTCACCGGTGTAATACGACACCCAGGGTCTGTAAGAAAATTGAGGAAAAAAGGAAGGTAAGGTGACTGTATTGGTACTCACGGCGGACGTGGGCACACATAAAACTGAAAACATTGTGAACCCCACCTCCCCATGCTGCATATGTCAGCCCCGGAGTACCCAAAAGCAGCTGCTGTAGAGGCTGCCCCAATACGGAATGAATGTGTGCCATAACGGGCACCTGGTAGGCCCACCCTGGCGAGGGCTCTGCCTGTCACCTTCCAAAACTGAAATTTAGTAAGGGGAGACCCATCTTGGTGACAGAAAAATGGGCCATGGTGCGTGCCACGCAGTGCAAGAAACTCCTGTAGGGCACCAACCGGACAGATGTCTGCCAAAGAACACCGTAGCAGTCTTACACCACTGCCTGCGCCCTGCTGATCAGTCTTAGAGGAGCGTATCCTCGACTGGGCCCAGTCTTTGGCAACGTATACATCTTCGAGTTCCAGTGCCCTACAACTTGCATCCGCCTTAGACAGCATCACAAGTTCGCTGATGCGGAGCGCTCCAAAAAATGCCACCGTTGTCGCTGCATGAAAAAGGGCTGCCTCATAACGATCAAAACAGAGGCCTGGCCAGCCCCGGGCCAACTGGGTAAGAACCCCTGGGGAAATAGGGTGCCGGTCGTCCGGGCAACGCCCGCGCTCGCGCACCCACCCCTCCAAAACATGTCTCACACGGAAGTCAGAGGTGCTGTCCACATGACCCCCCACCTTGGCCATGAAAGCCAGCGCCGAGAGCTTGGATGCTATGGTGCGAGGCGCGAGGCCCTGGGAATCCAGGTGAACCATGAACCGCAGAACATGATCCACCGGGATAGGCAAGGTCTCTGGCAGGTGAAATTGGGCAAAAAATGCCCTATAAGAATTAAAAGCTTGTTGATACGCCTTACGCGTGCGGGGCGCCAGTGACAGGCCGATCGCCCGGTTCACCTCTCCCCGCCAATGGTCCATATCTCGTCCGGGAGTGGCGAGGGAAATTCCGCCGCATCCGGGGCCAAGGCACGGAACCAGGAGATCTGCAGGCGGGACAAAACGTCGGCAATACCATTATTAACCCCTGGGACGTGCCTAGCCCTGAACAAGACGTTGAGGCGCAGGCAGCGCAGCACAAACTGGCGCACTAGGTCCATAACCCTGGGCGATTTGGAAGTCTGTGCATTGACAATGTGGACAACAGCAGCGTTGTCACACCAGAAATGCACGACCGAGTTGGCCCATTCCTCGCCCCACAGCATCAAAGCCCCCAGGATAGGAAAAAATTCAAGGTATGTGAGATCACGCAGGCGACCAGTGCCTGCCCATGCCGGTGGCCACCCACCATAGGCCCACTTCCCATTGAAGTACATCCCATAACCCAGGGATCCTGAGGCATCAGACTGGATCTGAAAATTTGGGGAAGCCAGGAGGTCAGACCTCCAAAATGAGACCCCATTGAACTCCCTCAGGAACTGTAACCAGACGAACATGTCTGCCCTGATACCCCGGGTAATCCTGACTCTATGGTGGGGCCTGGATAACCCTGCCATGGCGTCGCATAAGCGCCGAGCAAAAGCCCTGCCCGGTGCGACCACCCTGCAGGCAAAATTGAGGTGACCATGTAACACTTGGAGTTCCCTCAGCGATGCCTTGCGCTTGGCCAGCAAATCCGAGATGAGGGCCACTAACCGGGACACCTTATCCCCCGGTAACCTAGAAGCCTGCGCTACTGTGTCGATCTCCACCCCCAGGAATACTAGCTTGTTAGATGGGCCCTCGGTCTTTTCGGGCGCTAAAGGGACACCAAGTTCCTCCATTAGCATCTGAAATGTGTTGAGGAGACGTGTGCACGTGTCCCAGCCCCGTTCACCCCCGAATAAAAAGTCATCCAGGTAATGGGCTACAGACCGGGACCCTGACCTGCGGATGAAAGCCCACTCCAGGAAGGTACTGAAACGCTCGAATGCAGAGCATGATATGGAACAGCCAAAAGGCATGGCCTTATCAAAATAATATTCACCCCGAAATTTGAAACCCAGCAACTCGAAGTCGGCCGGATGCACCGGCAGTAGGCGAAAAGCCGACTTGATGTCGCATTTAGCCAGCAAGGCACACGGGCCGCACGAGCGCACCATGCACAGCGCGTGGTCAAAGGATGTATACCTGACCGAACAAAGGTCATCAGGGATAGCATCATTGACCGATCGGCCGGCCGGGTAAGACAAATGATGAATAAGGCGAAATTCGCCTAGGGACTTTTTGGGAACTAAGCCTAGGGGTGATACCTTAAAATTGGGGAATGGGGGTGCAGGGAAAGGGCCAGCGACCCTGCCCGCATCAACCTCCTTCCTAATGCTGGCAGCAGCCACCTCCTCCCTTCCCCTAAGAGATAAAAGATTGGGGGCATCCTGAGGAGACCTATAACCCATGAAAGGGATACGGAACCCTTGCTGAAAGCCTCGAAGGAGATACTCCGCATCCTCCCTCTTCGAGTACGATGCGAGCCAACGCTCCAACATACGCACGTTAATTGGGGAGGGGGTCTTTTGGTACACTACCTCCATCTGCGGCAGTCTTGCCAGCCCACTGTCCACCCTTGCCTTTGCCACGCGTCCCTCCAGGCCTGGGACACGCAGAGGCTGCGTGGGGACCAGCACAGGTGGGACACTCATGCCTGTACTTGCAATTTTTCCTATTGCAGGAACCATTGGACGAGAAAGTCCAGCACCGCAGGCGGGCTGGAACCCCCTGCCCCGCCACCTGGCGGGGAACCTGAGCTGGAGCCGCTCGCTGGACCGCATGTCCGCAATGGTATCTCTCCCCTGGCGCGGGGCGCGTGGGCGTCATGTACAGAAGCCAAAGCCTCTGGCACGGCTCATCCCACCTCATCTCGGGGTGCAGGGGAATCCGCATACGAAATTCCTCGTCATAAGCCAACCACGAGGGGCCCGGAAAATCGACCATCGCCCTATAGATGTTGTCCAAATATTGGACCATCGGAATAGCCAAATCCGGCCGCGCTCTCAAGTACACTGCCATGTAGATTAAATAAGCCGGCAGCCAGTTGGCCCAGGTACGTGGTGGCTTGCGACGACGTGCCTGCTCCTTATCCTTCTCGTCCTGCCCCTCCCTCTCCTCCTTGGTGGGCTCTCTGTTTAAGAGTGAGAAGATATCTACATACTCTCCCCGCCATATCTTTTCTCTGGTGGCTTGTGCCAGGTGGTCACCCAGTGGCAAAGAATATCCCGCCGTTGGCAAGGCCGAAACTGGGACCGCAGACAACGCGGGCATCTGAAAAGGGGCCTGTGCTGGCCCCGCCACCCCAAATACATTCCCGGCAGGGTAGGGAACACCTGTAACCCCAGGGGTCTGGGTAGCATTTGTCATCGCCGAGTGGGGCGCCGGCGGCTGGGCCACCGCACCACCCGCGCGAGGCCAAGGCCATTGAAAGGCCACCCCCATATTGGCAATGTGTGTAGGTGTATTGGCTTGTACTGCATACTCACCTGTTGCACCCCCGCAGGCCGCCCCCACCGGGGGTTCCGGCCCACCGAGGGCGTCGGAGCTCACGACCGCCGTAGAGCTCATCATTGTGGCCTGACCCACACCTGCTTGCTGGCCGGGGAGCTGCGAGGCAGTGGCCGAAGGTGCACCACGCGCCTGCAGCAGCTCGACCCGTCCCGTCGCCTGCTGCTGCCCGACCGACGGCGCCTCGAAACGAACCCCACAAGTAGCCCCAGCATGGCTGGCCCGAGCCAAGGAGGCCTCGAGGGCCGCCACGCGGGCCAGTAAGGCCTCAACGCTGACCTGGGGCCAAGGGCCGGCCGGCCCGCCTGATAGAGGCACGGGTACAGGTCCCTGTACCCCAGGACCCGAATAGGGCCATTGTCCCGCACCGAAGCCCAGAAGGGTCGGTGCAGGCGCCTGCCAAGGCAGGGGGCCACACCACCCCGCAAGGCTAGAAGGCCCCGGGGGGAGCTGCGCCACGACCGCTGCAGGCCCAGCAGAATGGGCAAAGCCAGGAGCGGTGTCCACCGCTTGCGGGCCGGGGGCCGCAGCCCTCACCGGGCCCATGCTTGGGTCTCCCGCTGCCGGCCAAGGGGTGATCGACCCCATCCCGCCGGTCCCGGCGGGTGCCGGCAAAGGCGGCTGCTGGGGAGGCGCCACCGTGGTCCTCCGACCTGGATTGCGCCTCCTACCCGTGCGAGCCGCACTCGAAAGCGCCTTCTTCTTCGGAGGCATCTCACTGAAGGCAAAAGGAAGCCGAGAGAGAAGATTCGCCGCCAAAAGGCTTCCAACCTAGGTAAAGAGCGACGGAGACACAAGGGAAAAAACTTCTCCGCTCCGTCGCTTAGGTAAAATGGCAGCTCGGCTGCCTCGTGGCCACCCCTTTTGTAAGGGAGCTGGCCATGCCCTAAACTACCCGGATCATTCGTCCTGTGGGGGGGGGGGCGCAAAGAGCGCGGCGGCCATTTTGGCGCCGCGCTTGCAATATCTCTCCACATTCACACCGTGTGTTTTTGTCCACGAACAGCCCACACTTGAGCATGTTGGTCCTGCATTTAGGGGCTCTGACCTTCAGCCTATTAAGGATCTTGCAGGAATGGGAGAGCACCAAGGTCAGCTATATCCTCCTTTAATGTTGCTCCTTGTTCAGTGAGCTCCTTGCTCTTCTGTACTCTCATGAATGTTTGTTCTTGCCATAAAGTTCTTCCTGGATCTGAGCCGGCAGACTTGACAAATTTAGTTCATTGATACTAAGCACTGCAATATTTATACATTCCATTTTCCATTCTATAGTTTCCAGTTTGCCTTGATTCATACTTCTCACATTCCATGTTTCAACTATATGTGTTGTGCAATATTGTATTTTCTTCTCACTTTGGTACACAACAGCCCTAGATGAACATTTGGCTTCAATCTAGTTGTGTCATTAGCAACATAGGCTTTTGGACTTGTCCTTTGTTTGTTTGTTTTGACTGTAAAGAGAGTTCAGCAGGGGTTTAACACTGCCACCTGTTTCACAGTACTAACAAAAGTTCATGTGAGTGTTGCTACCATTGCCTTCTTTGCCAGTGCTACTTTCATCTGCTTCTTCTGCCCAGTAGCTGCCATCATCATCATCAATGCCCTCTTGTCCTTCATTTTAGATACTGCTGTGTCTGCTGTCCTCAGGCATATATTCTCCTGCCATGAACAGTTTCTCTGGCCAGAACAGTTCAAGTGGCTGGTTCCTGACTCCTACTGTTACAGCCTCTTCCATGAACCAGATCCATGCATGAGCAGATGTAATGTCACACGTTATTCAACATGGAGTTTCTTTGGTTTTTAAACTGTCTTAGAATGTAGCTTTGCTTCTTTGAAAGGCCTCATAAATATTTCTGCTGCACTTAATAAGCAGATGTGCTTGTAGAAGATTCAGGCCCATGTTTTGTCTTCTTCCCCAGTTCTGGAATGTCCATTTATGTCACCATCCAGAGCCTGGGAACACCAGACATTTGTTATGGGAACCAGTGGTTGTTTATACAAACCTTGGGCTCTAATTGGCTGTAAGCTCATGTCTTTCTTATAGGCACATGGGTTTGGGAGTGAGTGAGAGTTGGGGGTTTCTTAGAGTGACATCTCAGAAGGGAGAGGGGGACTCTAACATCGAGTCCGGACAGACTCCAACCCAAGCTTAGTCATTATTACCTAGATTAGTCAGGTTTTCCTTTTGTTTCTGGGGGAAGGCATGAATGTGGATTACCCTAACTGTCCTTTTTGATTACTATTTTTGTATGCTGTAATTCTGTATCCTGAACCAATGGAAGAACTGTTATTTTTACAATATGCTTCAAGAACAATAAACCTTTTTACTTCATCAACAATACCTGTTCTTTGGGAGAGGGGGTAAGACAAGAGTTAAGCCATAAGCCACACGCTACCACATTTAATATAATACTCTCCATAATACTTGTTGGACTCTGCTAATACAGGCAAGCCCCAGGTTGTTGCTGCAGAAGGATCTGCAGGATGGCATATAGGCCTCCTGGGCCCTGGGAGTCTTTGGGGAAGTTCCATAGGACAGGCTGGTAAAAGTTGCTTGCAGGAATGGGAGAGCCCCAAGGTCAAGTCAAAGCCTATCTGTCACAGCAGACAAAGACTCAATCTTACACTTTCTCCTCAGGACTTTTAAAGAGAGTTAGCATTGAGTGACAAAAACATAAGGATAAGTATGACAGGAGGGAATATTTAGTTGTGAGTGTATGAAGTGTACGGTCCTCATGGACTTCTTTTAGAAGCTTTGCACACCTTCCTGTCACACAATTCTTCCTGTGGCTCCTTTTGTCATGCCAAGCATGATGCTAAGTACACACTTCATACTGCTCTTTGCACTGTGTAGGGATGCTACCTCTAGCAAGGGATATTGATTCAAAATACCTGCAGGAAGAGGAGGAGCTGCCAGTTCAGCCAAAAGCCTCCAGGTGCTTCTGACCCCAATTCTTCTTCCAACCCCCATCCTCTTCCTTATCCTAGCAGCCTTCTTCCTGCCTCTAGCAAGGGATATTGATTTAAAATAAAATAAAATTTAAAATAGCAGGATTACCTGCTGGGAGCTCACAGCCAGAGTCTCTGAACATGAGCTGAAGCTGGAATGGCAGTTGCGTCTAACAGGCAGTATCCAAGGCCTCCCTCGCTGCATTACAGGTGGCAGGAGTCACTTACTGGCCTCAAAGCAATGCTGCTGAGTCTGTCAGTACCAGGAGGAGAAGGACATTATTCAGCCCATTTCTATACCAGCATCAGCCACACAGTCTTAGCATTTCTGTTGTGCAGGGACAGCAGCAGGGGGGAATGGGAAAGAAGACTACAAATAAGGTCAGAAAATAGCCTTCCTCTCCTGCCTGTCTCTTTCCTGATACACACTTAACTAAACCCATTTGAATGGGAGGGGTGAAGAAACTATAATAACTTTCTAGCTAACTGTTGTGTTCTCAATACTATGCCTTTAAACAATCACCAGCTGTATCAATGTAACCCATTGTAATTAGGACGCGAGCTAATGACCACCTGGTGGCAATAGCGAGCGCCCAGCTCACACGGTTCCAATTCCCCAAAGAACTACAGCGCGGGAAGATTCCCGCCACTACCTCACCTGGACAAGAAGGGCGTGACCTGAAATGACGTCACGCCGACAGTAGCCAATGGGCTACCGTGGAGCCACATTCAAATGTATAGCCACTGTATATATTGAGCTGTTCGTCCGCCATTACCACATGTTCCCCCGTACCACCATGCAATAAAGATGTGTTAAGCCAATCCTTCGGCTGTTCCTGTGTCTTGGTTCTCATACACTAAATTGGCGACGAAGGTGGGATCATGGATCCCCACGAGATCAAGACACATGCTAGCCATGCCGGTTTCGACATCAACAAGCCGGAAGATTGGGAGCTCTTCGAAATGGACTTCCAAGATGCGCTGGTGGTGTCCGACATTACGGACGAGGGAAAGAAGAGGGCCATCCTCACCCGGATGCTCGGAAATGCCGCCAAAAGAGTATTGGTGGACCTGGTATCACCGAAGAAGGTGAGCGAGCTGTCAGTCAAACAGCTCCTGAAAGCGATGCGCGACCATTTCCAGCCCTCGGTTTCGATGTTTTCAGCTCGAGACGCGTTCTGGAAGAGAGTTCAAGTGCCTGGTGAGTCCATCGCCGCTTTTGCAGCGGCCCTGCAAGTGGGAGAATCTGGAAATCGCCCTCAGGGACCGCATGCTGTGTGGCCTGTGGGACGAGGAGGTTCAGCGAAAGTTGATGAACCAAGAGCCACCCCCGACGCTGCGCGAAGTCGTGAAGGTGGCGCAGGCCGCAGAAGCCACGAGGGCCGGAGTAAAGGGGTTTAGAGAAAGGCCCCCACAGTCCGACACGGCAGCGGGCTCGGTGCATGCGGCCAGACGAACGCCGAAATCTCCCATGGAGAGCAGCGACGACGAGGACGTCCAGAGGGTTCGGAAGGAAGGCCGACGCTGCGACGGATGTGGGGCGGCCCACGACCGCATCAAGTGCCCGTTCCGGAAGGCCGAGTGCCACAACTGCGGACGTCGGGGGCACATCGCCAAGGTCTGCAGACGGTGGCGCAAGGAACGGAAAGGCTCATCAGACCGCTCGCCGAGGACCAAGGAGGGCGCCCGGCCCGCAATGAAGCAGGATGGCGTAGGCCGCATCTCCGATGACAGTAGTGATGACGCCCCAGTGTACAGCGTGTCCTTGGGACACCCCCGTTACTTTGTTGGGGTACTGGTGCAAGGGGCCCCTGTTAGGATGGAGATAGACTCGGGTTCCTCCTACTCAATCATGTCCCAGCGGGAGTTCTTGGGAATTTCCCCCCACGTGCGCCCTAAGCTCAAAGCGTTGAGGTCCACGCTGCGGGATGTACAGGGAAATAGCATTCCGGTGTTGGGGGTTGGAAAATTCAAGGTCCAATACAAGCAACACGCCGCGGAACTTCCCCTGGTTGTTCTCAAGGGGGGAAGTTGTAGCCTCCTTGGGACCCAATGGTTTAAGCCCCTGGGTTTGTTCATTGGGGGGGTGCATGCCATTGGAACTGACCCGATACAGGAGGTGTGTGACGCGCACCCCGAAGTTTTCAAGAAAGGACTCAGAAAATACAAGGGACCCCCAGTAGTGTTCGACCTGGACCCAGAGGTCCGCCCTATAAGACTCAAGCCGCGCAGAGTGCCTTTCGCACTAAAGGACAAGATAGAGGCGGAACTGGACAAATTGGTGGGCCAGGGGATTCTTGTTCCTGTTGATTCCGCGGAGTGGGAAACTCCGATTGTAACTGCGCTAAAGGCCAACGGGGAGGTTCGCATATGCGCTGATTATAAGTGCACCATCAATAAGGCGATCCGCCCAAATGCATATCCGGTGCTGGTAGTCAGCCACCTGTTGGCCAGGTTACATGGGGGAAAGTGTTTCGCAAAACTTGACCTGGTGCAGGCCTATCAGCAACTCTCAGTAACCCCAGCTGCAACTGCCGCGCAAAAAATAGTCACTCATAAGGGGGCATTCCAGGTGACGCGCCTACAGTTTGGCGTGAACTCGGCGCCGGGCATTTTCCAGTCGCTCGTGGAACGCCTCTTAAAGGGGCTTGAGGGGGTCTTGCCATACTTTGATGACGTATTGATAACAGGGGGAAGTGAGGAGGAGTTGGCTGAAAGGCTAGACAAAGTACTGGCGGTGTTTGAAAAGGCGGGGTTGAGGTTGCGAAAAGACAAATGCATCTTCTTCGCAAAAGAGGTTGAGTTCTTGGGTTTCCGGGTAACCCCTGCGGGAATCAAACCCTCCAAATCAAAGGTAGCCGCGATTCAAAATGCCCCTTGCCCCACCTCCAAGCCCGAATTGCAGTCGTTCCTAGGGCTCTTAAATTTCTACCACTCCTTCCTGCCTCGGAAGGCATCGGTAGCGGAGCCGCTGCATAAGCTGCTCAAGAAGGACGAGGCGTGGAAGTGGGGCGAGAGCCAGGAGAGGGCATTCGTGGAACTGAAACAACTCCTAACGTCTGATGCCATTCTCACCCATTTTGACCCCAAGAAGCCGGTGGTTCTGATATGTGATGCATCCCCAGTGGGGGTGGGGGCGGTGCTGTGCCACGTGCTGGAAAACGGGAGAGAGGCCCCAGTAGCGTTCTACTCCAGATCCCTGTCCCAGGCTGAGCGAAACTACGCCCAAACAGACAGGGAGGCACTAGCAATAATAGCGGGGACTAAGAAGTTCCACGATTTCCTCTACGGCCGCCCCTTCACCATAGTAACCGACCACAAGCCCCTGCTAGGCATTTTCACTGCGGACAAGCCCACACCTCAGATCCTGTCCCCTAGAATGTTACGGTGGGCCATCTTCTTAAACGCGTATCAGCACGCGTTGGTATACCACCCAGGGAAGGAAATAAGCCACGCGGACGCCCTGTCGAGGTCTCCCCTTCCCCGGGGTAGCGGCCTCGTGGGCGAGGAAGAACAAGACCGCCAGGTGCTCCTGATAGAGGTCTTAGATTCGCCCCCCATTGTACCTGCAGACATCACCAAGGCGACCGGAAAGGACAAAACGTTAGCCCTAGTCAGCTCCTGGGTACAGAAGGGGTGGCCGGCGTCCTCCCTGGTGGCGGAGTTCGCCCCATTTTTCAGGAAGCGGCTAGAGTTGTCCATAGAGAGGGGGTGCCTTCTGTGGGGCCAGCGGGTGGTAGTCCCCGAATCCCTGAGGCCTAGGGTGCTTAAACTGCTGCACGTCAGCCACCCGGGAATTGTTCGCTCCAAGGCTCTGGCCAGGAGCTACTTTTGGTGGCCCCAACTGGACGCAGACATCGAGCACATGGTGGGCACTTGCGAGGGCTGCCAATGCTCCCGACCCGAAGAAGCGCATCTGCCTCACAGGGAATGGGACGCGGCAAAGGGGCCATGGTCCCGTGTGCACATTGATTTTGCGGGCCCATTTAGAGGGACACTTTTTCTCCTCGTAGTGGATGCTTACTCCAAGTGGTTGGAGGTCATTCCTGTTACGAACACCTCCTCAGCAACGACGGTAAAACATTTGCGTAGGGTCTTTAGCACGTTCGATATACCCGACACCCTAATTAGCGATAACGCTAGTTGTTTCACGTCCGCTGAGTTCAGGGCATTCACCGAGATCAATGCCATTCGGCACATCACCTCCGCCCCTTTCCACCCGGCAACAAACGGCCAGGTTGAGCGCCTTGTGTGCACCACCAAGGACGCGCTGAGGCGCATGGGTCCCGGGGATCTTAACTTGCAAGTGTGCCAGTTCCTGCTGGGCTACAGGGTGACCCCCCTAGCTTCTGGGTACTCGCCCGCGGAGCTCCTAATGCGTAGGAAGCTGACTACGATTCTGACCAGGCTAGACCCAACGAGGGTGGAGGACACAGGGAGGAACATCAGGTTAGCGGACACGAAGAGTTTCGAAGTAGGTGCCCCGGTGCATTGCAGGAACTACGCTAGCACGGGGCCAGCCTGGGTCCTGGGCGTCGTCGTTGGGCAGACGGGTCCCATGTCGTATTGTGTAGAGACCAGTGCGGGTCTTCTCTGGAGACGGCACGCTGACCAACTACGGCGCCGGGTCCCGGCCAACCAACGCGCGGACGGCGCGGAAAAGGATTCAACGTTAGGGTTCTCCCCCACCCATTCAGCCCAAGGGGGAGGAGAGGGGGGCCAGTGGTCCCCACCTAGGGGGGAGGAGAAGGAGACTGTTCTCGTAGATAGCCTGTGGGATGCCCCCAATGACACAGCAGAAGATTTCGAGTTTCAGTTACTAAACCGGGGGGGGGGGTTTCGGAGTGGTCCCCCACCCATCCAAGCGAGAAGCAGGTTTTTTCGTTAGCCCCCAGTGCCCCCGGTTTTTCCACAATGGAGTTTGTCCCTTCCCCAAAAGCCGCAGAACCGCGGCAAGTCACTAATGAGTCTCCCTCTCCCATTGCAGGACAAGAGACCAGGGGACAGAGAAGCAGTAGCACTCCCGGGACAAGCCAGCCAGCATCACGCCCAATAAGCCATCTTGGATGAGAGACTTCGTCTCATCCTAGGGGGGAGGGATGTTGTGTTCTCAATACTATGCCTTTAAACAATCACCAGCTGTATCAATGTAACCCGTTGTAATTAGGACGCGAGCTAATGACCACCTGGTGGCAATAGCGAGCGCCCAGCTCACATGGTTCCAATTCCCCAAAGAACTACAGCGCGGGATGATTCCCGCCACTACCTCACCTGGACAAGAAGGGCGTGACCTGAAATGACGTCACGCCGACAGTAGCCAATGGGCTACCGTGGAGCCACATTCAAATGTATAGCCACTGTATATATTGAGCTGTTCGTCCGCCATTACCACATGTTCCCCCGTACCACCATGCAATAAAGATGTGTTAAGCCAATCCTTCGGCTGTTCCTGTGTCTTGGTTCTCATACACTAAACTAACCCTTCTTACAGTCACCATCCAGCTGCAAAAGGAATCAAACCAAGCTGCTTTTCAATTTTCAATTTACATTTTACACAATTATACTAATTTTTTCATACACAGAGATGGCAGTATTCATCTGTAAGGTAAAGAACACTCCTGCTTGAAAGCCATTCATATCCTACTCTAAGATGTAGCGCTCATCTCTACAGCCAAAGAGCCAGCGCTGTCTGCATCTGCAGATATTTCAGTGGTCATATGGCAGGCATGACTAGACGCCGGAGCACACAAAATGATGTTACCTTCCCACCAAAGCAGTACCTATTTATTTACTTGCAATTTCTTGCTTTCAAGCTTCTTGGGTGGCAGGAGCTAGGACAGAGACGGGAGCTCACGCTCTCATGCAGCACTCGGGTCCCGAACTGCTGACTTCCCAGTCATCAAGTTCAGCAACTTAACAATTAAGCCAGGGGTTCCCAACCTAAGGCCCATGGGCTGGATCTGGTCCATGGTGCCATTTCATGTGCCCCCCACCCCTCTAAAGGCATTCAAAAAACAAAATGACCACCCTTTTGAAGCTGTTGGGACAAAATGGCTACCTTATCATACAGGCAGGGCAAAATGGCAATCTAGCCCTCGAAGCTGACTGAGAGAGTGTGACCCGGCCCCTGGCTTGAAAAGTTTGGGAACTCTTGCACTAAGCCATTGCAGACTTTCTTCTTCTGTAGTAATTCACTAAAAGCATTGATGTATGCAGGTAAGTAGGTTCTGTTTCCATATGCCTGGTTTTCCTCTTATTGTAGGAAAGACAAAACTGTGATTAAAATAAGTTGACCATGTCTAGTGATATTTCAACATATATGTATGGAAAAAGCTGCATCTAAAAATTAAATAGATTTGAAATGACAGTTACTTTTGAACCTTCGTATGTTTTATGTGGTTGTGGTTGTGGTGCGATGGAAATATTTCCAAGCCATTAGATTGAATTCAGAACTGTCTTCCCCCTCCCCCCCAAAAAATATCTTAGGTTTTCTAGACACAGAATAGATTAATCTTTCCTGTCCTTCAAATATTCGAGATAAATGTGGCTTCCAGTTATAATATGAGGCTGATGTTTGAGAACATGATGGCTCTTTGAATCTGGCAGCAACACAGAATTTTATATTTAGGGCTGGTTTAGTTACTTATTTGACATAGTGACTCTTATACAGCTTTCTAGGTAAGTGAGATACAGTATTTAAGGAGCAGTTTTACTCTCACAGTAAGTTTCATGGATAAGAGAGGACTTGAACCCTGGTCTTCAGAGTTCTTGTCCTTCTTTAAGTCCATTAGACCACACTGGGTATAGGACTGGATTAGTCACTGTTATTATCAGTCATCATCACCTCTTCTTCTTCTTCCTCCTCCTCTAGTAGAGGAAGTATAGCCTTGTTGAGATGGTGAATATTTACACTTTTCTCCATTATGGAGTTAAAATTCAGACTACAGAAGGCATTAAGGTATGTTAACTCTTTTTGGGTGTAGCTTTCTGGAGAAAAAATAAATAAGTACAGGAGATTCACAGTGTCAGTTCACTAAAAATTTACTTAATACTATCGTTTCTCCATGGTTTATTTCAATAGCATTGCTGCAAAGTGGCTAAAGTGCACTTTAAAATGTCTGTGGCATATGTGTTTGTGTGTGACAAGCATGTCTGAGTAAAATTATGCATATGTTGGTAAGTTGTAGTAGTGGATTGATCCCCCAACCAGCTGGACTGTTATTTGAACAACATGATTAGAGCTAATCATTTGGATTATGTATTATACAACAGTGATTATCAAGCACTCTGCAGAAATCAGAATTGTCAATCAATTGGAATGGAACCTCCAAAGAAATAGTTTCATTACATTCCTGAGTAGCTGCAAGCACACATCATTGTTTCAGCAAGATCTAGTAAACCAATATGTCTATGTAATTCAGTATTTCAAATACACAGTAGCTAAAATCCTGTTGTCAAGTTATGCAAATCTAGCCAATCTATTCCAAGGGTTGCTTTTGAAATCATAACCCTAATGACATTTACAGGTTGCCTTCAAACTCAATTTAAGAAGTAGATATGCCACAATCATCTACCAGGAACATTTTGAACCCTCTTATGTTTTCCCCCCAACTATCCTTTAGCTCCATGCCTTGCCACTGATGAAGATGGCAGTTGGGGTAAGAGAATGAGGGAGCTCTGTGTTGCACATGAATTGAAGATGCTCTTTCAAACCCTGCAGTGGCTGACCTAGTCTAGCCAAGAAAGACAAAGGGAAAGAAGTTGGTCTCACAGGCAAAGTGGGAGTTTGGCTACTTTTGCATCTCCAAATATTGTCCTACAGCCTTGTTATAAAGCAATAAGTGGATTGCATAAAGCAAGAAATGGAACATATAAACATTGCAGGATTTGGTGTCAGTGAACTAAAATGGAGTGGGATATTTTCAGTAAGACATCTACAAAGTGTTCAACAGCAGATATGACAAAACCAGAAGAAATGGTGTCTCTAACACTGCATAAGCAGTTATGGGCTATAATGAAAGATTGGACCAAATAATATCATTCAGACTACCGTATATGGAAAAACTATCAAGATAACCATCATTCAAGTCTATGTTGTAACTACCAATGCGGAAGAAGATGGTAATTAAAGTTTTTCTGCAACCATCCAACAGGAAACTAATCACACATGAAAACAAGTCATCCTTTATATTTGTATGACTGGAATACAAAAGTAGGAAACAAAGCAAAAACAATTGTTGGAAATTTGGGCTAAACAGCAGAAGTGAGTTGGAAGGGGTCATCAAGTCCAATCCTCTGCTCAATGCAGGAATCTAAATCAAAGCAGATGGGAAACATGTTTGCCCAGTTTTCTCTTAAATGCAACCAGCTTTTGCCCCACAATTACCCTGTCCAGTTACCTAGGCTGTGGAGGGGAATCAGATGCCTGCCTAGCTGAAGTCATATCATTTCCCAGTGCCTGAAGCCTAGCCAAAGCTGTGGTGTCTGGTAGATCCTCATCCTAAAATAAGAAGAACATTTCAGGGGCAACCAGTGGGGCACCATGCACTTTGCATGATGCTTGTGATTGCCAATTCACCTGGCCTACAAAAGGTGAAGCCCTATACACCCCATATCTGCTTCTTGCTTTGGCTTTGAAGGCAAGCTGCAAACATCATTAGGGGTATGATTTCAAAATCCACCCTTGGTATAAATTGGCCAAAAAATTACAAAAACTGTAAAAAGCAATGTGGTGTGTGGCTAATTTCCATTGCCAAAGGGAGTAATGGAGGAAAGAAGAGACAAAGAAAAATATTATCTGGCCTACTAAATCCCTACCTCCTCAAACCTCTCAACTCCAATAGGTAAGTATAACAAATTCGGCTGGGGGTCTGTGTGAAAATGGGCTTGCTGCTCGATATTACTAGACACATAGGCAAAATCTGTACCCTTAAGTAAACTTCATGCCTCCCCTCTTGCATATCTTCCCTTGGGGAGGAGATAGAAGTAGTGGTGGGCTCCAAAAAACTTTACTACCAAATTGTGGGCGTGGTTTGGTGGGCGTGGCCAGGGGGAAAGCCCTTCATTGCATCCGAATTAGGACTACTTTATTTCAAAACTTGGATGGGCGGGGCCAGCCAGAATTTCTGCTACTGGCACTGTCAACTGGTGTCAACCTGCTGATGCCCACCACAGGATAGAAGGATACTCAAACCCACTTGGCCAATCCCAACACCATGAAGATATTCAAACCATATGGACTCCATTTCTTTTATTTGCTGCACAATGAAGTTTCCAGCATATGCTACACTCAAGTTAAAAGAAAGATTCTACTTTTAAACTCTCACAAAGGAGACATCCTGCAAGGCAGGTTATGTAGGGCAATGTTTCCACTAAAGGTAACAGATGTTCAACATAAATTAAAATGGGTATATAGTTTAAGCAAATTAATGTGGGATTGGAATCCTAATAACAGTTCATTTTCAAATATGGTGTTCATAAGACACCGCTCTCAGTTTCTCAGTTTAGTATTACCATAATCTGTTCCCACCTAAGGTATTGTGATCAGGGCAACTTCATTAAGGTTTGATGAAGAGGCCTATGCAACTTCAAAGTTTAGGTGACAGCTGAAAGCACCCACAAAGGAGACCTCCGAAAGCAAATTTAGGAAGGGCATTCAAGCAGTTTTAATGAAAACCAATGCTTCTTTTTGAGACTAAAAGAACTTGAGACAGATTTCCCCATAAATATTGCCCAGACAGAAATTCAAACAATCTTCCCTGACAAAATGTAATGTATTTCAAGGATAGTCAGAAAGGTATCAGCATGACTCATCTGGTTCAGGGAAACATTCTGAAACATGGCACACAACAGGCCTTATTTCACAAAGCAATCACTGTGTGTCCATTTAATCTAGATTATTCAAATGCAGAAATCATTTTGGGACATATTAGATCTCCCTATAAACCAGAACCACATGCTGTAGAGTTCACCTAAGTACAAACACCTGAAGGAAACATATATTTTGCCCCAAAAAACCTTTTTAAAAAATAAGATATTTATAGGCTGTCATGGATATCAGCCCAATGCTTATAGTTCGATAGTTTGCTTCTTATCTACAGAATGACATAAGGGAAAGAAGTAGATTTACAAATATCTTTTAGAGGGCTATGTTCTTTCAGTGGAAATTTAATTTAAGGACCATATAATTCATAGCTGTTCTTAAATCTAAATGCATGAAATGGAGGGGGAAAGATACACTGTTATTATTTCTAAGGGCTGTGGTGGCTCAGTGGTTAAGAAGCTGTTATGTATGTATGTATGTGTGCATGTTCATTATACTGTAAAGGCAAGAATGTAACCACTCCAAATACCAACGATCTAAGCTGTAAAGGAACGCGAGCAGACAGCCCATAGAGGGCAGCTGCGAGCGTTCAGTCTCACATGGTCCACATTGCTCAATCACGAACAGCCGCGGGAAAACCTTCCCCGCATTCAGCAGCAGAAGAAAGAGGCGTGCCTGGGCGAGGCCACGCCGGTAGCAGCCAATGAGCTACCGTACTACAAGATTCAAATGTAGAGTGCTACTGTATATATTGAGATGTATCACCGCCATTACCTCATGCTTCACCGGAACACTATGCAATAAACCTGCGTTAAACCGACCCTTCGGTTGTCCTGTTGTCTTTGGTCCCATACACTAAATTGGCGACGAAGGTGGGATATGGCTGCCCACGGGACCAAGACATGCGCCGGCTACGAGATCAGGAAGCCGGGAGACTTGGAGCTGTTTGAGATAGACTTCAACGCAGCGCTGGTGGAGCTCGAAGTCTCTGATGAGGCCAAGAAGAGGGCCATTTTCGTCCGCATGCTCGGACACGAGACCAAGAGAACCTTGGTGGACCTGATCGCGCCGAGGAAGGTGGGCGACCTCAAAGCCCCAGAGCTCCTGGCGGCGCTGCGCGCCCATCTCCGGCCAGCGATAGCGATGTTCCCCGCTCGGAGCGCGTTCTGGAGGCGAGTCCAGGCGCCCGGGGAGTCGGTCGCTGAGTTCGCCGCGGCCCTGCGGCTGGCCCATGCAAGTGGGAGATCCCAGAAGTCACCCTCCGGGACTGCCTGCTCTGCGGTCTGAGGGACACAGAGACTCAGCGCGCGCTGATGAAAAGGGAGCCGCCACCCACGTGGCAACAAGTCCTCGACACGGCGCAGGCCGCGGAGGCCACGACTGCCGGGGTGCAAGAGCTCCAGGACTGGCGCCCGAAGCCCGCCAAGGCAGAGAGCTCGGTGCGAGCGGCCCGGCGGGCCTCGGACTCGTCTGCGGAGAGTGGCGAGGACGAGGACGTCCGGAGGGTCCAGAGAGAGGGCCGGCGCTGCGACGGCTGCGGCGCCGCCCACGCCCGCGCCAAATGCCCATTCCGCAAGGCCGAGTGCCACAACTGCGGCTGGCGCGGGCACATCGCCAAGGTCTGCCGGAAGCGGCGCGAGGCCACAAGGAGTTCTCCAGACCGCTCGGCGAGGCAGGACCGCACCACGAGGCCAAAGGACGGCACCCGGACTATGAGGACGCGGGACGGCGTAGGGCGCATCTCCGACGACAGCGAGGACGACGCTCCGGTTTGCAGGGTTTCCACGGAGCACCCACGATACTTCGTTGAGGTAGTAATACAAGGGGCCCCTGTTAGAATGGAGGTGGACTCGGGTTCGTCATACTCTATTATTTCCCAAGGGGAGTTCATGAAAATCGCCCCCCGCGTGCGGCCCAAGCTCAAAGCGTTGAGGGCCACACTGAAGGACGTGCAAGGGAACCGCATCCCAGTGTTGGGGATTGGGAAGTTCCAGGTCCAGTTTAAAAAGCACACCGCAACGCTTCCCCTAGTCGTCCTCAAGGGAGGAAAATGCAGCCTCCTCGGGACTCAATGGTTCCAGCCCCTGGGGTTGTTCATTGGGGGGGTGCACGCCGTGGGAGCACACGCCACCGGGACTGATCCAATACAGAGCGTGTGCGACGCGCACCCCGAGGTTTTCAAAAAGGGGCTCGGAAAATTCAAGGGCCCCCCAGTGACTTTCGACCTGGACCCTGGAGTACGTCCAATCAGACTTAAACCGCGCAGAGTGCCTTTCGCACTAAAAGACAAAATAGAGGCGGAGTTGGACAAATTGGTGGGCCAGGGGATTCTTGTTCCTGTTGATTCCGCGGAGTGGGAAACTCCAATTGTAACAGCGCTCAAGGCCAACGGGGAGGTCCGCATATGCGCTGATTACAAGTGCACCATCAATAAGGCGATCCGCCCTAATGCGTATCCGGTGCCGGTAGTCAGCCACTTGTTGGCCAGGTTACATGGGGGGAGGTGTTTCGCTAAACTCGACCTGGCCCAAGCCTACCAGCAACTCCCGGTGACCCCCGCCGCAGCTGCTGCACAGACCATAGTCACCCACAAAGGGGCGTTCCAGGTATCGCGCCTCCAATTTGGCGCCCGGGATTTTCCAGTCACTCGTGGAACGCCTCCTGAAGGGGTTAGAGGGGGTGTTACCCTACTTTGATGACGTATTGATTACAGGGGGGAGCCGGGCCGAATTAGCATCAAGGTTGGGAAAGGTCCTGGCAATATTCGAAAAGGCGGGGTTGCGGTTGCGGAAAGACAAATGCGTTTTCTTCGCAACTGAGGTTGAGTTCCTAGGGTTCCGTGTTACTCCCGAGGGAATCAGGCCATCCCAATCCAAGGTGGCCGCCATCAAGAAGGCCCCTCACCCCACCTCCAAGCCCGAGTTGCAGTCGTTCTTGGGACTGCTCAATTTTTACCACTCCTTCCTTCCGCGGAAGGCAGCAGTGGCGGAACCGCTACACAAATTGTTAAAAAAGGACGAGGCATGGAAGTGGGGTGACGTCCAGGAGAAGGCTTTCAATGACCTGAAGCGACTCCTGGCATCAGATGCTGTACTGACCCACTTCAATCCCAAATGCCCAGTGGTCCTAATATGTGATGCATCCCCGGTGGGGGTGGGGGCGGTGTTATGCCACGTACTGGAGAACGGGAGGGAGGCCCCGATAGCGTTCTACTCTAGGTCCTTGTCCCAAGCGGAGAGAAACTATGCCCAGACAGACAGGGAAGCACTAGCGGTAATTGCGGGGACCAAGAAATTTCATGATTTTGTGTACGGCCGCCCCTTCACCATAGTGACTGACCACAAGCCCCTGCTAGGCATCTTCACCGCAGATAAGCCCACACCCCAAATCCTGTCCCCGAGAATGCTCAGGTGGGCCATTTTTCTCAACGCGTATCAGCACGCGTTGGTATACCGGCCCGGGAAGGAGATCAGCCATGCGGATGCCCTGTCGAGGTCCCCCATTCCCCGGGATTGCTGCCACGTGGGCGAGGTAGAGAGGGACCACCAGGTCTTAATGATAGAGGTCCTAGACTCCCCTCCAGTAGTACCGGCCGACATCGCTAAAGCGACCGGCAAGGACAAAACGCTGGCCACAGTTTGCTCCTGGGTACAGAAAGGGTGGCCCGTGTCTTCCCCAGCAGCGGAATTCGACACATTCTTCAAAAAGAAATTAGAGTTGTCCCTAGAGAGGGGTTGCCTTTTGTGGGGACAGCGGGTAGTGATCCCCACGTCTCTCCGGCCGAGGGTGCTTAAACTGCTGCACGTCAGCCACCCGGGGATCGTCCGCTCTAAGGCACTGGCCCGCAGTTACTTTTGGTGGCCCCAGCTAGACGCCGACATCGAACACATGGTCGGCACTTGCGAAGCGTGTCAAAGCTCCAGGCCAGAAGAGGCCCGCTCGCCACAGAGGGAGTGGGACGCAGCAAGGGGGCCCTGGTCCCGGGTACATGTAGATTTTGCTGGCCCGTTCAGGGGAACGCTCTTCCTCCTTGTAGTGGACGCGTTCTCCAAGTGGTTGGAGGTCATTCCAGTCTCGAGCACCTCCTCGGCCACAACAATTAAACACTTACGGAGGGTCTTTTCCACGTTCGGTTTACCCGACACCCTCGTCAGCGATAACGCTAGCTGTTTCACGTCCGCCGAGTTCGGGGCATTCATGGAGCGCAACGCCATTCGGCACATCACCTCCGCCCCCTTTCACCCGGCCACCAACGGCCAAGTAGAGCGCCTCGTGTGCACCACGAAAGACGCGCTGCTGCGCATGGGCCACGGAGACCTCGACCTGAAATTGTGCCAATTCCTGCTAAGGTACAGGGTCACCCCATTGGCGTCAGGACACTCCCCCGCAGAACTGTTGATGCGCAGGAAGCTGGCCACGGGAATCTCCAAGCTAGACTCCACGAGAGTAGAGGACAAAGGGTGGAACATAGGGGTGGAACCCACAAAGAGTTTCAGCATAGGCGCCCCGGTGCACTGCAGGAACTACGCCAACGCAGGGCCAGCCTGGGTGCCGGGCACCGTAATAGCACAAACCGGCCCCGTCTCATACCGCGTGGAGACCAGTACAGGTTTCCTGTGGAGGCGACACGTGGACCAGCTCAGGCGCAGGGTCCCCGGAGAGCAGGACGGAGACAAAAATAGCATCGAATCAGCGTTAGGGTACTCCCCCACCCGTTTAGCCCAAGGGGGAGGGAAAGGGGAACATGGGTCCCCACCAAGGGGGGAGGAAAGGGAATCGATCCACAGAGATCTTTTGCGGGAGTCCGCGGCAGAAAGGAAGAGCCCCGACCACACACATACTCCTCGGAAGTTCCCCCGAAACACAGAAGCCCATAGAAGTTTAGACGTTGATTTACAGTACCAGGGGGAGTTAGCGGAGTGGTCCCCCACCCGTCCTAGCGAAAAGAGGGGTTTCAGTTCAGCCCCTGGTACTTCCAGTCCCAGTAGCCCCTGTGAGTTAGAATGCAATATAGCGCCAATTCCCCGGAGACCGACACCCCCAAGACGGGAGGCAACGGCAAGTCCATCCACCACAGTCTCAAGATCCCCCGAGCGGGGATCAGAAGGTAGCAGAACCACAAGGGGGACCTCATCGGTTCCGCGGTTCACAATGGGAGGGTCCCCGGGGTCCAAGAGCAACAGGCAGGGATTCACCTCCCAACTGTTCATTCCATTCCCATCCCCGGGCGCAGGGCAGGCACGGACGCCCCACAGAGCCACTAACGAATCCCCGTTTCCCGTTGCAGGACCAGCACCCACGGAGTCAGGGATCACAGGCTCTCCAGTACTAGGGCAGACGCAGGCACGCCCCAAGCGCACGTGCGGCAAGCCACAATGGTTGCGGGACTTCGTCCCATCCTAGGGGGGAGGGATGTTATGTATGTATGTATGTGTGCATGTTCATTATACTGTAAAGGCAAGGATGTAACCACTCCAAATACCAACGATCTCAGCTGTAAAGGAACGCGAGCAGACAGCCCATAGAGGGCAGCTGCGAGCGTTCAGTCTCACATGGTCCACATTGCTCAATCACGAACAGCCGCGGGAAAACCTTCCCCGCATTCAGCAGCAGAAGAAAGAGGCGTGCCTGGGCGAGGCCACGCCGGTAGCAGCCAATGAGCTTCCATGCTACAAGATTCAAATGTAGAGTGCTACTGTATATATTGAGATGTATCACCGCCATTACCTCATGCTTCACCGGAACACTATGCAATAAACCTGCGTTAAACCGACCCTTCGGTTGTCCTGTTGTCTTTGGTCCCATACACTAAAGAAGCTCACCTTGTTAGCTGGAAGGCTGGCAACTCGGCGAGACCTGGGTATTACATGACGGATTGAGTGTCTATCTCTGTCCCAGCTCTTGGAGATGTGAAAGGAGCCTCATTTGGGCATTCCCTGAGCAGAGTTTTTTCTGCAAAGATTCTTCCAACCCAGAATAATTTCTGACACAAAATTATTATTATTATTATTATTATTATTATTATTATTATTATTATTATTATTATTATTATTATTATTATTATTATTATTATTATTATTATTATTATTATTATTATTATTATTATTATTATTATTATAGTATTTCTAGAAACCTAAATAAACCAGCTTTTTCTGATGAAAATGATCACACAGTAGATAAACCAGAGAATATTATTAGGCTATAAAAAGTGGTAATTGTTCCATAACTCTTGGAGAGTCATTCTATCTTTTTTTCCATCTTTTTTTTTTTTTTTGTTAATAGATTATACCCGACTCCAGCGGCCATCATGGACAGAGTAGGGGAAACTTCAGTCCTAAATTTCAGAGAACACTGCTCTTGCTCACCCATTTACATTAAGTGTTACTTTCTAAGAGCAAAGAGATACCAACTCTTTGTTGTTGTTGTTCAGTCGCACAGTCACTTCCGACCCTTTGCGACCCCATGGACCATTTTCCTCCAGGCACCTCTATCCTCCACCATTCTCCTCAGCACACCAAGCTCTGTGCCCGTTGTGTCCACAATACCATCTAGCCATCTCATCTTTGGACGCACCCTTCTTCTCTTGCCCTCCACCTTTCCCAGCATCAAGGCCTTCTCAAGTGAGTCCTCCCTTCTCATTTGATGTCCAAAGTACTTTAGCTTCATCTTCACTATTTGTCCCTCCAATGAACAGTCAGGATTGATTTCTTCCAGTATTGACCTATTTGTTCTCTTTGCTGTCCAAGGGACTCTCAGGACTCTCCTCCAACACCACATCTCAAAAGCATCTATTCTTCTGCGCTCAGCCTTCCTAATGGTCCAGCTCTCACACCCATACATTACCACTGGGAATACCATTGCTTTGACTATGCGATTTTTTGTTTTCAAGGTGATGTCTCTGCTTTTCACTATATTCTCCAGGTTTCTCATAGCTTGCCTCCCCATAACCAGTCGTCTTTTTATTTAATGGCTACAGTCGCCATCTGCAGTGATCTTAGATCCTAGGAAAGTAAAATCTGTCCCTGCTTCTACTTCTTCCCCATCTATTTTCCAGGGATTGATCGGACCTGTTGCCATTATCTTGGTTTTCTTGATTTTAAATCTCAAGCCAGCTTTTGCACTTTCCTCCATCAATCCAGTCAAGAGGTTCTTTAGGTCTTCCTCACTTTTTGCCATTAGGGTGGTATCGTCTGCATATCTCAAATTGTTGATGTTTCTCCCAGCAATTTTGATCCCATATTGTGATTCCTCCATCCCTGCATTGCACATTATGTGCTCTGTGTATAGATTGAATAAGCAGGGTGATAAAATGCAGCCTTGTCTTACTCCTTTTCCTATTCCAAACCACTTTGTCATTCCGTGTTCTGTCCTAACTGTTGCTTCTTGGTTCGTGTACAGATTTCTCATGAGGCCTATGAGATGTTCTGGTATTCCCATCTCTTTAATTACTTGCCACATTTTGTTGTGGTCCACACAGTCAAAAGCCTTGGTGTAGTCAATGAAACAAAAGTAGACTTGTTTCTGGTATTCTTTTGTTTTCTCCATGATCCAACGTATGTTGGCAATGTGGCCTCTAGTCCCCCTGCCTCTTCTGAAACCGGCCTGCACCTCTGGTAGTTCTCTCTCCACATGTTGTTGAAGTCTATCCTGTATTATCTTGAGCATCACCTTGCTGGCATGTGGGATGAGTGTAATTGTTCGGTAATTTGAGCATTCCATGGCATTGCCTTTTTTTGGGATTGAAACATACACTGATCTTTTCCAATCCTGTGGCCACTGTTTTGTTTTCCAAATTTGCTGGCATATTGAATGCAGTAGTTTGATTCCATCATCTTTTAGGGCTTTGAAAAATTCAACTGGGATACCGTCATTTCCACTAGCTTTATTGTTTGTAGTGCTTTTTAGGGCCTTTCTGACTTCACTCTCCAGAATGTCTGGTTCAAGTTCAAATTTCTCATTATTGTTATTATCAGGAGTGTTGAGGTTCTTTTTGTAGAGTTCCTCTGTGTACTCTTGCCACCTTTTTTTTTTTGGATCTCTTCTGCTTCAGCTAACTCCTTTCCATCTTTGTCCCTTATCATGGTCATTTTTGCTTTAAATGTTCCCTTGATTTCCTCCATTTTTTTGAAAAAATCTCTAGTCTTGTCTCTTTTGTTGTTTTCCTCCATTTCTTTGCACTGTTCATTCATGTAGTTTTCCTTATCTCTCCTTGCTTTTCTTTGAAATTCTGTATTCAGGTGGTTGTATTTTTTTCCTTTCTCCTTGGACTTTTGCATTCCTTCTTTCCTCTGCTATTTTAAGGGCCTCATCAGACAACCACTTTGCTTTCTTATGCCTCTTTTCTTTTGGTATGGTTTCTCTTGCTGTCTCCTGCATGATGTCCCGTGTCTCTTTCCATAATTCTTCTGGTACTCTGTCTATCAGGTGCAGGACATTAAATCTGTTCATGACCTCCACCGTGTATTCTTTAGGGATGTTGTGTAGATCATATCTGTCTGGTCTAATTGTTTTCCCCATTTCCTTTAGTCGATGCCTGAATTTTTCTATCAGTAGGTTGTGATGTGAGCCACAGTCTGCTCCAGGTCTTGTTTTTGGTGATTGAATGGAGGTTCTCCATCTTTGACTGCAAAGTATGTAATCAATCTGATTTCGATGCTGGCCATCTGGTGATGTCCATGTGTAAAGCCACCTCTTGTGTTGCTGGAAGAGGGTGTTTGCTATGACTAGTGCATTCTCTTGGCAGAACTATATCAATCTTTGCCCTGCTTCATTCTGTGTTCCAAGACCAAACTTGCCTGTTATTCCATTTACTTTTTGATTTCCTACTTTGACATTCCAATCTCCTAAAATAATGTGGACATCATTTCTTGGTGTCTGTTCTATGAGGTGTTGTAGGTCCTCATAGAACTGGTCAACTGTGGCTTCATCTGCCCTAGTGGTTGGTGCATAGACTTGGATTAGAGTGATATTGAAAGGTTTGCCTTAGATTCTGACTGACATCATTCTATCATTTTTGATATTGTATCCCATTACTCACCAATAGACAAATGTATAGCCAGGGCAATCCTACGAATATACAGAGAGAAAGGTAGCACATAAATGATATAATTCTATACCACAGTAATTCTTGAATTATGAGTTATTGTTCTGCTCCCTTGCAGCAGCTCCTCACAGAGTGTAAGAAACATGTCAATAATACCACAGTTCAAAGAAGTCAATGAAATAGACCAGAAGTTCTCAACATTTTAAAGCTGGGGGCCGGGTCACACTCCCTCAGACAGCTTTGGGGGCCAGACTGCCATTTTGCTCTTCCTCCATCACATGGCACTTCCTGTGGTGGTGGTGGTGGTGGTGGAGGAGGAGGAGGAGGGGGCACGTGAAATGGCCCATGGGCCGCATCCAGCCAATGGGCCACAGGTTGAGAATCCCTGTCATAGACCTTACACAAATACCCGGTCAAGTCTTAGTGTGAGCATCCTGTCAGACAAGAGATATCAATTTTGGATTTTCAACAGCCCATGATCTTCAGATAGCAAAGACAAGTCTAATGGGGGAGTAGCACAACAAAGAGCAGTCCAAGTCATTCAGGGAATGGTATGCAGCAGCACATTTTGGCAGGCATTCATCCAAGTTATGTTGGAGAGTTTGAGGAGGAAGAAACTGCACATATCTATAGAACTGAATGACTAGTTACATTATCTATCAATATCTCATTTGGACAACTGGGGTGAACAGACACTTAATTTAGGGGCTAAAATTTATTACTCCTAACCCATCAAATAAAGATGTAGGACACCAATTTGTGTTGAAAGGCATTGGGTTTATATTTATTAATTGAAATGAATCCCCTGACCTGCAGAGTGGCTGGTAGTGCTATTCCTAATACCGGAGCAGGAGGCGCCTTCATATAGAAGAACATGTGCAAATTAAAATGCAATAACATTCTCACATTTTGTTGTTGTTGTTATTGTTTTTGTTGTTTTTGCAAAAATAAGTATGTTTCCGGAATGAGTCTAAAAGTAAACATTGTTGGAACATGCCAAAATTTATATGGAAACACATAATGTGTGCCACAATGCTGAAACATATGGTTCATGTAGATATATTCTTTGAGTCAGTATGGGCAATGGCTCCAATCCAGAATCACTGACAAGTGAAATATTAAAAATAATCTGAACTAAATTAGGCATTTTAATGAAAGCTTGGAAAATATACTGTTTCGGACTACATCTCATTGAATGTTCTGACAGCACAGCTAATAAGTAATCTGGCTGAGGTGTTCTGTGAAATGTAGTCCAAAATTTTGTTTTTAGGCTCTGGTATCAGCTATTAACATACATGTCAAGAATTACTAGGAACACAATCCTATGCTTTATACAAATACATCAAAAGGACCATAAGATTTTTGTAATTTTAAAATGCCACTTTGAAATCCTCTTTATGGCAGTGGACCAACCATTTCCACTCCAGTTTGGAATTCTAATAGCAAAGAGAGTTTAAGCATCCTTTCAGAGAACTGATCAAGGAAGATTTTGGTTTTGTGGAAGGTATATTTATCCCATTAACTCAAGATGTTCCCAGAATCAAGGAAATACTGTGCCAAGCTATACTATGCTTCATCCTCAACAGGAGCAGTAGAAAGCACAAGGTTGCTATTTGTGGGCCAAGTATAAGATGTCGACTATATGCAGATTCCCAGGAGCATTTTGGGACCCCAATGTCACCTTAGACTTAAAACATCCCCAGACTTAAAACATCAAAACAGCTTTCTTTTTTATAATTTCTTTGGCAAAATAAAGCCCTATGTTGCAGCAATAACAAGCTCATTCTGGCTGTGGCTTTTTGCTCCAGGGTATTGATGAGAGGTCCCCAATATCTCCCAAACTTTGTACCCAACAAACCATAAGTAGACATTTTTATTCAAATGGTAAGGTAAAAATCTCCCTTGTTTGAAAGCCAGTAGTGTCTGACTCTAGGGGACAGTGCTCATCTTCATTTATAGCCAAAGAGGCAGTGATGTCTGAAGACAGTGTCTGCAGATGTGTCTGTGGTCACGTGGCAAGCATCACTAGATGATGCTTGCCACAGAGTGCAGGGAATGCTGTTACCTTTCCCACCAAAGTGATACCTATTTATCTACTTGCAATTTCTTGCTTTTAAACTGCTAGGAGCCTACAGGAGCTCACTCTGTCATGAAGTACTCGGGTCTTGAACTGCTGACCTGCCAACCTTCCATTCATCAAGATCAGCATCTTAACCACTAAGCCACCAAGTCCCCTACATATATATATATATATATATATATATATATATATATATATATATATATATATATATATATATATATATATATATATATATATATATATATATATATATATATATATATATATATATATATATATATATATATATATATATATATATATGCCGCCTTCCTTGCCCTAGGGTGACTCAAGGTGGTTTACATTCCATAAGATATACACAGGGCCCCAACTGCTCCTCTTCTGCCCACCCAGGCCTTGGGTGAGCGAGAGTCCTGGGGTGGGGGTGAGGGGTGGCGCAGATGGAAAAGCCACTTCTTTCCCCCCAACAGCTCCTCTTCTGCCCACCCAGGCCTTGGGTGGGCAAGAGTCCCGGGGATGGGAGTGGGGTTGGGGGGGCGCGTGAATGGAAAAGCCGCTTCTCCCCCCCCCCAACGGCTCCTCTTTTTTACTATCAAACATTCAAAGGGTAGTTTGGAGTAATTAACAGCACTTGTGTAGCTTGTGAGAGGGCTTTAGACTTGACATTGGTCACCTAGTTCTCATTCATTTTTCCCACCTCTGATTTCAACAGACACCACCACCAACCCCCAAGAAAGAAAGGAAAAATGCTTCCCATGTACACCTCCTGCCCACCCACAGCATGCCTCCCTTGTTCTTCTCTGTAAGGCAAGTGAGATTGCTCTGTATTTTTTAAAATCACACATTGAGATCACATTGCAAATCTGATTTCTGTTTACAAGGATATTTCCCTCTTACAATTTTTACAAGACATCCAAGGACCAAAAGACATAATTTTAATGGGGGGACAGACTAGGCAAATTGTTTGGTTGACAACATTTTTTGTTTTAAGTAGGAGAAGGATTAAGAACATGTGATTTGATGTCCCTCTCTTTCCTTACAAATTTTGTTATCAAGAGTATTGTTGATAGTTTATTACATGAGCTTTAGCCCATTTCTTTTTAGTTGATTGGATTGCCACTAAAAAATGTAGTCAAATCAAATACGATTCAGGGAGTCTGACCCGATAGCAAAAATGTGAACTTTTATACTTGCATTTTTTCATTGGACTTAAGAGCAACAGTGCAAAACAAGTATAACATTTTCATAAATGTGGCTTGGTGTTTGCTATGCTTTTTACAAGTGAACAAGCCATACATGTTGTTTTGTGCTAAAGAACTATCGTAGTATATATACAAAGTCAGTAGTTTGAAGAGGAACTAAGACATGTAGCAATATTTGCAACCTACAACTAACTTGTTTGAAAATTTTCTAACAGAAATACTTGAATTCCAAGTGAGTATGCTAAAAATCAGTCTTAATTTGGGAAGTAAAAAGTATGGATTTTCAGTTATCATTCAATAATATGTACTAGAAGTGGGCTACAAAATCTTTGAGTGTATCTCTTTCATTTTCATCTTCCAAATGGAAACTAGGCTCAGATGTAGCAAAAAGAAACACCATTTCCAGTTGAACTCAGTTAATATAGTGTATAAGTAGCAATCGTGATATCAGCTGTATTTAATACTGCTGTAATTTGTTGTTTAGCAACAAATTTATTTCTGAAGAGTTTGCTATGCTTCAAAAAGAACATAATCTGATAATCTCAAACATCCTTTTATGTTCCTTAGAAAATAAACATTGCAATCAATGCTGAATTTATAATAGCTTGTGTATTTTACCATATAATTTGTGATTCTAATAACACTTAAAACACTTTTCAGCAAAGGGGAAAGATGCATCCTGAAATGGAAACTTGCTCATACTGGATAACTTCAGTCCCCCCCGCCCAAATAATCCTCACATGTTGGTGTTTGAAATCATTTCTTCAGATAGCTGTCTTTCTGTGAGTGCCTATCAAAGGTGTTGACACCATATCACCCAGTAATCCAGAGGCTTATCATCAAATTCCACACAAAACTCATTTCACTTTGATGTGGCAACAGTTTGAAGGTCATAATAATCTCTGAAGGTCAATTTCCTGATGCATGGTTCAGAGCTTTTGCTACACGCAGGGGTGAACATGGTGCTTTGCTGCAGACTACTTCAATCAGGAGCTAACTTGTGAATAATCAAGAAGTACTTCACAAATACTTCTAAGCTCCACTTTCCTAATCCAAAGGTGTGATAGGGTGCAGCCAACCATGGTAATTCAACTTGGAACAAGTTATTATCAGATAGAAAACACGATAGGAGGCTGAAAGGTGCTGGGCTCTTTAAAGACTTCAAACACTCTCACCAATAGAATATGCACTCTTCTATTTGTACCTTTCAAGAAAAAGTTATTCTGTGTCACAGCCATGTGGCCAGTTTAAAATCCAATAAACAAATTAGGAAAAGCAACACTAGGCCAAACTATCCTGTTGTTTTGTCTCACTGTCACAGACAAATGTTTGCAAAGTAGAGGGGTGTTCACACACATAGCACATACCCAAATATCACAAGACAACATATTCTCTGTTTACAGATCTTACAGATCTGACATCAGGGCTGGGTGGGTAATATTGTTATGTACACCGTCCAGAGTTCTTTGGATAGGACGGTATATAAATTAAATTAAATTAAATTAAATTAAATTAAATTAAATTAAATTAAATTAAATTAAATTAAATTAAATTAAATTAAATTAAATTAAATTAAATTAAAACTTGTGCCTCTGCAGATATTGTTAGACCATGAATTTTCCCATCAAACCTATTTAGCCTAGCCTATAATGAAGGATGATAGGTGTTGATCAACCTCCAGGGGGTTACAGGTCCACCTATCTCTGCATTATAAACACATGTTTCACTACACATATGGACTTAAATAGACACACACACACACTCTACATCTTGTGTTGGCACAGCAAATAATTGTTGCAATGAGCCACAGATTGGGGCCGCCTGGCGCGATGGGTTCCGCGGAGGAGCAGAGTGACTGGCCACAAGGAAGGACACGTGAGGCGTGTATGCAGGAAAGTCCAGCCCCGATTCATATCGAGTGGCACATTTATTGATCCTGCCTCGCGGGTTCCAAGGCTAACGTGCTCGGACCTGTGTCACAGAAGGCTGATGCAAACATGGGGTTTCTGGTGGGTAAAGATAGTGCCTGTCTCCGGCTATTGTCCGGCGATTGATGGGCAAACCCGTAGTTATCTAGATCTGGGTTGGTGAGACACCATTGTTCCTATTCTATCTCAAAGGCCAGCGTAAATGGCCATCGGGTCTCTAACTTCCTTTCCCATTGACTCAGCTCCCTCCTCCTGCCTTATCGAGACCAGAAGGCGGAGAGGGGATTCGACCTTTGACAGTCAGTAGTTTCCCTTTTGCCCTATTACCTCCACAAGTCCCCAGCCAAAAGCCTTTATGATTAAATGCCAATTAATTAACCCGCACCCAATTTCTCCTCCATCAGCGCACATGATGGTCCTCAAGCCATGTGCGTTAGCGAGCGTACACATTGGGAAGATTAATGGCCAATTTAGACATGCGGGCATGCTACATTCCCCCTTATTTCTTTGTTTAAATCAGTTTGGCTGAGAGCCTGGTAGATATAGGGCATTATTTGTCTAGGTATGAAGGTCTCTTGAGGTTTCCGCCATGAGGTGCAGATGGAAAGAAGTGAGGGGATGCATTGTATGAAACAGCAAAGCGTGATCCCCATTACCACAATGCCAGTGGTAGCTTTAAGCATTGTTTGCAACCATCCCCATGGCAACCAAGACCAGACGGCATTCCACCACCCCCAATTGGCATCTCGCTGGGTATTTCTCATGATGGTGTCAAGTTGGGTGATTTGACTTTGTACCTTGCGTGAGTTATCCGTGAGCTTAAAACAACACATATTGCGGACTGATTCACAACCCACGTGGTGCAGAGAGCAACAAATAATTAATTGCTGCTCTATTATCTAAAACTGCATGCCTCAATTCAGCTTGCTCTCTGTTCAGAAGAGCGAGGGCCGATGAGGTATGATTAATAGCCTTAGCTAGCACACACGCCAGCTGGCCGATCCTACGTGCATTTCCCACCACCAACCCTGGCACCCCAAAAATGCTGACTGCTAAGGAGACATACTCTGCCTTACTAAGCAACCTGATATTACTGTCACATGTTTCATCTAGTCGGGTGGCCCTCTTGGACCGTTCTGGTTTTGGGTGACTGGATCTGGGGTGATCATCTCCTTATTGGAGAGTACCAGTGTTAGGCGGCTTAAACAACAATATGAATCAGATATGTTAGCAGGAATGTAGTTCCACGCCCATTGGTTACAGGTGAAAAACCATCCTATGGGCAAAATAACATTCTCATATATAGACCTGGTCATGTCTGGCTGGTTACATTTCCAAGTCTCTTTCCTGGGATTCAGGCAACGGTGGTGTGGCATTTTGGCTTTGGAGCAGCCAGTCATCCTGGCACATGGTGTGTTTGGGCTGATCGCCACTTGGGGTGTATACAAAGTGAGTGCATCAGCGGGCAAAGTCCTTGTTACCTGAGTCCCCCAAACCATATACATTGCATATGTGATTCGGATATAGGGTCCGTGTATTCGCCTGAGCAACAGTTCCATGTTTTTGGCCACCACCACCCCGGAGCGCGGCAGACTGGAATAAGGCATGTACTTAACAAAGAAGAAGTGTCCATGGTCTGCTCTAAGCAGAAGTTCGACTGGTTGACAAGTCCTGCCAGTCTTTCCCATATGTTGTACCCGAGCTGGCATTAAGATCCCCGCCAGGTGTTAAGTCCCCATAGTAAGCTTGAACCTCTCCCCCCATAAGTAAGGAAAGGATCAACACTATCATGAGGGAATTGTAGGTGATCTGAGCCAGGACCGCAGCCACCATGTTGTGTGGAGTGGGCTCAGAATGGTTCTCTTGCAAAATGGTCATGGCATCATCACACAGGGTTTTAATCATTCCCCATGTCACTCTTGGCATCTCCATCCTGGGCCATCGTGGTTGGTGTCTCCTGCCCCGCCTTTGTCCTGTCATCAGGTCTATCTCCTCCATCTCTGGCAATGGGTTTGGGCCAGCCTGGTTGCACGCCATGTGGTTTGAAGTACAGCTTCACAGAGTGGGCCAGAATCCAAATGGTACTTGTAGGAGACATAATTGCTGCATACCCCCTTCCCCAGGTTATCAGGGGGGCCGGACCCTTCCAAGAGGGATCTGGCGGCACCATGAATTGAACCATGGGGCACAGGAGAGTTTCTCTACATCGGAAATGTTTTTCCTGTGGAGTGTAGTCTGCCAAAATATTTAAGTGATTGTAAGTGAATAATACTTTGTGCAGGCGTTGTTGTGCCTCACTTTGGCTCTTAGGGGGGACTATCTCCTTCCTTTCTGTTTGTTTTTCAATATAGGAGCTGGCGTGTCTGCTCCTTGTTAAAGGGCATCACAATCTTGACTAAATCATGGCCTGAGATGTCTCTAGCTCTGAGCCTTCCCTTGTAGATGATTGTGGCTACCAGTTCTTGCGGAGGGACGATATTCCTGGAAGTGGTGTGTGGCAAATACACCCATTCCACAATGTTCATCCCACCCACCCCAGCTGGTGTCCATACAGAGAGCTCCAGCAAACATGACGCCTGTCCTAATGGTGTATAGGTTTAGTGGGGGGGGGTGAATGACCCCCACCAACCCTATCCACCCAATGGCAGCTGAGGATGATATTTACTTCCTGGAGAGTTTGCTTCACCTCTCTTGGAATTTGGATTCGATCTGATGGCTGTTTTCCCAGCGTTAGTAGGGAAAAGAGCAGCTTTCAAAGATTGGTGCTGATCTTAAAGTATGGTCTAGCCCAATTAATATTTCCCAGAATTTGCTGGAGTCCCACTAACGTTACAGATTCTTTAAGAGTGATTTTAGGTAAAATCGGTGCTGCAAAAGAATGGAGCAACTGGTTCCCTAAGTATGAATAGGGTTCGGTTCTCTGGACTTTTTCTGGGGCAATGATCAAGCCTTTGGCCCTCAATGAATTATGGAGGTCACAAAATATGTAGCTGCCCTATTTAGGGGCTGCGATCAATATGTCATCCATGAAATGGAAAACTAAGACTTTGGGGTGCAGGTTCCGGAACCCTTCCAATGCCTCGTGGACATAAATTTGGCACAAAGTGGGCGAGTTGAGTATGCCCTGTGGCAAAAATTTCCACGCATAACGTTGGGTTGGTTCCCTATGATTGGTGACTGGCACCGTGAAGGCAAACCTTTCCCTGTCTCTTGGATCTAAAGGGATGGTGTAAAAACAGTCTTTTAAGTCTACAATTAAGATCTCCTATTCTGCTGGGATCATGTTGGGATTTGGAGTGCCGCATTAAAATGGACCCCTGGACTGAATGCATTTATTGATCTCTCTTAGATCGTGCAGAAGTCTCCACTTTCCGGATTTTTTCTTAATCACAAAAATTGGAGAATTCCAAGGACTGGTGGATGGCTCTATGCGTCCCGCTTCTAGCTCTCTTTAACAAACTGCTTTAAAGATACTAATTTCTCTCCAATTATAGGCCATTGTTCCACCCAAACCAGCTCATCTGTGAGCCATTTGAGTAGTAGGGCCATTACCCAAAAGTTAGGGTAGCACGATACTTCTGTAGAATGTCCCTCCCCCAGAGGTTGACAGGCACATTCAAAATGTGAGGTCTGATGACCACAGTGCCGTCAGCCCTAGGGATGGTGACTTCCACCCAGTCTCAGCTTCTGTATGCTTCCTGAACTCCTCCTACCCCCCACATGTCTGCAACTGACTCAATGGCCCACTCGGTGGGCCACAATTTCTGGCTGATTATGCTAACATCAGCTCCTATATCAAGTAGTCCATCAAAAGGTTTTTTGTTTAAAAATACCTTAATGACTGGTCACTGCTTCCACTCTATGTTCTTTTCCACTGTCGCTATAATCTGGTATCCTTCTATTGTCCCTTCCTCTCTCGGGCAGTTTGCTGACCTGAGTCTTGAGCTTCCTCTGCTCACCTCCTTGTCGCTATCTGGCAGATGACACGGAACCATGATCAGTTGCGCTATTGAATCCCCTTTGCTGACTGTCTGGGGTAGGTGTGTCTACAGCTGGACTTTGATGACACCTGTATAATCGGAGTCTATGACCCCTGGGACCATGAAGATCCCTTTTTTCCCTGCACTGCTGCGAGGCAAGACTAATCCTATGGTGTCTTGGGGCAGAGGACCCTTGTACTGGGAGTTGACTTGGTAGACTGAGCCTGGCAGGTCACATACAACATCCTCCTGGCATTCCAAGTCTAGCACTGCACAGCCCTTATTCTCTGCCTGTGCATTGGAGCTGCTGGGTGTGATGCTGGGTGAAATTATTGGGAGGTCTGCTCTGGAGCTTCCAGAGCAGCCGTCGCCTCTATTTGAACTGGGGCTAGAGACAAGCCCATGGCCCAGTTTCCCGAATTGGGACACTGGTTGGCCCAATGGAAGCCGCTGTGGCACCTTGGACATTGGGTAGATGGCACTGCTGGGTGGCCTTCTTATGGTTTTTTTTTTTGACCTGCACTATTTGACAAAGTGCCCCACCTTGCCACAGTTGTGGCAGGCTCCCTTGGCTCCTTTGGGCTTGTTTTCCCCTTGCACTGCCACTGCTAACAGCCCCATCTTATAGGAGTCTGTTCCAACATCAGCGCAAGCCCTGATCATGTCGGTAAGCGTCAGATCAGGTCAGTGACCCATAGCCCACAGGATTTTGCAGCAATTAAGATTGGCATTGTCTTTGGCCAACTTCATCATGAGCTCTTCTTGGGCATCTTGATTGTCTATCTGCATACTCATGGCCTCCTCTAATCTGTTAATGAAATCCATGTAGGGCTCTTGTGCTCCCTGCTTAACTGTGGTGTAATTCTTAGCACCTTTGCCAGTGGCTGGCACCTTGAGATATGCCTTAAAGGCAACTTCAGATACCAGCTGGAGTGTGGCGGCCGGCAGAACAGACTGTGCTTGGATGGTTTCAAACTGACCTGAACCATAAAGTTGCTCAGGGATTACAGCTCCTCCCATCCTGGCAGCCTTTGCTTGCGCTTCCAACCAAAACTCACTGTACCATAAGAAATACTGGCTAGGGCTCCACATCATCCGCATCAAGGCTTTCCAGTCATGAGGGATGAGCATGAGGGTTTCTATCAGCTGCTGGAACATGCCCCGTGTGAATCTGCTTTGAAGTCCTGTGTCTGTGATGGCTTTTCAAATTTCCGAAAGCATTTTATATGGGATAGGCGTGTACACCGCCACCTGATCGCCCGTTAGGGCTTCCGCCTCTAAGCTGACTGGACATAGCTGTTGAAGTTTGGCCAACTCATCGGCCGGGATTACCCCTTTGTGTGCTTCCTCTTCTACCATGCACTGAAAGGGACTTTTGGTGACCTGGGAGGCAACTGTGCTTCCCTGGCTTCCTCCCACCCCCGTGGCATCTGCAGCTGCCACGGAAGGCAAGCCCCCCAGACCCCCATGCTTAAACTGAATGGACGGATAGAGACCCTTTGGGGCAGGTGGTTCTACATACACTGGGGGTTTCTCGGTCTCTATCCAGACTGGACTGACTGCTAAGATTATCTTAGGTAATCCTTAGGGTTACCTAAGAGACCGCATCGCCCTGAGGACGTCTGTCCGTCCAACCAGAGCGGACCGGAGGGGCTCTCTAATTGTTCCATCAGCCAGAGGGGCTCGCCTCTCTGGCACAAGGAGGAGAGCCTTCTCCGTGTCTGCACCGGCCCTCTGGAACCTCCTGCCAACAGAGCTACGTCTCCGGACGGAATTGCTGCCTTTCAGAAAAGATCTTAAAACCTGGCTGGCGGGTCAAGTGTGGGGTGCAGGTGGAAGGGTAACCGCCATTGGGTGGTTGGTGTAGAAGAACTCTTCCCCATGGTGCCTTTGGATCCTGCAGCCCTTGTTTTTAGGGGGTGGGTAGTTTTAACTGTTTTAACTGTTTTAACTTGTGTTTTTAATTTTTATTGTGAACCGCCCTGAGTTGGCTTTGCCCGAGTGAGCGGTATATAAATGTGATAATTAAATTAAATTAAATTAAAATTATCTGTCTACACTTGCTCCATGTCCCTATGATTTTAGTGGGTGCTCAAGTCTCTTTCTTAAGGCAGTCTCCTACTCTATCCCAGGTTTCTAGGTCCAGCATTCCTGCTTCTGGGTAGAACAAACAATGCTCCCTCAGATACACCATGAATTCTGTTAGGCTTTGGCTATGAATGTTAATATTATGCAGCCTGGCCAGGCGTTTGAGCTCCTCCCTATAAGCTCTTCACCTAACGGATGAATCTTGCCCCCCTAAGCAAGCCCCCTGGAGTCGCCTCCACAGGATGGGTTGGCACACCTCAGGTAATACGTCGGGTGATGTGGTGCACAGGTCATGGTCTCAGGTCTGGGTAGGTGCATGGTCTTGGTTATTGCTGGTGTCCTTCTGCCTCTGCCGATGGAATCAGGGCTCACAGCTCACCCTGATGTGGAACGCATCCGTTCTGATGAATCTGCGATGAATGGGTTGCTGCTGAGCTTGCGGTTAGTGCTGTCTTCCTTGCTGCGAGAGAGCGCGCAATCTCGACTGGAGATCACGCCGGCCCTTTAAGATTGAGTTGCGTTCCGATCGGGGAAGTGTCCCAATAGGAGCTTTTCCGCAGCCTCTGGGAAGAATCGCGCCGGGGTGGAATCCCTCAGGATCAAGATGGAGCATGACCCAAGGAGTAGTACCATGCTGTGGCCCCTTCAATGTCACATCAGTGTTACTCGCAAGAAGACCCGTAGCATTACTCATGAGTAGACCTGCGACATTACTCTCAAGTAGAATCACATCAGAGTCACCAGATGTTGCAATGAGCCACAGATTGGGGCCACCTGGCACGGCGGGGTCCGCGGAGGAGGTCCACGGAGGAGCGGAGTGACTGGCCGCAAGGAAGGACACGTGAGGCATGTATGCAGGAAAGTCCAGCCCTGATTCATATCGAGTGGCACATTTATTGATCCTGCCTTGCGGGTTCCGAGCCTAGCGTGCTCGGACCTGCATCACAAACCCGCAGTTATCTAGATCTGGGTTGGTGGGACCCCATTGTTCCTATTCTATCTGGAAGGCCAGCGTAAATGGCCATCGGGTCTCTAACTTCCTTTCCCACTGACTCAGCCTCCCTCCTCCCACCTTATCGAGACCAGAAGGCGGAGAGGGGATTCGACCTTTGACAGTCAGTAGTTTCCCTTTTGCCCTATTACCTCCACAAGTCCCCAGCCAAAAGCCTTTATGATTAAATGCCAATTAATTAACCCGCACCCAATTTCTCCTCCATCAGCGCACATGATGGTCCTCAAGCCGTGTGTGTTAGCAAGCGCACGTGTCAGGAAGAGTAATGCCCAATTTAGACACCCGAGCATGCTACAAATAATCTTACAGAAACTGATGTTGGATATAAGTGGGAGGGGTCTTTTACAACTGAAAGTGATTGTCTTTGCCTTTAATCCATTGATGAATTTTCTTTCCCTACCTCTGGCTTGCCTTTCCCCTTATCCTGTTTGTTTTCTTTGTATCTATTGTTCTCTCACTCTCTTCTGACAGTAAAGCCAGAGAGAGAAAGAGGTACACACATAGAAAGACTGTGGAATGGCTGTGGAAAACTTTCTCATTAGGTCTGCTATCAAGGCCTCTGTGACAGACAGAGAGCAAAAAGGAGGGATATTAGTGCATAATTAGAGAAATTGTTACTCTATAGAATAAAAAGTACACTGTGGACACCTCCCATATCCATTAATATGCCTCTGAGATTGAGAGAGGGTACTTATGCTAGCCATAGTGATGATGTAGATTATTTCTGTCCCTCTGATAGCAATTCTCCCTTTGAGAGGAATTATTTTTGTTTCTAATGGCCACGAAGAGCCAGATTGAAACATGTGAAAGATGAACGTCATCCCAATATAACTGTCCTGCCTTCTTGTGATGAAGCACTTAATACTGAAATAGCACAAAACAAATAGTTTGAATTATTTTGGAAGATAAAAATAGATATTCAAATGCTAGAATGCCACTGTAATTGGTAGGTCTCTCTGACATACACAAAATTGAAAATAGACAATTGCTTTATGCATTAGTGATGTTCCAAGAAGAAAATTAAGTCAGCATCACAGAGAAAATACTGTAGTCTAGCTCTGAGTTTTGGAATGATTTTGGGATTTGCATATAAGTAGATGCCTTACAGGTAGTTTTTTCCAGGTGGTGAAAGAAGGGCAACTTTGGATTTATGGACATGAGGGATATTCAGTCATTACTTCTGTGATAGATTCACCACACTTCAAGGAGAATACCTCACCTCTCCTCTCTGAAAAAAGCAATGTGTCTATGGTGAAGATATTGATGCTCATTTGTAGGATCCACATTGAAGAAGCCACCTGAAAATTGGGATTCTTGTTTTCATGAAGAGCCTACAAGTTAATAGTAGCATCTCTAAAGCAATATACAGTATAGCCTTCCACTTCTAGGAAATAATATGAGGCAGGAGGGTAGGCAGTTCCCTTAAAATCCCCTCAATTCTATCTCACATTTTGAATTTATCATAACTATGTTCAAAGCAGCCATCTTTTAATAAACAAAAGGATACAAAAGGATATGGAGTTTTGTAGTTCCAAACATTTAAATTTTTAGCATTGCCTTCATATACCTTAAATTAAGAAAGAGAGAAAGAGAAAGTGTTTTTATGATTAAGTTCACTGCTCAGACACTAGGTTATAGCAAAAAGAACTCATAAGTCACCAGATACTCTCTCTGGAAAATTAGAAAGATCAGTACAAATATTAATAAAAATCCTTGCGCTCAACAGTATTTATTTAATAGGCTTATATACTACTTTTCTATGTCCGCAGATAAACTCAAAGCAGTTCACAAAACGATCAAACAAATACAAAGGCAAAATAACAGTAATAATAATACCACAAAATTCGATGAATACAATAAATAAGTACAGTTACAGACTATTGTAAAATACAATAGTATTACAGTCCCAAGGGCTAACCTCAAAAGACCAAGAGCAGGCAAAGCACAAGGTATGCCTCCCCGGGTGATGGAGAGGCTCCAGGCAGATGGGAGGAGACCCTCTGGTGTGGCAGCATCAGCAGCGGCTTTTCAGCCCTCCCGAGTGAGAGAGGCTCGGGGTGGGGCACAGCAGTGATTAGGCACACGTGCACTCCATCCCAGGTGATGGAGAGGCTCTGGGTGGGAGGCAACCCTCTGGTGTGGCGGCATCAGCGGTGACTTTTCAGTCCTCTCGCATGAGAGAGGCTCAGGGGCGGATATGGCAGCAAGCAAACACATGTGCACTCCATCCCAGGCGATGGAGAGGCTCTGGGTGGGTGGGAGGTGACCCTCTGGTGTGGCGGCATCAGCGATGGCTTTTCAGCCCTCCCGAGCGAGAGAGGCTCGGGGGTGGGCACAGCGGCGAGCAGGCACACGTGCACTCCATCCCAGGCAATGGAGAGATTCTGGGTGGGCGGGAGGCGACCCTCACTACCACCAAACATGCAGACGGACATAGAGGTAAAAAGAAGAATCTTTGTGTTGGAAGTAAATATTCAACATATGTTCCTTTCCACTATTTTCCGAGTGTTGTTATAATAATATATCTGAACAAAATTATCCAGGAAAATGATGCAGTAATAACATTAATGACCAGTCTTCAGTAAGTTACAGAGTACACAAAAGCTTCAGATTTCACCACTGAGATATTTTAACTGCAACTTTTTGTGTTTTCTTTAAAGACATGCTGGATTTTATTATCAGCAAGTCACATCTTCTTTAAAAATTGTACTTTAATTTGCATTTTGAACTGATCTTACTCCCCAAGCACTCAAAGGTTGTAGAGCAGCTCATGTTCAAGATCAGCCTTCAAAATGTAACCTTCCATTCCTTTTAATGCTTTAAAAACAATTTTAAATAACAAAGCTATTTAAAGCAATTCATCTTCAAACATGTCAAGATTCTTTAAAGTGAAATCACTTTAGTAATAGTCATTTTCAATTACAAATTAACTTTGATTTGTTGCCCTTCCTGTCATTGGCATTTGACTGGAATGAATAACACTGGCCTATAAATTATAAAACTCAAAGCTAACCTTGCAATCCATTGCAGATATTTGTTAATCATAAATGAACCTTTTAATTTAACTTTTACATATACAGCCAACACTATGAACAAAGGCCAAACACAACACCATTTTATCCTATTCCTGAAAGTTTTATTTTATTCTCAGGGGTATACAATTGAGGTTCCGGGCTGGAAGTGTTTTGGGGGCCCTTCCGCCCCTGGCCCCAATCTTGGATTCTCTCAGCAGCAGAGAAGGAATGTGCACATCATCTTCAGTAGTCTGATTTTTATTAAAGCTGCATAACAGACAGAGCATTCAAGCGCAAAGAGTGTCAAAACAAGAAACCTCAGGCCATACAGGGCCTTAGTTACTAACCTAGACACCCGTTCGCACTCCACTCAGCCTCCCCCATCCCAGAGGAATCTTCCCTAGATAAGCTTGTTTGGGTCAGAGACATTTTCTCTTGTCTCTAACCTTCCTCCCTTTTCAGCCACTTGGTTGTCAACATGAGAGTTTCCCCCTTTCTCTTCACTCTGGGAGGTGCTACTCACTCCATCTCTTACAAGGGGTGGAACAGATGAAATACGGGAACTAAATGTGTCTTTCTGGCACTTTAGTTTTCTTAAAATTATACAGACAGAAGTTCATTTCTGAAAGAATGAAAGCACGGCACCAAAATGGCCGCCACGCTCTTTGCAGCCCCCCCCCCACACCCGGCCTCAGACATCCCAGTGAGTTAGGGGGTGTGGCCACGCCTCTATAAAAGGGGTGGCCACGAGGCAGCCGAGCTGCCATTTTAGAAACGCGACGGAGCGGAGAAGTTTTCTCCGTCGCGTTTTTACTTAGAGTTTTGCCCTTCGTACCTTCTCTTCACTACTGCGGTGCTCAGGGCTCAGGATTTAATCCCTGGCCAGGGATCCTTCAGGAGGTCTCCGGCAGTCAAGCTGCGCCGAGGGGAAGGGATTTCCCTGCCCTTCATAGAAAGTGCTATGTGCATCCATTTATGCTATAATGGCCAAAATCTAGTGTGTCAAGGTGTAACATCTCCGGAGCACAATTGTCCTCTCTTGTTATGATGGAGCAATTAATGTTACAATGCAAAACCAGAATAAAGTTACTGGGCATTCTGCCTCTACAGCAAGGATTGTACAACACAATTATGCATTCGGACTCATGGATCCCATCCTGACCAAATGCTCAATGCATGGTAGAAGTGTTTCATGGACAGCACTTCAGTATAACTGAAACTACTGCAGCCATAAAGTTCAGTTTTGCCTTTATAGCTACTCAATAACATTTTAGCCATTGTGTCCCAATGAACAGATCATTTTTGAGAATACATAGCAGGACACTAAACTGTAGTATTTTTTATTTTCCTGGTGCCTTCTTGTCTCTAAACATGTATTCCTCTGATGTTTCACATAATCACTTACTACACCATCTTTTTTTTTTTTTTGCTTCCATCTGCAGGCACAGTGCATAGAGTAACATGGCTTGACTGCAACCCTGTTGTCAAGCAATGATGTTGTGATGCTATTAGACACTACTTTCTTCCTATACTATTTAAAACCTATCAGAAGTCACTGGAGAAAGTTGCTAAGATTGATGAGGTGAAGAGTTACCTGTACACTGTGGACAACCAACTTGACTGCTCATCTATTTATGAATCAGGAGAGGATATGAATGACATAGACAAGTGTCTCAATGCAGGGGTATGCAGGGCACCATGGGAAGGGGCTGGATAAGGAGTGGTGTGGTCACCTATTTGGAGGGTTGGGGTGCTAGAGGCCAGGGTGCCAGAGGCCAGGGAAGGGTGGGACAAAGCCTGATTGCCAGATATACCAGCATGTGCCTTTCTGAATGCAGCAGGCTAAGTCAAAGCTGAATGAGGGCTAATTAGTTTGTATTATGTGTTGGTCAAAGAAATTAGTAGTCTACATTACCCTTTTTTTGATAGGATTACACTCCCTTAAAGGAATTGGTATGCAGTTTGGGAGTGCTTCTAGATTCATCACTAATATTCAGTTTCAAGTAACCTCCATTGCACAGTTTTAGCAGGTATGTAAATAGCTCACATTTATGGATAGTAGTAAATTAGTAGATCCATGCATTAGTTCAGTGTAAGAATGGATTGTGTATAAGCTTCTTTACAGGGGCTACTTTTGATGAAGGTTGGAAAGCTGTTGAACAGAGCGTATGGCTTTATATGTAGTGCTGTTGGTTTATCTCCAGTTTGCTGGTTCTCAGTGTCGTTATTGACATACGAAGGCTTAATGATGACTAGGCTATCTAACAGATTTTCTTTCTATATATACTCCTGACTAATTAGTGCAGTCTGTAGGAGTGTTGTCCTTGTTGGCTGTGCCATATCCTAATGCCGGAAATCCTGCTACATAGTAAGTCATAGCTAGAGTAAGCCCATTGAATCAGTAGGAATTTGGTGAATCAGCTCCTCTATAGGTTCTATTGAATCAATGGGCTTTCTCTAGTTATAATTATTATAATCAGTATAAAATTGCAGCTACTTAATCACATGGGCCAACAACAACATGAGTATTCTCTGTGTTTTCTGTTCACTCTGAAAAATAATTTCCCCTCTGCAATATATAGTTTTTGCACTCATAGTTCTAAATTATGAATGTTAATGTTGCACATGCCATTAATTTTTAAACACTTTTCTGAACTGAAAAAAAATGAGATTAAAATACTTCTGAAAAATATCTGTACTTGGTTTGCTACAGCTATTGTTGTTCCATAATTTAATGTGCTTGTGTATGACAAACAGTAGTCAGCAATGTTGTTTCTATGTTGTTTAAGCTTTCTTCTCTTTTATTTGCTACTTCTTTCTGTCTTTTCTTTTCTTAATTAGTTTCCCATCTCCCCACTACATACGCTGTTGCATTTCCCTACAACCATCCATTTCTAGGATCTGACACACATTTGCCCTTTTCACTATGGAGATACAAAATAAAACATGAAGATTTTGCTTTGTTCATGGACAAGTATTATAATAATAAATATGAATGAAGGAGATATCATCCAGAGATGTTACCCCCAATTTCAGCCTTGATTTCCATGTTTAAAACTTTCAGACAATGCAAGCGCGGCGCCAAAATGGCCACCGCGCTCTTTGCGGGCCCCACCTATCCCGGACGAAGACATCCGGGCTAGTTAGGGGTCGTGGCCACCCCTCTATAAAAGGGGTGGCCACGAGGCAGCCTCGCTGCCATTTTAGAACAGCGACGGAGCGGAGAAGTTCACTCCGATGCTATAGTTCTTAGCGACTGAAGGCTTCGGTCTCTAATTTTCAATCGGAGGATAGCTTTCCTCCGATCACTGGCAAAGTGCTTGGGCTGCGATGGCACCCAAGTGAAAGGCTCCCGTGGCCTTGAGGCTGCATCCAAGGGGAAGGGCTCGGCCTACCCCCTTGACCTCTTCCACGGGGCCGCCACCGGGCCAGAGGCCTTGGGCGTCCGCCCCACGGGGAGGTGGCAATATCATTCCATCTGCCACCAGTGAGGGTGACCGGGTCCCTGCCTACCTGCCCAGTCGTAGGATTCAGGCAGGGGCTGCACGGGCCTGCTCCCCTGGGGCTCCTGCCCCTAGTGCACCTTTGCCCGGCATGGGTCACAGCGGCCCATGCAGGTGCGGCACGGGACCACCCCCTGCTGATCCACCAGCCCCTCATGGGCCGGATTATTGGGCATGGCCCTATGCTGGCCAGGGATTGCCACAAGGTTTTCCTCCTCCGATTTCGCACCGCTTATCCGGTGGGCCGTCCGGCCCACCCTATTCTGGTGGGTCTGCCACCGTGGATGCTATCCTTGCCCGTATAATGGCACTCAAGGCATCCATGGGGATGGCACCACCTTCAAGGGAGGGTGGGTTTGGCAGCTCCTCGGCTGCAGCCCACGTGCCTGCCACTGCAGCTCAGCGGGCCATCAACAGGGTTGAGCTGCTTGAGGCCATCATGCCAGCGCAGGCTGGCACCTCGCAGCTCCCCAACCGGCCGTCCCAGCAGGGCATTCCACTGGGGACCGGTCCTGCTTGGCATGGATGCACGGAGGCTCAGAGCTCGATTCCCATTGCGAGCTCCAATGCCCACCACGGGCCGGAACCCCCATTGGGGGTGGCCCGTGGGGGTGCACCAAGTGAATATCCTGGTCAAGTCAGCACACCACTGCTACTGACTCACAACACTGTGGTGGTCCAATGGCCATGGCCGCAACAGGCTAATGTGGGAGGGCAGTTCACTCCGTACTGCCCTTTTAACCCCTGGGCCCCTAATTACCCCCAGGTTCTTACAGGGGCAACTGCCCAAACTGTTCTGGCCAACCTCTCTGGGGTGCAACAGGGCCCATCGTATGTTCCCCCACTTCACTCCGTACCAACGGCGGCCCTGCCGACAGCCGGTTACTCATTACCCCTGGGTGACCATTTGTCCCAGGCTACCAGGGAGAAAATTTGGTGGGGGGGGGAATATATTGATATATTCACCCTCCTCAACCATGAACCCACTAAGTAGGAGAGGGAGGGGCAGGACGACAGGGACAAGGAATTGTCCTGTCGTCGCAAGCCGCCTCGCACTTGGGCCAATTGGTTACTGGCCTATTTGATATACATGGCGGTGTATCTCAGGGCCCGTCCTGATTTGGCCATCCCAATGGTCCAGTACCTGGACGATATTGACCGGGCCGTTGTTGATTTTCCTAGCCCATCATGGTTAGCCTAGAATGAAGAATTTAGGATGAGGGCAGCCCTTCACCCTGAGATGCGGTGGGATGAGCCCTGTCAGATGTTGTGGCTGCAACAAGCGCCAGTGCAGATTCAGGCACGAGTGCCCTTCTTGTTCCGGCCCTCACGCTGCCTCTGCGTGCCCGCGGGGCGGTGGGTCAAGGGGCAGGGGCAGGGGATTTCAAGGGACAGCCAGAGCTCCCTCTGATGCCGCTACCCATACAAAAGGCCCCCTCCCCAATTAATTTCCCGGTGCTTGAATGGTGGCTGTGCGCATATCCTAGACGGGATGATGCGATTTACCTACGTGAAGGTTTTAAGTTTGGCTTCCGCATCCCGTTCAGGGGCGTTCGTGGGCCTCAGGACGCCCCGAACCTACTGTCTCTCAGGGGTAAAGAGGACATTGCTGCGGAGAAGATAGCCAAAGAGGTTAGAGAACAGAGGGTGGCAGGGCCGTTCACCAACCCCCCCGTACCCTAACTTAAAGGGATCCCCTCTGGGTTTGGTTCCTAAGAAGTCCCCAGGTGAATTTCGTCTGATTCACCACCTTTCTTGCCCTGTGGGTTCCTCGGTCAATGATGCTATACTGGACGACCTTTGTTCTGTTCAGTATACGTCCTTTGACCAGGCCTTACAGATGGTACGCTCATCCCGGGGCACTCATGGCAAAGTGTGATATCAAATCGGCATTCCGATTGTAGCCAGTGCACCCGGACGATTTTCAGCTGTTAGTTTTTTGTTTCCAGGGCAAGTTTTATGTGGATAAGGCCATGCCTCTTGGCTGTTCCATTTCGTGCTTGGCCTTTGAACGATTTAGCACCTTCCTCCATTGGGCTTTCGTTCGTAGGTCGGGGTCTCAGTCTGTTGCCCACTACCTCGACGATTTTTTGTTTGGGGGTGGACACGACTCGGGCATGTGTGGACGCCTGCTCACCACGTTTCAGGCGCTTATGGGGGAACTGGGTGTACCCCTAGCACCTGAAAAGACAGAGGGCCCAGCCACCACCCTTACATTCCTGGGTATTGATATTGACACCGTTGCCCAGACATCCAGATTACCTATGGAAAAGGTGACTAGGATCTCTGATGCAATTTTGGCAATGCTTGCCAAGCATAAGGTGTCTCTCCGGGAGTTGCAGGTCCTTCACGGTCATCTCAACTTTGCCTGCAGGGTGGTGACACCAGGTAGAGCCTTTGCGAGGCATCTTTGTGATGCTATGGTGGGCCTTTCAAAAAGACACCACAGGGTTCGGCTGACTAGGGGTTTATGAGCAGACCTATCGGTTTGGCTCACTTTCCTACAGGAATTTAATGGTGTCTCCTTTTGGAGATCTGAGCTTATGGTCAGCCCTCTGTTCCAAGTACAGTCGGATGCCTCCTGCTCCCTCGGGTATGGGATTTATTTTGAAGGAATGTGGGCCTATGGTCAATGGCCCCAAGAATGGCAGGGCACGGATCGCTTACGCGATCTTACGTTCCTGCAGTTTTTTCCGATTTTGGGTGCCCTTATGCTCTGGGGGGACGTGTGGGCTAATTCTGTAGTTCACTTTTGGTCTGACAATGCGGCCCTGGTGCACATTGTCAATGCCCAAACGTCTAAGTCCCCCAGAGTCATGGCCTTAGTTCGCCAATTTGTTCTCAGGTCCTTGCGCCTTAATGTGCTATTTAGGGCCAGACATGTGCCAGGCATCAATAACGATATTGCTGATGCTTTATCTCGCCTGCAGATCTCCCGGTTCCGTGCCTTGGCTCCAGATGCAGAGGAACTTCCCTCTCCACTTCCGGCCAAGATGTGGACCTTTGGCGGGGAGAGGTAAACCGGGCGATCAGCATGTCTTTGGCACCTCGCACGCGTAAGGCGTATCAGCATACACTCCTTCAATTTAGGACTTTTTGCAGGGAAAGGCAGTTGCCTGAAAGGTGGCCAATACCAGTCGACCAGGTTTTACAGTTCATGGTGTACATGCATGGTCAGGGATTGGCCCCACGCAACATTGCCACTAGGCTTTCAGCCTTGGCATTCATGGCCAAGGCATGGGGCTTTACCGACTGCACGGGCGATTTCCGTATATGCCACGTTTTGGAAGGGTGGACATGTGAACGCAGCCGCCGCCCGTGTATTCTGTCCCACCTTGCTCGAGGTTGGCATAGACTGTGTTACGATAGGTATGAGGAGTCTCTTTTTCATGCAGCTACCACCGTAGCTTTCTTTGGAGCTCTGAGAATCAGCAAGCTGGTCCTATTGTCGAAGGGGGACGTGTCTCGTAGGGCACTGGAACTGGACAATGTGTCTATCAACCAGGAGTGGGCTCAGTTGAGGATTTGTTCCTCGAAGGCCGATCAGCATGGAGAAGGCAGTGGTGTTAGACTGCTACGATGCACGTTTGCTGACATCTGTCCGGTTGGTGCCCTACTTGCTTTTCTGGCAGTGTGTGGCACGCGCCCTGGCCTGTTGTTCTGCCACCAGGATGGGTCTCCCCTTACCAAATTTCAATTCTGGAGGGTGACTGGGACCGCACTTCACAGTGTCGGCATCCCAGGGGCTCGTTAGGCACCCATTCATTTAGGATAGGCGCTGCGTCTACCACGGCTGCGTTTGGGTACTCGGAGACCAATATATGTCGGATGGGCAGGTGGGGATCCGTGCGTTTTTCTTTATATGTACGTCCCCTCACTGCATGAGTACCTAGTTATGTCCTTAATTCTCTCTCCTTCTTTTACAGACCCTGTGTGTTCACACACAACAGTGGCAGTGTGGCTGGTGGGCCACAGTTATGTGCACTGGGCAGCACAGTATGCTGCATCGTCAGAGTGGGGACCCCATCTCGGGCTGCATGCATCCGCACGTATGCGGTGGTATGGTGAGCGCGGCATGAGGTGGTGGGAATTGTTGCCATTCCTGATGTCCATCACGGATGCTGGGCTGCCAGATTATTATTATTATTATTATTATTATTATTATTATTATTATTATTATTATTATTATTATTATTATTATTATTATTATTATTATTATTATTATTATTATTATTATTATTATTATTATTATTTAGACTTCTATACCACTTTCCTTCCCATAAAGGGAAGAAAGCAGATGTTTTGATTCTGCACCTCGGTGGCAATGATCTTGCACAGATCACTGGCCTTTCCTTAAAGATGCCGGTGTGCAGTGACCTGGCGTTTCTACATCATTTATGGCCGTACACACGGTTGCTATGGTCTGACATCGTGCCGAGACACTGTTATAGAGGAGGCATTGATCTCCATGGTTTGGACCATGCCCGGCGGTCAGTGAACAGGGCAGTTGCCCGGTTCCTTGTTGAGAATGGCTTGGGAACAGCCATTCGACACCTGGGGATAGGGTTGCAGGATTTTAGCCTGTATGCAGGAGATGGGGTCCATCTGTCGGCCAGAGGTATGCACCTCTTTCTGGAGGACGTGCAAGCAGGCCTGGCGACCGAGCTGTCGGCCTGGGGGGTGGGATGGCAAGTCATCATGGATGCCTCCCCGTGTGGCGGGTAGCACTGGTAAGGAAAAAATTTATGACCCATAGGTATCCGGCAGGTTCGCAATTGACTGGTCAACTCGTAGATAGGTACAGGGGAAACAGGATTGGCCGGTCAAGGGCAAACCATGAACGGGGTGATGCTAGGAGCTTCACAGCCTGCATCACCTTGATATTTGGACGTCAGAGGGTGGGGTCAATATATAGTATATTGACTTCAGTCAACAATTTGTTTGTGACAACAAACAAATTGATGCAAATTGATACAAATTGCTACATAATAGCCAATTGCCATTGGCATTTTGGGTGGAACCTTACCAGTGCTACTGCGGCCTGCTTGCCTTAAAGAATTACAATTGGATGATACACCAATTGAAAGTTATAATTCGGACTAGAGCATTATTCAATAAAAGTGGCCCAATGCCTTCAATCCAATACCGGTGTCCGAGTCTTTATTTGGGGGGTGCGCCTGCAAAGCAACTGGTTCATTTTTCTTTTAAGTTATTACTAAGCAAAAGAAAAAAAGGGATTGGAAAAAAGAAAAGAAGGGTAGGAAGAAAGCAAAAAAGGAGGTGATATAAAATATAATCATGGACTAAGCATTAAGTGTACCGTGACCATATATCCAAATGTTTTTTAATTTGGATGTCAACAGAATAGAGATTAGGTCACCCAGCCAGTCGTATCTGACTCTAGGGTTCAGTGCTCATCTCTGTTTACAGCCAAAGAGCCAGCACTATCTGCATTTGCAGAAGTTTCCATGGAAATGTGGCAGGCATAACTAGACCCTGGAATATACGGAACACTTTTTACCTTCCCACCGAAGTGGTACCTATTTATCTACTTGCAATTTCTTGCTTTCAAACTGCTAGGTTGGCAAGAGCTGGGACAGAGACAGTAGCTCAATCCATTGTGCAGTACTCGGGTCTTGAGCTGCTGACCTGTTGGCCTTCTAGTCAGCATCTTAACCACTTGAGCCAACACAATCCCCTGAATGAATTGCGATGAGAGATCAGCTAAAAATTATAATTCACCAGACTATTTAATGATGAATGGTGTATGTTTATCTTACAGCTTTGAAATATCTTTTGCCAATGAGCTTGCAAGATCCAGCCATGCTGATCAACAACTATCTTCTAAACTTCTGGCAGGTAATGTAAAGTATATACATATACACAAATATAAAGGCTTCTAATTAAAAGATTCTTTGTAATAAGATAGCAGTCACTGGACATATTTGTCTCAGATGTCTCAAAGAAGCAACATCTGTATTGCATCATAAGCATTTAACTCAAGTGGCCAATTTCCTTCTAAATAAACCAATCTGTGTTCAATATATCTGAAACACCTGTTTTTGCTGAGCCAAGTCCTGAAGAGATTTAAGTATCGAACCTAGGACAAATTTCCATTCGTTCTCATTTAACTAACATCTAATCTAGTGTTTTCCAATAGATAATTAATGTTTCTAAAGAGGCAGTAGTTATGATGTCACGCAAAGCTGATGACCTATCTATGAATACTGAAAGAGATGATTATAATTGAAAATATTCTCACAACACTCCAAAATGTAGGCTGTGTATTGGTTGTAAGTTGAAAATGTCCTCCTTAAGCTACATGGCATAATATTTTTGGCAGTACATACAGTACTGCATGAGTGTCCCCAAATGTCCTGGCACTTATGTGTGCACATCTAATTCTCCAAGGTGAATTCAAAAAGCACAACTGCCAAACAGCATTTGGGTTCAATCTCCACTCTTGTTAGCAGTTGGTTGTATTTTATCTTTCAGCTTTTTAAACAAATGGCCATGAAATAATTTGTATTAGCCTCCCCACTCATGTTTCCTTCTACTGAATCTCAAAGTTTCTATTTGGCCAGAGGAAAAGGCAATACACATATGTGACAAATTCCATAGAACTGGGAATATCATTTAGTCTACTCAAAAAGCTACACCACAAGCTAAACCACTCAGGAAGCTACCTCTATAAGCTTGTTGATAAGGAATTCTGGTACATTTGGAATCATTAATAAAGGTAAAGGTAAAGGTAAAGGTTTTGCTTGCTCAAAAGCCAGACATATCCGACTCTAGGGTGCAGTGCTCATCTCTGTTTCTAAGCCGAAGAGCCAGCGCTGTCTGCTTCTGCAGACATTTCCGTGGTCATGTGGCAGGCATGACTAGACACCGGAGTGCACGGAATGCTGTTACCTTCCCACCGAAGTGGTCCCTATTTATTTACTTGCAATTTCTTGCTTTCGAACTGCTAGGTTGGCAGGAGACTGCTAGGTTGGCAGGACAGAAGTAATTTTTGCTACTCAGAAAAATGTGTTTAAAAGATTTCTGGTGGTAAGATCTAAAACAGAAATGGTATTTTAGAAAGAACAATCATTTTGATTACAACTATTCTACTCAACCATTTTAAGTTTTAATCTATTTTAATATATATATAGCTAGTGCTGATTTCCTGAAGAAAAGGTTTTTTAAAATTAAAGCCCCATGGCAGGCAGAAATTACATTGCTCTGTTAGAATGGGACAGATAAAACAGAAGTAATAGAAAAGTATAAATTTTCCAGTTGCATTTAAGTCAGTCATGCGGATACAGATATTGTTTTAGGAGATAGCTGGCAACTTTAAGAAAACTTAGACATTTCCATAGGTTGATGTGCAAAGTTCATTTTAAAAACCATGTTGTTTACACTGAGATCACTGCTAATGAATAGATCCCTGATAAGATGGAAAAACTCAACAGCTGAAAGCTGGGGAAAAAACCTCATTGCTTGTGAGCAGGTCAATAAAATGTAGTTGACTTCAGAGACCTCTCTTTGAATATAATTTATTTTCTCATTCAATTTAGAGCTAAGAGATAGAGGTCATAAATAAATTAACATTGCTGTTATTGGTCATATAAGAATTTGGATGGCCGTAGCCAGGATTATGTATGTATATGTATATGTATATGTATATGTATATGTATATGTATATGTATATGTATATGTATATATATATATATATATATATATATATATATATATATATATATATATATATATATATATATATATATATATATATATATATATATATATATATATATATATATATATATATATATATATGTATATGTATATGTATATGTATATGTATATGTATATGTATATGTATATGTATATATGTATATATATATATGTATATATATATATGTATGTATATATATTGGGGGGGGGGGTAGCACAGGAGGGTTTTTGCCCCCCTCCCACCCCCCTGGCTACAGCCCTGAGAATATGCCATCCTACCATAAACTGCCATAAACTGTACCAATTGGAAGAACTCTGTTGCAGATTGGATAAATAAGACCATTAATGATATCCTTTCTTGTACCTTAATCTATGTGTAAAAAGAAAATGATGTTAGCCGGATAGCCCAGTGAGCAAGGTATATGGCTGCAGAGCCAGAGGATGGGAATTTAATTTCTGATTGTGCCTCTGAGAATAACCAGTCTGCGTGTCTTTGGGAAGCAGCATGGGCCCAAAGAAGAAGGTAAAATACTTCTGAGGAATCTCTACCTAAAAAACCTTGGAAAAGGCCAACATAAGCTGGACTTAAGTTGATGACAGATAAATATTAGTACAGTATTTTTATTATTGTTGAAAGGAGAGGAAGAGTAAGAAGAAAAAGATATTTGAAGTCTTTTCATTATAAAGGAGTCTGATAATAAGAACTATGCTTTTTAACTGCATAGAGTAAACCTATTGAATTGTACCGTAATTCAACACATACATGTTGACTCTGGGTTTATCATATCCAAAACCTATACCTTCATAAACATCATTCTGTGCACTCCAGTGTCTAGTCATGGCTGCCACATGGGAATGTGTGCATGCACAGACAGCACTGGCTCTTTGGCTATAAACGGAAATGAGCACCCAACACTAGAGTCAGATATAACTGGCTTTCAAGCAAAGGTGAACTTTAATTTTACCTATGCATTGGTTCAATTATTAATCCAAATGGAGACTGAAGACAAGAAAACAGAAGAAAACAAACTTGCAAGAGAAGCTACTAAAAAAACTAGAAGAGATCCTCAAATATACAAATTTATCACTGGAAACTAAGGTAATGCAAACGCGGTGCCAAAATGGCTGCCGCGCTCTTTGCGCCCCCCCCCCACCGGATGAAGGCATCCGGGTAGTTAGGGGGCGTGGCCAGCACCCTTATATAAGGGGCGGCCACGAGGCAGCCGAGCTGCCATTTTGCGAAGCGACGGAGCCGAGAAGTTTTTCCCTCTTATCTCCGTCGCTCTTGCCTTTCATCGGGAAGCCTCTGGCTCCTGATTTTCTTGACTTTTTCCAGCTTCCCATCGGTTAGCTGCTATGCCCTCTAAGAAGAAGGCGACTGCGAACGCGGCTCGTTCTGCGCGGAGGCGCCAGCCGGGTCGGAGGACCGCGGCTGCGCCTCCCCAGCAGCCTCTTTTGCCTGAGCCCACCGGGACCGGTGGGATGGGGTTAATTGCCCCTTGGCCCGAGGCGGGGTGTCCGCATACCGGCCCAGCAGGGGCCACGGCCCCCGGCCCGCAAGCAGTGGCCACTGCCCCTGGCATGGCCCATTCTGCGGGGCCTTCTTCCATTGGTGCGCAGCTTCCTGCGGGGGGTTTCAGCCATGGGGGGTGGTTGGGTTCCCTCCCCTGGCAGGGTACCCCCCCCGGCCCTGCAGGGGCCAGGCCTGGGGTCGTGGCCGTATATGGGCCCCGGGGTCCAGGGACCTGGACCGGCGCCTGCAGCCGGTGGGCCGGCCGGCCCTTTGCCCCCACTTGGCTTAGGGGGCTACGTTAATGTTGAGGCCCTTCGTCTGCTGGTCAGCGGCAGGCGGCAGAACGGGTCGAGCTGCCCGAGGCGCGTGGGCCGGCCTCGGCCAATGCCTCGCAGCTCCCCACTCAACAGGCTGATGCTGGTCAGGCCCCGTCGACGAGGTCAATTGCGGTCGTGAGCTCCGACGCCCCCAGTGGGCCGGAACCCCCGGTGGGGGCGGCCCATGGGGGTGCAGCATGTGAGTATGCGGTTCAATCTAGTGCACCCACACACCTAGCCACGTTGGGGGGGGGCATTCCAGTGGCCGTGGCCTCGCACGGGTGGTGCGACGGTTCAGTCGCCGACGTCCCACCCGGTGACTTCACCTCTCACCCAGGGCTCCGTTTTGGGTGGTACCTCTTACTCAGTCGGGAATGTGTTAGGGGTGACTGGGTTGGTCCAGGCTCCTTTCCAGATCCCCGTGGTTCCCACCGTGCCGGTGTCGGCATTGCCGACAGCGGGGTATTCCTTGCCCCTGGGGGACCATTTGGCCCAGGCCACCAAAGAGAAGATCTGGCATGGGGAGTATGTGGACATCTCCCTTCTTAACAGAGAGCCCACCAAAGAGGAGAGGGAGGGGCAGGATGAGAAGGATAAGGAACAGGCACGTCGTCGTAAGCCGCCACGTACGTGGGCCAACTGGTTGCCGGCGTACCTCATATACATGGCGGTCTACCTCAGGGCCCGGCCGGATTTGGCAATTCCGATGGTCCAGTATTTGGACAACATTTACCGGGCGATGGTCGACTTCCCGGGCCCGTCGTGGTTGGCTTACGACGAGGAATTCCGTATGCGGATTCCCCTGCACCCTGAGATGATGTGGGACGAGCCCTGCCAGGAGCTGTGGCTTCTGTACATGACTCCCACGCACCCTGCGCCTGGGCAAAGGTACCATTGTGGACATGCGGTCCAGCGAGCGGCCCCAGCACAGACACCCCGCCAGGTGGCGGGACAGGGGGTTCCAGCCCGCCTGCTGTGCTGGACTTTCTCGTCCAATGGTTCCTGCAGTAGGAAGAATTGCCGGTACAGGCATGAGTGTCCCTCTTGCACTGGCCCCCATGCGGCCTCCGCCTGCCCCAGGCCTGGAGGGATGCGGGGCAAAGGTAGGGGCGGACAAGGGGCTGGCAAGACTGCCGCAGAGGGAGCTGGTCCACCGAAAGGCCCCCTCCCCAATTAATGTGGACATGTTGGAGCGTTGGCTCGCATCGTACCCAAGGGGGGCAGATGCGGTTTACCTGCTTCAGGGTTTTCGACTGGGGTTCCGTATTCCTTTCCAGGGTGATAGGTCCCCCCAAGATGCCCCCAACCTTTTGTCCCTTAAGGGGAGGGAGGAGGTGGCTGCCGCCAGCATTTCTAAGGAGGTTGATGCAGGCAGGGTCGCTGGCCCTTTCCCTGCACCCCCGTTCCCCAACCGTAAAGTGTCACCCTTGGGCTTGGTGCCCAAGAAGTCACCGGGCGAGTTCCGCCTGATCCATCACTTGTCCTACCCAGCCGGCCGATCGGTCAATGATGCTATCCCTGATGACCTTCGCTCAGTCAGGTATACATCTTTTGACCAAGCGCTGTGCATGGTGCGCTCATGTGGCCCGGGTGCGCTGTTGGCTAAGTGCGACATTAAGTCTGCCTTTCGCCTCCTGCCGGTTCACCCGGGTGACTTTGAGTTGCTGGGTTTCAAGTTCCGGGGTGAATATTATTTCGATAAGGCCATGCCTTTTGGCTGTTCCATATCATGCTCGGCCTTCGAGTGTTTTAGCACCTTCCTACAGTGGGCTTTTGTCCGCAGGTCTGGGTCTGTAGCCCATTACCTGGATGATTTTTTATTCGGGGGTGAACGGGGCTGGGACACGTGCACACGTCTCCTCAACACATTTCAGACGCTAATGGAGGAACTTGGTGTCCCTTTAGCGCCCGAAAAGACCGAGGGCCCATCTACACAGCTAGTCTTCCTGGGGGTGGAGATTGACACGGTAGCGCAGGCTTCTAGGTTACCAGGGGATAAGGTGTCAAGGATAGTGGCCCTTATCTCGGACTTGCTTGCTAAACGCAAGGCATCTCTGCGGGAACTGCAGGTGCTGCATGGTCACCTCAATTTCGCTTGCAGGGTGGTTGCACCGGGCAGGGCATTTGCTCGGCGCTTGTGCGACGCCATGACAGTCTTATCCAGGCCCCACCATAGGGTGAGACTAACCCAGGGCATTAAGGCAGATATGCTTATCTGGCTCCAGTTCCTGAGGGAGTTCAATGGGGTGTCATTTTGGAGGTCTGACCTTCTGGCTTCCCCTCATTTCCAGATACAGTCTGATGCCTCTGGGTCCCTGGGTTATGGGATGTACTTCAATGGGAAGTGTGCCTATGGTGGGTGGCCACCAGCCTGTTCAGGTACGGGTCGCCTGCGTGATCTTACGTATCTGGAATTTTTTCCCATCCTGGGGGCCTTGATGCAATGGGGTAAGGAGTGGGCCAACTCGGTCGTTCATTTCTGGTGTGACAATGCGGCCGTTGTCCACATTGTCAACTCACAGACTTCCAAATCACCCAGGGTCATGGACCTGGTCCGCCAGTTTGTATTGTGCAGCCTGCGCCTTACTGTGCTGTTCCGGGCCAGGCATGTCCCGGGGGTCAATAATGATATCGCTGATTCTTTGTCCCGCCTGCAGATCTCCCGGTTCCGCGCCTTGGCCCCGGATGCGGAGGAATTTCCCTCGCCACTCCCGGACGAGATATGGACCCTTGGCAAGGAGAGGTGAACCGGGTGATCGGCATGTCGCTAGCGCCATGCACGCGTAAGGCATATCAACACGCATTCAATTCTTACAGAGCATTCTGTGCCCAATTCCGGCTGCCAGATACCTGGCCGATCCCGGTGGCCCATATACTTCAATTCATGGTTTACCTGCATTCCCAGGGCCTTGCACCTCGCACCATAGCATCCAGGCTGTCAGCGCTGGCTTTTATGGCCAAAGTAGGCGGACATGCGGACGGTACCGCTGACTTCCATGTGAGACGCGTTTTGGAGGGGTGGGTGCGGGAGCGTGGGCGTAGCCCAGACGACCACCACCCAATTTCCCCAGGGGTTCTTACCCAACTGGCACGGGGCTGGCAGGACCTATGTTTTGATAGGTATGAGGCAGCCCTGTTTCATGCGGCTACAACGGTGGCCTTTTTTGGAGCGCTCCGCATCAGCGAGCTTGTGATGCTGTCTAAGGCGGATGCAAGTCGTAGGGCACTGGAACTCGAAGATGTCTATGTGGCCAAAGACTGGGCTCAGTTGAGGATACGCTCCTCTAAGGCGGATCAGCATGGCGTAGGCAGTGGAGTAAGACTGCTACGGTGTTCTTTGGCAGACATCTGTCCGGTTGGTGCCCTACAGGAGTTCCTTGCACTACGTGGCACGCACCATGGCCCGTTTTTTCTGTCACCAAGATGGGTCTCCCCTTACTAAATTTCAATTTTGGAGGGTGCCGGGAAGGCACGAGCCAGTGTTGGCCTCCCTGGGGCTCGTTGTGGCACCCATTCATTCAGGATAGGGGCGGCTTCTACTGCAGCTGTTTTTGGGTATTCCGGGGCTGAAATACGCCGCATGGGAGGGTGGGGATCACAATGTTTTCAGTTTGTGTTCGCCCTCTTCAACCGTGAGTACCAGTTTCGTCACTGCACTGTTTCTCCCCCCCTTTTTTTCCTTGACAGACCCTGGGTGTCGTATTACACCGGTGACAGTGTGCCTGGTGGGCCATAGCCACGTGCACAGGGCAGCGTGTTACGCAGCACAGGGCAGCGCGTTACGCTGCACAGGGCAGCGCGCTAAGCTGCACAGGGCAGCGCGTTACGCTGCACAGGGCAGCGCGTTACGCTGCACAGGGCAGCGCGTTACGCTGCACAGGGCAGCGCGTTACGCTGCGGCGACAGAGTGGGGACCCCGACTGGGACTGGGTGCATCCGCACGTCTCAGGTGGTATGGTAAGTGCGGCATGTTATGGTGGGAACTGTTGCCATTCCTTTTCTACATCAGGGATGCTGACTCGCCTGATGTCCTGGTTATGAACCTTGGGGACAATGGCTTAGGGCGGGTCACTGGCCTATCGCGGAAGCTTGCGATTTGCAGTGACCTGCCCTACTCACGTTATGTGTGGCCTGCCACAACCCTCAATTGGTCGGACACGATACCGCGGTACGCTTACAGGGGGGCGTGCGGCCTCGAGGCTCTTGACTGAGCCGACGCTCCATGAACGGGGCTATTGCCCGGTTCCTTTTCGACAAAGGTGGGGGACGCGTCATTCGCCTCCCCGCCATCAGTCTGCAAAATTACGAGCTTTTACTCAGGGGATGGGGCCCATCTGTCGCAGGGAGGTATGGACCTCTTGTTAGTGGACTGGCGAGCAGGCCTGTTGACCGAGCTGACGGTCTTGGGGGGGCGGTGAGCCTTTTGGGAAGCCTCCCCGTGTGGCGGGTAGCACTGGTAAGGTAAACATTTATGACCCACAGGTATCCGGCAGGTTCGCAATTGACTGGACAACACTAGACAGGCATAAGTTGGTTAAACGTTGTCCGGTCAACGACGAACCAGGCGACGGGGTGATGGCTACAGCTAGACAGCATGCATCACCCCGTGATTTTACGGATACGCGTCAGAGGGTGGGGTCATTAGTTAGATATTGACTACGGTCAACAATTTGTTTGTTGTCAACAAACAAATAGATACAAATAGATACATTGTAACAATTGCTGTCGGCAATTTTGGGTGGTACCTTACCAGTGTTACTTCGGCCTGCTTGCCTTAAGAATTATAATTGGTCAATTACCAATAGAAATTTATAATTCAGACTAGGGCATGAATCAATAAATGTGGCCCAATGCCGTTATCCACTTTCATCAGTGTCTGAGTCCTTTATTGGGGGTTGCGCCTGCAATTACCCATATCATAGTATTCCCGATTACCATTTACACAAGCAAAATCTTGGACAATAAAGTAGGTTGTTTTGGGAAAAGAATGACTGAATGTGACATTGAAGGAGAACTTTATGAATACCATGGACAATAAGAAGGAAATGTAAAAGGGTTCCACACATACAGACATCATGCATACAGAGCTCACTGTAATCCTGAACACCAAATACTGGGGGAAGATACAGACTAACATCATTAGCCTCCAAATAGTATTTAAAATATCTGAAGCATGCTGCAAATCAAGCAAATTGCTTCATTTCCAATTAACTCTTTTTGTGACAAAGATCGTGGTTGCTGAGGCCAAAAAGATAAAATAGCTGATTTGGCTGTACCTCATAATGAAAATCCAGATTGCCAAATGGATTTTCAAAAGACATAATGCACTATTGCTAGCTGCTTTTTCTACCATTGATAGTCACGAGCAGCAAGAAAATCAATACAAAGGTATTAACTAAAGATCAGGCACAAACCAGAACCAAGAATGAGCGATACATTCAGGGGTAGAAAGTCTTCCTTATTGGACCTGGGCTCCAGGGTCACAACATTATGGCACTGAGGATAAGAGGGCTGCAGAAGTTTCCAGAAAAAATGATAAAAATGCAAAATAATATTAGCTAGTTGAGTTCTCGTAGAAGGAGATAATCTCTGTGATTCCATTCCAAAATAATATAAATCCATCATGGATGTGGTTATATAACATGAAACAGTCAAAGGCAAATACAAAGTGGGAGATGATAAATATTGGGTAACAGTATGCTGCCTTGGAGATGACTAGAAATGAGATTGACAGAATAGAAAAGAAGAGGAGAAACTCATTTATTGCTCTTATCAAGTATTTTATTTGGCAACCACCAGTGGAACAAGCAAGAAAAGGGCACCTACAGCTGGAGACTGGCAAGAGACTTGATGCTAATTTGGTTTTGATTTTTGAACTACTGAGAAACATAGAGGCGGATGAAGCACTCTCACATACAGATGGGTCAGGAGTTTCAATATTGATATTGTGATGTAGTTCTATCATGTATTACAGTCCACAGTCAAAACTCTTGAAAAATGAATCATTATGCCTAGAGGGAATGAGCCAAATTGGCACACCATAATAGATACCCTTGTCTAGGAAGGCAGCAGGAGTGTCAAATTGGCATTAGAAAGAACCACACATTCTGTTTGGATACCACTTCAGCAAAGCCTATTCTGCAACTCAAATTCTCCCAGCTATACAAACTGATAAACCCCCAAAACAAAAGGAGCAGCAAACCCAAACCTTGTATAAGTGACCCTTAAAGAGGAAAAAACAGATGTGATGCATTTGGTTGAAACACATGCTCACCAGAAGATTTCAAAATATGCTAGCTACATATGCTGATATAACTTTGCCAGGAGTAAAAAGAAAAAATGCAATGTGTGAATTATGATAGAATTAATTAACCCTATCATCACCAATATATGTTGTTTAGGGGGAATCATTATTGTTTTAACCATAATTTGTTTGGTTTGATTTATTATTTATGTTAAATTCTATATTACTCTTTTAGAAATCTTTTAATTTATTGTATGCCACCTAGAGTGAGAGATACTAAATAAATAAATATAAACCAAGTGTGCTAAAAGCATTTTATTGGTGCTTCTAGAAAAACATTAAAAATTTCCCATTATAAGACTCCCCTGCCCCCCATTGCTCAAGAAACACAGATTGGAATGTGGCATATATTATTAAAACTACAAAAAAAATGATATTCCCATTTTACTTCTATGGAAACTCCATATTATTATTTTTCTGCTTAGAAATCACTTATGTTTAGAAATGTTTGTTGCTGAAGGGATCAGGCAACGTACTAAAGTGAATGTCCCCACCAGTGATGATGTAGTAGGACAGGGGTCACAAACTATGGCCTACAGGCCAGATCCGGCCCATGGTGCCAAATCATTTGGCCCTCGCCACTCCCGGAAACACGTTTACATCAGCCGCAGGTACATTTATGGCAACATTTTGCACATGCATGGACACGTTTTACTTCCACTTCAGGCCCGTGCCCTGAAAGGTTTTGATACCTCTGCAGTATGCAAACTAGGAGCCAGTTAATTGCAGAATATCAACCATGGCTGTTTAGTGGGATGCCAGTCATGTGCCAATTACTTTGCAGTTTATATGACTGGCACTTTGCCACATTGCCAAAACAGTTCCCAGAGCTTTCATTATATACCTGCAAAACCCAAAACAGCACTAGCCAGTGAGACTTTCTAAAGCAGAACTTTGTAGATAAGACATGTTTTTCACATAATAAAGCATATTTATTTATTCATTCATTTATTTAAAATAATTGTACCCCACCATTCTCTTGGAAAGGACCCAAGGCAGCTTACAGTATTAAAAATAGACAGTTTTAAGAACTAAAGGAAACAATAAATTATTGCAATATTTTAAAAAATAATTAAACTGATCTAACATTAAAACATGGCAGTAGAAATACCTCTAGAAACACATGCAAACAACAAAAATAAAACAGCTCCATTCTATGAACCCCCTTGTAGTCTGCATCTACATGGCCAAATACAGCAGCCAAATATGCTGAAGGTATAAAATGTATTAATTTGTTATTTGACTGATCACAAAGGCCAGCCCTTTTTGCTCCTGATGTAGATTTTTAATCTGCTATTGGTGGCTTCCATTTTTTTCAAGCGTGAATGATTCTGATGGACTTTCCACCACATGACCAGGTGCTTCATTCTGCAAAAAAGATCAGTGTGTATGCATATGTCTGGGGGTGTTGTTGTTGAGATATAGGCAGTTGTGGCATGATTTTTAGGGACTTCAGGAACACCCACCGTTTGGGCTCTGTCCCCCATGTTTTCCAGAAAGTTTTGTAATAAATGTGCACTCCATGATTGCATTGATACTCTAATTTAGTACTAGATCATCTTGACATAAAAAAATCTGCCCAGATTCCCACACCCTTAGTCGATAGCTTTTCCTCCCTGTCAGAAACCCTTCTACTTTTTCAAAAGTCAAATTATTTCACTTTCTTTGGTGCAGCAAGGAAAGACCAACCAATCACACACACATACACATAAAGTGGTGCTTTGGCAAAGCACCTTCCTTCTCATTTCTGCTTCATGAGAGAGGACAAGGAGATCACACGCATGCACATGTGCACGCGTACACACACACACACACACACATGCGCACATACACACACCAGCACTCACCTCTTTCTGCAAAGCCTCTCCTACAAGTCAATTCCCTTCTTTAGAAGCTTCCCTAGGCAGAGTTTGTTTGTTTGTTTGTTTGTTTGTTTGTTTGTTTGTTTGTTTGTTTGTTTGTTTGTTTGTTTGTTTGTTTGTTTGTTTGTTTGTTTGTTTGTTTGTTTGTTTGTTTGTTTGTTTGTTTGTTTGTTTGTTTGTTTGTTTGTTTGTTTGTTTGTTTGTTTGTTTGTTTGTTTGTTTGTTTGTTTGTTTGTTTGTTTGTTTGTTTGTTTGTTTGTTTGTTTGTTTGTTTGTTTGTTTGTTTGTTTGTTTGTTTGTTTGTTTGTTTGGTTGGTTGGTTGGTTGGTTGGTTGGTTGGTTGGTTGGTTGGTTGGATGGATGGATGGATGGTGCTTATCTAGTTCTCTGGTGGGCAAGAAAAGATGAGGAAATGTTCATTCTAGACAGAAAATCTCTTTATGGTAGTTCCTTTGAACTGTGCCACCTACAAGCTCCTACAATTAGAATAATTTTTCCCTCCTCTGTCTTTGCCCACTTATATTGAAGGGAACCAAATGCTCTGGTGAAATTTTACAGTAAGAAAATATGAGTTAATTTGCATTTCCCTCACCATTTAGCCACACCCTTAATTGGCTAGAAACTAAGAGAAAGCTTACAGTGCATAGTTACATGGATTTTTATGTGAGAATCAGGTGATTTACTTAGATGTTTATAAAAGGTGGGTGAAAGAATTTCCCCATGAGACCTATCTACATTTATTTTTTGTTTGCATAGCAGTAATATTCACAGAATTTATCATATGACTTCATTTAAACATTAATGTGGTTATAAACATTATGGGAGATACTGGCTGCTTCTCTCCCATCATTTCACCACTTTCTTTGTACAGTATCATTTAAATATATTAAATCATCTTGCCTTCTTTAAAGCAACTGCAGAACCTTCTTTTCCATTTCCAGACATAATTTCAAAATGCTGGTGTAAATCTTTAATGCTCTAATATGATGGGAGAGATGGGTATCTGAAGGACATTCCAGCTAAGACTGTCCTGCAAATCAAATCATCCACAGTATTTAAATAGCTGCACATAGATCACAGAGATGTGACTTTTTTGGACTCTGATTCTTGGAATTTGCCTGAATCCCCTTGAAGAATTCTGGGTGAGAGACTATAACCAGAAGGAAGCATAGTGGATGTTCATACCTAAATTGCTTAAGTCCAGACCTGTATTGACCCCTATGAATTAGTGGCATCCCTTTCCCCAAAGGTCCTGTCATTTACAATCTTGCTTGAATCTTACTAACTACAGGATGTGGCAACCTTTATTGAGTCAATATAGCATTTAATATTCCTCTTTTTCATCTGCTCTCAACTTTTCATGACATTTCCAGAAAGTTTCGTATTTCATGAGAAACCCAAGTACAATATCTTAGTTTAGTCATTTTTTGCTTCCAAGGAAAATTTGTGCTTGATTTCATCTCTAGCCTATACTTGCTTGTCTTTCTAGCAGTGGGATCATGTGGGATCATGTGGATGAATCTGATGATATGTATTTGGATTTTGAAAAAGCATCTGTCTATGCTGCTGAACATTAAAATTCACCTGATCATATAAAAGAATTTGATGTTGGCAATAATATATTTTGGTTTTGCCTTTAAAAACTTTAATTAATGGAGATATATCTATTCAATGTCTAAAACAGAAGGGGAGAATAGAATGAAGAGAATATGGGATAGTTCCACAGTAGGGAATCTGCATATTGCAAGAAGTTGGCAAGATATGTACTTGTGTGAGTAAGGTGGGGTGCAAATCTAAATAATAATAATAATAATAATAATAATAATAATAATAATAATAATAATAATAATAATAATAATAATAATAATAATAATAATAATAATAATAATAATAATAATAATAATAATAATAATACAGTTGATGAATTGCTATGTCCAGAACTTTCTAATTCTATAAATATGTGAATTCACTGTATTTGTCACAATATGAAATAACCACAGTGCAGTGTTATATCTTGCTTATGTCTTCCTGATTTTTCTGGCCGTACGTCCTGCTACAGTAATGGAGTAGACCGTACAGCCAATGACTCAATGCCGAGTGTCAGGTAGCAGTTTAACCTGACTCCCTAAAGGGTCCAATAGCTATGGGTGATGAGCCCCTTTAGATGGGGTGATGGTTATCCTCAGTGGAGGAAATGCCACTGGAATCCATCATATTGGGCCCAAAGGAAAAATGAGCAGAGGAGGAACTCTGATTTCCAATGGTCATGGAGGCAGAAGAGGCCATTGTCAGGAATTCAAGTGAACGTTACAAATCCTTTTTAATGCATTCATTTATTCTGTAGTTATAGTCAGATTTCTGTAGGTTGAGAAAGCCTAATTCTCAGAGAAAGCAAAAGAATGAAAGCGCGGCGCCAAAATGGCCGCCGTGTTTTTTGCAGGGGCCCCCCACCTGGACTCAGACATCCGGGTGAGTTAGGGGGCGTGGCCACCCCTCTATAAAAGGGGTGGCCACGAGGCAGACGAGCTGCCATTTTAGAAATAGCGACGGAGAGGAGAAGTTTTCTCTGTCGCTGTTTGCTTTCCAGTCTTCGGCTGTTTAGCCCTTGAGCCTTTCCCAGCTGGGAAAGGGGGATTTGAGCACACAGAGCCTTGGTTCGCTTCGCTACTGCGTGCTTTGGCGCTAGGTTTTTGATCCCTCAAAGGGATCCTACTTTTTCTTTGAAGACATGCCTCACAAACGAAAGGCACCGGTGATGGAGCCGCGGCCAAAGGGGAGGACTTTTCCTGGCCCTGCACAGGACGGGGGCCAGCCTATGGGTCGGAGGATCAGGGCTGCGCTCCCGCGGCAGGGCACTGTACCAGCCTTGCCCACTGATACCGGTGGGGCTACTCAGGCTGGCACTTGGCAGCCGGGCTCCAGCTTGGTGGCTGGCCAGCTACAGGCCAGCCCCTCAGGGGCTTCGGCCCCCGGCCCGCCGTTACCGGCCATGGGTCAGGGCAGCGTGGGAGGGCCTGGTGTGAGCATACAACCCGTTCCCCCTCCGGCCCCTCATGGGCCAGAGTTTTGGGCATGGCCCTATTCTGGCCCTGGCTCGCCTGTCGGGTTACCTTTCCAACTGCCTAGTGGGCCGTCCGGCCCACCCGGCCCGCCTTATGCTGGGGGCTCTGTGGCAGTGGATGCTCTGTTAGCACATTTGGCAGTGCTGGAAGCATCCTTGGGCATTGCGCAGCCTCCTGTGAAGGGGGGGCACTTCTATTTCTTCACCAGGGGCCCCTTCGTCGACCCCGGCTACCTTGCTGGCCGCTATGCTTCTGCGGGCGGCCAACCGGGTCGAGCTGCGTGAGACGGTCCGGCCAGCCCACCTGGTGTCTCGCAGCTCCCCGTTCTACCTGATGTCCAGGCTGGGAGCAGTCGGGGGCGATCCCAGAGCTCGATTCCGGTCGCGAGCTCCGACGCCCGCCGTGGGCCGGAACCCCCGGTGGGGGTGGCTCATGGGGGTGCACCTAGTGAGTATCAGGTTCAATTTAGGTGCACCAACACCACAGCCCACTTACAGTGGTGGGGTTCAGTGGCCCTGGCCTCGTCAAGTTGATGCGAGTGGGCATCAGTTACCATCCTATCCCAGTATCCCATGGTTTCTAAATGTCCCTCGTTAAGGGCGGGGGTGTCCGCCCCTGGGGCAGTGCCGAGCATCGCAGGGGCTGTCCAGGTCCTGCTGCGTATGCCCTTTATACACAATGTGCCGTCGATGGCTTTGCCGATGGCTGGTTATCCCTTGTCCCTGGGTGATCATTTGTCGCAGGTCACGAGGGATAAGATCTGGAGGGGAGTACGTGGATATTCTCCCTATTGAACTGTGAGCCCACTGAGGAAGAGAGAGAGGGACAGGACGACAGAGACTAGGAGCTGTCCCGTCGTCGTAAGGCACCCCGCACCTGGGTCAACTGGTGGCCGGCATACCTTATGTATATGGTGGTATGCCTCAGGGCCCGGCCTGATTGGGCCACTCCAATGGTTCAATCCCTTGATAATATTTACAGGGCGATGGTTGATTTCATGGGCCCATCGCAGTTGGCTTACGATGAGGAATTTGGATGAGGGTGGCCCTACATCCTGAGATGAGGTGGGATGAGCCCTGTCAGCAATTGTTGCTCTTGTACATGACTCCCACGTGACTGGCACCTGGTGATAGGTACCATTGTGGTCATGCTGTGCAGCGGGCTGCTCAGACACAGGCTCCACGCTAACTGGTGGGGCAGGGGGTTCCGGCCCGCCTGCGGTGTTTGACCTGCTCAGCTAGTGACGTGTGTACTAAGTGCCAGTGTCGTTACTGACTTGGGTGTCCCCTTTTGCGCTGGCCCCTCCACCGCCTCCGCGTGCCCGCAGGTTGGTGGGTTACGGGGCAGAGGTAGGGGTGCACAGGGGCGATCAGAGCTCCATCTGACGGAACTAGCCATGTCAAAGCCCCCCCCTCCCCAATTAGTGTACTCATGCTGGAGCGGTGGCACTCAGCTTATCCAAGAAGGGATGATGCGGGGTACCTGCTGGAGGGTTTTCAATGGGGCTTTTGTATTCCATTTTGGGGGTGTTAGGGGCCCCAAGATGCTACTAATCTAGTTCCCTTGAAAGGTAACGAAGAGGTTGCTCCACTGAGCACAGCTAAGGGAGTTGAGGCTATGAGAGTAGCGGGCCCCTTCTTGGAACCACCTTTCCTAATTTGAAGGTCTCCCCTATGGGGCTAGTACCGAGGTAGAACCAGGGTGAATGTCATTTAATCCTCCTTTTAGCTTATCCTGTGGGTTCTTCGGTCAAGGATGCCATTCCCGATGACCTTTTTCAGTCAGGAACGCCGTTTATTCAGCCCCTATGGGTGGTACGCTCATGCGGTCCCAGTGCTTTCCTGGCACAGTCTGATATGCACTCGGCTTTACGTTTATTGCCTGTGCACCCAGGCGATTTTGAGCTATTGGGTTTCAGGTTCCAAGGGGAATTCTACTTAGATAAGGCCATGCCTTTTGACTGCTCTATTCCATGTTTGGTATTCGAACGATTCTGTACTTTCATTCAGTGGGCCTTTGCTCGCAGGTCGGGGTCCCGGTCTCTAGCCCATTACCTTGATGACTTTTGGTTCGGGGGTGAACGGGGCTTGGACACGTGCACGTGTCTCCTCACTACATTTCAGACACTCATGTGGGAACTGGGTGTCCCCTTGGCGCCTGAATAGACCGAGGGCCCAGCTATTAAGCTCACATTTATAGGCATTGGAATTGACTCTGTCGCACAGGCATCCGGGTTACTCAGGGATAAGGTGGCTCGGATCTCTGCGGCGATTTTGGCATTGATTGCTAAACATAAAGTGTCCCCTTGTGAGCTGCAGCTACTTCATGGCCACCTTAACTTTGCCTGCAGAGTGGTTACACCCGGCAGAGCATTGGCCAGGCGCCTGTGTGACACCATGGCTGGCCTGTTAAACATCACCACAGGGTCTGGCTGATCAGGAGCATACGGGCGGACCTTCCAGTCTGGCTCAAATTCCTCCATGGATTTAATGGGGTCTCTTCCTGGAGATCGAACCTTATGGTCTGCCCTAGATTTCAAGTACGGTCGGATGCCTCTGACTCCCTGGATTATGGGGGTTTACTCTGTGGGTAGGGGGACTTACGACCGAGGGTTTCATGCATGGCTGGGCACGGATCGCCTCCGCGATCCTACCTTCCTTGAGTTTCTTCCCAAATTGGGGAGCACTGATGCTATGGGGCGACGAGTGGGCCAACTCAGTGGTCCTTTTTTGGTGTGACAATGCGGCAGTGGTGCACATTGTCGACACAGACGTGCAAATCCCCCAGGGTCAGGACACTGGTTTGTCAAGTCTTTGAGAAGCCTACGCCTAAATGTGCTGTTCACGGCCAGACATGTTCCAGGTATTAATAACGATATCGCTGATGCTTTATCCCGCCTGCAGATCCCCCGGTTCTGTGCCTTGATCCGGATGCAGAGGAATTACACTCGCCAGTACCGGCCGATATTTGGATGTTTGGCGAGGAGAGATGAACCGGGCTTGTCATTGGCACCTCGCACGCGTAAGGCGTATCAACATGCTTTCATGCAATTTAGGACTTTTTGCGAGTAACTACAGTTACCTCAAGTGTGGTCAATACCTGTGGACCAGGTTTTACAATGCATGTTTATCTTCGCAGTCAGGATTTGGCCCCCGTACTATAGCCTTCAGGCTTTTGGCACTGGCATTTATGGCCAACGTGGGGGGTTCAATGACTGTGTGAGTTACTTCCGTATGCGTTGTGTTTTGGAGGGGTGGACACGTGAACGTGTCCGCCGCCCGGACACGTGTCACCCCAGTTCGCCAGAGTTTATGACCCACCTTGCACGAGGCTGGCATTACTTATGTTCGGATAGGTGTGAAGTGGCTCTTGGTCACGCAGCTACCACGGTAGCCTTTTTGGAGCGCTCCGCATCAGTGAGTGGGTGCCAGAGTTGGTACCATCTGTGTAAGGCGGATGTGTCTCGTAGGGCACTGGAACTCGGCGATGTCTCTGTCACACATGAGTGGGCTCAATTGTTCAGCACGGCGTAGGCAGTGGAGTCAGACTGCTACGAAGTTTTATTAGAGACATGTGTCCGGTTGGTGCCCTACATGAATTTTCGACAGTTCCTGCTGCGCGCCCCAGCCTGTTTTTCTGCCACCAGGATAGGTCTACCCTTACAAAAGTAAAGTTACTGAGGGTGACCGGTGCCGCGCTTTGCGGTGTGGGGGCCCGTTTTGGCACCCATTTATTTAGGATAGGCATCGCGTTGATCGCGGCTACATTTGGGGTACTCGGTGGCAGACATGCGTGTACGCGCAATTTCTTATATGTACGTCCCCTCACTGCAGGAGTACCTAGTTATGTCCTTCACCTCTTCTCCTCTTTTACAGATCCTGTGCGTCCGGTGGCAGTGGGGCTGGTGGGCCGCAGCTATGTACACTAGGCAGCAGTATATGCTGCGGTGACAGAGAGTGGACCCCGACTTGGGCTGTGTGCATCCGCACGTATGCAATGGTATGGTATGCGCGGCACAAGGGGGCGGGAACTGTGGCCATTCCTGATGTCCATCAGGGATGCTAGACCACCCGATGTTCTTAATAGGCACCTCGGCGGCAATGATCTTATACGGATAACTGCTATTCCTAAACTGTCGAGGGGCAGTGACCTGGCGTTTTATATCATGTATGGCTTACACACAGTCGCTATGGTCTAACATCGTGCTGAGACACCAATTTAGGGGAGACGTGGATCTCCGTGGTTCGGACTGCTCCGGCAGTCAGTGGACAGGGCTGTTGCTCAGTCCCTTGCTGAACATGGCTGGGAGACAGCCATTGGACACCTGAGGATAAGCTTACAAAAAAATTTTTGCTGGTAGGCAGGAGAAGGGGTCCACCTGTCGGCTGGAGGTATGTACCTCGTTCTGGGTGTGGTGCAAGCAGGCCTGGCGACCGAGCTGACGGTCTGGGGGGGAGCAGTGAGTCATCATGGACGCCTCCCCGTGTGGCGGGTAGCACTGGTAAGGTAAAGATTTATGACCCAGAGGTATCCAGCAGGTTCGCAATTGACTGGCCAACACTTAGACAGGTACAGGTGTAATAGCTTTGACCGGTCAACGACGAACCAGGCAAAGGGTGATGGCAGGAGGTTTTCAGCATGCATCACCCCGTGATTTGATGGATACACGTCATAGGGTGGGGTCAGTAGATAGTTTATTGACTCCAGTCAACAATTTGTTTGTGTCAACAAACAAATTGATACAAATGGATACATTGTAGCCAATTGCCATTGGCAATTTTGGGAGGAACCTTACCGGTGTTACTGCGGCCTGCTTGCCTTAAGAGTTACAATTGGATGAATACACCAATTGAAAGTTATAATTCGGACTAGGGCATTATTCAATAAAAGTGGCCCAATGCCTTTATCCATATACCGGTGTCTGAGTCTTTCTTTGGGGGGTGCGCCTGCAATGAAAGTGCGGCGCCAAAATGGCCGCCGCGCTCTTTGCGCCCCCCCCCCCGGACTCAGACATCTGGGTGAGTTAGGGGGATGTGGCCACCCCTCTATAAAAGGGGTGGCCACGAGGCAGACGAGCTGCCATTTTAGAAATAGCGACGGAGAGGAGAAGTTTTTCCCTCCACCCCCTCCCTAGTGAACAGTGTGATATTTTGGTCGCTTCGGGGCCGGGTGGGAATTTTTGGCCTGAACCACAATTGGCCCTTGGTTTCTGGCTTTTTTGCCCATCCCACACTGTTGCTAGTGTTTGAGCAAAGGGGTTTTTCTTTGACTTTGGTCACTTTAGGCGGGTAGCACTGGTAAGGTAAAGATTTATGACCCAGAGGTATCCGGCAGGTTCGCAATTGACTGGCCAACACTTAGACAGGTACAGGTGTAATAGCTTTGACCGGTCAACGACGAACCAGGCAAGGGGTGATGGCAGGAGCTTTTCAGCATGCATCACCCCGTGATTTGATGGATACACGTCATAGGGTGGGGTCAGTAGATAGTTTACTGACTCCGGTCAACAATTTGTTTGTGTCAACAAACAAATTGATACAAATGGATACATTGTAGCCAATTGCCATTGGCAATTTTGGGAGGAACCTTACCAGTGTTACTGCGGCCTGCTTGCCTTAAGAATTACAATTGGATGAATACACCAATTAAAAGTTATAATTCGAACTAGGGCATTATTCAATAAAAGTGGCCCAATGCCTTTTCAGGCGCACCCCCCAATAAAGGACTCAGACACTGGTAAAAATGGATAACGGCATTGGGCCACATTTATTGATTCATGCCCTAGTCCGAATTATAAATTTCTATTGGTATTCAACCAATTATAATTCTTAAGGCAAGCAGGCCGAAGTAACACTGGTAAGGTTCCACCCAAAATTGCCAACGGCAATTGGTTACAATGTATCCATTTGTATCAATTTGTTTGTTGACAACAAACAAATTGTTGACCGTAGTCAATAATCTAACTACTGACCCCACCCTCTGACGCGTATCCGTAAAATAATGGGGTGATGCCTGCTGCCTAGCTCGTGCCATCACCCCATTGCCTGGTTCATCGTTGACCGGACAACGTTAACCAACTTGTGCCTGTCTAGTGTTGTCCAGTCAATTGCGAACCTGCCGGATACCTGTGGGTCATAAATGTTTACCTTACCAGTGCTACTCGCCCATGTGACCAAAGTCAACAGCAGCAGCAAGAAAACCCCTATGTCAAACCATAGCAACAGTGTGGGATGGGCAAAAAAGCCAGGACCCGGAAGCCAATTGTAGGTCCCAGCCAAAAATTCCCAACCGGCCCCGAAGTGACCAAAATATCACACTGTTAACTAGGGAGGGGGTGGAGGGGAAAAACTTCTCCTCTCCGTCGCTTCACAAAATGGCAGCGCGGCTGCCTTGTGGCCACCCCTTTTAAAGGGTGCTGGCCACGCCCCCTAACTACCCGGATGTCCAAGTCCGGTGGGGGGGGGGCGCAAAGTGCGCGGTGGCCATTTTGGCGCCACGCTTGCATTGCAGGCGCACCCCCCAATAAAGGACTCAGACACTGGTAAAAATGGATAACGGCATTGGGCCGCATTTATTGATTCATGCCCTAGTCCGAATTATAAATTTCTATTGGTATTCAACCAATTATAATTCTTAAGGCAAGCAGGCCGAAGTAACACTGGTAAGGTTCCACCCAAAATTGCCAACGGCCTTTGGTTACAATGTATCCATTTGTATCAATTTGTTTGTTGACAACAAACAAATTGTTGACCGTAGTCAATAATCTAACTACTGACCCCACCCTCTGACGCGTATCCATAAAATAACGGGGTGATGCCTGCTGCCTAGCTCGTGCCATCACCCCATTGCCTGGTTCATTGTTGACCGGACAACATTAACCAACTTGTGCCTGTCTAGTGTTGTCCAGTCAATTGCGAACCTGCCGGATACCTGTGGGTCATAAATGTTTACCTTACCAGTGCTACCCGCCACACGGGGAGGCTTCAACAAAGGCTCACCACCCCCCCCCCAGACCGTCAGCTCGGTCAACAGGCCTGCTCGCCAATCTCCCAACAAGAGGTCCATACCTCCCGGCGACAGATGGACCCCATCCCCTGTGTAAAGCTCATAATTTTGGAGACGGATGGTGGGGTGTCGAATGACGCACCCCCAACCCTTGTCCAGAAAGAACCGGGCAATAGCCCTGTTCACCAAGCGCCGAGCCCGATCAAGGGCCTGGAGGTTAAACCCTCCCCTGTAAGCGTGCCGCGGTATCATGTCTGACCAAATTAGGGTTGTGGCAGGCCACACATAATGCAAGTAGGCCAGGTCACCGCAAATCGCATGCTTAAGCGATAGGCCCGTGACCTGTCCCAAATCATTACCCCCGAGGTGTATAATCAGGACATCAGGCGGGTCAGCATCCCTGATGGAGAAAAGGAATGGCAACAGTTCCCGCCATAGTTGTGGAAGAATGCCCCACCACTTCCATCACCACCGGAGCCGTGCGGAGGGTGGTGGGGGGAGTGAATGGGGCGGTTTTATATTGGGGTGGAAGGGAGGGAGGGAGAGATTGCCAGGCCAGCCAGGAAGGAGAGGCAGCATTCTGTCCAGGGCAAGCAGGGAGGCTCCGGAGACCAATATAGAGGTTGTGATGGGCATGGGGCGATATAGCGGGTACCGAGGGGCGGGCCGCACCCGGGGAACGCGGGGCAGATGCTTAGTATCTGTCCCTCGTTCCAGCCCCACGGTTACACCTCTAGGTCCTGAGCAGCTGACCCAGGGTGACCCTGTCCTTAGGCTGCTGCTGATGAATGTCAGGTCGGTATGTAATAAGGCCCCCCTGATACAAGATTCCATTATGGGGGAGCGGGCCGACTTGGCATGTATTACTGAGACCTGGCTGAGACCAGAGGATGGGGTTCCTCTGTCAGAAATGTGTCCAGCTGGGTTCAGTATTTGGCACCAGCCTAGGGATAAGGGTAAGGGCGGTGGCGTCGCCATCATAGCCAGGGAGTCACTGGGAGTCACCAGGGCTACCGCTCCACAAATTCTGGGTTGTGAGGCCCTGCTTCTGCGTCTGGGCTCTAAGGGTCAGTTGGGAGTCTTACTCCTGTACCTGCCCCCTTGCAGGGTAAGGGACTCCCTGCCTGAGCTCCTCGAGGCCATCTCAGCGTTGGCATTGGAGTTCCCTAGACTGATGGTTCTGGGGGACTTCAATTTGCCTTCGCTGGGGACTGGCTCCGGGGTGGCTCAGGAGTTCATGGCTTCCATGGCAGATATGGACCTGATTCAGGTAATTCAGGGCCCGACCAGGGGCAGTGGCCACACACCAGATTTAATCTTTTTGTCGGAGCGCTGGCAGAGTGATCTGAGACTACGGAAACTAGACATAACACCTGTGCCATGGTCAGATCACTATTTGGTGGCTCTAGACTTCCTGGGTGCGACGCTGCACCGTAGGGTGGCAGGGCCTATTAGAATGGCCCGCCCCAGGCAACTGATGGATCCTGATGGATTCCAGAGGGAACTGGGGGATTTCCCTCTGGATCGGCAACACGATTCGCCCGAGGCGCTGGTCGACCTGTGGAACAGGATGACTACAGCGGCCTTGGATGAAATCGCACCACTACGGCCTCTCAGAGCTCATCGAGCTAGGTCATCGCCATGGTTCACAGATGAACTGCGGGAGCTCAAACGGGCAAAGAGACGCCAAGAGCGCCGCTGGGTGAAGACCCAGAGAGACTCCGATTGGACACTAGCTAGGGCCGCTATTAGGGCCTATCTAGTGGCGATGGAGGTGGTGAGGCGACAATACTTCACCACCCTTATTGCCTCCGCTGATAATCGCCCAGCCACCCTGTTCAGGGTTACCAGGTCTCTCCTTGGTAGGGGGACCTCGGTGCCCGGTTGGCAGGGGTCGGCTGAGGACTTTGCTGACCATCTAGTGGAGAAAATCGATCGGATTCGCTCTGGGTTTAATCCTGGCGTGGATGGGGAGAGTCCGGAGGGAGCCGGAGCACAGTCTTGCCATGCCATCTGGGACCGGTTTGATCCAGTTGCCCCTGATGAAGTGGACAGGCTCCTTGCAGCTGTGCGCGCCACTACCTGCCCTTTGGACCCCTGTCCCACCTGGTTGGTGAAAACCTCCAAGGCAGTGACAGGTGGCTGGGTTGGGGCTGTGATCAATGCATCATTGCGGGAGGGGGTGTTTCCTGCACCTTTAAAACATGCTTTGGTGCGCCCCCTCCTGAAGAAATCTTCCCTCGACCCAGCTGTCCTAACTAACTATAGGCCTGTCTCAAACCTCCCCTTTTTAGGGAAGGTGTTGGAGAAGGCAGTGGCGTGTCGGCTGCAGGGGGTACTGGATGAAGCGGATTATCTGGACCCTTTTCAGTCAGGATTCAGGCCTGGATATGGTACCGAGACGGCATTGGTCGCACTAATGGATGATCTCTGGCGGGAGCGGGACGGTGGTCATCCATCCGTCCTTGCTCTTCTTGACCTCTCAGCGGCTTTCGATACCGTTGACCACGGTATCCTTCTGGAACGGCTCCGAGGTTTGGGAATCCAGGGTACTGTGTGGTCCTGGTTTTCCTCATTTCTGAGGGGTCGGTCCCAGTCGGTGTGGTTGGAGAGTGAGAGGTCCAGTCCTAGGCCCCTCAAATGGGGGGTCCCTCAGGGCTCGGTGCTCTCTCCTCTCCTATTTAACATCTACATGAAACCGCTGGGTGAGATCATTCGTTCCCATGGGGTGCGGTACCATCAGTACGCGGATGACACTCAGTTGTACATCTCGGCCCATGGGGACCCCAGTGATGCCATCAAAGTCCTTTCCAGATGCCTGGAAGCTGTGGGGGTCTGGATGGGGGCTAACGGGCTACAACTGAATCCCAGCAAGACTGAGTGGCTATGGATAGGGGGTCCTGCGTTAATCCGGGAGTTACCATCGTTGGTTCTGGATGGGGCTATTTTGCCCCAGACAGACCCGGTGCGCAACTTGGGGGTCCTCCTGGATTCACGGCTACTGCTAGAAGAACAGGTGGCGGCTGTGACCAGGAGGGCTTTCGCCCAACTTCGGGTGATTCGCCAGTTGCGCCCACTCCTGGACCGGGACTCCTTGCTCATGGTCACCCATGCTCTGGTTACCTCCAGACTAGACTATTGCAATGCGCTCTACATGGGGCTGCCCTTGACGACCATTCGGAGGCTACAGCTGGTCCAAAATGCGGCTGCCCGGGTGGTGATGGGGTGTGGGCGTTATGCTCATGCTTCGCCACTGCTCCGGGAGCTGCACTGGTTGCCAGTATGTCTCCGGGTGCAATTCAAGGTGCTGGTTTTGACCTTTAAAGCCCTATATGGTAGTGGGCCAGGTTACCTAAGAGACCGCATCGCCCTGAGGACGTCTGTCCGTCCAACCAGAGCGGACCGGAGGGGCTCTCTAATTGTTCCATCAGCCAGAGGGGCTCGCCTCTCTGGCACAAGGAGGAGAGCCTTCTCCGTGTCTGCACCGGCCCTCTGGAACCTCCTGCCAACAGAATTACGTCTTCGGACGGAGTTGCTGCCTTTCAGAAGGGATCTTAAAACCTGGCTGGCAGGTCAAGTGTGGGGTGCGGGTGGAAGGGTAACCACCATGGGGTGGTTGGTGTAGAGGAACTCTTCCCCATGGTGCCTTTTCGATCCTGCAGCCCCTGCTTTTTAGGGGGTGGGTAGTCTTAACTTTTTTACTGTTTTAACTGTTTTTAGGATTATTAATATTGTCTGTAAACTCCTTGGGTTGCCCTGGGGTTACTTTTTATGTTGTTAGCCGCCCAGAGTCGGCCTTGTGTTGAGTGGGCGGGATATAAATTGAATAAATAATAATAATAATAATAATAATAATAATAACATTCCGCGCTTAATGTACCACCTGAGACTTGCGGATGCACCCAGTCCCAGTCGGGGTCCCCACTCTGTCGCCGCAGCAAACTGCGCTGCCCTGTGCACATAGCTGTGGCCCACCAGCCATACTGTCACCGGTGTAAGACGACACCCAGGGTCTGTCAAGGAAAAAAGGAAACAGGGCAGTGACGTAACTGGTACTCACTGTTGAAGAGGGCGAACATACAACTGAAAACATCGTGATCCCCACCTTCCCATGTTGCATATTTCAGCTCCAGAGTACCCAAACGCCGCTGCGGTGGAAGACGCCCCTATCCTAAATGAATGGGTGCCGTAACGAGCCCCAGGGAGGCCAACACTGGCTAGTGCCTTACCGGTCACCTTCCAAAATTGAAATTTAGTAAGGGGAGACCCATCTTGGTGACAGAAAAACGGGCCAGGGTGCGTACCACATAGTGCAAGGAACTCTTGTAGGGCACCAACCGGACAGATGTCTGCCATGGAACATCGTAGCAGTCTTACACCACTGCCTACACCGTGCTGATCAAACTTAGAGGAGCATATCCTCAGCTGAGCCCAATCGTTGGAAACATAGACATCTTCGAGTTCCAGTGCCCTACGACTCGCATCCGCCTTAGACAGTAGCACCAGCTCACTGATGCGGAGCGCCCCAAAAAAGGCCACCGTAGTAGCCGCGTGAAACAGGGTTGCCTCATACCTGTCGAAACACAGGTCATGCCAACCCCGTGCAAGGTGGGTAAGTACCCCTGGAGAAATTGGGTGGCGGTCGTCTGGGCTGCACCCACGTTCCCACACCCACCCTTCCAAAACATGTCGTATGCGAAAATCATTTGTGCTGTCAGCAAAACCACCCACCTTGGCCATGAATGCCAGCGCTGACAGCCTGGATGCTATGGTGCGGGGGGCTAAGCCCTGGGCATGTGAGTAAACCATAAATTGGAGGACGTGAGCCACTGGGATGGGCCAACGTTCAGGCAGCCGTGATTGGGCACAAAAGGCCCTGAATGAACTGAATGCATGGTTGTATGCCTTACGCGTGCGGGGGGCGAGAGACATGCCGATCGCCCGGTTCACCTCTCCTTGCCAAGCGTCCATATCTCATCCGGGAGCGGCGAGGGAAATTCCTCTGCATCCGGGGCCAAGGCACGGAACCGGGGGATCTGCAGGCGGGACAAAGCGTCAGCAATATCATTATTAATACCTGGAACATGTCTGGCCCTAAAAAGCACATTGAGGCGCAGGCTGCGCAACACAAACTGGCGAACCAGACCCATAACCCTGGGAGATTTTGACGTCTGTGAGTTGACAATGTGGACAACCGCCGCATTGTCACACCAGAAATGAACGGCCGAATTGGCCCACTCCTCGCCCCATAGCATCAAAGCTCACAGTATGGGGAAAAATTCCAGGTACGTGAGATCGCGCAAACGATCCGTGCCCCACCAGGCTGGCGGCCATCTGCCGTAGGCCCACTTCCCTTCAAAGTAAATCCCATTACCCAGGGACCCTGATGCATCCGACTGAACCTGGAAATGAGGGGAAACCAAAAGGTCGGATCTCCAAAATGACACCCCGTTGAATTCCCTCAGGAACTAAAGCCAGATGAGCATATCAGCCCTAATGGCCTTGTTCAGTCGGACCCTGTGGTGGGGCCTGGTCAAGCCAGTTATGGCATCGCACAAGCGTCGAGCAAATGCTCTGCCAGGTGCGACGACCCTGCAAGCGAAATTGAGGTGACCATGTAACACCTGGAGCTCCCGAAGGGGCACCTTGCGTTTTGCCAGCAAGTCCAAAATGAGTGCAACGATCCATGAAACCTTATCAACAGGTAACCTGGATGCTTGCACAACCGTGTCAATCTCCACCCCCAGGAATGTGAGCTTGGTGGAAGGGCCCTCGGTCTTTTCGGGTGCTAAAGGGACACCGAGTTCCTTCATTAGCGTCTGAAATGTATGTAGGAGACACGTGCACGTGTCCCAGCCCCGTTCACCCCCGAATAAGAAATCATCGAGGTAGTGGCCTACAGACCGGGACCCCGACCTGCGAACAAAGGCCCATTGCAGGAAGGTGCTGAAGCGCTCAAACACCGAGCATGAAATGGAGCAGCCAAAAGGCATGGCCTTGTCGAAATAAAATTCACCCCGGAACTTGAAACCCAGCAACTCAAAGTCACCCGGGTGCACTGGCAGTAGACAGAACGCGGACTTAATGTCGCACTTAGCCAGTAGTGCACCCGGGCCACATGAGCGCACCATGCGCAGGGCCTGGTCAAAAGATGTATACCTGACCGAACAAAGGTCATCAGGGATAGCATCGTTGATTGAACGGCCAGCCGGGTAAGACAAGTGGTGTATCAAACGGAACTCCCCCGGCAACTTCTTGGGCACTAACCCCAACGGGGAAACCTTGAGATTGGGAAATGGTGGGACAGGGAAAGGGCCAGCGACCCTGCCAGCATTAACCTCCTTAGCAATGCTCATGGCGGCTACCTCCTCCCTTCCCCTGAGTGACAACAGGTTGGGGGCATCTTGAGGAGACCTGTCCCCTGTGAAAGGAATGTGAAACCCCTGCTGGAAACCCTCAAGCAGGTAAGCTGCGTCTGCCCTCCTCAGGTACATCGCGAGCCAACGCTCCAGCATGTCCACATTAATTGGGGAGGGGGCCTTTTGCTTGACCAGCTCCCTCCGCGGCAGTTCTGCCCGCTCCCTGTCCACCTCTACCTCTGCCCCGCAGTCTGCCTGCCCTAGGACACGCGGAGGCGGCATGGGGGCCAGCACAAGAGGGACACTCATGCCTGTAATGGCACTGCTTCCTGTTACACGCACCATTGGCCGAGAAACTCCAACACAGCAGGCGGGCTGGAACCCCCTGCCCCGCCACCTGGCGGGGTGCCTGGGCCGGAGTAGCTCGCTGGACCGCATGTCCACAATGGTACCTCTCCCCTGGCGCCGGGCGCGTGGGGGTCATATACAGAAGCCACAGCTTCTGGCAGAGCTCATCCCACCTCATCTCTGGATGTAGGGGCACTCTCATGCGGAATTCCTCGCCGTAAGTCAACCACGACGGGCCAGGGAAATCAACCATCGCCATTGTTGTCCAAATACTGGACCATCGGAATTCCCAGGTCGGGCCGGGCCCTGAGGTACACCGCCATGTATATAAGGTATGCGGGTAACCAGTTGGCCCACGTGCGTGGCGGCTTACGTCGACGAGACTGCTCCTTGTCCTTCTCGTCCTGCCCCTCCCTCTCCTCTTTGGTGGGTTCTCTATTCAAGAGGGAGAAAATGTCCACATACTCCCCCCGCCAGATCTTTTCCTTGGTAGCCTGGGCCAAATGATCCCCAAGGGGTAAAGAATAACCTGCTGTCGGCAAGGCCGACACCGGAACATTGACCGTGCTGGGCACCATGAATGGAGCCTGGACCAGCCCCGCCATCCCCAATAAGTTCCCTGCAGGACAGGGTGCCCCGCCCCAAGAGGGGCCTTGGAGTGTTGGAGCTGTTCCCGGGTGGGCCGGAGGCGGCTGACCAGCCGCCCCAGCCAGGCGAGGCCACGGCCACTGCAAACCTCCCCCCGTAGTGGGTTGTGGTGTGGGTGCACTAGCTTGGACTGTATACTCACAAGTTGCACCCCCATGGGCCGCCCCCACCGGGGGTTCTGGCCCACTGCGGGCGTCGGAGCTCGCGACCGCAACCGAGCTCGTAGATGGGGCCTGACCACTACCTGCTGGCGGCATCTGCTGAGTGGGGAGTTGCGAGGCTGCGGCAGTCGCCGACCTACTTGCCTCAGGCAGCTCAACCCTTTCGGCTGCCTGCCGAGGACCGGCAGACGCTGAGTTGACCTGTAAACCAAAGGGTGCCCCTGATGGATTAACTATCCCCAAAGATGCCTCCAGGGCCGCTACACGGGCCAGTAGGGCATCAACGTTTACATAGCCCCCAACGCTGATGGGGGGCAAAGGGCCGGCCGGCCCACCGGTCGCTGGCGCCGGGCCAGGTCTCTGGACCCCGGGGCCCGAATACGGCTATGCCCCGACCACCGGCCCTGGGGGGGCTGGGGGCATGCCCTGCCAGGGAAGGGAACCCAGCCAACCCCCTTGGTTAAAGCCCACCACTGGAAGCTGCGTGCCAAGGCCCGAAGGCCCAGCCTGGCTATGTGCCAGGCCCGGGCCGGTGGCCGCTAATTGCGGGCCGGGGGCCGCAGCCCCTGCAGGGCCGGTCTGAGGCTGCCCAGCCTCGGGCCAGGGAGCAATCGACCCCATCCCGCCAGTCCCGGTGGGCGCCCCTGGAAAGGGGGCCTACTGAGGGGGCGCAGTCGCAGTCCTCCGACCCGGCTGGCGCCTCCTTTAAGTGTGCACTGCGTTCGCCATCGTCTTCTTTTTGGAAGGCATTGCTGCAATTCGCTGGGAAGCCGAAGAAAAGAAGCGCAGAAGAAACCGCTGCTCGAAAGAGGCTTCCCGGCTAAAGGGAAGAGCGACGGAGCGATTGGGGAAAAACCTCTCCTCTCCATCGCTTCGCAAAATGGCAGCGCGGCTGCCTCGTGGCCACCCCTTTTAAAGGGTGCTGGCCACGCCCCCTAACTACCCGGATGTCCAAGTCCGGTGGGGGGGGGCCCGCAAAGAGCGCGGCGGCCATTTTGGCACCGCGCTTGCATTATCCATATACCGGTGTCTGAGTCTTTCTTTGGGGGGTGCGCCTGCAAAGTGACATTCCATGCAATACACAGACTCAGACACCAGAGTCATCAAGATAAGAAGGACACCTGCAAGGCATTCCAAGCATGCACAATTAGCACTTGAAAGGGAATGACCGGGATAAACCCCTAGGTCATTAGCAAACATTCACACCTTCCAAGGAGGGAGGGATGACAGCTTAATTCTGAAGGAAGGAAACCTTCACCTGTTACATTTAAACCCTGACATGGACTTTTACCCTTTCACATCATCAGAAGGGGAAAGTCATCATAAAGCATTCTGGTGCCCACTCAGGAGCAGCACACCTGTGTGGAAAACATGACATCAGTCTTACATCAGGGGGAGGAACACTTGTGTGGGAAAGTCCAAAGTTCCCACATAAATCTCATTCCTTAGGTGGGGAATGAGTTTGCAAATGCAATATAAACCCTCAGAATTGGGAGCTCAGAAGGGGACCTTACCCAGATCAAGCGTGAGCTATTGTCACTCAGAATATTGGGATGGATGCTTAGCAAGAAGCTATGGGGGCCATTTGGCCCAACTTATTTTCTAAGACTTGCCAAAAGCAAACCAAGGCAAAAATATCTTAGTCTCTAAGAAGAAAAAGCATTTCATTTTCTTAGAAAGTTAATTCTTTTCTTATTTTAGTAGTTTCTTAAGTCTAGTGAAGATTTTAGGAGATCCGCCTTGGATCAAGAGTAGTGAGGGGGAAAGGTGTGAATTTAGATTTATTGCTTTTTTACTGCTACATTTTGTATCTGGAATTTTACTTCTGCTTCTGTGAAATAAACTTCTGAAAAGACATCGAGTTGAGGCTTGGGGAAGAATTGACCGCTTGCATCCCATAATCTTCAAAAATAATCTCTTGAAGTGGTTTCCCAAAAAAGCAGCCTGTTCCACTCCGTATCTCTACAAGGAAGGTGGCATTTAACAAGGGACTGTTTGTGCCAGCTAGCCACCATAGCAAAAAAAAACTTCATACGAAGCATTGCCACCCTTCCAAAGATGACTACTACTACTACTTCTTCTTCTACCTTGGTGCATGAAGCATACCTGTCATGTTTTGGGAAATTTCTGTCAAATAAGGGACATTTCTCAGCCAAAATGGGAAACTGGACAGCTATGCTTATCTTGTGCTGGCCTCCAGTCTAACTCCAGTCTCATTGCAGTTTAACTAATATGGGATGATGGCGGAAAAGAGTGTAAAATACGGGGGTTTGACAGAAATTTCCCAAAACTTTACAGGTATGGCATGAAGCAAGGTTGTGATTCTGCTCTCAAGGACTGCCTTTAAATCTCTGCATGCAAAACCATGGTGCCAAAACTCTAGGCTGTTGTCATCCTTTGCAGGCGCACCCCTCAAAGAAAGACTCAGACACTGGTATATGGATAAAGGCATCGGGCCACTTTTATTGAATAATGCCCTAGTCCGAATTATAACTTTCAATTGATGTAATCATCCAATTGTAATTCTTTATGGCAAGCAGGCCGCAGTAACACTGGTAAGGTTCCTCCCAAAATGCCAATGGCAATTGGCTACATGTAACTATTTGTATCAATTTGTTTGTTGACACAAACAAATTGTTGACCGGAGTCAATAAACTATCTACTGACCCCACCCTATGACGTGTATCTGTTAAATATCGAAGTGATGCAGGCTGAGAAGCTCCTGACATCACCCCTTGCCTGGTTCGTCCTTGACCAGCCAAACCTATTTCCCCTGTACCTGTCTAAGTGTTGGCCAGTCAATTGCGAACCTGCCGGATACCTATGGGTCATAAATCTTTACCTTACCAGTGCTACCCGCCCAAAGTGACCAAAGTCAACTTACCCCTTTTCTCAAACACTAGCAACAGTGTGGGATGGGCAAAAAAGCGAGAACCAGAAAGCCAATTGTAGGTTCAAGCCAAAAATTCCCACTGTTCACTAGGGAGGGGGTGGAGGGGAAAACTTCTGTGCTCCGTTGCATTCTTAAAATGGCAGCTCGACTGCCTCATGGCCACTCCTTTTATAGAGGAGTGGCTACGCCCCCTAACTCACCCAGATGTCTGAGTCCGGGTGGGTGGGGGCCTGCAAAGAGTGCGGCGGCCATTTTGGCGCCGTGCTTTCATTGCAGGCGCACACCCCAAAGAAAGACTCAGACACCGGTATATGGATAAAGGCATCGGGCCACTTTTATTGAATAATGCCTTAGTCCGAATTATAACTTTCAATTGATGTAATCATCCAATTGTAATTCTTTAAGGCAAGCAGGCCGCAGTAACACTGGTAAGGTTCCTCCCAAAATGCCAATTGCAATTGGCTACATGTAACTATTTGTATCAATTTGTTTGTTGAGACAAACAAATTGTTGACCGGAGTCAATAAACTATCTACTGACCCCACCCTATGACGTGTATCCATTAAATATCAAGGTGATGCAGGCTGTGAAGCTCCTGCCATCACCCCTTGCCTGGTTCGTCCTTGACCGGCCAAACCTATTCCCCCTGTACCTGTCTAAGTGTTGGCCAGTCAATTGCGAACCTGCCGGATACCTATGGGTCATAAATCTTTACCTTACCAGTGCTACCCACCACACGGGGAGGTGTCCATGATGACTCACCGCCCCCCCCCCCAAGACCGTCAGCTCGGTCACCAGGCCTGCTTGCAACTCATCCAGAAGGAGTTACATACCTCTGGCCGACAGGTGGACCCCATATCTTGCCTACAGGTCAAAATTTTTGTAAGCCTATCCTCAGATATCCAATGGCTGTCCCCAAGCCATTCTCATCAAGGAACTGGGCAACAGCCCTGTCCACTGACCGCCGGGACGGTCCGAACCACGGAGATCCATGTCTCCTCTAAATTGGTGTCTCGGCACGATGTTAGACCATAGCGACCATGTGTAAGCCATAAATGATATAAAACGCCAGGTCACTGCACCTCAACAGTTGAAGGAAAGGTCAGTGATCCGTATGAGGTCATTGCCACCGAGGTGCAGAATAAGAATATCGGGCGGTCCAGCATCCCTGATGGACATCAGGAATGTCAACAGTTCCCGCCCCCTCATGCCGCGCATACCATACCATCGCATACGTGCGGATGCACGCAGCCCGAGCCGGTGGTCCACACTCTGTCGCCGCAGCATATACTGCTGCCCAGTGTACATAGCTGCGGCCCACCAGCCCCACTGCCACCGGTGTGCGGAGACACACAGGATCTGTAAAAGAGGAGAAGAGGTTAAGGACATCACTAGGTACTCATACAGGGAGGGGATGTACATATAGGAAAATTATGTGCACACCCCCCTGCGTGCCCACATATATCCGCCTCTGAGTACCCCAAACATAGCCGCAGTCAACACGACACCTATCCTAAATAAATGGGTGCCAAAACGGGCCCCAAACTGTGAAGCGCGGTACCAGTCACCCTCCGTAACTTTACTTTGGTAAGGGTAGACCCATCCTGGTGGCAGAAAAACAGGCTGGGGCACGCAGCAGACACTGCCAAAAACTCAATGGAATCTTGTAGCAGTCTAACTCAACTGCCTACGCCATGCTGAACAACCTTTGAGGACCGTATCCCCAATTGAGCCCACTCATGCGTGACATAGACATCGTCAAGTTCCAGTGCCCTACGAGACACATCTGCCTTACACAATGGTACCAACTCTGGTACCAAGTCTCTGATGCGGAGCGCTCCAAAAAAGGCTACCGTGGTAGCTGCGTGACCAAGAGCCATCTCACACCTATCCTAACATAAGTTATGCCAGCCTCGTGCAAGGTGGGTCAGAACCTCTGGTGAACTCGGGTGACGTGTGTCTGGGCGGCGGACACGTTCACGTGTCCACCTCTCCAAAACACGATGCATGCGGAAGTCATTCACGCAGTCATTGAAGCCCCTCACTTTGGCCATAAATGCTAGTGCTGAAAGCCTAGAGGCTAAAGTACGGGATGCCAAACCCTGACTGTGAAGATAATCCATGTATTGTAAAACCTGGTCCACTGGTATTGGCCACACTTCAAGCAACTGTAGTTGCTCGCAAAAGGTTCTAAATTGTATTTAAGTATGTTGATACGCCTTACACGTTCGAGGTGCCAATGACATGCCGATCGCCCGGTTCACCTCTCCTCGCCAAATGTCCAAATCTCGGCCGGGAGTGGAGAGTGGAATTCCTCTGCTTCCGGAGCCAAGGCACGGAACCGGGGGATCTGCAGGTGGGATAAAGCATGGCATCAGCAATATCATTATTAATACCTGGTACAAGTCTGACCTGAACAGCACATTTAGGCATAGGCTTTTCAAAACGAATCGACGAACCAATGCCCTGACCCTGGGGGATTTGGACGTCTGGGTGTTGACAATGTGCACCACTGCCGCATAGTCACACCAAAAATGGACCACTGAGTTGGCCCACTTGTCGCCCCATAGCATCAGTGCTCCCAAAATGGGAAGAAACTCAAGGAAGGTAAGATCGCGGAGGCGATCCGTGCCAAGCCATGCATGAGGCCATCGGCTGTAAGCCCACCTCCCCTCAAAAGAAATCCCATAACCCAGGGAGCCGGAGGCATCCGACTGTACTTGAAATTTAGGGCAGACCATAAGGTCTGATCTCCAGAAAGAGACCCCATTAAAATCATGGAGGAATGTGAGCCAAACCGAAAGGTCTGCCCGTATGCCCCTGGTAAGTCAGACCCTGTGGTGGCATTTTAACAGGCCAGCCATGACATCACAGAGACGCCTGGCAAATGCTCTGCCAGGTGTCACCACCCTGCAGGCAAAGTGAAGGCGGCCGTGAAGCACCTGCAGCTCACGAAGGGACACTTTACGCTTGGCAATCAATGCCAAAATCGTCGCGGAGATCCGGGTCACCTTACCCATGGGTAACCAGGATGCCTGTGCGACAGTGTCAATTTCAATGCCTAGAAAGGTGAGCTGGTAAGCTGGGCCCTCGGTCTTTTCAGGCGTCAAGGGGACACCCAGTTCCCGCATTAGCATCTGAAATGTAGTGAGGAGACACGTACACGTGTCCGAGCCCCGTTCACCCCCAAATAAAAGTCATCAAGGTAATGGGCTACAGACTGGGACCCTGACCTGCAAACAAAGGCCCACTGGAGGAAAGTGCTAAATCGTTCGAATGCCGAACATAAAATAGAGCAGCCAAAAGGCATGGCCTTATCTACGTAAAACTTTCCTTGGAAACGGAAACCCGACAGCTCAAAATCCCCTGGGTGCACTGGCAGTAATTGGAATGCCGATTTAATATCGCACTTTGCCAGGAGGGCACCGGGACCACATGAGCGTACCATCTGTAGGGCCTGATCAAATGATGTGTACCTGACTGAGCAAATGCCATCGGGAATAGCATCATTGACTGAAGAACCCGCAGGGTAGAGAGATGGTGGATTAGACGAAATTCACCTGGGGTCTTTTTCGGTACTAGCCCCAGAGGGGAGACCTTCCAATTAGGGAATGGTGGTTCCGTAAAGGGGCCCCTACTCTCATAGCCTCAACCTCCTTAGCTATGCTTCATGCAGCAACCTCCTCCTTACCCATCAAAGAAAGTCAGTTCGAAGCGTCCTGGGGTCCCCGAACACCCCTAAAGGGAATACGAAAGCCCAACTGGAAACCTACCAGCAGGTACCTCGCATCATCCCTTCTTGGATAAGCTGAGAGCCATCGCTCCAGCATATGGACATTTATTGGGGAGGGAGCCTTTTGCATGGCTAGCCCCTTCAGAGGGAGCTCTGACCGCCCCCTGCCCACCCCTACCTCTGCCTCGAGACCCACCAGCCCGCGGGCACGCGGAGGCAGCGTGAGGACCAGAGCAAGAGGGACACTCGTGTTGGAAACGACACTGATGCTTGCTACACACGCCGTTAGCTGAGAAGCTCCAACACAGCAGACGGGCTGGAACCCCCTGCCCCGCCGGCTTGCGGGGAACCTGCGTAGCAGCCGCCCGCCACACAGCATGGCCACAATGGTACCTATCACCAGGCGCCAGACGCGTGAGAGTCAAATACAAGAGCCACAAGTGCTGGCAGGGCTCATCCCACCTCATTTCAGGATGTAGTGCCACCCTCCTTCTAAATTCCTAATCGTAAGCCAACCACGACGGGCCAGGGAAATCAACCATCACCCTGTAAATATTGTTGAGGTATTGAACCATCGGAATGGCCAAATCAGGCCGGGCCCACAGATATACTGCCATATATATGAGGTATGCCGGCGACCAATTGGCCCAGGTACGTGGTGACTTACGACGACGGGACAGCTCCTTGTCTCTGTCATCCCGTCCCTCCCTCTCCTCCTTGGTGGGCTCACGATTCGAGAGGGAGAAAATATCAACATACTCCCCTCGCCAAATCTTTTCCCTTGTGGCTTGTGACAAATGATCACCCAGGGGCAAAGAATAACCAGCCGTCGGCAAAGCCATCATTGGCACATTTCGAATGGAAGGTATGCGCAGCGGGCCCTGAACAGCCCCTGGAACACTCGGCATACCCCCAGGGGCGGACACCCCTGCCCTAAACGAGGGGCCATTTGGCAACCAGGGGTTAATGGGGCAGTGTGGAAGCAGCTGCCCACTCACATTAACTTCACATGGCCAGGCCACTGTACCCCCCAGTGTAACTGGACAGTGTCGGTGGTGCACTAAATTGAACCTGATATTCACTAGTTGCACCCCCGTGAGCCGCCCCCACTGGGGGTTCCGGCCCACGGCGGGCGTCGGAGCTCGCGACTGGCATCGAGCTCTGTGCCCATACCTGACTGCTCCCCACCGGTAAATCAGGACGCACAGGGAGCTGCGAGGCGCCAGCTGGAGCTGGCCAGATGGCCTCAAGCAGCTCGACCCTGTTGGCAGCCCTCTGGAGAGTCACGGCCAATGAGTTGGCCGGGATCGACGAAGGGGCCGCAGTTGAAGCAGCGGCTGTGCCCCTAGCAGAAGGTGGCTGGGCAATGGCCAAAGATGCTTCCAGCACTGCTCTACGTGCAATGAGTGCATCAACTGCCTCATATCCCCCAGTGTGAGGTGGGTCGGGTGGGCCGGATGGCCCACTAGGCAGTTGATGAAATGAAACACAAAAAGGGGATCCGCGGCCCAAATAGGGCCATGCCCAGCACTCTGGCCCATGGGGGGCCAGAGGAACGGTGGGGTGGAAACCCGCACCAGGCCGTCCTGGGCCACCTTGTCCTGGGCCCTGAAAAGGCCCTCCAAGGGCCGAGTTCCCCGAGGGGCCAGCCTGTGCCAGCCCAGCCTGGAAGCTGGTGCCCGGCTGCCAGGCAGGAGCCTGTTCAGCCCCACTGGTAGCAGTGGGAAAGTCCCGCCTGCTGCCCTGCTGCAGGGGCGCAGCCTGAGTCCTCCGACCCGCAGTCAGCCCCCCGCCCAATGGAGGGCTAGGAAAAGCCCTTCCCCTTGGCCGCGGCTTGACCGCCGGAGAGCCAGAGATTAGAGTCCAAGCCCGGAGTACCATGGTAACGAAGAGCAAACCAGCTCTAAAACAGGTACAAAGGGCAAAGCTGGGAGAAGACGCGACGGAGAAAACCTCTCCGCTCTGTCGCGTTCTTAAAATGGCAGCTCGGCTGCCTCGTGGCCACTCCTTTTATAGAGGAGTGGCCACGCCCCCTAACTCACCCAGATGTCTGAGTCCGGGTGGGGGTGAGGCCTGCAAAGAGCGCGGTGGCCATTTTGGCGCCGCGCTTTCATTCTGTGGGCTTACACTATGTTAACTTGCTGGTCTAAAAGACTCAGTTTGTAGACACCACTAGATTTTAAAGCTCTAAATTACAAATCTTTCTTTTTCTCTGCTATGCATTCTCCATTCTGAATAGGTAGGGGATCAGTCATCTAAGACTGAGACACTTAACATGTTGAATTGCAATCAGGAACATATAAAACATCACTTAGAGTACTAACACTGATTTAACATTGTAAAATGCCACTTCCAATTCCTTCTATATTCATAGAGTCACTGCTGCCTACTTGAAAATTTCCACCAGCATTCCTATCTAGTGTTAGAAAGAATTCTCTTTTGTGTGTGCAGTGGCTGAATCAATGATCCAATCACTAGATTCCTGTTCAAAAGTACAAACCATGCATGCTCTATGTGTAAAATCCTTGCTGGTTTTTCCTTTAGTTCTCTCAGAGTCAGGTTTTCACATGCCTCCTATGTCTCAGAATGATAGGACTTGCTATCATTGGCTGAAAAGTCACTGAGTATGAACAATATGATTGGGTCCAGGGTTTGGCCTTTCTATTGCTCTTCCCTTTCACCAGGTAATCTGAGATTGTATTAGGAGGGTGTCTTTTGCAGGCGCACCCCCCAAAGAAAGACTCAGACACCGGTATATGGATAAAGGCATTGGGCCACATTTATTGAATAATGCCCTAGTCCGAATTATAACTTTCAATTGGTATTCAGCCAATTATAATTCTTAAGGCAAGCAGGCCGCAGTAACACTGGTAAGGTTCCTCCCAAAATTGCCAATGGCAACTGGCTACAATGTATCCATTTGTATAAATTTGTTTGTTGAGACAAACAAATTGTTGACCGTAGTCAATAAACTATCTACTGACCCCACCCTCTGACGTGTATCCGTGAAATCACGGGGTGATGCATGCTGAAGAGCTCCTGCCATCACCCCCTTGCCTGGTTAGTCGTTGAGCGGTCAACGTTATTACACCTGTACCTGTCTAAGTGTTGGCCAGTCAATTGCGAACCTGCCGGATACCTGTGGGTCATAAATATTTACCTTACCAGTGCTACCTGCTCCTGTGACCAAAGTCTAGAGCAAAAACAAACCTATATCAAACCGTAGCAACAGTATGGGATGGGCAAAAAAGCCAGAACCCAAAAGGCCAATTGTAGGTTCAGGCCAAAAATTCCCACCCGGCCCCGAAGCGACCAAATATCACACTGTTCACTAGGGAGGGGGTGGAGGGAAAACCTCTCCTCTCCATCGCTATTTCTAAAATGGCAGCTCGACTGCCTCATGACCACTCCTTTTATAGAGGGGTGGCCATGCCCCCCCTTTTGACTCTGCATGTGCCCTTTTGACTCTGCATGTGCTCTTAAGCAGAGCTGCTGCTGAGGAGAGCCAAACAAAGGAAGTGAGCACTGGTAAGTTTTGCAGTTGGAGTAGAGCTGCTTTAGAGGCCTGCGCGCCTCTAAACTAGTAACAAAGGAAGAATATAGTCTTACTAGGTAGAAAGGTAGTAAACGTGTACATTTTTGAGGCCCAGAATACTGCACTAGTTAAAATGGATTCTGAGGGAACAGTTGTAGTAACCTGCAACACTTGTGCCATGTTTGTGTTCTTGCCAAAGCATATGGAGAACTACACTTGCAGCAAGTGCAAGCTGGTTGCACTACTAGAAGAGAAGGTCCAGCAGCTAGAGGCCCGCATATCTAACCATCAACAAATTAAGGAACTTGAGCTGTTCTTGGACAGAGCGGAGCAGACTATGCTGGACAAAGAAGAGACAGGGCATAGTTCTGAGGGAGAAGGCCCTTCACTAACTCAGGAGGGAGATGTTTGGAGGAATGTGACTCAAAGGAGGAGAAGAGTAGGGGATCACTCTGAGAGTCTGAAATTACAGAATAAATTTGAGGCTCTTTCCCTCATCACACCTGATGAGGAACACACAGAGGAACAACTGGTTCCACCTGATGATCTCTCCTTCATCACACTTGATGAGATCCAGGAAGATAAACAACAGGAACAAACTGAGGTTCTCTCCCTTAATATGGTTAATGAGGTGCATGTAGATGAACAGATTGCAGGAGAGAGGCTCCTTGTACTAGGCGATTCAATAATTAGAAATACAGAGAAATGGATTTGTGATGCACATGATAACCGTATGGTGACTTGCCTGCCAGGTGCAAAAGTTGCAGACATCACAAGAAATCTAGATAGATTGTTAGAGAGAACTGGGAATGAGCCAGTTGTCATGGTACACGTTGGTACCAATGATGTTGGGAAGGCCAAGCGGTCTGTCCTGGAAGCCAAATTCAGGTTGTTAGGAAGAAGATTGAAGTCCCGGACTTCCAAGGTAGCATTTTCAGAAGTGCTGCCTGTCCCTCGCGCAGGACCTACCAGGCAGGCAGAGCTCAGAAGCCTCAATGCATGGATGAGGCGGTGGTGTCGAGAGGAGGGTTTCAGATTTGTCAGGAACTGGAGAACATTTTGGGACAAGCCAAATCTGTTCAGGAGGGATGGGTTGCATTTGAACCATGATGGGACCAGATTGCTGGCACTCAACATCAAAAAGGCTGCAGAGCAGCTTTTAAACTGATAACTGGGGGAAAGCCGACAGGAGCTGGGCAGCATCCGGTTCGGGAAAGTGTGTATTTGAGTAGTGAGGAGGATGCAAAAATTACTGAGCAGAGCGAGGAGCTAGTCACTAGCATTCTAGCAGTAGGATGCAAGAGGCAGTCTAACAATGCAACTGGACACAAAAGACTGTGTCAGAAAAGCATATATAAATGCTTGTATACAAATGCCAGAAGCCTCCGGAACAAAATAGGGGAGCTGGAATACTTAGCAATAGATAAGAATATTGATATTATTGGTATCACTGAAACCTGGTGGACGGATGATAACCAATGGGATACAGTTATCCCAGGCTACAAACTGTACAGGAAGGATAGGAAGGGGCAAATGGGAGGTGGTGTGGCCTTGTATGTCAAAGAAGTGATAAAATCGTATGAATTAGAATATCTAGGTGATTTGGAGTCACCATTAGAAGCTCTGTGGGTAAGAGTACCAGGCCATAAGGATGGTCTAACAGTAGGCATATACTATCGGCCTCCGAACCAAACTCTTGAGGAAGACTGGCAGTTGGAGAATGTTGTAAAGGAGGCATCCAAGAAGGGAAGCCTGGTTATAATGGGGGACTTCAATTACCCTCACATAGACTGGGTGAACTGTTGTTCAGCACATGATAAAGAGGTAAAGTTCCTAGATATGCTAAATGATTGTTCCCTGGGACAGATGGTTGAAGACCCAACTAGAGGTACAAGAATCCTTGACTTGATCCTGAGTAATACTCAGGATCTGGTGCAAGATGTTAATGTGACCGATCCAATAGGGAACAGTGACCACAACTCAATTATGTTTAACTTGATCATAGACCGCAAGTCACTGATAAAATCTAACACAGAGACCTTAAATTTTCAAAAAGGAAATTTCCCAAAGTTGAGGAAACTAGTAAAAAAGAAGCTGAAAGGGAAAATTGAGAGAGTCCAAACACTCCAAGAGGCATGGAGGCTGTTTACAAAAACAATAACAGGGGCTCAATTGGAATGCATACCCAAAAGGAAAAAGGGCACTGCCAGGTCCAAGAGGACTCCAATGTGGCTTACAGGAGCTGTTCGGGAAGTGATCAGGAGCAAGAAAAGCTCATTTAGAAGATGGAAGGCTTGTCCGAATGAGGACAGCAGGCAGAAACATAAATTCTGGCAGAACAAATGCAAGGCAACAATCAGGAAAGCAAAGCAAGACTTTGAGGAGCGTATAGCTAAAAATACTCAGAGAAATAACAAAGACTTCTTTAAGTACATTAGAAGTAAGAACCCAACTAGGAAGGCCATTGGACCATTAGATGACAATGGAAGGCAAGGGGTTATTAAAGAGGAAACAGAGATTGCAGAGAGACTCAATGAATTCTTTGCTTCAGTATTCACTGAAGAAGACAGAGGCCACATGCCCAAAACAGAGCCTATCTTCGTAGGGAGGGAAACCGAAGAATTAAGCCAGATAGAAATAACCAGGGAGGAGGTCCTTGCATGTCTTGTTAAACTAAACACTAACAAATCACCAGGACCAGATGGCATCCATCCACGAGTTCTCAGGGAACTTAAAGATGAAATTGCTGATCTCCTAGCCAAAATATATAATATTTCCCTCAAATCAAGCTTTGTGCCTGATGACTGGAAGGTAGCGAATGTAACACCAATTTTCAAAAAAGGATCCAGGGGTGATCCAGGAAATTACCGACCTGTCAGTTTGACATGTGTCCCAGGTAAAGTGATGGAAACCATCCTAAAAGATAGAATTAATAGGCACATAGAAGAGAAGGCGCTGCTAAAGGAGAGCCAACATGGCTTTTGCAAGGGCAAATCATGCCTCACTAATCTGTTGGAATTTTTTGAGAGTGTCAACAAGCATGTGGATAAGGGGGATCCAGTTGACATTGTTTATCTGGACTTTCAGAAGGCTTTTGACAAGGTCCCACACCAAAGGCTCTTGAATAAACTTACCAGTCATGGAATAAAGGGACAGGTCTTGTCCTGGATCAGCAACTGGCTAAGGGACAGGAAACAGAGGGTAGCACTAAATAGACACTTCTCCAAGTGGAGGGAAGTAAAGAGTGGGGTCCCCCAAGGTTCAGTACTGGGACCCCTGCTTTTCAACCTCTTCATAAATGATCTAGAGGTAGGAGTAAATAGCAAGGTAGCCAAATTTGCTGATGACACTAAATTATACAGGGTAGTGAAAACTGGGAGAGATTGTGAGGAGCTCCAGAGGGATCTCTTGACACTGGGGGAGTGGGCAAAACAGTGGCAAATGAGTTTCAACATTAGTAAGTGCAGAGTGATGCATGTTGGGGCAAAGAACCCCAATTACATTTATAAACTGATGGGGTCTGAACTCTCTGCGACAAACCAGGAAAGGGACCTTGGTGTCCTGGTGGACAGCTCAATGAAGGTGTCAACCCAGTGTGCCTCAGCAGTGAAAAAAGCAAACTCAATGCTAGGGATCATTAGGAAGGGTATAGAAAATAAGTCAGCAAGTGTCATTTTGCCTCTTTATAAATCTATGGTGAGGCCCCATCTGGAATACTGTGTACAGTTCTGGTCGCCATACCTCCAGAAGGATATTATGGAGCTGGAAAAAGTGCAGAGGAGGGCAACCAGAATGATTAGGGGACTGGAACACCTTCCTTACCATCTGAGGCTGCAACGGTTGGGCCTCTTCACTCTTGAACGACGACGTCTAAGAGGTGACCTGATTGAAGTTTATAAAATCATGCACGGTGTGGACAAAGTAGATAAGGAAAAACTGTTTTCCCTATCGCATAACACTAGAACTAGGGGACACTCCATGAAACTTTTGGGTACTAGTTCTCAAACAAATAAGAGAAAGTACTTTTTCACCCAGAGGATTACTGGCCTATGGAACTCCCTGCCAGAAGAAGTGGTGACAGCTGTCAGTCTTGACAGCTTTAAGAAAGGATTAGACAAGTTCATGGAGGACAAGAGTATCAATGGCTATAATAATGGATACTTAAGGACAACCTCCGGGTTGGAGAGATAGGCAGGATATCTCTCAATATCATTTCCAGGGAATCCTAAGCAGGTGAAGGCATCTGCTTGGGAATACCCTGAAGGAAATGGTGAGCCACTGTGTGAGACAGAATGCTGGACTGGATGGGCTGTGGCCTGTTCCAGCAAGGCTGTTCTTATGTTCTTATGTTCTTATGTTCTTAACTCACCCGGATGTCTGAGTCCGGGTGGGGGAGCGCCAGCAAAGAGCGCGGTGGCCATTTTGGCACCGCACTTTCATTGCAGGCGCAGCCCCCAAACAAAGACTCAGACACCGGTATATAGATAAAGGCATTGGGCCACATTTATTGAATAATGCCCTAGTCCGAATTATAACTTTCAATTGGTACTCAGCCAATTATAATTCTTAAGGCAAGCAAGCCGCAGTAACACTGGTAAGGTTCCTCCCAAAATTGCCAATGGCAATTGGCTACAATGTATCCATTTGTATCAATTTGTTTGTTGAGACAAACAAATTGTTAACCATAGTCAATAAACTATCTACTGACCCCACCCTCTGACGTGTATCCGTGAAATCACGGGGTGATGCATGCTGAAGAGCTCCTGCCATCACCCCCTTGCCTGGTTCGTCCTTGACCGGTCAACGTTATTACACCTGTACCTGTCTAAGTGTTGGCCAGTCAATTGCAAACCTGCCGGATACCTGTGGGTCATAAATATTTACCTTACCAGTGCTACCCGCCACACGGGGAGGCATCCATGATGACTCACCGCCCCCCCCCAAGACCGTCAGCTCGGTCGCCAGGCCTGCTTGCATCACACCAAGAACGAGGTACATACCTCCAGCCGACAGGTGGACCCCTTCTCCTGCCTACCAACAAAATTTTTGTATAAGCCTATCATCCGGTATCCAATGGCCGTCTCACAGCCATGCTCAGGACGGGACAGAACCACAGCCCCGTCCACTGGCTGCCGGAACAGTACGAACTAGGGAGATCCGCAACTCCCCTAAATTGGTGTCTCGGCACGATGTTAGACCATAGCGACCGTGTGTAAGCCATACGTGACATAAAATGCCAGGTCACAGCCCCTCGACGGTTTAGGAACAGCAGCGATCCGTATGAGATCAATGCCGCCGAGGTGCTTGTAAAACATTAGGCGGTCCAGCATCCCTGACAGACAGCAGGAATGGCCACAGTTCCCGCCCCCATGTGCCGCGCATACCATACCATCGCATACGTGTGGATGCATACAGCCCAGTCGGGGTCCACTCTCTGTCACTGCAGCATATACTGCTGCCCAGTGTACATAGCTGCGGCCCACTAGCCCCCTGCCACCGGTGTGTTGAGACCCCTAGGATCTGTAAAAGAGGAGAAAAAAGGTTAAGGACATAACTAGGTACTCGTACAGTGAGGGGACATACATATCAGAAATTGCGCGTACACGCATGTCCACCTCCGAGTACCCTAAACGTAGCCGCGATCAACGCGACGCCTATCTTTAAGATAATGGGTGCCAAAACAGGCCCCACACCATGAAACGCGGCACCGGTCACCCTCAGGGACTGTATTATGGTAAGGGTAGACTCATCCCGGTGGCAGAAAACAGGCTGGGGCGCACGGCAGGCACTGTCAAAAATTATGTAGGGCACCAACCGGACAGATGTCTCAAAAACTTCGTAGCAGTATACACCACTGCCTACACCGTGCTGAAGAACCCGTGAGGACCGTATCCCCACTCGAGCCCACTCATGTGTGACAGAGACATCTTCGAGTTCCAGTGCCCTACGAGACACATCCGCCTTACACAGGTGGCAGCCACTCTGGCACCCACTCACTGATGCGGAGCGCTCCAGAAAGGGTACCATGGTAGCTGCGTGGCCAAGAGCCACCTCACACCTATCTGTACATAAGTAATGCCAGCCTCGTGGAAGGTGGGTCAGAAACTCTGGGAACAGTGGTGACACGTGTACGGGTGGCGGACACGTTCCCGTGTCCACCCCTCCCGAACACGACACATGAACGCAAGGTGATACGCCTCACGCGTGCGAGATGCCAATGACATGCCCGGTTCACCTCTCCTCGCCAAACACCCAGCTATCGGCCAAAAGTGGCGAGTGGAATTCCTCTGCTTCCGGAGTAAGGCACGGAACCGGGGGATCTGCAGGTGGGGGAAAGGAGCAGTAATGTCATTATTAATACCTAGAACATGTCTGGCCTAGAACAGCACAATTAGGCGTAGGCTTCTCCAAAGAATAGACAAACTAATGTCATGACCCTGGGGGATTTGCATGTCTGGAGATTGACAATGTGGGCCACTGCCGCATTGTCACACCGAAATTGGACCACTGAGTAGGCCCACTCATTGCACCATGGCATCAGTGCTCTCCAAAATGGGGAAAAACGCAAGGAAGGTAAGATCGCGGAGGCGATCCGTGCACCCACCCTCAGAGTAAACCCCCATAAGTCCGGGCGCCGGAGGTATCCGACCGTACTTGAAATCTAGGGCAGACCATCAGGTCTGATCTCCAGGAAAAGACCCCGTTAAACCCAGGAGTAATTTGAGCCAGACCAGACAAAATTAAGGTGGCCATGAATTAATTGCAGCTCACAAGGGCACACTTTATGTTTGGCAATCAATGCCAAATGTGCCGCGGAGATCCAAGCCACCGTATTCATGGTTAACCCGGATGCCCGCGTGACAGAGTCGATTCAGAAATGTGAGCTTAGTAGACGGGACCTCGGTCTATTCAGGCGCCAAGGGGACACCCAGTTCCCACCTGAGTGTCTGAAATGTGATGAGGAGACGCGTGCACGTGTCCAAGCCCTGTTCACCCCCGAACTAAAAGTCGTCGAGGTAATGGGCTAGAGACCGAGACCCCAACCTGTGAGGAAATGGCCACTGAATAAAAGTCCCCAATCGATCGAGTGCTGAACATGAATTAACTCAGTCAGAAGGGGGTTGGCCTTACCTGAGTAAAATTCCCATTTGGAACCTAAAGAAACCCACTAGGTCTACACCCTTGGGTGTACTGGCAATAATCTGAAAGCCAAGTGCCTATCACACTGTGCCAGAACAGCACCAGGACTGCGTGAGCGTGCCAACCATACTAGCCGCACCAACTACGAGTACCTGACCGAACAGGTCATCAGGAATGGCATCCCTGAATGGGGAACCCACAGGGTAAGCTGAATGGAGTATGAAATGACATTCACCCTAGGTCTAGTTCAGGACGAGTTTCATGGGGGAAACATTCGACTTAGGAAAGGTGGTTCAAAGAAGGCCCCCCACTACTCTCATAGCCCCAACTCCCTTAGCTGTGCACAGTGGAGCCCCCACTTTGTTACCCTGCAAGGGAACCAGATTAGTAGCATCCTGGGACCCCCCAACACCCCCGAATGGATACAAAAAGCCCCCATTGAAAATCCTCCAGCAGGTATCCCGCCCCATCCCTTCTTGGGTAAACTGAGTGCCATCTCTCCAGGCTAACTATAATAATTGGGGCGGGAGGGGGGTTTCTTATGACAAGGTTAGCTGCTTCCAATGGAGCTCTGATTGCCCCTGCGCACCCCTACCTCTGCCCCGAATCCCACCAACCCGCGGGCACGCGGAGGCAGCGTGAGGGCCAGTGCAAAAGGGGACACGAAGTCGGTAACAACCGTGGCGCTGAGCACACGCATCGCCAGCTGAGCAGGCCGCACGCAGCAGGCGGGCAGGAACCCCCTGCCCGACCAGTTAGCGTGGAGCCTGAGTCAGAGCAGCCCGCTGCTCAGCATGACCACCATGGTACCGATCACCAGGCACCAGCCACGTGGGAGTGATGTACATGAGCACACTTGCTGACAGGGCTCATCCCACCTCCCCTCAGGGTATACGGCCACCCTCATCCACATTCCTCACCTTAAGCCAACTGCCACGGGCCCATCCAATCAACCCTCGCCCTGCAAATATTAGCGATGGACGGAAGCATCAGGGCGGCCCAAGCGGGTAAGCCCTGCGACACACCACCATATGTACAATGTGTGCCGACAACCAGTTGGCCCAAGGCGCGCGGTGGCTCACAACGATGGGACATCTCTTCGACTCAGTCGCCCTGTCCCCCTCTCTCCTCCTAGTGGGCTCGCAGTTCAATAGGGAGAATATCCACATGTCTCCCTCCAGCCCTTACTCCTCATGGCCTACGGCCAATAATCACCCAGGGGCAAGCAATAGCTGGCCGTCGGCAAAGCCCTCAACGGCACATTCTGTATAAAGGGCATGCGCAGCAGGACCCGGACAACCCCTGCGATGCTCAGCACTGTCCCGGGGGTGGTCACCCCAGTGCGTGGTGGCTTACTACTGCGGGACTGCACAATGTCTCTGTCCTCCTGTCCGTATCTCCAATCCTTATTTGGCTCTCGGTTCATAGGGAGAATATATCCACGTACTCCCCCCACCAAATCTTTTCCTTCATGACCTGAGACACATGATCACCAGGGGGCAATGAATAACCAGTCGTCGGCAAGGCCGTCGCCGGCACATGATGTACACGGGGCATACGCAGCGGGACCTGTACAGCCCCTGCGATGCCACGTACTGCCCCGGGGGTAGAAACCCCCACCCCCAACGTCGTGCCAGAATGCAACCAAGGGGCACTGGGATAGGCTGGCAACTGATGCCCACCATCCTCAAATTGGCAAGGCCATGACCAATGAACCCCACCACTGGAAGTGGACTGTGATGTGGGTGCGTTCAACTTGAACCTAATACTCACCAGTCGTACCCCCTGGCCCACCCCCACTGGGGGTTCCAGCCCACGGCGGGCGTCGGAGCCCGCGACCGAAATCGAGCTCTGGGGCCACATCCGACCACTCCCCAGTTGCAGTCCTGGACAAACAAGGAGCTGCGAGACGGCGGCAGGCACAGGCCGGAGTGTCTCAAGCAGCTCAACCTGGCTGGCCGCCCGTCGCAGTGCGGAAGCAGTCGAAGTAGCCGGCACACACGAAGGGCCCCGGTAGATAGGGAAGGCCCCCCCCCACTGAATTGCCAATGATGCCTCCAGCACAGCTAAACGTGCTAACCAGGCATCCCCTGCCACGGAAGCCCCCAGTATCAGGTGGGCCAGGTGGGCCATACGGCCCGCTGGGTATCGGGCCAGGGGCCCCAATTCAAGATTCTGGGCCAGAATAGGGCAATGCCCAAAAATTCCAGCCCCTGAGGGGTAAAACGTACTGTGTGCCAGCACCAGGCCCTCCCCCAATCGTTCCAGCCCATGGCCGGCAACTGCGGGCCGAGGGCCGAAACCCCTAAAGGGCCGGCCCGAGGCTGGAGAGCCGATGGCAACACCCCAATCTGTGTTAGGTGTTGTCCTGCTCCTTTGCAGGGGCACAGCCATGGTCCTCCGACCCAACGGCTGTCCCCTGCCCATCGCAGGCAAATTCCTCCCCCTTGGCCGCAGCTCCGTCGCCGCAGCCCTCCGCTTGGGAGGCATCCAGGGAAAAAAGCAGGATCCCAAACAGGGATCACAAGTGCGCCAAGCACCCAGAGTCAGCAGCGCTACGGGAAGGAAACAAACAGCGACGGAGAAAACTTCTCCTCTCCGTCGCTATTTCTAAAATGGCAGCTCGACTGCCTCATGGCCACCCCTTTTATAGAGGGGTGGCCACGCCCCCTAACTCACCCAAATGTCTGAGTCCGGATGGGGGGGCGCCAGCAAAGAGCGCGGTGGCCATTTTGGCCCCGCGCTTTCATTATCTATGGATTCTTCTCTGAGGCAATAGAGGGCTTCTTGCAAGCTTAATTCCCTGCCATTTCAGAATAGATATAAAGGATCACATTTATCACAGTGTTGGTTTTTCATTGAAAACCAGTCAGGCTTAGGTTATGAAGCTATTTGTTGTTGTTCAGTCGCACAGTCAGTTCTGACCCTTTGCGACCCTATGGACCATTGTTCTCCAGGCGCCTCTGTCCTCCACCATCCCCTCAGCCCTCCCAGCTCTGTGCCCATTGTGTCTACAATACCATCTAGCCATCTCATCCTTGGCCTCCCCCTTCTTCTTTTGCCCTCCACCTTTCCCAACATCAATGCCTTCTCAAGTGAATCCTCCCTTCTCATTTGATGTCCAAAGTATTTTAGCTTCATCTTTACTATTTGACCTTCCAATGACCAGTCAGGGTTAATTTCTTCTAAGATTGACCTATTTGTTCTCCTCGCTGTCCAGGGGACTCTCAAAACCCTCCTCCAACACCACATTTCAAAGGCATCTATTCTTCTGCGTTCAGCCTTCCTAATTGTCCAGCTCTCACATCCGTACATTACCACTGGGAATACCATTGCTTTGACTATTCTAATTTTTGTTTTCAAGGTGATGTCTCTGCTTTTCACTATGTTCCCCAGGTTTCTCATTGCTTGTCTCCCAAGAATCAGTTGACTTTTTATTTCATGGCTACAATCCCCATCTGCAGCGATCTTTGATCCTAAGAAAGTAAAATCTGTCACTGCTTCTACTTCTTCCCCATCTATTTTCCAGGAACTGATGGGGCCTGTTGCCATTATCTTGGTTTTCTTGATATTGAGCCTCAAGCGAGCTTTTGCACTCTCCTCCTTCAGCCCAATCAAGAGATTCTTTAGGTCTTCCTCACTTTCTGCCATTAGGGTGGTATCGTCTGCATATCTCAGATTGTTGATGTTTCTCCCAGCGATTTTAATCCCATATTGTGATTCCTCCATCCCTGCACTGCGCATTATGTGCTCTGTGTATAGGTTTAATAGGCATGGTGACAAAATGCAGCCTTGTCTTACTCCTTTTCCTATTCCAAACCACTCTGTCATTCCGTGTTCTGTCCTAACTGTTGCTTCTTGGTTCATGTACAGATTTCTCAGGAGGCATATGAGGTGCTCTGGTATTCCCATCTCTTTAATTACTTGCCACATCTTGTTGTGGTCCACACAGTCAAATGCCTTAGTGTAGTCAATAAAACAAAAGTAAACTTGTTTCTGGTATTCCTTTGTTTTCTCCATGATCCAGCGTATGTTGGCAATGTGGTCTCTAGTCCCCCTGCCTCTTCTGAAACCGGCCTGCACCTCTGGTAATTCTCTTTCCACATGCTGCTGAAGTCTATCCTGTATTATCTTGAGCATCACCTTGCTGGCGTGTGGGATGAGCGTGATTGTTCGATAATTTGAACATTCTTTGGCATTGCCCTTTTTTGGGATTGGGACGTATACTGATCTTTTCCAATCCTGTGGCCACTGTTTTGTTTTCCAAATCTGCTGGCATATTGAATGCAGTAATTTGATGCCGTCATCTTTTAGCGCTTTGAAAAATTCAACTGGGATACCATAATCTCCACTAGCTTTGTTGTTTGCAGTGCAAACAACAAACAAACAAAGCTATGCAAGAGATAAATCAAATTAGAAGAGGGAGGAAGGAGCTCACTGGACAAGGAATAACATTAAAAGAGGATATGGCTGAGGAACTCGACCACCCCTATGTCACCTGGAGTACCCTGAATAGACTGAAGGTCAGAGTGTCTAAATGTAAGATCAAGATGCTGAAGTGGTGGCTGCTGTGGGACAACGACACACTCTGTGAATGAGGAAAGATGCAGAAACTGGCTCATATTACTCGACTGCCAGTTACTACCGAAAACATGTACTGATGAGGATTTAAGTTTGGCCAATGACAAAGCCAAGAAGGTGGCTTCATTTTGGCACTTTAAAGTTTGACCTGGACATGAAAGAAAGCTTTAGTATTGCTAGAAAAGCAGCTGCAAGTTTAAAACACTTGGTCTAGGAATTGGCTTTTAATGTCCAATACTCTTGAGTGCAAACACCCGTCACTATGCAATGCAGCAGAGAAAGACCCTCCTCAAAGATTATGATATTTTTGAACCATGACCAGGTGTACCGTGGGCAAGGGCAACCTTTTTGTTACAGCTAATCTTTCTCACACTACGTTGGGTGAAAGGAACTATGGAATGAAGTCACCGACAATGGCTTCATTTTGGCTGTTTAACATCTGACCTAAACATGGAAGAAGAAGAAAAAGACTGATGCAGCACTACAATGGCCGGCTAGGAGGGGGAAAATGATTATCCTGATGAAGAAATAATTTTTTGAAATGCTTATTACTGGATTGGCTTTGAGTGTTTATTTGTTGGATTTGAAGATGAAATACTGAATACTTTCCTCTTTATGTTGAAGATGAAATATTAAATATTTGAAAATACATTCTGTTAAATTTGAAGATGAAACATTGAGCACCTGGAGTATATTCTGTTTATGTTGAAGATGTAACTGAGTATTTTGAATATGTCTTGTTGGAACTAGACATTACAGTAAAACTTAAAATTTATTTACAAGGAACAGTTGCCTGCCATTCAACTTAAGTGATTGTTTAGCCCCTTCAGTATACTGGATGCTTACAGTGGAAACAACTTTTGACTGCTGTAAGGTTCCCATGTATGCCACTCTGTGCACCCACAGGTTTGGGAATAGGACATAGGGCCATGATGGCGAACCTTGGCACTCCAGATGTTCTTGGACTTCACTTCACAGAAGCCCAAGCCCCTGTGAATCCACATTAATGGGTTTACCATGAATCCACACGAATGGGTTTACTGCAACTCATTCGACCCATGCCGCCCTCAGTGCTCCTGGAAGCGGAAGTAAAATGTGCCCATACCAGGGAAACACTCAGAACCACTGATGGGGGCTACAAAATGAGTGTTCGGGGAGAGGTTGGGGTTCTCCAGGGTATCTGACATGTGGATACTGATGGCAGGAGCAACACCTCACCTCCACCCCCAGAATATCCTCACTGCTAACTCTGTCACAAATGTAGAATCTTCCCAAGGAATGTTTCCCATTGTAAAGGCTAAATTTTCTTCCGCAAAAAAAACCCTAAAGTAATGAGTTGCCATGTGGATATTCTCCATGAGTGAAACATGCTTGTAGTTTTGCACTGTTGCCAGAGAGTGCACATATGCACCACTGTGTTATTTAGATGCACCCAGTGAAATGTTTACAAGTAGAGAGATGTGGTTTCATTATGTGAGTTTTAAAGGAGGAAAATGGGATTTGAATGAGCATTCCAGGTGTATCCTGTCAACAGCCTTTTAACCATCTGACAGACACATTAAGACTGGACTGCCAGTTGTCTATGGATCTTGCCAAGGAGGCAGATGCTAGGACAGCTTTACATGGTGCTCTAATTGATATTCCCCATTAAAAAAGGAGATTCCAGAAAATGCCTATTAGACTAATGCTAGTTGTGAAATAGTGTATACTGTAACTCTATTACTTGTACAAAATGTAAACATTATATGTGTTTTTAATGCAGGCATTTGCCTTCGTTGAGCAGAGTGAATTGAGTGAATTATTTTAGCAATAAAATGCATGGTTTTAAAAGAAAATAATCTTTTTAGGGATATAAATATGGATTTCTTTTTAGACACTTAGGATTTGAGGCAGTCATAGGTCAACAGAGAGGTAATTTCCCATAAAGTTGCCATAAGATCTTAGATTTTGATAAATTAAGAAACTATCCGTACCTTCTGCTAAACTCTTCCACTGAGGTCATGCTCTTTACTGGCTTGCTTGGCTGGTTTCCTTCTCAAAGTAATTTACAACTGGCTCTGAAGCCATGTTGCATTGCATGTGAAAAAAACAAAGTTTGGAAAACACTGGTCTAGTGTCAGTATTTTAAAGACAACAACAAAACTTTGAATTGAGATTGAAAAATATTACTGCAAGCCAGATCTTTTACATCTATAAGCAATTGTGAAAAATAATTAACCCTACTACTGAATAACAAGCATTCTCGTTTTGTTATAAAGTAATGAATTACAGATTTGGTCATTTCATCAAATCAGTAGTTTCATTTCAGCTTATTGCAATATGCAACTCATTGCAAAAGTAACACAATACAAAATTGAATCACTTCGAAACTGTGGCAATGATCATATATTTGTAGATAACTAGTGAATGAAAAGCTATAACTATGAATTCCAATTTGACATTAATATGGAGAGAAAAAACACAATTTTCCATTTGCAGCTTCTGTAAAAATCACCACAGGAACAATGCATTGAACCACAAGCCAGCTAATGTATTGAAATGCATTCCTTCTTTAAATTCTGCCCAAGGTTAGCTAATAAATTGCCAGTTAATACTAGGAAACTAGGCAGCCATGGTGTAAAGCAGCTTGGATGCATAGCTCTTGACCTTTAAATAGCATATCAGATTTAGTAGCTTTGGTGCCAGCTGCAAAGATTGTTTAGGGAAAATATTAAATATGTACTAGGCCTCAAACTACATTCCAATTAAGAACACAAAATGCTAATGTTTATCTAACTATCTCTCTTCTCATTTCATGCTAGCTGGAAGGTTATTTTTATTACTTAATACACCTTTCTAAATTAGTGTTCTTTTAAAAAATAAATGCTTGAGAGCACTGTGTGTCTTTAGTGCTCATGAATGCATGTTGCCAAGAATCTCAAATCAATGGAATTTGTAAGTCAGAGATATAGTTTGCTGTCTGAGATACTACAAGAAATATTGGTCAAATTGTAGCTGACATTTGAGAAATCTACCTTGGGTCCTAACAAATTGGAATGCTAAGGGAACACACCATGGGACATATATTCTGTGGCATGGCTTTTCCCTCAGGAGAGACACAGGGCAGGCATGCTCAGGGGTGTGCCAGACTGAGGGAGGGGAGGAGCTACACCCTGATATAGGGCTTTGCCTCCCCGACCCCGGCCCAGTCGGCAATACAGTAGGCAAGCGAAAGGCAGCTTGTCTACTGTGCCGAGTGATCCTAGCCTGAGGAGCGCCCTTTTGCAACAGAGAATCAAAATGGTTTAAGAACCAAGCCAAAATGGTTTAGGAAGCATAAGTTATGGGGAAAGAAAGTAGCTAAAGCAGTGGAACAGTTGATTTACATGCAAAAGTCCAGTTCCTGATATTTTCCATTGTAAAAAAGAGATCTAAAACAGGTTATTGGAGATGTCCCCACCTTAAATTCCTGGCAAGCTGCTACCAATCAGGGAAGAGTTGCAATGGAGAGATGAGGTACAAAGGGACAAAATTACATTAACAGATATGTTTTATGAATCTACACATTAATGGTGTATGAGAATATTAGAAAAAGCATATACTGCATAATGTTCTTCTGGTTTCTTTTGAGGCTGTTTTTAAAATGGACACAACAAACACATTAAACTTTGCAAAGAGTTGAAATTGTAACAAAATCAACAGCAACAATACCAACTCTTTCCAAATTGAATGGTGAAGAAGAAGAAGGAGGATTAAATTTCTTTATTCCCCATACCTGTGGAAGTGGCCTGGTAGCGCCCTTTGGATGAATTCCATTCAACCTTTGTGTCGTGCAGGCAGGAAAAACAAAACAAAAACCCAAAACAAAATAAAACACCCTTCAATTTTTTGATGGTACAATTGTCTGCTGACTTAAGTATCTGACTGCACAGCCAAAACATTTGGACTTTGTATTTCCCACTGTTCTTCACAGGAGAAGATAATATTATAATAATATTTTTATTCATACCCCACTTTCCTCGACCCAATGGGTGACCCAAAGCGGCTTACAGATAATAAAAAGGCACAGCATTCAAAAATACACTATCCAAAAATACAATAGGACAAAAGGCAAAAATACAAAATTGCACAAATACAGTACAAAACAGAATAAAGATTCAGCCTGTGCAGCCTTGAGCAAGCTGCAAAGTCCCAAGGTGTCCCCAGAAAAAGAGAATGGTAAATCACTTCTGAGTTCTGTCCTAGGAAGCAGTGGAAAAGGTTGCCATAAGTCAGAATTGACCTTGCAGCACAAATTATTGTTATTATATATCGGATCTAATTTTAAGTACTTGAAGATTTTCTCTGTGAAATGACTTTCTTTGTGGGTCCTCTTACAAGGAGAAAACTTTAAAGGGTAGAGTTGTTTCATGATTTGGTCCCTGCCAAGATTAGATCAGAGAGATTTCAAGTGACTTATACCTTGTACCTTGGTCATTCATAGAACTCTTGGGCACATTCTTCTTATCCTCCTCCTCCTCCTCCTCCTCCATTTCATTTGATGTGCCGGGGGTAAATGCATTTTTAAACAAAAAGTTCAATTCTCTCTTTAAGCAGAATTGCACCACAGCACTTTATGTTTTCAATATGAGTAAGGAATTTACTCATTGTACTGGGTCATTGGGACTGCAGCAGCTTAGTGGTTAAGACACTGAATTTGATGATTGGAAGGTTGGCAGGTCAGTAGTTTGAGACCCGAGTGCTGCATGACAGAATGAGCTCTCGTCTCTGTCCAAACTCCTGCCAACCTAGCAGTTTGAAAACAAGAAATTGCAATTAGATAAAAGGGTACCATCTTGGCAGGAAAAGTAACAGTGTTACGTGCACTCCAGTGTCTAGTCATGCCTGCCACATGAACACGTTTGCTGACATAAACAGCACTGGTTCTTTGACTATAAACAGAGATAAAACCAAACCCTAGAGTCAGATACGACTGGCCTTTGAACAAGGGCGAACTTTATCTTCATCTTACTGGCTCATTGGTGTATGATAACCATAACAATCTGTCCTTTTTTATTAATGACATTGTTTTTGTTTTATAAAGAAAATTATATTTTCCATGATATATTCTCATCATCTTTTCTTTAAATTTTTCACTGCCTTAAACTTCTTCTTGTAACAACATATTTACAGAAAAACAAAACAAAACAAAAAAGAGGATAGTTGAAAATGTGTCCATGAGAATGAAGAAAAGAGCCCTACTATATTTAGGCACATATTCTATGGCATAATAGCCATCTGCAAAATTGCTTTCATTTGAGCACAGTAGACAATGAACTGTAGCAAAGCTTTGGCATCAACACTGCAGGATTTACTGTGCATCTATCAAGGGCAACACACTCATAGAGCAAACAAGAGTAACCCAGGGATTCCAGCTACAAGAGGAAATGCAGGTTGCTATGTTACAATTCATGCAAGCCTCACAGCAGCAGATGGACATTTTGAATAGATGTGGTGGCCATTTGGCTTCAGCTCATTGTACTTCCAGAAGTTCAGGTTCTAAAATCAACCTATCCAAAAATGTGTTCAGTTTGCAGAACATGTGACTGAACACATTTGAGCATTTTGTGAACTATTTGTATTGCTAATAGTAATACAATATTCTTTTAAGACTGGTTAAATTCCAGAGCTTATCATATTGTTGTATCATCCATATTTGATTGAAATTGATCTTATGACACAATCTCATAAAAAAAATTAAAGAGTGAGCAAGGAAATAGAGAGAAAGAAAGATGGTGAAGTAGTTGTACTAGGATTGACAAAACTCAACATATTCACAGTGGAGTTGGCTAAATTTTGACCTTCAGTGGAGTAACTCTGATTTAAGATCAGAAAAAATTATCAGAAATTCTAAGAAATATCCCAGAATTTCTTGTTAACCCTTGAGAAGAACTGTAGTTAAATGTGCTTTTCTATGTGCAGTCCGTTTCAATGCCATTTTTGCCATTTTTGCTCACAGAGCAAACTGAGTTCGATGTAGTTCATGTAATTTGTCTGTTTGGAATGTAACTCTCAGAATATGCAATGTTTGGGGTTGGGGATATAAGAACAACTTACACAAGACAGGATGCTACATTGTGTAAAATGTTGGGACAGACCTGGAGCATAAAGAAGGCTGAGCGTAGACAAATAGATGCCTTTGAACTGGGGTGCCTTTTGAGAGTCCCCTGGACTGCAAAGAGATCCAATCAGTCTATCCTAAAGGAAATAAACCCTGACTGCTCCTCAAAAGGACAAATACTGAAGCTGAAGCTCAATTATTTTGGCCACCAAATTAGAAGAGAGGACTCACTTAAGAAGGCCCTGATGCCTGGAAAGATCAAAGGCAAAAGGAGAAGGGGGTGGCAGAGGATGAGATGACTAGAAGGCATCGTTGACACAATGGGTGTAGATCTGGGGGGATTACTGAGGATGGCAGATGACAGAGGAGCTTGGCATGCAGTGGCCCATGGTGTCTCAAAGGGTCAGACTTGACTGTGCGACTGAACAACAAAAGCTTAAAAAAGAAAATGGAACTGGTCCATATGCTCATTTCCTGGGTCTTGGAAGGAGATGATAAAGAAATAGAGTTGCATAATGATAGGAGAAAGCCAGAGCAGTTGAGCAATGCAAAATGGAGAGGTGGAGTGCTTCACTGTCCAAACAATGCAGGGGGCAGGCATAGAAGTCATTGTGTCCAGAGCTGTGTTGATCTTGGCACTGCAACTGAGTCTCCTTCTTCTCTACCTGGGTTGGAGACTGAGGTGTGAAGTGATACTAGCATGGGCTCTGATATTAATTGGTTCATTGCATTTAAAATAATTTACCGCATTACCTTGAAATTTAACTGCTGCTGAATGAGGCAGATCATTCTGTTCTTCCCCAAGAATTTGCAACAGTGCCAGATCCTAAGCAGGATCTCATCTCCAAAGCAGCCATTGCTGTATCCATTTTGGTTTTAGTTTCACAGCTTCCCATTCCTAACAGATAAATGTTAATGACAATCATTTTGACCCTCACAAACACCTGCTGTTTGTAGACCCCCAGACAGCAGTTCTCTTGATTAATGATGCTTCATATAAATAATAGATTAAAGTGGTGAAAATCCTTCAAAGTATCACTTTCCGATATTCAAAGATGAGACAGTTTTGAAATAGGAAGATTTACAACTAGTAATACAGGCTAATTTTTAGTTTAATATAGCAATTCACGAAACTAAAAGCTCCAGCTGTGATCGTTCGACTGGATGCCAAAAAAGCATTCAACAATATCAAATGAAATTATCTATCTCTTGTATTAGAAAGAATTGGATTTCATCTTTGGTTTCTTCATTTGATAATGATGACTACATCTTTCAAATTAACATTTTTAAAAAAATAATAATACAATTTTTACATCAAGACTCTTTGTGTCCTCTTCTTCCAGAAAAGTTTTTGTATTTTGAGCAAAATACAAACCAGACCCCATTTTTTAGTGAGGAATACATTGTGTAAAACAAATCTACATGTTGCTATTCTGTTTGCATAATCTTTATCAGTTCATAGGAATCTGGATTGTTCAAAGAAGAAGGGTTGGTGGAAGAGAGGTACAGAAGATTGGGAGGCTAGAAGAGCTGAAATATGATGAAATATGGTATGCATCCAAAGAAGGAAAGAGGTGAAAACATATAAGCTGCTTACAATAAAAACCACTTAATTCATAGTGAAGATCTGTGCAACCACAGATCCTAGAATTCATACACCTTTTGAGAAACCTCTTCTAAATTTCTTGAAAACAACTGCAAGACTGATGCTAGAGTTATTTACTGTGAAATCTCATGGTCAAATTAGAGGAGATGTTTAGCAAATTAGAGGAGATGTTTGGAAGCGGTGCTCCCACATGTGGTGAAAAACATCTGTTTGTTATCACAACTCACGATTTTTCTCACATACAGTATATTTGTGATCAATGTACATTGTTTTAGTCCTGTGACCTGAGTTTCTGGAAGGTAAGGTAAAGAAAAAGGTTACCCTTGTTTGAAAGCCAGTCGTATCTGACTCTAGGGTTCAGTGCTCATCTCTGTTTCATAACTGAAGAGCTAGTGCTGTCTGCTTCTGCAGATGTTTCCGTGGTCATGTGGCAGGCATAACTAGACACAGGAGCGCATGGAATACTGTTTACCTTCCCACCGAAGTGGTCCCTATTTATCTACTTGCAATTTCTTGCTTTCAAACTGCTAGGTTGGCAGGAGCTGGGACAAAGACAGGAGCTCATTCCGTCCTGCAGTACTCGGGAATTGAACTGATGTCCTGCCCCCTTCTAGTCAGTGTCATAGCCACTCGAGCCACTGCAGGTAAACACAGGCTTAATTTGCACAACTGATGAATGGGGCATATATCTCAGGAAATATAATTGTGTGAAAACCAATCAGGCTGAAGAAACAGCTTAGTGCACTCTCTGGGTGGTTTACAAGGTAATTAGTATTTCATCCCCAACATGCTGAGTACTCATTTTACTGACCTCGGAAGATTGGAAGGTTGAGTCAACCTTGATTCACAGTCAGGATTGATCTCACAACATTTTGAATGCAGTACAGCAGTTTAAACACTGCATCACCAGGACTCTTTTTTAGATTTTTATAATATATAATTTATAATTCATGTCAATGAACTCTGAGAATTGAATATAACAAAATGAGTACAGCATTAGAATATACCCTTGGAGAGAATAAAACATGTAATTTTTCATTTGTATTTAAAATATTTTTCTTAGCCATTTGCTAATAATGTTGCAATGTATATTTTTGATGGTTTCAATATAGCAGAAATGGAGCCCACTATTAATGTAAGTTTGATTAGTATAGTTCACAACATAGCACTGCTCACAGCCATGACAACCCAAAGTTAACTATTAACTATGGAAGGTAAATAGATTTACTTCTGCTCATAAAACTTGATAAATAAATAAATGTCATGTCAGAAATTACTCTGGGTTGAAAGGATTTTTTGCTGGAGAAGCTCTGCTCAGGGGATGCCCGAATGAGGCTCCTTTCATGTGCCCAAGATTAATTTAATTTAATTTAATTTAATTTTCGCGCTTATATACCGCCCACTCGGGTGCAACCCAACTCAGGGCGGTTTACATGGCGGACAATAAATACAATATAATAATACAATGACACATAATAATACAGTTCAATTACATCGAAGAAATTCAGGGGGAAAACACAATATCAATACAGCACATAATACATAAGTACAAAGCATCAAAAGTAATCAATATTAACAAAATCCCCAAGGGATGAAGCACAGCTCACATCCCATATAGTGCCCAGTCCAACTTCCCCAGCTGCGGCAACATCAGCCTCAGTCCCTCTGTCTCCCTCCCTGCCTCCCCCTCACCACAGCCAGGGGAGAGAGCCGAGGTGGTGTTTCGGCTTCAGCGTCTCGGTGGCGGCAGCTTCCAAAGTCCCCGCCGAGAACAAGGCACAGCTGCGCCAACGCTCCCATCTCCCCTGACCAACTTGGCCCAGGGAGAGAGCCGCGGGTGGCTCGCATCCTGGGCTGAAGGCGGGGGCCCAGGAGAGCTTCGGCGCAGCGTCCCCGGCTGCGGCGCGGCGTCCTTTTATCCCTCCGGTCAAGACAGGGCCGGAGGGAGGCGGGGCCGGTGACCACAGGTGGCTCCCATCCTGGGCCGATGGCGGGGGCCCAGGAGAGCTTCGGCGCGGCCTTTTGAGTCCGAAGGCGAGGGGGGAGGGTGGGGCCCGGGAACGCCGGCAGGTGGTGTGGACAGGAAGGGCCTCTTCGCCCCCACCGGGGCCAGGAGCGCGGCGGCAGCGGCTCGCCCGCCACCCCCTCGCCTTTTGAGTCCGAAGGCGGGGGGGAGGGCGGGGCCCGGGAACACCGGCAGGTGGTGTGGCCGGGAAGGGCCTCTTCACCCCCACCGGGACCAGAAGCGCGGCGGCAGCGGCTCGCCCGGCACCCCCTCGCCTTTTGAGCCCGAAGGCGAGGGGAGGGCGGGGCCCGGGAACACCGGCAGGTGGTGTGGCCGGGAAGGGCCTCTTCGCCCCCACCGGGGCCAGGAGCGCGGCACTGTGCAGCACTCAGGTATCGAAACCCAACCTTCCAGTCTCCAAGCTCAATGTCTTAACTACTAAGCCACCGAAGTGCTGTATAAAACTTGATATCTCATCATATCTCATCATGAATAGTTTATGGACATCAACACATTTTAAGAGTAATTATGCTACTCATGCAAATGTAGTTGCCTATCATTAATTGTACTTTTAAGTAAACAGTTTGACCTTAGGTTGCTGATTAAAATAAAGCAAAATTTAATAATTAGTTATGTGCCACCAAATGAGAACTAACCTTAATAGGGCTTTCAAGATACATGAGATATTTAAGGAATGTTTTACCAGTTCCATTTCCTCAGCGAATTTCTATGACTGAGTTGCGACTCGAAGTCTGGTCTCCAAGTCCTAGACCATGACTCTATCCACTCTACCATACTGGGTCTCCATAAAGCAAAACTTAACATGATTTAAAAGAGATGATAGCAACTGCATGTTTATTAAAATGATTTGAGAAGTTCTTGGACTGCTTAAACTAAACAACAGAAGAGGAAGAAGAGAGTAACACATAGTACAAACCTGATCCAATCGCATAAAAAATTGAGATAGAAAGCAGATCCATTCCACCATTACTACATCCTGCTAATAGTCCACCTCAGATATACACAAATCAAGAAAGGAAAGAGCCAGCTGTCCTGTAGAAAGGGCAAATCATAGTCACTGCAGGAATAGCAATAGCAATTGTGCTTATACCCGTATACCACCCCACAGCACTTAGTGCACTCTCTGGGCAGTTCACAAGATAATTAGCATTTTGCTCCTAACACAGTGGGTACACATTTTATCAACCACAGAAAGATGGAAAGCCGAATCAAATTTTATCCTCATGGGAATCGAACTCGCAATGTTTTGGCTGCAGTACAGAGGTTTAACCACCAGGGCTCATAACAGGAACATGTTATACAGGTATGTGTAAGACAGGACTTCTCAACCTTTTTAAGCCGGGGGCCGGGTCACACTCTCTCAGACAGCTTTGGGGGCCAAATGGCCATTTTGCCCTTCCTCCACCACATGACACTTCCTGGTGTGTTGGAGACCATGGGGGGCACATGAAATGGTGCTGTGGGCTGCTCCCGGCCCATGGGCCACAGGTTGAGAACCCCTGGTATAAGACCACTGTCCTGTCTGTGTGTCCCCAATAGCTGGTATTCAGCTGCTGCTTCAGGTAGTGGAAACAACATATAGCAAACATTTTTGTACATTTACTTAATCATCTATATTGCTTCCTCTGTGTAATGGTATCGCCATATAGCTGGTATGAATTGATAGCTTTATATTGTGCAGATTGACTGTATCCTGTGAGAATAATGTTACACTTTTGAAATGTAACCATGCTTGGCCACTGTCAGGATCTGAGGTAGATTCAGTGCTCCAACAGTGGGGGACACAGCTCTAATTAGACACACAGCCAGCTGCAACAGCCGAGATCCTACTGGGCTCCATCTGAGAGCCCTGTCTGTACAAGAACCAGCCTGCCCTCAAGAAGCTGCCTCAGCAATAAAGGTTCTTCGATTTGTTATGATGCTTCCTGTCAACCTCCTGCTTTTGCTCCAGTTCGAAAGGTACTCTGCTTTGGTTGGTTCCTTAACTTCTGGTCTTCTTGGACTATGTCTTCTCTACTGGACTAGCCTTGTTCCCCTGCCAGCACCTGGCTTTAACTTTGGACTTGGATTAGGACTTGGATAAAGTTTGCCTTTCACCTTTAATTTATTTATTGTTCATATTTGTATTGCCACCCCCTCACCGAAGTGACTCTGGGTGGCGATATAGTTTGGTTGCCTTAGCTCCTAGTACCTACATCCTGGATTCTGACAGCCACACGAACTCTTTAGTGAAGTTACAGGCTCTGCTACCTACAGAATGATCAGCTTGTTCAAAATGAGATCTCAGTCATGTTTATGTCTCAGTATATATTTTGTAGCTGATTATGCTAGACCGTAAAGACTATAGAAGTCTTACAATGCATAGAACTCAATGTATAGAATTTTTTGTTAGCAAAATAAAATAGCATTTTTATTCAAGCTTCCTCACAATTCGGTATCTCGGCTCAAAATCTTCCACAGTCCAGACATTGCACTTTAGAAGAGATTGACAATTTGTGCAGGAAAAAAATTAGTGTATGTTTTTACCCTGGATCTGGGCAATGGGCAATGTTTGCAACCTCAGCTGCGGCCTGTGAGACTATTTCACTTAGAGAAAGAACTTCACAATATGTCATTTTGAATTCGGCCATTAAAAGGGTACCTTCAAGGTTTTCCATAAACTGTACTATATAATCTGGCACTATCTTCCTTACTTTCTGTTGCCTTTCTGATCGGATAAAGTCATTCGACTCCTAAGCAAGTTGATCCCTTCATTCAGTGGAGCAGGATGAGGAGGGTTGATAGGCTTATCCTTCTGCACTCCTTCCTACACTAACCTTGAAACTAAATTGAAATCTAATACTCATACAATGCTAGCAGAGGAAGAATAAAATGGCAATATAAATTGGCTCAAGAATCCATATTAATAACTCTTTATGGTTTGATTTTTGCTAGGAAAGTCAGATATTTTTATTTTTAAAATATCATTCTGGTCAGAGTTGTGTATTAGTTCAACCTACAGATCATGAATAAGCTTGCAAAATGTCTTCTATCCATAGCTGTGCTGGTTTAAATTCAAAGGCTTTTGCAGTAAAATTGCACAGCATTTCAATTATCTTCTGCAACACTGGTCTGATGTCACTATGGTATGAGACAGGCACTATCACTTTCATTAGATGTATTGTTCTACCTCGACATGAAATAGAATGAGAATATAAACATTGATGAGAGATATTGAGGACATTTCACAGAGAAAGCAAAAGGCCTAATGAATGGTCCTTTTTGGACTAAAATACAGATTTCCACATCTTCATTTCTGCACCTTTTGGTTAATCACCACTAGGAGTACAATTGGGATCATCTTTCTCATCAGACTCCAGCTGGGCCTCATATACCATCCTCACTGCTGGCCACTGTAAAAGTCTTCCTGTTAGATCTCCACAGGGGTCACAGTGATTTTCCATGGCTCAGCCAATGGGTTATGGTTTCTTTATTGCTTAATACTTCATATTTATATTTTGATTTGATACCTACCACTCTATACGTTCTGCTACCTCAGGGCCATATCTTGTCTCTTGCTTCCTGGCTGAGATTTAATGAGGATAGAAAAGTTATTCAGGAGAGAGGAGGAGGTAGAGGAGGTAAAATATAATTTGCCTCTGTTTGTCTTGAAGGAATTAGACAATGGCCAGGAATCTTCACAGAGAAATTTTTTGTATTTCTTTCATTCCAGATTCATTTGGCAGGGGGAGGGTTTCTTTCATTTTCATTTTACTTGTATCTATCTGTTTGTTTTATTTGAAAGAAAAAGGTTCAGTTAGATTCCTCATTTGTGTTTCCATATTTGTGTTTTCTGGTGCTCCACAGACCCTAAAGAAAGCTTTAAAACTATTGGGGGGGGGGGTAATGCAACAGAAGAATCAATCTATTAAAAAGCAGGCAACTTAAATATCTTACTTACCAGAAAATCCTATTAGTTTATATAAAATAAAAATCACCCTTAGGCCTATACAGACACTATTTTATTTTATATTATATCATCCTTCTTTATCCTTCTTCTTCTCAACAACAAATGAAAAATAAAAATCATTATTAGGAGTATGTAGACAGTAGTTTATATATTATCATTTCATCTCAACATCATCCTCATCCTTAGGCAACAACACAGGTAAGAAAGAAAAGTCATTATCATCAGATCCACATACCTGTAGACATTAATTTGTTGTGAGCTCCACTGGTCCAGATCCACAGGTGCTCCCTCTTCAATCCTTTTCTCCATAAACCTGCAAAGTTCTGTATTCCTTGTTTATCTTTCTACAGTTGTGACCAAACAGCTTGTAGGCTCTGCATACTCTCAATTCTTCACTGACTCAAATGTGAAGAGGTTCCTGAAAGGTTTGAAAACCTCCTACCCTGTTGTATCTTAACTGACAGCTCAGTGGTTCCTGATCCTAATGCTGCATAAGTTATGTAAACCGCCCAGAGTAGGAACATCTCCCAGATGGTTGGTATATCAATGCAATAAATAAAAAAGTAGTTTTGAGCACTCTACAGGTGTCTACTCCCAATTCTCAAAGTTTGCAATCTATGGTTGATTCCTTGATAGGATCAGGAGGGTTCTCAGTTCAGTCCTCCTTGATTATGTCACCCTGCTAAGCTGCATTTATGGGTTCTACAATATACTGTACTTATATGCCCACACAGAAGTGCCCATGGTGGCCTAGGGGTTAAGGCACTGAGCTGGAGACTGGAAGGTTGGGTTTAGATACCCGAGAGCTGCACTTGGAGACATGAAAGGAGCCTCATTCGGACATCATCTTAAAAAGCCTTTCAACCCAGAGTAATCTCTGACATAAAATTATTATTATTATTATATGCCCACACTTTGGGCAGTGACACTTGTCTTGAGTTCCTTGGCAAACTCACTATCACTTCCTCTGCCAGTATCATGTTTGAGTTGCCATCTTTTCTCTGGGAGCACCTTCCTGAATTCAGTGGAAAAATTTCTTCCTCTCCCATTTGCCCCAATAGAGGAGGAGGGAGCTTGCAAAGCCAGTCTGCTTCCCAAAAAATATAATGCTGGTTACACTGATAATAATAATTTCATGTCAGAAATTATTCTGGGTTGAAAGGATTTTTGCTGGAGAAACTCTGCTCAGGGGACACCTGAATGTCCCCCAAGAGCTGGGACAGAGACGGCCGCTCAAACCGTCATGCAGTAACTGGGTCTCGAACTGCAGACTTGCTGGCTTTCCAGCTAATAAGGTGAGCTTCTTAACCACTGAGCCACCATAGCCCCTTGGTTACACTGATGCCCAATGCCATGCATTTCTTTAGGTTCAAAGGGCACAATGCTGATATTAGCTATTTAAGTTAACCCACTGCGAAACTAAATCATCATATGGTGTGACCTTGTAAGCAGAACAATTATATTTGTATTTTTCTATTCCCTTTAAAGCGAAGTATGGTAGCTATAAACTGGCTGTTGTTTAATGATTTGTGTCTTAAGAGTGGGTTTAAAACTCTGATTTCAAAAGTCTTTGTAGATAAGCTATGGACAGATCTTTATGTGCTGCTAACTTAAGAGCACTCTGCAAGGAACTTGATTTTATTTTTATTTTATTTTTTGAAGACATAAAAGGTGTTCATTAAAGACACACTTAGATCAGGGAGCATTTTATTAACATGTACTTCAAATAATATAAGGAAGAAACAGAAACAAAAATGTCATTTTGTTGAGGCTCTTAATTTTAATGAAAGTTAATGGGATTTTGGTGTGTAAGCATCAGGACTGGCAAGGAATTTCTCCCCATAAATATACAATTCTACTCATGGGACTCTGTAATAGCTTTCTCTGAACAGTTCTTTTGTTCCTAAACTATTCACAAGTACTCATTATTATTCACAGTCTTAAGAATTTTTTTTGTGTTTGGATTATCTTAAGCAATTCTATTTGTTTGTTGTTGTTCAGTCGCACAGTCGGTTCCGACCCTTTGCGACCCTATGGACCATTGCTCTCCAGGCGCCTCTGTCCTCCACCATCCCCCTCTGCCCTCCCAGCTCTGTGCCCATTGTGTCTACAATGCCATCTAGCCATCTCATCCTTGGCCTCCCCCTTCCTCTTTTGCCCTCCACCTTTCCCAACATCAATGCCTTCTCAAGTGAATCCTCCCTTCTCATTTGATGTCCAAAGTACTTTAGCTTCATCTTTACTATTTGGCCTTCCAGTGAGCAATCCGGGTTAATTTCTTCTAGGATTGACCTATTTGTTCTCCTCGCTGTCCAGGGCACTCTCAAACCCTCCTCCAACACCACATTTCAAAGGCATCTATTCTTCTGCGTTCAGCCCTCCCAATTGTCCAGCTCTCACATCCATACATTACTACTGGGAAAACCATTGCTTTGACTATTCTAATTTTTGTTTTCAGTGTGATGTCTCTGCTTTTCACTATGTTCCCCAGGTTTCTCATTGCTTGTCTCCCAAGAATCAGTCGCCTTTTTATTTCATGGCTACAATCCCCATCTGCAGTGATCTTTGATCCTAAGAAAGTAAAATCTGTCACTGCTTCTACTTCTTCCCCGTCTATTTTCCAGGAACTGATGGGGCCTGTTGCCATTATCTTGGTTTTCTTGATATTGAGTCTCAGGCCAGCTTTTGCACTCTCCTCCTTCAGTCCAATCAAGAGATTCTTTAGGTCTTCCTCACTTTCTGCCATTAGGGTGGTATCGTCTGCATATCTCAGATTATTGATGTTTCTCCCAGCGATTTTAATCCCATATTGTGATTCCTCCATCCCTGCACTGCGCATTATGTGCTCTGTGTATAGGTTGAATAAGCATGGTGACAAAATGCAGCCTTGTCTTACTCCTTTTCCTATTCCAAACCATTCTGTCATTCCGTGTTCTGTCCTAACTGTTGCCTCTTGTTTCATGTACAGATTTCTCAGAAGGCATATGAGGTGCTCTGGAATTCCCATCTCTTTAATTACTTGCCACATCTTGTTGTGGTCCACACAGTCAAATGCCTTAGTGTAGTCAATAAAACAAAAGTAAACTTGTTTCTGGTATTCCTTTGTTTTCTCCATGATCCAGCGTATGTTGGCAATGTGGTCTCTAGTCCCCCTGCCCCCTCTGAAACCAGCCTGCACCTCTGGTAATTCTCTCTCCACATGTTGCTGAAGTCTATCCTGTATTATCTTGAGCATCACCTTGCTGGCATGTGGGATGAGCGCGATTGTTCGATAATTTGAACATTCTTTGGCATTGCCCTTTTTTGGGATTGGGACGTATACTGATCTTTTCCAGTCCTGTGGCCACTGTTTTGTTTTCCAAATCTGCTGGCATATTGAATGCAGTAATTTGACGCCGTCATCAAGCAATTCTATTAGGTATGCCTTATTCTTATGTCAGTATTCCAAGAGGTGCAGAGCTATGTTTCTTTTCCCTTCTTCCCAGAAAATGTCTCCCCCCACCCTGGAAATACCTTAATTACACAGATCTTAACATTGATAATGTTACATGATTTGGCCAAACAAATATGGCATCCAAGGGATGCAGCACAAAATACATGCTCAAGTCAAGGACCTCTCTAAGTGAGCCTTTTAATTGTTCAATTAATAATTAAAATAGGTTATTGTAAAATCAAAATATTGTAAAATTCACCAAAAACATGAGCAATGCAAGCGCGGCGCCAAAATGACCGCCGCGCTCTTTGCAGGCACCCCCCCACCGGACTTGGACATCCGGGTAGTTAGGGGGCGTGGTCAGCCCTCTTTAAAAGGGGTGGCCACGAGGCAGCCGAGCTGCCATTTTGCGAAAGCGACGGAGCGGAAAAGTTTTTCTCCGTCGCTCTCGGCTTTTGCAGGGAAGCCCTTTCGGCGGCAAGCAGCTTCGCTCTTTGCCTTTCCTCAGGCTTCCCCAGTGACTACTATGCCTTCAAGGAAGAAGGCTATGGCGAACTCGGTTCGCCCGTCCAGGAGGCGCCAGCCGGGTCGGAGGACCACGGCTGCGACCACCCAACTGGCCCCGGTTGCGGAGGCTCCCACCGGGACCGGTGGGATGGGGCAAATTAGCCCATGGCCCGAGGCTTCGCAGCCCCAGACCGGCCCTGCGGGGGCTACGGCCCCTGGCCAGCAATCGCCGGCCATAATGTTCAACCAGGGGGGAGGGCTGGGCACAATGCCCTGGCAGGTGGGTGGGCATGGCGCCGCTGGGCCTTCGGCCCTTGGCCCGCATTCCCCGGCCATAGTGTTCAACCAGGGGGGAGGGCTGGGCACAATGCCCTGGCAGGGCATGCCCCAGGCCCCTCGGGGGCCAGAGTTTTGGGCATGGCCCTACCCGGGTACGAGTACTCCGGCACCTGGCCCGGGTCCGGCGCCAGCGGGCCATCCGGCCCACTGGGCCCCCTTTATGCAGGGGGCTCGGTGGTGGTGGATGCCTTATTGGCATGCGTGGCGGCTTTGGAGGCATCCCTAGGGATACCCAGCCCATCCGGGGCACCTTTGGGCCGGCAGGTCACTACGGGGGCGGACGGTCTTCAGCAGGCGGCCGGCCGGGTTGAGCTGCTTGAGGCACGCAGTTCGGCGCCCGCCGTGGCCTCGCAGCTCCCCGCGCAGCAGGCACCACCGGCGGGTGGTGGTCAGATGGGTCTTTAGAGCTTGGTTGCGGTCGCGAGCTCCGACGCTCACGGTGGCCCGGAACCCCCGGTGGGGGCGGCCCGCGGGGGTGCAACCTGTGAGTATCCGGTTCAAGTTAATGCTCCCACACCAACATTCACCTCTGGTGAGGGTCTTCAGTGGCCATGGCCACATCAAGTCGGGGCGGGGGGACAGCAGCTCCCGACTTACCCGGGCACAGCTTTGCCACTTGCAGGTCCCACGGTGGGTGGGGGGCCTTACGCTGCAGGGCAGGCAACGGGGGTCACGGGGGCGGTCCAGGTCCCTTCCTTGATGTACCGCACTGCTAACGTGCCGGTGTCGGCATTCCCGACAGCTGGGTATTCTTTGCCCCTTGGGGATCATTTAGCCCAGGCCACGAGGGAGAAGATTTGGCGGGGAGAATATGTAGACATTTTCTCCCTATTGAACAGGGAACCCACCAAAGAGGAGAGGGAGGGGCAGGATGAGAAGGACAAGGAACAGTATCGTTGTCGCAAGCCACCATGCACGTGGGCCAACTGGTTACCCGCATATCTCATATACATGGCGGTCTATCTCAAGGCCCGGCCCGATCTGGCCATCCCGATGGTCCAATATTTGGACAATATTTACAGGGCAATGGTTGATTTCCCGGGCCCGTCGTGGTTGGCTTACGACGAGGAATTTCGAATGAGAGTGCCCCTACACCCGGAGATGAGGTGGGACGAGCCCTGCCAGAAGCTTTGGCTTCTGTACATGACCCCCACGCGCCCTGCGCCTGGGGAGAGGTATCATTGTGGACACGCGGTCCAGCGAGCCGCTCCAGCACAGGCAACCCGCCAGGTGGCGGGGCAGGGGGTTCCAGCCCGCCTGCTGTGTTGGAGCTTCTCGGCCAATGGTGCGTGCAACAGAAAACAATGTCACTATAAGCACGAGTGTCCCTCTTGCGCTGGCCCCCACGCCACCGCTGCATGTCCGCGAGCAGGTGGGTCACGGGGCAGGGGTAGAAGTAGACAGGGAGCGGGCAGACCTGCCGCTGAGGGAACTGGTCACCCGAAAGGCCCCCTCCCCAGTTAATTTGGCCATGTTGGAGCGTTGGCTCGCAACATATCCGAGGAGAGAAGACACTGGTTACCTCCTCGAGGGTTTCCAGCGAGGTTTCCGTATTCCATTCACAGGGGAGAGGTGCCCCCAAGACGCCCCCAACTTACTGTCTCTTAGGGGCAGGGAGGAGGTGGCCGCCCTGAGTATTGCTAAGGAGGTCAAGGCAGGCAGGGTTGCTGGCCCCTTCCAGGCTCCACCCTTTCCCAATCTGAAAGTTTCCCCTTTGGGGTTAGTGCCCAAGAAGACACCGGGGGAATTTCGTCTAATTCACCACCTGTCGTACCCGGCTGGCCATTCGGTCAATGATGCCATCCCTGATGACCTTTATTCGGTCAGGTACACATCATTCGACCAGGCCCTGCGCATGGTGCGCTCTTGTGGCCCGGGTGCACTATTGGCGAAGTGTGACATTAAGTCGGCATTCGGGCTGCTGCCGGTGCACCCGGGCGACTTCGAGTTACTAGGCTTCAGATTCCGGGGCAAGTTTTATGTGGATAAAGCCATGCCTTTTGGCTGCTCCATCTCTTGCTCGGCGTTTGAACATTTTAGCACCTTCCTCCAGTGGGCCTTTGTCCGTAGGTCGGGGTCTCGGTCTGTAGCCCACTACCTCGATGATTTCTTGTTCGGGGGTGAACAGGGCTGGGACACATGTACGCGTCTCCTCAACACATTTCAGATGCTAATGAAGGAACTTGGTGTCCCTTTAGTGCCTGAAAAGACCGAGGGCCCATCAACCAAGCTCACGTTCCTGGGTATTGAAATTGACACCGTTTTACAGGCATCCCGGTTACCCATTGATAAGGTTTCCAGAATCACTGCATTGATTTTGGCCTTACTGGCCAAACGCAAGGTGTCACTTCGTGAGCTCCAGGTACTGCATGGTCACCTTAACTTTGCCTGCAGGGTGGTTGCGCCGGGCAGGGCTTTTGCTCGATGCTTGTGCGACGCCATGGCTGGCCTATCCAGGCCATATCATAGGGTCGGACTGAACGCGGGCACGAGGGAAGATATGCTGATTTGGCTCGAGTTCCTTAAGGGATTCAACGGGGTGTCATTTTGGAGATCTGACCTTCTGGTGTCCCCTCGCTTCCAGGTTCAGTCGGACGCATCGGGGTCCCTGGGTTATGGGATTTACTTTGAAGGGAGGTGGGCCTATGGCCGATGGCCTCCAGCTTGGAGGGGCACGGATCGTTTACGCGATCTTACGTTCCTCGAGTTCCTTCCCATACTGGGAGCTTTGATGCTATGGGGTGCGGAGTGGGCCAATTCAGTTGTTCATTTCTGGTGTGACAATGCTGCAGTCGTGCACATCGTCAACTCGCAGACGTCTAAATCGCCCAGGGTCATGGGGTTGGTGCGCCAGTTTGTCTTGCGCAGTTTACGCCTCAATGTTCTATTCCGGGCTAGACATGTTCCAGGTATTGATAACGAAATTGCTGATGCTTTGTCCCACCTGCAGATCACCCGGTTCCGCGCCTTGGCCCCGGACGCAGAGGAATTTCCCTCGCCGCTCCCAGACGAGATATGGACGTTTGGCAAGGAGAAGTGAACTGGGCGATCGGCATGTCGCTGGCGCCCTGCACGCATAAGGCGTATCACCATGCATTCACTAAATTTCAGGCTTTTTGTGCGCAATTCCGTTTGCCTGAGATTTGGCCCATTCCAGTTGCACATGTCCTTCAATTCATGGTTTACCTACACAACCAGGGCCTAGCTCCCCGCACCATAGCATCCAGGCTGTCAGCACTGGCATTCAGAGCCAAAGTGGCGGGTTATGCTGACAGCACGACTGATTTCCGTATACGACACGTTTTGGAAGGGTGGACACGGGAACGTGGACGCTGCCCGGACAGCCGCCACCCGATTTCCCCGAGGGTCCTTACCCACCTGGCACGAGGCTGGCATGACCTGTGTTTTGACAGGTATGAGGCAGCTCTCTTTCATGCGGCTACCACGGTGGCCTTTTTTGGAGCGCTCCGCATCAGTGAGCTTGTGCTACTGTCTAAGGCGGATGCGACGCGTAGGGCACTGGAACTCGAAGATGTCTATGTTTCCGATGAGTGGGCTCAGTTGAGGATACGCTCCTCAAAGGTTGATCAGCACGGTGTAGGCAGTGGTGTAAGACTGCTACGATGTTCCATTGCAGACATCTGTCCGGTTGGTGCCCTACGAGAGTTCCTTGCACTGCGTTGTACGCACCATGGCCCGTTTTTCTGCCACCAGGATGGGTCTCCCCTTACTAAATTTCAATTTTGGAAGGTGACCGGTAAGGCACTGTCCAGGGTCGGCCTCCCCGGGGCTCGTTACGGCACCCATTCTTTTAGAATTGGTGCTGCTTCTACCGCAGCTGCATTTGGGTACTCTGGGGCCGAGATATGCCAGATGGGGAGGTGGGGATCCCAGTGTTTCCAGTTGTATGTTCGCCCACTTCAACTGTGAGTACCAGTAAGTCACTGTCCTGTTTCCTTTTTTCCTTGACAGACCCTGGGTGTCGGATCACACCGGTGGCAGTATGGCTGGTGGGCCACAGCTACGTGCACTGGGCAGCGCAGTACGCTGCGGCGACAGAGTGGGGACCCCAACTGGGACTATGTGCGTCCGCATGTCTTAGGTGGTACGGTAAGCACGGGATGTTATGGCGGGAACTGTTGCCATTCCTTTTTTCCATAAGGGATGCTGACCCGCCTGATGTCCTGGTGATACACCTTGGGGGCAATGATTTAGGCCAGGTCACTGGCCTGTCGCTGAAACATGCGATCTGCGGTGACCTGACTTACTTACATTATGTATGGCCTGCCACAACCCTGATTTGGTCGGACATCATACCGCGTCACGCTTACAGAGGGGGCTTTAACCTCCAGGCCCTTGACCGCGCTCGTCGCTCGGTGAACAGGGCAGTAGCCCGGTTCCTTATAGACAAGGGTTGGGGGCGCGTCATCCGACACCCCACCATTAGTCTACAAAACTGTGATCTTTATGCAGGGGATGGGGTCCATCTGTCACCCAGAGGTATGGACCTCTTTTTGGAAGAATTGCAAGCAGTCCTGTTGACCGAGCTGACGGTCTGGGGGGGGGCGGTGAGCCTTTATTGAAGCCTCCCCGTGTGGCGGGTAGCACTGGTAAGGTAAATAATTATGACCCACAGGTATCCGGCAGGTTCACAATTGACTGGACAACACTAGATAGGCACAAGTTGGTTAACATTGTCCGGTCAACGACGAACCAGGCAATGGGGTGATGGCACGAGCTAGGCAGCATGCATCACCCCGTTATTTTACGGATACGCGTCAGAGGGTGGGATCAGTAGTTAGTTATTGACTACGGTCAACAATTTGTTTGTTGTAAACAAACAAATGGATACAAATGGATACATTGTAGCCAATTGCCTTTAGCAATTTTGGGAGGAACCTTACCAGTGTTACTGCGGCCTGCTTGCCTTAAGAATTTTAATTGGTTGAATACCAATCGAAATTTATAATTCGGACTAGGGCATGAATCAATAAATGTGGCCCAATGCCATTATCCACTTATACTGGTGTCTGAGTCCTTTTTTGGGGTGTGTGCCTGCAATGCAAGCGCGGTGCCAAAATGGCCGCCGCGCTCTTTGCGGGCAGCCCCCCCCCCACCGGACTTGGACATCCGGGTAGTTAGGGGGCATGGCCAGCCCGCTTTAAAAGGGGTGGCCACGAGGCAGCCGAGCTGCCATTTTGCGAAAGCAACGGAGTGGAGAAGTTCCCCCCCCCACCCCCTCCCTAGTACACAGTGTGATATTTTGGTCGCTTCGGGGCCGGGTGGGAATTTTTGGCTGGAACCTACAATTGGCTCCCGGGTTCTGGCTTTTTTGCCCATCCCACACTGTTGCTTAGGTTTGATACAGGGGTTTATTACTGTTGACTTTGGTCACATGGGCGGGTAGCACTGGTAAGGTAAATAATTATGACCCACAGGTATCCGGCAGGTTCGCAATTGACTGGACAACACTAGATAGGCACAAGTTGGTTAACGTTGTCCGGTCAACGACGAACCAGGCAATGGGGTGATGGCACGAGCTAGGCAGCATGCATCACCCCGTTATTTTACGGATACGCGTCAGAGGGTGGGATCAGTAGTTAGTTATTGACTACGGTCAACAATTTGTTTGTTGTAAACAAACAAATGGATACAAATGGATACATTGTAGCTAATTGCCGTTGGCAATTTTGGGAGGAACCTTACCAGTGTTACTGCGGCCTGCTTGCCTTAAGAATTATAATTGGTTGAATACCAATCGAAATTTATAATTCGGACTAGGGCATGAATCAATAAATGTGGCCCAATGCCGTTATCCACTTATACTGGTGTCTGAGTCCTTTTTTGGGGGGGGGGGGTGCCTGCAAATAGTAACATTTCAGGCTTGTGACTAAATAGATATTGGCTAAAGTCCTGTTTGTTTAAGTGATTGCATAAGGATGGTCATTATCTATTTCTGCTCTTACTGCAGGGCCACTTTCATGCACCTGATTTAACCCTGGGTGCAAAATTTGTGTGTGGCCAATTGTATGATGGGTCATTCAAAGAGAACTCAGCAGGATAAGGAAAAACACTGCTTGAAGTTTCCTCCCCTTGGATTTTGACCATGAAATCTGATATCTAGTGAACTAATAAAGAGATTGGTTTCTAAAGATGAAGCATGTTATCCAAGAATGACATCCAGTTGGAGCTGGTATACTAGGGATTGGTGGTCTTTCAATTACTTTGCTTCCAGGTCATTTATCTCTTTAAAAGCTAAAATCTACACAAGCCGTCAGCTAGTTGTCATCAGAGATCGTTAAGTACAAGCAAGACATGTCTGTTCTTAGAACTATCAACTGTCAGTGATGTTACAGATAAAACCATCTAATCTTAACATTTATTTACAATAGTTGACAACCAGTAGCACCTCAAATGCCATAAAATGGCTTTGTGTTTGCAGAAGGTTCTGAGCTTCTCATTGCTGTGGCTAGTAGCTTTCCAAGATATTTTATGAATTGGACTTCAATTCAAAGGAGAGAACAATTGGGCCATATCCACAATCCCCATGATTTCTCATATAGATTTTGCTGTCTGTTTTTGAGGACAATTACTCTCCCAGAACATCTGGTGTTCCACCCATTCCAGTATAATGCAGGGAAGGAGTCATTTGGCTTCTGATATTATTAAACAATTGTGAATCAAAAATCCTTGTTCATCTACTGCTAAAATATTCCAGATATCACAAGTAGATTTACTCTTCTGTTCTTCCTTTCCTAAGAGACGTACAACTTGCCTTCTTCTCATATCTGGCATTTAACAAGGATTGTCAGAAGAGAGAGATACATTTACTTGCTGATCTCTAGGTGATTTTTGAAGGAGACATGCAAGGATTTCTGATTCCTCCTTGTTTAACAGTAACAACATCAATGTGACTTCTCTCCACCTCTCCATACCGGCCAATTACTGAAATGTAGTACATTTTGTTGCCTAGCACTGCAAATCTCTATAAAAAGGTACAGAAGTAAGACACCATTATTGTGTTGTGTAATTCAGGTTCTCCCTGTTATCTTCCATACCAAATGTACTTATTAAAAGCTGTAGTCTATGTTTTTTCACACTTGGAGCCAATGCTCACCAACAATGCTGCAGACACTGTGACAAACTTTACTATAATGGGGAACAGATGAAAAATGCCACATTGTATAACTTCACCAGACTTTACCAACTTCTTACTGGAGGTTCCCTAGGAAATGCAGAGAAGGTTGGCTTCAGACTGAATTTCCCTACTGTCATAAGGCACTTTCACATTGTACCTCATGGCAAGTTCTTCCATTCTCATTCCCTTGCTAAGTCCTGTCTCTTTCATACATGTACTGCATATTGCTCTTTTTGTAATGTTACTATACTGGACTGGAAAAGCAGAGTTTTCCTCTCCCAATCCTTATATAGAGTCTGCACTGGAGGGGTGAGGTCTAATCATTTGAAGCAATAATTAAGATTAGCAATAGCACTAACTACAGGGAGAATGAGCAACCAAAATGGCAGCTGACCATTTTGGATATACTTTCTGGCCAAAATTCCAATTAAGGTAGATTCACTTAAAATTATTTAATCAGATGAGTGTACTCTGGATGGGTCTAACAGTTAGATTTTGCTCAGTGTCCTTTCTTTGTGGCCTATAACGTGCATGTTTTATGAATGAAATGGAATTTTGGTGTATCATATAAATCGGCAACAGCAAGGCCATGCATATTTCATACTTTTCATTGATTGAAACTAACTTCATATCCCAGTTGTGCTGATATTGAGCAAATCAAAACAGTGCAAAACAGGCAGAAAGAAAGAAAGAAAAGAAGGAGAGAGCCATGCCTATAGCTACTAGTACTGTAGCTTTCTTTTTTACAAAATAGAAAACAAAACACCAAAAGTGTGATTTAGAGGGGGGGGGGGTTAAAGAAAAAGATTGTGAAACTCTAGAATGATCTAGCCAAACAGAACATTTTGTACAGTGTTCATAACATTAACAAACTACAGCCTTAGGTACCGTAACCGATAGATTTATTGAAAGTGACTTGTGCAGTCAATAGCTGGAATGAAACAGCTAGTTTCATCTTGTCCAATTTTTACATTGCTCTTCATTTTCCTTGGAAACTACCGTGCTGCAATACTTTCAGTAAAACACTTCCTTGTAAAATGATCTGTTTTATCCATCACCCAGATGGAATGCATTTTCACTGCTTCTGCTCCATGACATGCATCCTTCATTTTATTTTAATTTAGTCATTGAAATCCTAATGATCGAAGCTATTCCAGGCAGTCCCATCAATTACAGCAGGGATCTCATTCAAGGTTGAATGATGAGTCCTTTTCTCTGTTACTTAGAGGTCAGCAATAATTCCAATGCCTCTTCTTGAATGTACAAATACTGCAGTATTTTACTATACCCATTTCATTTTTTCTTAATGCCATGCTATTATTATTCTTCATGAAGCCATATCCAACATCCAGTTCCTGATGACAAACTCCACAATGAGCAGAACTCAATGATTGTGCTTCCACCTAGTTTGATTAATTCAGTCACATCCAATGTACCAGCTTTCAGAATGATTTTGCAGAAGAGATAGTGAGTTGGGAAAAGGTCCTTAGTCGTAAACTTGATGCAGTAAATCAAACACATTGCAATAAATTACATCAGTAGTAATATTTAGTATCTTAATGATCGTTCAAGTTCCTATTTGTCAAAAGATGAATGATCAGAATTCTGTGTATATTTTTTTACATGATTGTCTGCAGCATATAGGGATTAGCTAATGGCAGACCATTAAATCATCCTGCAGAAGAGCCAGAGAAAGTTGAAAGAAATGGTGAAAGTTGAAGGTAATACCACAGTGTTACATTACTGAGCTTACAACTTGTACCATGACAACCTTGCAACAAAAGTTCCTGTTACTACTCTACTGCCATAATTTATGCTTAGCACTAAAGACAGAAGATCATGTTTGTATGCTCTTTTGTAAATTAACACTGCAGTGGCTCAAGTGGCTAAGATGCTGACTGGAAGGCAGTAGGTCAGCAGTTTGATTCCTGAGTACTGCAGGACAGAATGAGCTCCCATCTTTGCCAACCGAGCAGTTTGAAAACAAGAAATTGCAAGTTCAGTGGGAAGATAAACAGTGTTCCGTTCACTCCAGTGTCTAGTCATGCCTGCCACATGACCACGGAAGCATCTGCAGAAGCAGACAGAGCTGGCTCTTTGGCTTTGAAACAGAGATGAGCACTGAACCCTAGAGTCGGATACAACAGGCTTTTGAGCAAGGGGAAACCTTTACCTTTACCTTTTAAATTAATCTGGGAAACTAATTGTGCAGAGGTTTGATAGGACAAAGCATCTCATTCTCTGATATTTCAGGATCAAAATATTTGAATTGGACCCTTGTTGCCAGGGATAAGTAGACAAGTATTTGGATGAAGCTAGGACTGCTTCTGGGTACCTTGATTGTAGGAACAGGCATATAGACATTCCACTTCCTGTCTTTCTGAAATTGGCACAATGAGTTTAAGCATGAAATCTGCTAATTGTCTGCTGTTTCTTTTTGTTTTAATGTACTGCTGCTGCAGCAGCAGCAGAGGAATAATCTTTGAACTACATAACTGAAGGGATCCTATGAATCATCAAGTCTAGACACCATCAAGGAGGCACAGTGGAGAATCAAACTCCCACCCTCTAGCTCTGCACCCAGACACATATAAACCACAGAGCTATATAGAATTTCCTTTTTATGCAAACACATGACACATTCTAATACCTTCACATAAAACTCTGGTGCTAGCTAGGAATGTGTGACAATGAGTGCCAATGACCTCCAAAGCAAAAATCAAACTTTCTTATGCCCCAGTGCCACTTGCTGAGAGAGTTGTCTCTGCATGGGAAGAACGGAGAAGTACAGACATTCAGTGAGACTTCATCTGGCATCCCGAGACTAGGCAATCTTGTGTGGAAAGGGGAAACCTCTGGTTTATGGGCTTAATTATAGATCCAGCTTGTGTATGAACTCCATTTGCTTCACTTCCTGACGAGTGCTTCTAATTAAAGGGGTGAGACAAAAGAGCAACAAATGGGATGAAACATAGATTACCACAGTTGGAAACTAGTTTCACTGCCTGTGCACTGGAGGAGGTGAACATGCAAACACACGAAGTGTTTTCAGCTAATATTAAGGGAGCTGTGATTCCTGATCTGAGTAAGCCTAATCTTCTGAGGAAGGTTAGCAGGCAACAAAGCATTTTTTTCTGAGCCTCATGTTGCCTGCTGAGGAAGTTGAGCTTTGTTCCTTCTCATCTGTTCCATGTGACAAAGGTGAAAATGGGAGCAAAGCAGATAATGCTTTGGGAATCAGATGTGTTCCAAAATTAGTTCTTAGGCAGCTCTCAAATGTCATCATTTGATGTCCAGTAATATCAAACTTTTTTTCCCCAGTAATTTTTTTTAATTAATATATTTTATTGAATTTTTTCAAAGACATACAAAAAAGAAAAGAAAACAATGACTAACAATACAATACATAAACAAATCCATAGTATCATCTTAACAGACATTACTAAATGTTAGCACATAACAATATCTAGACTCATTAATTACTATATAACCACCGAATATTAAAAGCCATTGTTTCAAGATCCGAAATAATAAGAACTTTCTGTGCTACCACTAATCTTTGGATAAATAATAATCACCCTGTGAATATATACAATGCCCGGAGAGTTTATTTTCTGCTCAACTCCAGAAACTTCTTTGAGATGGTACTGGTCCTGAACTATCATTTGCCATACAAGAATGGTCCACAAATGGTTTCCATATGTTCCAAAATCTATTCTCTTTTAAATTATCTCTTTTCACTTTAATCTCCCATGTCAATTTATCATTCAGTGCTAAACTCCACATTTCTTTATACCACTCTCCAATCTGTATATCTATATCATTTTTCCAGTTTCTAGCTATACATTGTCTACCCGTTGTCAATACAATTTCCAATAATTCTTTTTCCTCCTTGTTTAAACCCAAACCTTCCACATTCGTTAAAAGAATGGTACTTGACACCAACTTAACACTTCTACCCATTATTTCACCAAGCTCACCTTCTATTTCCCCCCAAAAATCCCTTATTTTTTTCCAACTCCACCACATATGTTCATATGTTCCATCAAATTCTCTACATCTCCAACATAACTTATCTCTTTTATTATCCATCTGGTAAAGTCTTAATGCCGTCAAGTACCATTGCCACAACATTTTAAAATTATGTTCTTTAATTCTTACAGACATTGTTCTCATAATCCTCTTTTTCCATTTATTTTTCCACTCAATCTCCCCAATTGTTATATTCAAATTTCGTTCCCACTTCCGTTTCAAATCCTCCTGTGGATCTGCACCTCTATTCAATATGTTATAAAGCTTACTTACAAGACCTTTAATACTACTTTCCCCTTTTCTAATCTTCCTTACCAACTCCTCAAATTCTGTATGTATTCTATCTAACCCTACTTCTTTTTAATATTTTTTGTTCCAGTTGTCCACCTTTAACTTCTGAAACCAATTCAAATTTAATATCTCAAATATTTTTTCCCGCTCAACATCAGAATCACAAGTTTTTAACCAATCCTTCAATAAAAACATCCCATTTTTATCCAATATTTCCATTTTTTCCTTTTCTAACTTTATTGGGAAACACATCATATCAGTCAATTCCAAAATTGGAGAGAGATTTGGGACCATGTCCTTTTTTACCTTCTTCCACACCTCCATGAGACCTCTCATCATAGTATTATTTGACCTTTTCACCTTGTCCTTTATTCCCAAAAAAATCATATTTCCAATATTTCTATATTCCTTCATCTCCAATTGCTCCCAAATTGTCTTTTCTCTTGCCAAAATCTTCACAACATTCTTAACTTGAAAAGCTCGATAATATGCTAGCAAGTTCGGCATACCCAGACCCCCTTTTTTTTGGGATAAGTACCATAGCTTCTTTGGGAGCCTAGATTTTTTGCCTCCATTACAAAAACCATTAAACATCTTTTGAAACTCATTAATTTCTTTCTCTTTCAAGTGGATCGCTAGTGTATCAAATAAAAAGTTAATCTTTGGTAACAATATCATTTTGCACATAGCAATCCTTCCGAACCATGACAGCTTTGACTTCTGAAGCTCTTGTATTTTGTTCTTAAATTCCACTTTCAAGCTGTCATAGTTCAATCGTTTAAGTTCTTCTAATTTATTTGAAATGATTATCCCCAAATATTTCAGCTTATCTTTAATTTATATATTAAGTGTCGACACGGTCCTACCCATCTCACTTGGTTTCAAATTACACAACATCAGTTCTGATTTATCCCAGTTTATCTTTAATCCAGTTATTGCTTGAAATACCTGTAAGTGATCTTTAATCCTGTCCATTACCAGCTCCGGGTGCTTCACCATAAGCAGTGTGTCGTCTGCATACATACTCACTTTATTACCCATGATCCCTTCTATATTTAAATCCTCCCTTATACTTTTAGCTAAGATCTCCATTGCCATAATAAACAGATAGGAGATAATGGACAGCCCTGCCTAGTACCAGCTTCTAGCTTTACCACATCCGTACGCTCCTCATTTACTCTAACCCAAGCATTTCCTTTTTGATATAACAAATCTATAACCCTATTGAATTTATCCCCAAACCCATATTTTTTAACTATTTCCTTAATTGAAGACCACTGCAATGAATCAAATGCCTTAAAAATATCCAATGATAATAATCCCACCTTTTCCTTTGTTTGATTAACGTTGTCTATTAAGTCTAATACCCTTCTAGTCAAATCCGCCATGTGTCGTCCTTTTAGAAACCCAACTTGATCAACATTTATATATTCCCCCATGAAACTATTCAAGCGGTTAGCCAATATTGCTGTGAAGATCTTCGCATCTTGATTTATAAGTGAAATTGGTCTGCATACACTCTTTCCAAATTCTTACCAGGCTTTGGCAGAAGAACGATTGTAGTATTATACCATGAAGTCGGAATTGGTCCTCCATCTAGTATATAATTATATAACTTCACCAGCTTCGGGACCACCACCTCTTTAAATTCTTTATAGAACTCTGACGATAATCCATCATCCCCCGGGGCTTTCCCTGTCTTCAATCCGCTTATTACCTCCTTAACCTCTTTATCAGTTATCTTTTCCTCCATTTTCTCCCTATGCTCTTGCTTTATTCCATTCCCTAACTGTCTCTCCAATATCTTTTTGAGCTTCTCCAAATCTACTTCCTTTTTTGCATATAATACCTGGTAAAATTCCCTAACAATTTTACATTTATCTCTGTTCTTATTACATCTTAAACCTTGGCTATCAACCAATACCCCAATTTCTCTTTTTTCCCTTTTAACCTTGGCTGCTCTTGCTAATAATTTTGAGTTCTTATTACTAAATTCAAAATATTCTCTATTTAGATAAATCAAATCTCGTTTAACTTTATCGATATCCTTACCCATTACTTCTGCCTTAAGTCCTTGTAATTTCATGAAATTTTTTTGTCTTTGTTTTTTGCATGCTCCTCCTGTAATTGTTTTATTTCTCTTTCTTTTTCTATCTGTTCTGCTTTATATTTTTTATATTTGTAGCTTGCCAATTTTATACTTTCCCCCCTAAAAACTGACTTCATGGTATCCCATACAATGTTAAAATTGACCTCATTGTTGTCGTTCCACTGCCAACTTTTTTTCCAACTTTCCATAATTGCCTCTTTGCTTTTCTGGTCTTTGAACAAGTTAGGATCGTACCTCCAATTTTTTTGTACTTTCAATTCCAAATATACTTTAGCATGGTCCGATTCCTTAATAATCCCAATTTCCGTACCTTCTATATCCCCAATTAAATTTTCAGAAAGTAAAACATAATCTATTCTTGAATAGGTCCCATGGATGTGTGAAAAAAAGGAATATGCCCTTTCCGAGCCCTTAAACTCTCTCCACGAATCCTTCAAGCCCATAACACCCATCCAGTTATCCAACACCTTCCCTTTCAAACCAATTCCACTTCTAGCTATGTTTGTACAATCTAATCCTGACCTTATCAAATTAAAATCACCAGCCACAATAGTTTTTGCAACATTTTCCAACTCCACTATTTTCCGATTTTTTTCAAGAAAATCTGCTTGGTGGTCATTCGGAGCATAAATATTTACCAACATAATTTCCTCATCCTCCAATTTTCCTCTTAGCAACAGATATCTGCCCTCTTGATCAGCAATCTTTTTTGTAATTTCAAATCCCAACTTTCTAGAAATCATGATTGCCACCCCTCTTGCTTTTGAAGTACCATACGCCATCTCATAATGTTGCATCCATCCCAAATAAAGTTTGTTCGTATCCTTTGACTTCTGATGTGTTTCCTGTAAAAACAATATATCTGGTCTATCTTTTTTCAGCGCCAGTTCCAATCTCCATCTCTTAAGAACAGAACCTGTACCTTTCACATTCCACGATATTATTTTAATACTTCCCATAACCAAATTCTTTTCCCAGCTTTAAACTCTCCATTGGGCATGCCACCAACAACCCTACCACAATACCAACTACATAAAACACACACTTTCGCTCTCCCCACCTTCCTATAAAAAGCCACCTCTGTCAACCAAAGAGGGGAGAGGGGGGACATGCAAGATGCGCCCTACTGTCGGCGCTACGCGCTATTTGCCCATTCTACCTCTAGTAACTACTTAAAGTTACTGAAATCTAATGCTCATTGCTCCTTACCTATCTCCTCCTCCACCATGATCAAAGACGGCTCCTCTTCCTCCTCTCCTCGCTGTGGTGTTCCACCTGTAGCCCCAGTGGCTTCCTCCCTCTCATATTCCCTCCCCAAAGCTCCAGAATCCATCAATTCCTTCTTAAGATTTTTCCATTCTTCCGAATCTACCTTTACCAATTCCAACAAGCTCAAATATTCCAATGGATTAGTACCTTCATCAATAACTTGCATTCTTTTATCATAGAAAAAACGCAGCTGTTGCGGAAATCTCCAGTTATACCTTATATTTTTACCCATCAATAATTTAGTAACAGGCCTCATCTTATACCTCCATGTTCTTTATTTTAATGAAATATCATTATACACTTCAACATCTGAACCATCAAATTTCAACGCATCGGGACCAACCCGTTTCAGATGGGCCATTACTTTTAACTTATCTGCCCAATTCGCAAATTTGACCAACACATTTCTTTGAACCACCCTCCCTCTTCTTGGACCCACCCGGAATACGCTTACCAAATCCTCCTGAACAAGTTCTTTCCCCATATTCAGACCATTTAACCACTGAACCACCCTCTCTCTTAACAAATCTGGAGTGCGTTCCACCACCTGACGAATCACAATGTTCTGCTTCCTCATCATGTCTTCCACAGCATCTATCCTTCTCTCTTGTTCCGCCAGTTTCAGCTTATTCTCCCGCACCACCTGCTGAGTCCCTTTTACTTCCTCCTTTATGGCATTTACCTCAATTTGAACCACTTTCACATTTCCCTCCATTTTTTTCAAAGTGAAATCCACCTTTTTTGAAAAATCTGCCATTGATGACATTAACTTATCTTGTTTTTTCATCAATTCATTTCTGTCTTTCACCCTTGAATCCTCATTTTTCTCCAATTTTTGAAACAACTTGCCAATTTCCACCATAATTTGAGTCTGATCATATGGCACTGTGGGCGGGGATGAAGACTGAGTGGCTTCCTCCATTGGTGCTTTTTCTTTCTTCTTAGGTTTTACAACTAGTTCTTCTTCCTTCGCTTTCCCTCTTGTACCTTTATCCATAATAATGTAATATATAAAAATCCCAATGCTGCAGTTTGTTGTAAAAGTTAGTCACTGAAAAGAAGCTTATAACACTGCAGCCACTGGTTCCACAGATCCAATAGGAAAATTTATATGCAAGCAGAAAATCAAAAAGTTATTGTAATCCACAAAAGTCAAGCCGAAGGAAAAAACTCCCCCAACAGGCAGCTTGGGAAAAAAAAAGAAGAGCAAGTAAAAATGTTGATCCACAGCAGGTCCGTTTCCCCAAAGCAGATAATCCAATCAATCGTTTTCCAACTACGATAAAAGGGCTTCAAGGGAACAGTCAGCCCAAGCTTCTCCTTAAAAAAAAAAACCAAGCCGCCAAAGAGGGAGAAAAAGCCCAAAATCAAATCAGCAAGGAGAAGAGGTGAGGAGCAGTATATTCCACAATAAACAAACAAGTATTTATAATCCACATGGTGAAGGAACCAAAAAGCCAAACCACCTAGTCCTTCTCTTGAAGCGGACAATCAAAATGCCATTTTCCAGCGGCTGCCTTAACTTTTGGGAAAGAACCCCCCCCCTTCTCCTTCTGAGGAACGGAAAACTTTCTCCAAGTGGTTTGAGCCGGGGAACTCCCAATCACCTTCCAATATTATAGCCCAGACAGAATAAATAATCCACTTTGTTATCGTCAAAACGTGGCGCGGTCTTCTGGTGTGTAAGAAAAAACAAAGCCCAAACACGATCACTTTCGTTTTCCAGGACCGCCGCCATTAATGAAACCACCACTTGCTTTCATCCGCTTCCACCCGCTTCCATTTCAAAGTCCGAGCTCATTTAGCAGAAAACCCCAGCCGATTTTAGAATTCAAAGATCCATTCATGCACTTACATGCAGGCTATTTTCGTGTCAAACAACTTCTTGCCAGTTCCAAAGCCTTCTCCGCTGTCTCGCTGGTCCCGTTCTCGGCTCCTCGGCAGAAAAGCCGCGACTACCGTCACAGCTTCAGCCGCCCAGAGAAGCCTCCCGAACTTCGACCATCCAGCCTCAAAAGATCACAAAATTTTCCAGAACGACAGGCAAGGTTCTTATCTTTAAGATTTACCACTTTAAAACTTCCTCATTTCGCTCCGGCACATTAGTTACCACTTTGTTAAGCGCGAGCGTCCGAGTCTAGATGTTACTCGGTGGCCATCTTGGCCACACATCCCAATATCAAACTTTTTAATGTTATCACAACCACAAGGGTTGCTAAATTGGGGATTCATCCTGCCACTCAAACTACTTCCTTGCTACAATTAATTTCTCAGAAGCATGTTGCTGAATCTCTAAGCAAGGATGATTTCAAATGACATAATACATGTCCAGGTATTTGCTGTAGTACAACTCACTTAGAGAAGGCATCAATCTATAGCTATCTAAAGCTGCTCCAAGCTGATATTAAAAGTGTAGCAGTAGACAAAGCCTAAACATGTCATCAATGAGAGAGACACATTTTATCAGACATATATTTTTTGTTTGTGGGACTATATTGTCTTGCGTAGTTAATATAATGCACAACATTATTGCAAGCTGCAAGAAATTATATTCTACCTTTCTTGCATTATTTTGCTATTCTACATCACCTGTTATTCTTTGCTGTTGTTTAGGCATCATTTTTTCCCTTTTGTTACGAATTTTCCACCTCACCTTCATCTAGTTCACCGAAGCAAAATTCTTTTGCACATTGGTAATAAATACCAACCCCAATTATTATTCCCAGTTACTTAATTTGTATCTATTAGATTCAGAGTCACTTACAAATATTCACAGTGTTATTTCAATGTGGTAGATCCAAAACCATACTTATTATGAGTCATATTATAATTAGATGTCTTATTGCTCATTTGGTTGCAAAGAAACTAGATGTGTGTACTGTTTGGATAGGTCACCCTCACTTGAAAGCCAGTCGTATCCGACTCTAGGGTTCAGTGCTCATCATTGTTTACAGCCAAAGTGCCAGACTGTCTCAGTCTGCAGACATTTTTGTGGACATGTGGCAGGCATGTCTCGACACCGGAGTGCACAGAACACTGTTTACCTTCCCACCAAAGTGATCCCTATTTATCTACTTGCAATTTCTTGCTTTCGAACTACTAAGTTGTCAGGAGCTGGGATAGAGACGGGATCTCATTCCGTTGTGCAGTATTCAGTTCTTGAACTGCTGACTTGCTGACCTTCCAGTCATCAAGTTCAGTGTCTTAACCCCTTGAGCCACCGCAGCCCCACTGTTTGGATACAAATGCATAAAAACAAAATGAATAGTTCCATTTGTGTTATTTTAGACCAGGGGTGCCCATTTCCCGTGGTTCAGGTAGCCGGTCACTATGGCCCATGGGCCGGATTCAGCCCCCAACGCCAATTCATCCAGCCTGCATACAGGCACATTTTACTTCTGCTTCTAGATCAATGAGGGCTTTGTAGGCCAGATAAATTGACATCAGGGCCAGATCTATCCCATGGGCTGTAGAGTGGGCACCCCTGTTTTAGACTGACCATGATAAGGAGCAAGGACCTGAGGCTCATCCTTAAAGCAGAACAACGCTGCAACAGATCCTTCATATCCAATGTAGCATTCATAGGTTTAAAAAATGGTTCAAAGTGAGGAAAGGGGAAATAGAAAGTAGTACAGTAGGCTGTAGTAACTTGACCCACTGAGGGTCATCTTGCAGTGCTCTGGAATGCAGAGAGAGACGTGTTGCTCTTTAGATCATATTTTTCCATTCTGGAATTCTTTTTCTTAGGCTTCATCTTCCTAAAGGTCTCTCTCTTGCTTTACTGAACTTTAATGAAATATTATTACATTATTAGGATTGACCTGCAGAGGAGGAGATGCACATGCAGGTTGAGTGGGTGCATGCATGGGGGTACATGTGGGGCACATGCACGGGGGGCACCCATGGGGGTATGGGTACACATGTCCATGTGTTATTCCCCATACTCTAAGATTCCATCCCTTAGATGTTTGATGAGATGTGTGATACATAGCAATGGGTCCATTAAGATCAAGAGTCTCTTTAATATTTAATTTAATTTAATTCTTAAATTTTTATGCCGCCCACTCGGGCGAACCCGACTCAGGGCGGCATACAATAGTTAAAAACATAAAAACAGGTTAAAAACCCCAAGTCACCCGCCCAGCTACACACCCTCCTACCCCCACCCCATTTAAAAAGACTGAAAGGGAATAGGAGAAATACAGCAATACAGAAGGAGGGACACCAACTGGACTCCAACTGGACTCTAGCTGGAAATGAGCCAACAGGCTGGGGCCATATGTTTGTGCCAGGGGGTTTAAAGGGCACTAAAGGGTAGCACATACATATTCAGTGAGTATTTCCCCTTTTTACAAAAAGCTGATCATTTTCACGTCTACTTCTTTCACCAGCATTCATTCATGCAGGTGTTTCTCCATGCTTTCAAGATCAAAATTATTCACTGAATTGATGGAGGAAAAGGGGGGGGGGAGGAAAATTTGAAACCTAATGCACATTTAAAAGCTTTTGTGGCCCAATACAGAAATGATTAGAAGGAAAGAAATTGTGCTTATTTGCATGATAAATACCACAAAGCACTATTACCTGATAATCACACTGAGGGGGGGGGGGGGAATGTCAGCATTAGAGCTGATTCTAAGCAACCTCAGTTACATTTCTGGAGTGACTTGCTTCTCTATAGTGAATTCTGCAGACAAAAATTGTCAAGACCTTTCACCACCATATTTATCTCTGATTGCTCTAACAAACAATGCCTTCTTCATAATAAGCCACAGTATGGCTTAACTACCTTCCTATATTCATGCAGCTGCACTTTGGAACCATTTTTGTCTCTCGCTTCCCTAATGAAGCTCTCTTTTATAACATTCTCTATTAGAATTCTGCGCTTCATGTTCCAGCTATGCATTATCTTCATTACCTTCTAACGTGCTCAGCTCCCAAGGATAATGGTGAAATGGAATATTCATAAAACTAACCTTTAAAAGTCTTGACTCACTTCTTCTTTAAGGTGAATTGCTAATGCAGGCAGCCAAACTTTGCAATTTCCTCAATGTGAGTATAGAGGGGTTGCAGTAGGCACTCCAGTTTTAGACATTCTCAGAGCTTTAGCTGCACAAGTTTTGAAAATCCATATGTGAGAATACCTTTGTGTGAGTGAATGGCAGCAGGTTGTTGCACAGACAAGGAGATATCCCACACATTCATTCCAGGGCCCGGGCCATGGCAGGTTGGGTATATGTTCCTCTTAGCTCTGTGCAACCAGTTGGGTCTGATACAAAGGAGTGGAATAGAATAATTGGTTCTGATGTCATTAAAATGCTGATGACGCATTAAGACAGTGACATACCCCACTCCTGGGTTTTTTCTTAATTTAATTTAATAGAATTATATATCGACCTATCCAAAGGACTCTGGGCGGTGTACAATAAGACCAATATACAGGTAAAACAATTTAAAAAACCATAAAAACATAACAATATTTACCATCACCACCACCACCCCGCCATGACATCTATTATCTAAAAGCAAATATAAAAAAAAACCTTTAAAAATAATTACAGGAGGGGGGAAACCTCAGATGAGCCAAAAGGGGAGCTTGTTGACAATCCTGGCACCCAGATCCATTTTGCCAACCACGTCTTCAATTCTTTCCTAAATAGTAGCAACTGGGTCTGGAGGCATAGTTCTACTGGGAGGAGGTTCCATAGTGTGGGGACTACAACCGAGAAGGCCCTTTTCCTTGTGCTGGAGAGGCGAGACTCCCCAACAGATAGCACCTGAAGGGTGCCCTCTCGGTTTGTTATTCTTAACAGTTAGAGCAGGACAACAGCAGAAACAACTGCCTCAAGAAGTGGTAAGCGCTCGAACACTGGAAGCATTTAAGAAATAATTTGACAACCATCTGTCAGATCTGTTTTGCTTTGGATTTGTGCATTGAGCAGGGTGTTGGACTCGATGGCCTAAAAGGCCCCTTCCAGTTCAGTGATTCTACAACTCCCTACCATTACACATTCTGGCTTAGACTTATTGGAGATGTAGTCTGAAATATCTGGAAGGCATAAGATTGCCTACCTCTTTTCTGTGTTGCTTGTGTGGGAAAAAGAGAATGTCAGGGTTCTTTTTTTGTTGGTGAGATAAAATTGCTAGTTCCTTAAACCTTATCTCACATTTTATCTCAGTTTCCCGACAGTACCTTGTCTGCCCCCAAAGCAACAAATCATTTCATGAGTGGAGAGAGTGCCTCACCTGGAACATTAAGACTTCAGAGATTATTATGAGACATATATATTTGACGTGCTGCTGGAAAATTCTGACATTGCAACTAATAAAGACTGACTCCTGCTGTGTGAACACTGCCGAGTCAAAGTATCTCCGCTTCCACTCCTCATCCATGTGGAGAACCCAGACATTAGAGATTCAAGTCATTCACTTTTGCTTCTTTTCCTCAGAATTATACCCTATCACTTTTGATTGTGATCTGGTTTATCTCATATTGGGTTCTTCTTTGTCACAGAAGCCCATCTCTCTCTCTCTCTCTCTCTCTCTCTCTGTTGCAACTTATATCCAATAGTGCATTTTTTCCTGAAGCAGGAAAAATGCCATTGGTGTGAATTTGTTTAAGGTGGATCCCAGCTTGCCATGAAGTGACCTACACACTATGATCACGGAGCCATCTCCTGTGGCACATATAAAATTAGGCATGCAGTATTTAACACCAGGACTGAATGGACTGCTGCAGTCCTGAGGATATTATCAAGTTGCTCCTTCACAGACAGTCCATTTGGCATGGCCTCTGCTGCTTCAGAGTACTTGTAGTCCTGTTCCAGGCTAGATAAATACATGATAGGTTTCAGTCACAACTAGAGCAAGCCTAGTTTAATCAATGAATTCCTCACTAATTCCTCACCGATTCAATGAGCCTACTCCTACCTGCAACTTTCCTCACTAAGCAATAGGATTTCAGCTCACTCATGTATGCTTTAAATTTTGTATTAGCACCAATCAGATGCTGGAGAACTGCATGGCGGTGACAAGACTGAGTGTAAAAGCCTTATGAGCAACTATCTCTGTCTACTTAGAAACATAGCATTTACATTATTTCTAGGCCAATGGTTCCCAGTGTGGGGCACAGGCCCCACAGAGGGACTTCAATTCCCAGAATCCTAAATCAGTACATTGGATAATTAGTACTTTTAGAAATTGACTTAGGCTTTTGGGAACTGAAGTCTGTTGTGTATTAAGGCAGAATTGCAAGTTGTTCAGGCAACACCATGCAATGATAAAATGGCGGTCTCCCGCCATCTAAATTAGGAGCTAAAGTTGGCACAAAATCTCCCCCTCAGGGCGCGCTCATTATGCTAATCAGAGTTCTATGGTTGGTTACAGTTTTGGATCCTGTTCCTTATTGGTTAGTACTTGTATATAGTGTTATGATTCGTTGATTATGATTGTCCGGCGGGTTGCTACATTGTAACAAGGAGCCACCACTGGGGAGACACTAGATAAACCCCATGGGTAAGCAAGGGTGAAGCTGGGCCAGATCTATACTACCCATTACCTCTGCAGGTTAGCCAATGCCGGCTAAGCCTGGGTCTCCTCTCCACGCTAGCACGCAAGGTCTAGCCTGGTCTCTACCACAACGGTAGCCTACACAAGGGACCGACTACATGGGATAAGTGTAGCCATCTTATGTCCGGAACACCTTGTAAGATTTACCAGAAAGACTTTACAATAAACACCTTGTTGTTGTTCTGTTCATCATTGCCTGGGCTGTTTCTTATAAGGGCCGGACACAACAAAGTCCAAAAACCAAAGGTTGGGAAACACTGCTCTAGATTGTAGCCTGTACAAACAGATGTACTCCTCTTTCCCAGAATCCTAAACTTATCAATTGTTTTAGTCCACAGAGAAGTGCTAAAACATGCTAAAATAGCCCAAGGCAAATATGTTTCCTGCTCAGTCTGGGAATGTGTCTTTCAAGACAGGTGCAACTTTATGTCCTCTTGGAATTCATAATAACCTTATACTGTGGGAACGGAATTAGGAATGATGGAAATTGTATGCTGTGATTTTATTAGTTAAAATACAGGAAGAGGTGGGATGAAAGATGAAAATTGGGTTTTGTTATACTGTATAAGAATGAAGAAGTGCCATTACAATTATTACTATGTGTTGCAAGTGATTATCAGGAGGAGAAAGAAGCATGTTTATACTTGCTTTTGAGTAAACAGTAGAAAGATGTAATCTGAATGTGTTCCAGGCTAGCCCAGGAAATATTGGTAGACATGCCTTTCTTGTTTTATTCAGGGAAATGGAAAATGTAAAAATGTTCATTTTTATTTTGTACCTGCTTTTTAGAAATTCTGAAATCTGAATTATTTTTCATTTAAATAAAAGCAGTTTTGATACAGAATATGTCATATTTTCTACACAGAGCTTAGCTAGTGGGAGTATTCTAGTTTCGTTAATGCTAACACTACATATTGCTAACTAAGATACATATTGTATGGCCAGCCTGATCTGGCTGGTTTGTAAGCATAAAGTCTTGTTGTGACTTATTACACCAAGGAAAAGCATTTCAGTCATTTCTGTCAGGCAACATAGTAGTGGTAACATTTTAATGTAGGAGTTCATTATGACACATGCACGCAATAGAAACCAGCAGTTTGTTATGTGGGAAAACATCCAGTTTATTAGGACCAGCATGTCTTGAATCTAATGGACAATTGCTTCACAGCAGTCATTATTGATTTCAGTGAGGCTTGCTTCTTTTGACAGTATACACCAAATGTGTAAAACACACTGAGCTTTAACACAAGTTATTCATCCAGCTGAACTGCAATGCTCACTGTTAAATTAATGGTCCAAAGAAATTTGTAAACTTAAATTACTAAGTCTGAAGTAGGAACTCAATCAAAGTGGGTGAAGGAGAGGTCCAGACATTGCATGATTATTTTTCTTCTAATGTGATACAATAAATAATAATAATATCTACATAAGAACAATAATATCTACATAAGAGTTTGCTTTTTTCACTGCTGAGGCACACTGGGTTGTTATGTATGTTAACTGTTTTCTGACAGGAGCGGAATGTATCATTTCTCATGTATCTATTCTTATACAAATAAGTGGATCGAAAAATATGCACACTCTGTTAGTCAACGGGCTTGTTGTATTATTGTTAATGTTTCTGTTTATAGGAGCAGAATGTATCTTTTCTCATGTATCTATTCTTATGCAAATAAGTGGAGCGAAACATGTGCACACTGTTAGCCAATGGGCTTGTTGTATTATTGTTACTGTTACTGTTTATAGTGTATATAAGCCCGAGTTTTGCCCCATCCAAACTGTGTTCAAACCCCACTAATAAAGGGCTGAATTTTACTACATCATTCGTCTACTTCTTCATTCCTTGAACACGAAATGGGTTGACACCTTCATTGAGCTGTCCACCAGGACACCAAGGTCCCTTTCCTGGTTTGTTGCAGAGAGTTCAGACCCCATTAGTTTATAAATGTAATTGGGGGTTTTGCCCCAATGTGCATCACTCTGCACTTACTAATGTTGAAGCTCGTTTGCCACTGTTTTGCCCACTCCCCCAGTGTCAAGAAATCCCTCTGGAGCTCCTCACAATCCCTCTCACTACCCTGTATAATTTAGTGTTGTCAGCAAATTTGGCTACCTTGCTTTTTACTCCTACTTCTAGATCATTTATGAAGAGGTTGAAAAGCAGGGGTCCCAGTACTGAACCTTGCGGGACCCCACTCTTTACTTCCCTCCACTTGGAGAAGTGTCCATTTAGTGCTACCCTCTGTTTCCTGTCCCTTAGCCAGTTGCTGATCCAGGACAAGACCTGTCCCTTTATTCCATGACTGGCAAGTTTATTCAAGAGCATTTGGTGCAGGACCTTGTCAAAAGCCTTCTGAAAGTCCAGATAAACAATGTCAACTGGATCCCCCTTATCCATATGCTTGTTGACACTTTCAAAAATTCCAACAGATTAGTGAGGCATGATTTGCCCTTGCAAAAGCCATGATGGCTCTCCTTTAGCAGCGCCTTCTCTTCTATGTGTCTATTAATTATATCTTTTAGGATGGTTTCCATCACTTTACCTGGGACACATGTCAAACTGATCAGTCGGTAAATTCTTGGATCATCCCTGGATCCTTTTTTGAAAATTGGTGTTACATTTGCTACCTTCCAGTCATCAGGTGCAAAGCCTGATTTGAGAGAAAGATTATATATTTTGGCTAGGAGATCAGCAATTTCATCTTTAAGTTCCCTGAGAACTTGTGGATGGATGCCATCTGGTCCTGGTGATTTGTTAGCATTTAGTTTTGGGCATGTGGTCTCTGTCTTCTTCAGTGAATACTGAAGCAAAGAATTCATTGAGTCTCTTTACTGATCAAATTATCGGAAGAAAGAGAAGGGGGAAGGGAAAATGCTCTAGCACTTTAAATATTCAGATTTTTTTTCCACTTGTCCCATTCACTTGTCCCATTCAGAACAGCTCAATCCAAAATTCAGCAAGGGTACCCCTGCTGCCACCACCATAGTCATTAGCCTTTGCCAGCTTTGGAAGATCTGGTTATTACATGTATACCAGGTTAAGTGCTCTATACATAGAGAAGTAACTGAGATGTTACTCTTATAAAGGAAATTGTTTCACTACTGATTTCTCATTCTGGGATGCCTTGTGCAATTCTCTGTGTTCTGTATTACTAGTCAGCCTCTCTATTATCGTTTCCTGCCACACCTGTCTGTATATTTTTAATTAAAATGGGAAAGTTCTCTCAGAAGAGTCTCTTTGGTCAGTCAGGAGAGCAGCAGCAGCTCCCCTTGCTGAGATCTGTTATCTTTTCCCTATCTTCCTCTTTTGTTCTTTCATTAAGCCAAAACTGCTTTCTTTCCTTTGGCTCAAACATAAATCCAAAGTTGATGGATCAGACAACAGTTACAGACTAAATGCTTAACACTAGGCAAATGGATATTTTAACTCTAAGATGCTCATGTATTATTATCAATTATTTTAGAACACTCTAGAACTGTGATGGTGAACATTGGCACTCCAGGTGTTCTTGGACTTCAATTCCCAGGAGCCCAAGTCTCACTGTTCTAGAACAATAATATAGAGAAATCTAGTATTACATAAGAGCACCAACATGGCTTACACCTTACACCCAAGTTCAAATTTAAAGAAAAACATTTTTATTTATTTAAAGTAAGGCCAAAACAGAGAGGAAAGAAGGTGAAATCAATTTTTGGCAAAGAAGAGAAATGTTTCACTTTTAGTGGCAAGGAGGGTTTCCTGGTTAACATAAGAACATAACATATGAAAGCGCGGCGCCAAAATGGCCGCCAGGCCGCCACGCTCTTTGCGCCCCCCCCACCCGGACTCAGACACCCTTTAGGGGCTTCGGCCCTCGGCACGCAGTTGCCGGCCATGGGTCAGGCCAGCGGGGGAGGGCCCGGTGCTGGTACATGGCACGTTTCCCCTCCGGCCCCTCATGGGCCGGAGTTTTGGGCATGGCCCTATTCGGGACCAGGCTCCCACTTTGGGGTTCCTGGTCAAATGCCTGGTGGGCCGTCCGGCCCACCAGGCCCTTCTCTCTCTGCTGGGGGCCCTTCGTGTTCACCGGCTGCCTCGACGGCTGCCACACTGCAACAAGCGGCCAGCCGGATTGAGCTGCTTGAGACGCTCCGGCCTGCGCCTGCCGCCATCTCGCAGCTCCCTGTTCGTCCAGAGCTACAGCCAGGGAGTGGCCAGGTGTGGCCCCAGAGCTCGATTATGGTCGCGAGCTCTGACGCCCGCCGTGGGCCGGAACCCCCAGTGGGGGCGGCTCACGGGGGTGCACCTAGTGAGTATCTGGTTCAAGTTAATGCACCCACATCACAGTCCACTTCCAGTGGTGGGGTTCAGTGGCCATGGCCTCGTCAAGTCGAGGCGAGTGGGCATCAGTTGCCAGCCTATCCCAGTGCCCCTTGGTTCCATACTGGCACAACATTGGGGGTGGGGGTTTCCGCCCCCGGGGCAGTGCCGGGCATCGCAGGGACTGTCCAGGTTCCGCTGCGTATGCCCCGTGTACCTAATGTGCCGGTGACGGCCTTGCCGACAGCTGGTTATTCATTGCCCCTTGGTGATCATTTGTCCCAGGTCACGAGGGAAAAGATTTGGCGGGGGGAGTACAGTTCATGCGAGTGGGCATCAGTTACTGTCTTATCCCAGTATCCCATGGTGCTAAATGGTCCCTCGTTAAGGGCGGGGGTGTCCGCCACCGGGGCAATGCCGAGCATCGCAGGGGCTGTCCGGGTCCTGCTGCGTATGCCCTTGATACAGAACGTGTCGTCGATGGCTTTGCCGATGGCTGGTCATTCCTTGCCCCTGGGTGATCATTTGCCACAGGTCACGAGGGGTAAGGTCTGGAGGGGGATATGTGGATATTCTCCATATTGAACTGTGAGCCCACTGAGGAGGAGGGAGAGGGACAGGACGACAGAGACAAAGAGCTGTCCCATCGTCGTAAGCCACCGTGCACCTGGGGCCGACTGGTTGTCGGCATACCTTATATATATGGGGGTATGCCGCAGGGCCCGGCCTAATTGGGCCATCCCGATGGTTCCATCCATTGCTAATATTTACAGAGCGATGGTTGATTTGATGGGCCCATCGCAGTTGGCTTACGACGAGGAATGTGGATGAGGGTGGCCCTACACCCTGAGAGGAGGTGGGATGAGCCCTGTCAGCAATTGTGCTCGTGTACATGACTCCCTCGTGACTGGCGCCTGGTGATAGGTTGTGGGAAGGCATCTGGTTTCTGTCTCCTGTCGCCTTCACATTTTGTAAACAAAGGCCTCTTTGTCTGCATGAGAGACAACGCTGGATTTTGGGCATGCGTAGAATAGTGAGAAGCTCCCTATTTCTCCTTATTTGGTTCTGGCATTCTGATTGGCTGTATGTGCCTTAAGTTTTGTTTCTGATATACTCTGTTTGAATAAAGAGACGCCATTATGATTCCTTTGTTCAGCCAAAACTGCAGTCGTGTGTATGCTTTGCTCTCTACTTTGTCTCTATCTCTGTTCCCTCCTCACTCTCTGTCTAATGAAGCTGGACTTCAGCAGACTTTTTAAACTCTTCCTGTGTTTATCTGGGGCTATAAACTGCTCCGTTAAATGAGGCTGATTATCTTTACATGAATCGGACTCCTACAAGTGGTGCCCCGTCGCGAGGCATTTGAATGAAATTCAAAGGAATGCTTTGAAGCAGCATTCAGCGATTAGCACCTAATTATTACCTCATTGCGACCAGGGCAAGGTCTTCATTCACCTACAACCAGACAGGTCCGACCAGAGGAAAGGTCAAATCAAGCGCTTGAAATTCATCCAAAGTCTACTTTGGGTCCCAAAAGGGTGAGTGAAAAACAATAATTATGGGGTGCGTACTAGCTTCGCCTGAGCAGGAGTTTTGTAAAGATATCTCATATCTTCTGCATAAAAATGGGAAACGGGCTGATAAGAAGGAAGTACAACAGCTGGTCAAAGTTATAGGAAAACTCTGTCCTTGGCTTAAATATGATTGTTTGCACTTAAAAGATTGGGAATGAATTGGGAATGAATTGCAAAAGCATGAAGGGATTTCTGTTCCAGTGCAATTTATGTGGAGTGAAGTCAGAAACTGTCTTCAAAGACTTACTCCAAGAAATATGTTATTGTCCCAGAGGCTTGATGGTCCCCTTCCACAGCTTTTGCCCCCAGCCAAGGGAGGGACTATGGCAATGGCCCCTCCATCATATGAGAAACAACAGCATGAGCCCCCTGATGGAGATGGGGGTGGAAAAGGAGATGGGACATTATATCCTGCCTTGCAGCAATCAAGCACTTTTAGCCCTATGAAAGACCTGTTCTCTGCTGCTTTAACTGCAGCTGTGCTGGATGTGGAATCTACTGAGATATACCCAGTAATCAGGGGGGCTCCGGCTGTTGGCAATGCACCCGCAATCCCAGATAGATATGAAACCCTCCATTACAAATTTCTGAAGGAACTGAAAGTCAGCATACGTGACTATGGGGCTAATGCACCTTTTACAAAAGCTCTGTTGGAAGCCATTGCTTCTCAAAAATTGCTACCAGTTGATTGGAAACAGATGATCAAAGCACTCCTGCCCCCTGCAGAAGCCCTGCTCTGCTTGCAAGAGTGGAGGGATGTGGCTTGGGAGGTACAGCACACACGCCCTGCACTCACGATGGATATGTTATGTGGGGAGGGAAATTTTGCCAACCCCACACAGCAGTTGGCACTCACTGATGCCCAGTTGGAAGATATTGCACAGATAGTAATGCGTGCCTGGAGTAAGATTCCTTCCAAAGGGGATAGCTCAGTTGCTGGGTTTGCAGCAATAAGGCAGGGGCCTAAAGAGAATTACACTGAGTTCATTAACAGACTCATGACTGCCCTCAGCCACCAGGTGGAAAATGTCCCGGCACGGGAAATGCTCATGAAACAACTGGCTTTTGAAAATGCCAATGAGGATTGTAAGGGTGCTCTGACAGCTGTTTATGCTCGGCCAGGCACATCGATAGCAGACATGATGAAAGTTTGTCAAAATGTGGGGACTCACAGTTACAAGGCTCAACTTCTGGCAGCTGCAGTTCAGTTGCCCACAACTCAGGCTCAAAACAAACGTTTTGGCTGTGGAAAAGAAGGGCATTTTAAAGCACAATGTCGCTCCTCTCAAAAGCCGGCAGCACGCCCTTCAAGGAAATGTCCCATTTGCCAGAAGGGGTACCATTGGGCCAATCAGTGCCGCTCAAATCCTAATGCCAACCCCTCAGCTGCTCAGCACAAAGACTCTGACTTTTCTCCACAGCAGCAGGGAAATGGGAGTGCGGGCCAGGCTCGGGCCCAGGCAAAATAATAGGGCTACCAGAGGTCAGTGAGGAAGCAATAGCGGAGGTTTTGGAAGAGATGGAAGAAGATATGGAACTTGCCCAAGAAATGATTTCACGATATAGAAAAAACCATCCTCTAAAAGAAGGGCTTTTATTGAGGTTATCCAAGGACTGTACCTTTACTATGCCAGGGTGGGTGGAGGCTCTTCCCACACTGGTTGATGATGTTATTCCCCAGGGCGTGGTGGGCATTGTTCTTCCTTGCCCAGACGCCTTACCCGCTTCTGTACACATTGCAGCAGGGTCAGTTACATTGGGTCACCAAGAAATTGTCATCCCTGCATCAGCCATGCAACATCTCACCCTGCCTAAGGGACAACCTGTAGGACGCCTTCATCTGCTCCCACTAGGGACCACTGCAACTCCATCCCAGGAGGGGACTGTAACAGCAGCTATGGCGGTGATACAAATCACCGAGGATAGACCGACCCGCTCGCTGATTATGGGTGGACGTTCAGTGTCTGGACTAATCAATACGGGAGCCGATATTTCAGTGGTGGCAAAAAAAGATTGGCCAACTGGATGGGCCGTCCGCCCTTGTAGGGAAGTTTTTGGGGTGGGCGGGTACGAGCCAGCACAGCAGAGTGTTCATCCAATCGTCTTTGAGACCTCAGGGGGAACAAAAGTTTCTCTTCACCCCCTGATTATGGATATTCCTATTACTCTGTGGGGCCGGGATCTCCTGGCTAAAACAGGGTGTACCTTGCAGACAAATTTTTGATACGGGCCTCCCCTGCAGCGCCGTTGCATGCACTTCCACTACAATGGAAAAACACCCCGCCAGTGTGGATGGATCAATGGCCGCTCTCAAGAGAAAAGCTCCAGGCGGCGGAGGCCCTTGTACAGGAGCAATTAAATCTGGGACATATTCAAACAACCACTAGTCCTTGGAACTCTCCAATTTTTGTGGTGAAAAAGAAGTCTGGAAAATGGAGATTGTTGCATGATTTGAGAAAAGTTAATGAGCACATCTTGCCAATGGGACCTCTACAATCTGGACTACCTAATCTGAACATGGTCACTGAAGATCATCAACTCATGGTCATAGATTTGAAGGACTGTTTTTATACAATCTTGCTAGCGCCACAAGATAGAGAAAAATTTGTATTTACATTGCCAGTATACAATAATGAACATCCTACTCAACGGTTTGAATGGTGTGTCTTGCCTATGGGTATGGCCAACTCGCCGACTCTATGCCAACATTTTGTGAACATGGCTTTGGAACCTTTCAGGCAACGTCATCCAGAGGTTAAAGTATATCATTACACCGATGACATTTTATTACATGGTCCACAAGTCACGGAGAAACACCTGCAGGACCTAGCAGACATTTTGCAACAAGCGGGCTTGATCATAGCTCCTGAAAAAGTGCAGCGGATGTATCCATTCCAATATCTGGGACATAGGCTCTCAGCTACCGCTTCAACTCCGCTATTGCCAACAATAGCTATTCCAGAGCAGTTCACTCTTGTACAATTGCAACAATTGCTAGGGAACATAAATTGGGCTTGTCCCTTCTTGGCCCTGAGCACTGAGGAACTGTCACCACTCTTTGCTGCTCTTTCTGGACACACTTCTCCAGCGGACATCATTCCCTGCACAACGGAGATGCGTACAGCTCTTCAACGCCTCAACGAAAAGCTGCATACCATCGCTGTGGATCGGGTGCCCTCAGGCACCATTGCGCTGGCATGCGCTCTTCTTCCCACACCGAGGCTGCCCACTGCTGTTTTGTTCGCGCCTGTCACGCTCAGAAGGTGGCCATCGTGGAATGGCTACACTTGGCGCACACTCCCTCGAAAAACTGTTATCGCCTGCCTGATGCGATTGCTGATCTTTTCCTTAAATGCCGTACTAGGGCAAAGCATTTGACTGGCTATGACGTTGACTTTGTTTGTTTTCCCTTTTCGCAGGATCAGCTAACCGCCTTGCTACAGCATTCTGAGGCATTTCAGGTGGCCATGGCGGACTTTGTGGGACAAGTTAAATTTAACCCCCCCCCCCAAGGATAAGCGGTTTACCTTGCTGAATCTCACTTCTTACTCCCTGTCATCCCCGCTTTGCATGCAACCTATCTTGCATGCCGTTACTCTTTTCTCGGATGGCTCCCCCTCCCGTGGAGTACTTACATGGCAGGGTCCTACTGGGGAATGGGAGGTTGTTTTTACAGGACCTCAAGCATTGGCCCAGTGGTCGGAACTGGCAGCGGTCATACTTGCTTTCTCTATGTTTTCTGATGTGCCTTTTAACCTGATTGTGGATACTCAATATGTTTACCGCCTTGTTTTTACTTTAGCTCAAGCTTATTTGTCTCCATCGATGGATAGGGATCTTTTTGCTTTATTCCAACAGCTTCAAGGTTTTCTTTCCAACCGTACGGTCCCATTCTTCATTGCCCACATACGCTCTCACACAAGGATCCCAGGTTATTTGACGGAGGGCAATGCACGAGCAGATTCTGCTCTCCGGGACTCTGCTGAGGTTTTTTCTCTCTTTGACAACCCCATTGACAGTCATGCAATGTTTCATCAATCTGCTAAGGTTTTGCATAAACGATTTTCCATTCCTATGTCACAGGCTAGAGACATTGTGTCATCCTGTGCTTCCTGTATGAAGTCTCCTATATTCCTGCCATTTGATGCTGTTAATCCTCGAGGAACAGAAGCCAATCAGCTATGGCAGATGGATGTCACGCAAGTACCTGCTTTGGCTCCGCTTTCTAAGTTACATGTGACTGTTGATACCTTCTCTGGATTTATATGGGCTACACCCTTACGGGGGGAAACATCCAGACATGTTATACAACATTGCATTCGTTCGTTTGCGGTAATGGGTAAACCTAAAAGCCTTAACACAGACAATGGGCCATCATATGTTTCTTCTGCCTTTCAGGACTTTTGCCGTCAGTGGGACATTAAGCTAACCCATGGAATACCCTATAACTCGACTGGACAGGCGATTGTTGAAAGAGCCCACCTGACATTCAAAAATTTGTTACACAAACAAGTGGGAGATAGAGGGGTTCCTGTGGCTGAAATACCTACAGCTGTTGCTAAAGTACTGTATACTCTTAATTATCTTCTTGCTCCCCATAACAGGTCACACTCTCCAGTCGAATTGCATTTCAGGACCGAGGAGTGTCTTCCTAAGCCATTGGTCGTTTATCGGCAGCAACCGGATCCTGAGTGGAAAGGTCCTGTGCCTCTAATCACCTGGGGACGAGGATACGCAGCGGTTTCTACGACCTCAGGACCTGTGTGGATTCCTGCTCGAGCGATCCGCCCATGGAGAGAGAAGAAGGTTACTCAGCTCCAGGACGGTGGTTCACCAGTGGACTAAGTTTGCTGACATTTGTTCTTTTCTTTCTTGCTGTGCTTCCAGCTGTAAAAACAATGACTCATGGGGGCAACCCCAACTTTTGGCTTCGTCATGCTAACTATATGTTTGAGGTTCATGGTAAGAATGCAACGTTATACTATGAGCATCCACTGGCAGTGTCTCAAATGGCCTTTCTTCCGGCATTGTTCAACACGCCTGAGTTGGTTATTGGACACTTGCAAGATATTGATAGGTCTACACTCTTCTCTAATCCTCCAGAACAATTTAACAACACCCACTGGCGAAGCATGACATTCAAGAAATACACTAAAGGACTTTGTTTCTGCTGTCATAGTTCTGGAGTCTGGAATAGTAAATGGAAGCACTGGACTCAAGCAAAACGGGTTTTGCGGAATGTAGGCAATTATACAGGATGTGACGATTATTTTTGGTTATGGGGTAGTTATAACAGTTCTTATAAGCTTAATTATACCTTGTTTAACACTACTATTGAAGATATATATGATGTGTTTCCTATGTTTACTCCTGATTATTCTGCTATAGATAGTGGTTCAATTTGCAATGGATGGCAAATTAAGGATCCCAACATGTGGTTCTTTTTTAATGGAGTTGCCACGAATTTCCATCCAGGACAATATCAATGTGCAGCATTGGGTTATTTTACCTTACCCGTACAAGTGCAAATGGCGCTTCAGGCAGATGCACGGCGCCGGAGAGCTGCTGCCGGCCCGATGGGTTCTGGTTGCAATGATGAAGTGATAATCGATGTTCAGCTTTCTGATGGTAGCTCCTGGGGGAGAGCTATAGGGAGTGTTATCACTGGAGCACTCACATTGGGATCATACCCAGGTGTCATTTCCCAGGAGAATAGAAGGTCCATTTTGGGATTCACCTGTAGGCTGGAGAAATCAATCAATGCCACAGGGAGGGTCATACGGGATCTTCAAATGGAAATCACTGAGCTTCATCAAGACCAAATGCAGGACAGACTGGCCATAGATTACCTGTTAGCAAAATCCGGAGGATTTTGTAAACTGGTCGGGAACTAGGGATGTCGGGTAAAATTCCAGGATCTGAATAATACTATTGAGAAAGAACTTCAGAATTTACAGGAGAGCATTACTAACAATGTACGCACGGATGTTAATCTCTTTGATTGGATGACTTCTTGGTTGCCTGATTTGTCTGTCCTTAGACAAGTTTTCTTTTATGGGATTATTATTATTATTTGCCTTATATCTTTGTGTTTTTGCATTAATTGTATTCCTAACCTTATTTCTATGTGTAACACATGTCCACTGCGTAGAAGGGAGACATCGGGTTTTGCACGACGGCAATTGTACTCAATGAGGTATCAGACTCCGGAACAAGGTACCAGGAGTCAGGAGGGGTACGATGTCCAGGAGGACAGTGATGCTGTATATGGAGGAGTAGTTATGGAGTATGATGACATGCAGGGGTATGATTAGCCATCCCTCTCTCAAATTTAAATGAAAAAGGAGGACATGTGGGAAGGCATCTGGTTTCTGTCTCCTGTCGCCTTCACATTTTGTAAACAAAGGCCTCTTTGTCTGCATGAGAGACAACGCTGGATTTTGGGCATGCGTAGAATAGTGAGAAGCTCCTTATTTCTCCTTATTTGGTTCTGGCATTCTGATTGGCTGTATGTGCCTTAAGTTTTGTTTCTGATATACTCTGTTTGAATAAAGAGACGCCATTATGATTCCTTTGTTCAGCCAAAACTGCAGTCATGTGTATGCTTTGCTCTCTACTTTGTCTCTATCTCTGTTCCCTCCTCACTCTCTGTCTAATGAAGCTGGACTTCAGCAGACTTTTTAAACTCTTCCTGTGTTTATCTGGGGCTATAAACTGCTCCGTTAAATGAGGCTGATTATCTTTACATGAATTGGACTCCTACAATAGGTACCATGATGGTCATGCTGTGCAGCGGGCTGCTCGGACACAGGCTCCACGCTAACTGGTCGGGCAGGGGGTTCCAGCCTGCCTGCCATGTTCGACCTGATCAGCTGGCGATGTGTGTACTCAGCGCCAGTGTCGTTACCCACTTGGTGTCCCCTTTTGCACTGGCCCTTACGCCGCCTCCGCGTGCCCGCGGGTTGGTGGGTTACGGGGCAGAGGTAGGGGTGCACAGGGGGTGATCAGAGCTCCGTCTGAAAGAACTAGCCTTGTCAAAGCCCCCCCTCCCCAATTAGTGTACTCAGGCTGGAGCGATGGCACTCAGCTCATCCAAGAAGGGAAAATGCGGGGTACCTGCTGGAGGGTTTTCAATGGGGCTTTTGTATTCCCTTCGGGGGTGTTAGGGGTCCCAGGATGCTACTAATCTGTTACCTTGAAAGAAGTTACTCCACTGTGCACAGCTACGGGAGTTGGGGCTATGAGAGTAGCGGGTCCCTTCTTGGAACCACCTTTCCTAAGTTGAACGTCTCCCCTATGAGGCTAGTACCGAGGTAGAACCAGGGTGGATGTCATTTAATCCTCCATTTAGCTCACCCTGTGGGTTATCCGGTTAGGGATGCCATTCCTGATGACCTTGTTCAGTCAGGTACTCGTAGTTGGTTCAGCCCCTATGGGTGGCTCGCTCATGCAGTCCCGGTGCTTTCCTGGCACAGTGTGATATGCACTCGGCTTTCAGATTACTGCCAGGGCACCCAATGGATTTAGAGCTATTGGGTTTTTAGGTTCCAAGGTGAATTTTACTCTGCACTTACTAATGTTGAAGCTCATTTGCCACTGTTTTGCCCACTCCCCCAGTGTCAAGAGATCCCTCTGGAGCTCCTCACAATCTCTCACAGTTTTCACTACCCTGTATAATTTAGTGTCATCAGCAAATTTGGCTACCTTTTTTACTCCTACCTCTAGATCATTTATGAAGAGATTGAAAAGCAGGGGTCCCAATACTGAACCTTGCGGGACCCCACTCTTTACTTCCCTCCACTTGGAGAAGTGTCCATTTAGTGCTACCCTCTGTTTCCTGTCCCTTAGCCAGTTGCTGATCCAGGACAAGACCTGTCCCTTTATTCCATGACTGGTAAGTTTATTCAAGAGCCTTTGGTGCGGGACCTTGTCAAAAGCCTTCTGAAAGTCCAGATAAACAATGTCAACTGGATCCCCCTTATCCACATGCTTGTTGACACTCTCAAAAAATTCCAACAGATTAGTGAGGCATGATTTGCCCTTGTAAAAGCCATGTTGGCTCTCCTTTAGCAGCGCCTTCTCTTCTATGTGCCTATTAATTCTATCTTTTAGGATGGTTTCCATCACTTTACCTGGGACACATGTCAAACTGACAGGTCGGTAATTTCCTGGATCACCCCAGGATCCTTTTTTGAAAATTGGTGTTACATTCGCTACCTTCCAGTCATCAGCACAAAGCCTGATTTGAGGGAAAGATTATATATTTTGGCTAGGAGATCAGCAATTTCATCTTTAAGTTCCCTGAGAACTCGTGGATGGATGCCATCTGGTCCTGGTGATTTGTTAGTGTTTAGTTTAACAAGACATGCAAGGACCTCCTCCCTGGTTATTTCTATCTGGCTTAATTCTTCGGTTTCCCTCCCTACAAAGATAGGCTCTGTTTTGGGCATGTGGTCTCTGTCTTCTTCAGTGAATACTGAAGCAAAGAATTCATTGAGTCTCTCTGCAATCTCTGTTTTCTCTTTAATAACCCCTTGCCTTCCATTGTCATCTAATGGTCCAATGGCCTTCCTAGTTGAGTTCTGGTTTTCACTGTAATATCTTTCTATGAAAAAGGGTCTATTATTTGTTTGTTGTCATTGAAAAAAGGACCTGGTTACCTTTTACCTCATGACTTTTAACCCATTCTATGTTCTACCAAATAATTGATGGTAGTTGTGTTGTTATGTAACACTCTGGGGACTGGCAAGGTTGCCTGAATCATGAAGGATGTAGGAAAGACTAAAACGTGGAAGAGTCAACTTTTATTTCATTTGTCTCTCATATACACCTCTCAGCTCTACATTACCCCAGCCAGAAATCACCTCAATAGAGATACATAGTGAATGCCTATAAAAACTTCTAAGTGTATAGCATTCCACCAGAGAGTTTTATGCTGATTGTTTTATGCTGGTATCAAAATATAATGGGATTTTGGCTGCTGACCAGACAAAAGCAGTAAGAAATAGAAAGGAAGGCAGGCTGCTATCAGGAAATAAATTTATGTGATATGTTAACTAATTTAAAAATAAATTGTACAAATTTGTTTATTGAATAGGATGGTTGTCACAATGTGCATAAATACAAATCATGAAATACCCCAGAGATGGGATACTGTTTGAGTATCAACTAGTTGCAAAACATGTTGTTCGCTTAAAATGTTTTTTTTTAAAAAATTGCATTAGTCAAACATAGAATATTCTCCCAATAATGGCAGAAATCATGCCGTGATTGTGCTTTGGCCTCCAAATAGCTTTCTGCCTGCACAGAAGCCAATTTCAGCATACATATAACTAATTGGCCAAGTATAGTACTCAACAGTGATAAACAACATTCACCTTTGGTTGACCTGGTGGACTTCTTTTAGCCAACTGAAAATCAAGCCTTCTCTGTAGACCCATTTATTTATGACATTATGATTAACCCTTTCAGAGGACAATGAACACAAGAAATACATGAGCAGAAAAGGTGAAAGAGAATGTGTAACCTTTGTGTTGGAACTCGCACATTTACCTCCCATCATACATTTTAAATGAATAAGCAATTTAGTAGAACAATTTGAGGCTGACAATTTGAAAGGTGTGGGGAAAACTAATTTAGGGAGCTCAAAGCAAGGACCAATAAGCAAAAATCAAATAGTACAGTGGAACCTCATGCAACAATTGCCCCACACAGCAACGATATCACATAACAGTTAGGTTTTGGGGGGAGGGGGGAAATGGTGGCACAACAATTTTCCCTATGGAAAAAGTCATACAATTTTTCAATGGGGAAAACCACTTAGCAAAAAAAATAAAATAAAAAAACCGTTGTACAATGCATTCTAAAGGGGAAATTACTATACAATGCATGTATCATATAGCAATTGTTTCGTACAACAACGAGCCCCGTGGAATGGATTAAAATCATTGTATGAGGTACCATTGAATGTGTTTGCACTGAGTTGTATTTCACTGTGTTTAATAGAGAAGCAACCACACAAAAGAAATATTTTCGGTTTTGTCACTGTATTGTTTTGTTCATGCATATTCTAATAAGCTATGACATTGCTGTAATTGCACGTCAGTCACTTTTGTCACTTTTGTCACTTTTGTACTGTATGACAATACAGAAATATAGCATTATTGCATTTGATGTGGGGCTTTTTGTTTGTTTGTTTGTTTCGATACTTGAATACAAATTTGGCTGTACTATACTTGTGCATCAGGATTTCTGTACTTGTCTCTGTTTTAGGGAATGAGCAACCAACTTTAAAGGGATCTTTTCCACTCAGTGTGACAGCGTTCATAGAATGCCTCCTGAATAGAGGCATTTGGTGTTATGACTACATGTTATTTTTCCAGAGTTTTGACAATGGTAAGAAAGAAAATAATTTTTAAAAAAATAATGAAGTGACTTTGGTTTCTAACTGATGTTAGTTTTTAATAATTTTAATTAAAATTTAAATTTTAATTTAAATAATTTTAATAATAATTTTAATTAAGCAATTAGAAGGAAAAGTGGACAACAATTAAACATTTAAATTTAAAGTCCTCCTGCAGTTTATATTTGTATTCTGCTCATGCCCAGCTAGTAGACATTCTGAGGACCGCATACTATTTTTTTTCGGTATGATCCCACATTACTCACTGTTTTACATTGCTGGCAGGTCTGAGTATTTAGCATTAGTCATTTTTGTTTGTATACAGGCTAATGATTGAAATGTAACCTAAAGGGTAAAATTGCAGTTTGTCAGAACTGTAAAGGCAATACACAAATACATAGTGTCAATGGAGGAAAATATTTATTAATAGGAAGAAATTCAATGCTGAAGAAATAGGAAAACACAGTATATTTAGTATTTGTGAGTGTCTGTAATGATAGGTGGTCTATGGAATGGATGAGGCAATAAAAGCCTAAAGACCTGGAAACAGTTGCTTGTGACCAGACCTGAAATGAAATGCTGTAACAATCCCAAACACAGTAATTAGTGGGATTTAAAAACATATTTTTTTTAATTTATTCAGGCAATTTTCTCATGTAAAAAGAACCCCAAGGGTGACAGATTCGCAGGAGTCATTTTGCCAGGCTGGCTTTGGAAAATGAGCTGTTAAAAGTCAATCTGGCCCCCAAAGATGAGCTGATGACTGTGAATTCAGGCTGGCTGTGTGCGGATCTAGTTTAATTAGTTAATTCTGTAGTTAGTTAATTGGAGACTTATAAGTGGTACATTATTATTATCCACACAGATTACAATTATGATCTCCAAATACAGTTGGACCTAGGGCAAAAGGTGGTGGCAAAGAATGTTGAGTATGTATGGTTTTAGAAAAGGCTTGTTAGAGTTACTAGCATGTCTACTTTAGCATGTAGGGAAATCATGTCTTGGGCACATAATAAGCATTCTCACAGATCAAGCAAACAAAAGCAGTGTTCCTTGATGACATGTTGTAAACAGCTTCCGCTAGTAATGCCACAATCAATCCATGTGTACATGTAGTTGCCCACTTCTGAACATTTTGTTGTTCTTGGCTCATCTTTTTCATATCTGACAGACAAATAATCATGAACTATCTGAACTTTCAAGATTGTAAAGAATTACCCTATCCTGTTCAACCTTGATTGGAGCATACAAAAGGTGGAGAAAAAAGGCCTCTTAGTCAAATAGTAGGAGGATCAGAGGAGTGAGCGGCTCTGAGACAATAAGATGGGATGGATGATGGGAAACAGAAACATTTCAACATCCAGGACTTTTCAAGCAGACACCCAATGATATGCTTCCCCATTTCCCACAGCCACCACCACACAGATTTAGAACAGCTGTTCTTGAGGGAGAGAAAACTAACAAGGAACACTTAACACTAAATCAATGCTACAGTGCATTACTTGGTATCTCTTTCACCAGTCATCAAGAAGAGCTGGTAAAAGTTTCACTTTCATTAGAAATTAGAGCTACTGATCACAAAACAGCCTCCGGAACCAAGATAACTGAGCTGGCCCTATCATTAGTCTGATGTAAGGCACTATCCTAACTAGCTGAGATGGTTTTAGCTGACTAAGCAGAATTTAGAATGACTAATGTTATGTTGTATCCATGAATAGCTTGTGGACTGAGATGGTGTGATCTCACACCGACTTCAGTGCCGCAATCAGGGGGGACAAGGGGGACTGCCGTCTGGGGCCATGGCAGGGGCCATGGCAGCGGCGTGTAATTTTTTTCTTTTTTAAAGCTTTTTTTCAACTTTTTTTAACCAGCAGCAGGCAGCACCACTACGCATGCCCTGCCAGAGGGCTCTGCCTTCACCCGGATAAGGCTTCAGCCTTCAGCCCACAAGACGCATGGCCAGCAGAGATCCCGTGCTGGGGCCAGAGGCAGCTGCGAAGGAGGATGGGGGAGGCAACTGCAACCCGACACTTGGACTGGGGTGCTTGGTGGTCTCGCCTCCATCTCACTGTGCTCTGTCCATTGCGCCCATCACTGTGTGTGAGGCAGACAGGCACGAGCAGGAGGGAGGGAAGCAGGGGAGTCTTTCTTTCCTTCTCTGTGCATGTGCGCTTCCTTGTGCTCTGGACAAGTGGCAGCGGCAGCTCCTCCTCCTCCTCCCAGGCTCTGGCTGTGGCACCTTTCCATATTCCTCTTCTTCCTGGCTCCCCCAATCATGCCACTCTCAGCAAGTGGCAGCTCCTCCTCCTCCTGCCTCTCCCCCCAGTCCCCAGAGGAAGAGGGATGTGCCTGGGTGCTCCGCTGCCTGCTTCCTCTGAGTAAGTCTGACTTTTTGTTTTGTTTACTTTCGTGTGTGTGTGTGTGTGGGTGGGTGGAGGGAGGGTCTGGAGTAGGTTAAGGGGTTTTCTTTTTGTTTTGTTTACTTTCCTGCATGTGTGTGTGTGTGTGTGTGTGTGTGTGTGTGGAGATAAAGACTAACTGCTGTATTTTCATGTGAGATTTTGTGGATCAAGTCCACTGGATCTTAGGCTATAAACAGGGATGAGTACTGAACCCTAGAGTCGGATATGACTGGCTTTCGAGCAAGGGAAACCTTTACCTTTATGTGGCAGGCATGACACATGGCCAACTTTTGCCATGCCCACATATTTGGCCATGCCCACAGGATTGCTCAGTCTGGGGCCCAGAAATTTCTGATGGCTGCCCTGACCGACTTAGAGGGTATCTCGAGCCATGCTCATGAGCCATTACTGGAGCCATACACATCTCTGTCTCAGGCAGCAAAATGTTTTGGGCTGGCCCTGCCCAAGATAAACATGTGATGCTCACATGTTGAGAAATCTATATTTGGTCCACTTTTGTTCAGTTAATTCCATCTTGACTAAGCTAACACAAGTTTTTTAAAAAGATTTCCTTATAATTGGAACCTGAAATTATTTCCTTATGGAACCCAATCACCTAATGTCTCACATACAATGTTAACTAAATACTGCCTCAGCAACAGAAATACTATGTGTGTCAAGCCTTAGCAAATACATATGTGATAAATGTATAACCAGGAATGTATAAAAATGTTAATGAATACATTTTTGCTTTGAAATAAATACTATCCACTATGCCATGGTACACCAACTTTATGCTAGAGCAGCTAGAGAGATCAAAATTTAACTTATTGTCTCCGCAGCATAAAATGCCTACGGGGATCAAATTCATGACAGTAAAATGGCAGTCCTGTCAGTCTTGCTCTTTCTCAGTTTGTTTGCTGTTCTGAGTCACTGGTCTGAAGATGCATGGAATTGAAAGGGGGGAGATGAAAAACCTTGAAAACTTTTTCTCTGTGTATCACCAGGAATTTTAATATGGAACCTAAAATCTGTTTCAAAAGAACTTAAATGATTAGTGTTCATTAGAGATAATCCCTAAAGAGTTGATTTTTTTAAAATGGGGGACTGGAATGCATTCCAAGCAAATGTGTGGGCAAAGAAGATAACAACCCTGCTATCTATTTAGGCATAAGGAAAGTGGATTCCTAAAGACAAATCCCTTTAAAAGGATCCTGCTATTAAGTTTTATGTGGGAAGTGAAAGTATAGGTATCCAGTTTAGTGTAGCGGATAGAGTGAAAGGCTAGGAGTCAGGAAACTTGAGTTCTAGTCCCCACTTGGCCATGACAGCCCACTGTGAGAGATGGCCCTGGAAAAATCATGTCTTGGATATCTCACTTATCTTGCAAAGTCTATTATGATCACTGTATTTCAAATGCAGTTTTTCTGCTCATAATCCATAAAGCAAGACCAACTTCTAGCCATTGAGCTGACAGGAGTAGGAGAATGCTTGGTTGTCTAGATATTGCTGAAAGCCAATTCCTCTCAGCCCAATTTAGCATAGTCAGTAGTCAGAATTTACATAATTTGTAGTGCAACATTTAGAGGAGGCCAATTTTGCTGATGGGTGCTGTTTACTTTTTAAAATATTGTCTTCAGGATTGGCTTACATGTTTTAATTTCAGTTAATATTATACCATATTGCAGTATCATTGTTGGAAAGAAACTGGAACAGACTTTTAATAATGCTATCTGTCTCTCTGTCTGTCAATAACTGAGTTGTAGATTGTACCTGGGATAACTGACTTTGCTTTATTAAAATACTTTTAAAAAACTAATGCCAGTAAAACAAAATAGCACAAAAAAGCTGGTTAAATGTGATGTAACAAGGCATTAAATCAGTAAAGAAAAGAAAAGGAACACAGCACAGAGAGATAATATGAGAAATAATACAGCTTTTCCTACTGATAAAATGTTGCTGAAGTCCTGTTACATAGCTCCACATGTGATATAAGGATGATGTCACTAGCAGTGGCATTTTGATTAATATCAAGTGGCTGATGAGTAAAGGTGATTTTGGGATGCATGTGACTCCTACACAATGTGACCAGGACATATGCACTCTGACATTGCCTTTAATCAGCTGCAATTTGTTGATGACATCATTCCTGTTAGGATAAATAGAAAGAGCCACCTTGAAGATTGTGAATAAAATTGAACAGAGATAGATAAATCTTTACTGTCATTGTCCTGCACAGAACGAGATTGGGGGACAATGAGATTGGGGGACAATGAGATTGGGGAACATACCCAGGCTAGAAGCCTTGCTGGCTAATATTTCTAAACCAGATCGAACCAAAGGAACTGAAGAATGAATACACCTGAAAGGTCTTTATCAAGACCAACTGTAAAAATGATCTCAATAAATATTGAAGGTAAAGGTAATAAGAGTGTCCTACTAGCAGATATTTGCAGGAAATATAAATATGACATACTTTTGCTCCAGGCAACATATTAGGAGACAGCAAGGTACACACCTAAAGTGGCTGGAATGAAACTAGTGATTGAGAAACCGCATGAGAAGTATGGGAGTGAAATTTTTGTTAGACCTGGCCTGAGTTTAGCATCAGCTGCACTGATGGGAACAAACAACACTCACATTTTCACCATCCAAACCCTTCAATTCTGTTACCTCTGTTTATAAGCTGCCAACAGAAAGTTTTTGTTTTAATGAACCTGACAAGTTTACTTATTTACATTCCTGTTGTGCAAGCACAGCTGCACCACAAGATATGAATCTTTGATTAGGAAGTGCTTTACCTCAATATTATGTCACATGTGGACAAGAACCTCAGCTGAAAATCCCAGCTTCCTCAGATAAGGCTAGTAAAGAGTACTGTTTGAAACTCCAAAGAGTGGCTACTTATCAATATAGAGATGACACTGAGTGATGTGGGCTCATGGTCTAATTTTATATGAGGGTAGTGCTTTCTATGTTCTTAGCATGAAAAGTAGCCATGGATCCTACATAGATTTTTTTTAAACATACTGCCATTAAGCTCGGAATAATTTATTTAAATAATTATTCCAAACAGATGAGGAACAGTTGGCTAACAATAAAATGGACCAGAGTGTATTTTTTTTAAAAAAATTAAGAAATGGACTGAAATAAATCATTTTAAAAACAGTCTTCTTCTTTCATGTCCCGATCAAACACTGGACTGCCAAAATGAAGCCATTTTCTTCACTTTGTCATTGCCCAAACTTAGGTCCGTATCGGTGCATGTTTCTGGCAGTAATCAGCAGATCAATAATTGAGCTGGATTATGTATCCCTCCATATTCACACTGTGTGCCATTGTTCACCGACAGCCCCCCTTGAGCATGTTGGTCTTGCATTTAGGGACTCCAAACCTCAGCCTATTTAGGGTCCTCCTACTTTAAAAACAGCAGTCAAGCTACTATCATCCTAACAGCACACCATGTTATATGGCTAGAGATATACAATAATGGTTTATTTGTAGGGATGCACAAATACCATCAGCTTCACTTCATTCCAAATTTGTTTGTGCAAAAGCGTTGTACAGCTCAATATGAAATGGACAACATGTACAGATTTTTTAAACTTCAAGAAAATTCCATCCAAAAGTTACATTTTTTGAGTTGCATTGCAACAGATCTTTTTTATATACCTTGAACTTTATTTTGAGTATGAACTGTTATCTATAGTTATCTCTCAATCTTTAGATGCTGCCCTATAGCTAAAATGCAGGTACTGAAGAGTTTAATGTTATAACCCTGAGATTGATGTATCTAGAATCAAAGGAGTCTGACCAAAAGAGCAAAAATGTTTTACAATTCTACCCCAGAAGGTTCATTACATGACTATTAAGTCAGGAACTAAAAGTCAGTTTAATCAAGAATGACAGGATAAAAATGTTCATTGGAATGGCTGTTGCAACAGAAATTTTATTATTAATCTCCTTTATGTGAATAAGTCAAAACAATTTATTGCTCAGCTGACATGTCTGAACCCAATTGTTTTAAACAAAGACATGGTGCAATGACAATTTTCCAGCAGTTGTTGGATGTTACGCCTAAAAAATTAAATCAAAAACGAATGTAATGTGTCAAAGGGTCTGTTTGCTTTGTACGATTCAAATAACCAGCCATATGAAGAGATACTTTGATTAAAGCTCTCACTGTTGGATGTGTCAAAATGTTTATTCCCTGGACTGCATTCTTCCAATAGTTCTGATCTGATATGTAGCCATCAATCAACAAACTCATAAAATTGTCAATACTGCAGCTCGACTTAAAATACTGTACAATGAGATCTGCCCTTGTCCTCCATTTGTCTTGATTTATATGACTCTCTCTTTTTTATTGCTTGTACAGGTTATGTTCCTATAAGTGTGTATATATAAAAAGACAGGTGCAATGCAGTCCTACTGTTATTTCTTCCTGCTTGTAACTACGCCATCCAAGAGTAAAAACAACAACACCACAGTTACTTGAACAATGTATCGTTCTTTGTGGTTGGTTGTCTGCGTCAGGTCATGCTAAGACTCCACAAGGGCACTTCCCTCCAGGATCAGCTAGAATTCCAGACTTGTGATGAAAATGTGATTCTGGTCTCATTCTGCACCAATTTAAAATTTCTCACCTGTGTTTTTCTGTGCAGGAAACTGACAAGTCCTGACTTGTGATGCATAAACCAATCACCTTTATAATAAATCCTGCATGGGAAAAGTGCCATTCTACCCAGGAATGTTCGTAACCCTCAAAGTGTGGTGTTTCTTTCAGAAAAGAAAACAAAATTTCCATGGGCAGAGAAATCTTATTCGAAGAGGGGAAATAAAATTTCCCTCCCCTCTAAGCCAGTCATATCTGACTCTAGGGTTTAGTGCTCATCTCTGTTTATAGCCAATGAAAGCGCGGCGCCAAAATGGCCGCCGTGCTCTTTGCGGGCCCCCCCATCCGGACTCAGACATCCAGATTAGTTAGGGGCGTGGCCACCCCTCTATATAAGGGGTGGCCACGAGGCAGCCGAGCTGCCATTTTAAAAAAAAGAGCGACGGAGAGGAGAAGTTTTCTCCATCACTGCTTGTTCCCCCTTGGTCCTTCCCGGCTGGGAAGGAAGGATTTGGAACGGAGCCTTTGGCTTGCTGGGCTCCTCTGTGCCTTTTTCTCTGTTCTTCGATCCCTGGAAAGGGATCCTGCTCCTCGATATGCTTCCGAAACGAAGGGCCTCGGCGACGAAACCGCAGCCCGCGGGGAGGACTTCTGGCCCTGCGCAGCGTGGGGGCCAGCCCTTGGGTCGGAGGACCAGGACTGTGCCCACGCACCAGGACTCAACCCCCACCGATACCAGTGGGGCGATGCAGGCTGCTTGGCCCTTGGCCGGTCAGCCTTCAGCTGGCCCTTCCGGGGCTTCGGCCCTTGGCCCGCAGATACCGGCCATGGGTCCAGGCAGCGGGGGTGGGTCTGGTGCTGGTGCGCAGCACGTTCCACCTCCGGCCCCTCATGGGCCGGAATTTTGGGCATGGTCCTATTCGGGCCCGGGCTCTCATCTAGGGGTTTCTGGTCCACTGCAGGGTGGGCCGTCCGGCCCACCTGGCCCACTCTATACTGGGGGGTCTGTGGCAGTTGATGCATTGCTAACGCGTTTAGCGGTGCTCAAGGCGCCCTTAGGGATGGCACACATCCCTGTGCCTGGTGGCCCTTCATTTGCTGCGGGGGCACCTTTGGGTCCTCCGCCTGCCTCAATGGCCGCCACACTGCAGCACGCGGCTAGCTGGGTTGAGCTGCTGGAGACACTCCGGCCTACCCCGGCCAGTGTCTCGTAGCTCCCAGTTCAGCCAGAGGTGCAGCAAGAGAGTGGTCCGGTGCGGCCCCAGAGCTCGATTCCGGTCGCGAGCTCCGACGCCCGCCGTAGGCCGGAACCCCCAGTGGGGGCGGCTCACGGGGGTGCAACTAGTGAGTATCAGGTCCAAGTTAATGCACCCACATCTCAGTCCACTTCCTATGGTGGGGTTCAGTGGCCATGGCCTCGTAATGTAGGGGCGAGTGGGCATCAGTTGCAACCTTATACCAGTGCTCCTTGGTTCCAGACTGGTGCAACGTTGGGGGTGGGGGTGTCCGCCCCCGGGCTAGTGCCGGGCAATGCAGGGACTGTCCAGGTTCCGCTGCACATGCCCCGGGTACCTAATGTGCCGGTGATGGCTTTGCCGACGGCTGGTTATTCGTTGCCCCTTGGTGATCATTTGTCCCAGGCCACGAGGGAAAAGATTTGGCGGGGGGAGTACGTGGATATATTCTCCCTATTGAACCGTGAGCCCACTAAGGAGGAGAGAGAGGGACAGGATGACAAAGACAAGGAGCTGGCCCGCCGTCGTAAGCCACCACACACCTGGGCCAACTGGTTGCCCGCATATCTTATTTATATGGCGGTGTATCTCAGAGCCCGGCCAGACCTGCCCATTCCTATGGTCCAATATTTGGACAATATTTACAGGGCGAGGGTGGATTTTCCTGGCCCATTGTGGTTGGCTTACAATGAGGAATTCAGAATGAGGGTGCCATTGCACCCGGAGATGAGATGGGATGAGCCCTGTCAGAAATTGTGGCTATTATTCATGACCCCCACGCGTCCGGCACCTGGGGATAGGTATCATTGTGGCCATGCCGTTCAGCGAGCTGCTCCAACGCAGGCTTCCCGCCAGCTGGCGGGGCAGGGGGTTCCAGCCCGCTTGCTGTGTTGGAGCTTCTCGGCCAGCGGTGTGTGCAATAAGTGGCAGTGCCGATACAAACATGAGTGTCCCTCTTGCGCTGGCCCCCACACAGCCGCCGCGTGTCCGCGGGCCGGCGGGTCATGGGGCAGAGGTAGAGGTGGACTGGGAGCGGGCAGAGCGGCTGCTGAGGGAGCTAGCCAGGCAAAAGGCCCCCTCCCTGGTTAATGTGTATATGTTGGAGCGCTGGCTCTCAACTTATCCAAGGAGAGAGGATGCAAAGTACCTCCTTGAGGGTTTCCAGTGGGGCTTCCGAATCCCATTCAAAGGAGTGCGGGGACCCCAAGATGCACCCAATTTACTGTCCCTGAAGGGTAGAGAGGAGGTAGCTGCCCTGAGTATTGCTAAAGAGGTTGGGGCCAAGAGGGTGGCAGGCCCCTTTTCTGTGCCTCCCTTTCCCAACCTGAAGGTCTCCCCTCTGGGGTTGGTACCCAAGAAGGCCCCGGGGGAATTTCGTTTAATCCACCATTTATCGTACCCGGCGGGTTATTCTGTCAATGATGCTATCCCTGATGACCTTTGTTCAGTCAGGTATACGTCCTTTGACCAAGCCCTACGGATGGTGCGCTCTTGTGGTCCGGGTGCCCTCCTGGCAAAATGTGACATCAAATCGGCATTCCGATTGCTGCCAGTGCACCCTGAGGACTTTGAGCTACTGGGTTTTCGATTCCAAGGGAAGTTCTATGTAGACAAGGCTATGCCTTTTGGCTGCTCTATATCCTGTTCAGCATTTGAACGTTTTAACACCTTCCTTCAGTGGGCCTTCGTTCGGAGGTCCGGGTCTCGGTCTGTAGCCCATTACCTCGATGACTTTTTGTTCGGGGATGAACGGGGCTGGGACACGTGCATGCGTCTCCTCACCACATTTCAGATGCTAATGCAGGAACTGGGTGTCCCTTTAGCGCCCAAAAAGACCGAGGGCCCATCCACTACCTTCACATTTCTGGGTATCGAAATTGACACGGTCGCACAGGCATTCCGGTTGCCCATTGACAAGGTTACCCGGATCTCTGCGATGATTTTGGCCTTGCTGGCCAAATGTAAGGTGTCACTTCGCGAGCTGCAGGTACTGCGTGGCCATCTTAACTTTGCCTGCAGGGTGGCTACGCCTGGCAGGGCATTTGCTAGGCGCCTGTGCGATGCCATGTCTGGCTTGACAAGGCACCATCATAGGGTCCGACTAACCAGGGGCATGCGGGCTGACCTTTTGGTTTGGCTCTCATTCCTGCAGGACTTCAACGGGGTATCCTTTTGGAGGTCCGACCTTTTAGTTTCACCTAGGTTTCAAGTGCAGTCGGATGCCTCCGGCTCCCTGGGATATGGGATGTACTTCCAGGGGAGGTGGGCTTATGGCCAATGGCCTCCAGAATGGCGGGGCACGGATCGCCTCCGCGGTCTTACATTCCTTGAGTTTTTTCCAATTCTGGGAGCTTTGATGCTATGGGGCGAGGAGTGGGCCAACTTAGTGGTTCATTTTTGGTGTGACAATGCTGCAGTAGTGCACATTGTCAATGCTCAGACATCTAAATCACCCAGGGCGATGGCTTTAGTTCACCAATTCGTGTTACGTAGCCTTCGCCTTAACGTGCTTTTCAGTGCCAGACATGTATCAGGCATTGATAATGATATTGCTGATGCTTTATCCCGCCTGCAGATCCCCCGGTTCCGTGCCTTGGCTCCGGACGCAGAGGAATTCCCCTCGTCACTTCCTGCCGAGATTTGGACATTTGGCAAGGAGAGGTGAACCGGGCGATCGGCATGTCCTTGGCGCCCCGCACGCGTAAGGCGTATCATCATGCTTTAGTTCAATTTAATAGCTTTCGTGCGCAACTTCGGTTGCCGGAGTTGTGGCCCATTCCAGTGGCACAGGTTTTACTATTCATGGTTCATTTACACAGTCAGGGCCTCACTCCCCGCACTATAGCATCTAGGCTGTCAGCATTGGCATTTGTTGCCAAGGTGGGGGGTTTTGCTGACAGCATGAACGATTTTCGCATACGGCATGTTTTGGAGGGGTGGACACGGGAACGTGGCCGCCGCCCGGACACTCGGCTCCCAATTTCCCCAGGGGTGCTCACACACCTTGCACGAGGCTGGCCTAACCTATGTTTTGACAGGTATGAGGCAGCTCTTTTTCATGCGGCTACCACGGTGGCCTTCTTTGGAGCGCTCCACATCAGTGAGTTGGTACTACTGTCTAAGGCGGATGCGACTCGTAGGGCACTGGAACTTGACGATTTCTATGTTTCTAATGAGTGGGCTCAGTTGAGGATACGGTCCTCAAAAGTTGATCAGCACGGCGTAGGCAGTGGAGTCAGACTGCTACGATGTTCCATTGCAGACATCTGTCCGGTTGGTGCCCTACAGGAGTTTTTGGCAGTGCGTGGCATGCACCCTGGCCCGTTTTTCTGCCACCAGGATGGGTCTCCCCTTACTAAATTTCAATTTTGGAAGGTGACCGGTATGGCACTTTCCAGTGTTGGCCTCCCTGGGGCTCATTACGGCACCCATTCATTTAGAATAGGCGCTGCTTCAACTGCAGCTGCATTTGGGTACTCTGAGGCTGATATACGCCGTATGGGAAGATGGGGATCTATGCGTTTTGCATTGTATGTTCGTCCTCTTCAGACATGAGTACCATTTAAGTCACTGTTCTCTTTTTCTCTTACAGACCCTGTGTGTCCCCGCACACCGGTGGCAGTATGGCTGGTGGGCCACAGTTATGTGCACTGGGCAGCTCAGTATGCTGCGGCGACAGGGTGGGGACCCCAGCTTGGACTGCGTGCGGCCGCATGCATACGTTGGTACGGTAAGCGTGGAATGAGATGGCGGGAACTGTTGCCATTCCTTTTCTCCATTAGGGATGCTGAACCGCCTTATGTCCTTGTGCTGCATCTCGGTGGCAATGACCTAGGCCAGGTCACTGGCCTTTCTTTAAAATTCGCGATTTGCAGGGACCTAGCTTATTTGCACTATGTGTGGCCATTCACCAGGCCGCTATGGTCGGACATCATACCACATCACGCTTACAGGGGAGGTATTGACCTCCGTGCCCTTGACCGCGCTCGTCGCTCGGTGAACAGGGCAGTGGCCCGGTTCTTTACTGATAAGGGTTTGGGGATGGTCGTCCGACACCCCACCATTAGTTTACAAAATTACGATCTGTATGCAGGGGATGGGGTCCACCTGTCGGATAGAGGTATGAACCTCTTTTTGGAGGATTTGCAAGCAAGCCTGTTGACGGAGCTGACGGTCTGGGGGGGGGTGAGTCTTCATTGAAGCCTCCCCGTGTGGCGGGTAGCACTGGTAAGGTAAAGATTTATGACCCATAGGTATCCGGCAGGTTCGCAATTGACTGGCCAACACTTAGACAGGTACAGGTGTAATAACGTTGACCAGTCAACGACGAACCAGGCAAGGGGTGATGGCACGAGCTTTTCAGCATGCATCACCCCGTGATTTGACGGATACACGTCAGAGGGTGGGGTCAGTAGATAGTTTATTGACTACGGTCAACAATTTGTTTGTGTCAACAAACAAATTGATACAAAATGGATACATTGTAGCCAATTGCCGTTGGCAATTTTGGGAGGAACCTTACCAGTGTTAGTGTGGCCTGCTTGCCTTAAAGAATTATAATTGGATGAGTACCAATTGAAAGTTATAATTCAGACTAGGGCATTATTCAATAAAAGTGGCCCAATGCCTTTATCCATATACCGTTGTCTGAGTCTTTCTTTGGGGGGTGCGCCTGCAAAGTGCCAGTGCTGCAGACGTTTCCTTGGACATTTGCCGGGCATGCCTCAACATCCTTTCCCACCAAAGTGGTCCCTATTTATCAACTTGCAATTTCTTGCTTTTGGAACTGCTAGGTTGGCAGGAACCGGGACAGAAATGGGAGCTCACTTCATCATGCAGTACTCAGGAATCAAACTCCGACCTTCCAGTCAGCGAGTTCAGCTTCTTAACCACTTGAGACACCGCAGTCCTCCCCTTTATTTTTCATCAAAAGCACAATGATTTTCACATTCTTAACATTCTTCATTAGCATTGCCTCTATTGCCTTGAAATCATTCTAACCATTGTCGTTACAGATTTTTTTTAGCATTGTCATATGGATATTCCTCGATGTTGTACATTATAATTAGTCTAACTGCCCAGTAATAGAAAACTTTCATTTTGATCGATACCGAGAAAAGCTGGACATAATTCTGCATACCTTATTCAAGCTTTAGTTTCAAAATCATGTAAATTTACTTTCCTGCTTGTCAGCAAAATGGTTAACTTAATTACATCATTTTATTAATTAAAAGCATCTTAAGTCTTTTGTCTTAAAAACAGTGCTGTCTGTGTCTGCAGACATTTCCATGGGCATGTGGCAGGCATGACTAGATGTTGGAGCTCATGGAGTATTGTTACCTTTCCCATTGAAGCAGTATCTATTTATCTACTTGCAATTGTTTGCTTTCAAACTGCTACTTTGAAAACAGTTGGGACAGATGACTCTGTCATGTAGTACTTGGGTCTTGAACTACTGACCTGCTGATGTTCCAGTCATCAAGCTCCCACATGAATCCATCTTGATGGAGGGCAGTAGCTTTATCAATACTGTCCTGAGGCTGATAAAGACTTTGCATGCCAAAAGGACTCAGGACCAGAAAGTGACTTGTGGAACTGGATCAGTGGTATGGGTGTCACACTGTGATATGGAAGACAGATGAAAGGCCATGGCACTATATTCACAGGACAATCTTCATGTCTCTTCGTCATTATGATCACCAATATTCGGATTCAGATATAACACAAGAAAAAGAAGATACTGGAAATATAGCATGGAAGCTTTCTGCCCATAGAAGCTTATATAGACTCATGTTCTTTGGAGTGCAACTCCCAGAATTCTCTGAAAATTTCCCTTGCAGAATCTTGCGAGTAGCAAACCAAAAGCAAAAATCTGCACACTTCTAGCTGCCATTTCTTCCACTGCCACCACCTCCCAAGTGTACTAGGATACTTGCTTCTATCCGAAAATTTATGTTCTGAGTATGTTTATTGCTTTGTTTCATTTTGCTATACAAATAAAATTTGTTTATCCTAGAATGGACAATAGAGGTAGGCAAGTCCCTAATGAATCTTACCAAAGGTGTTGTCTTCTTTTCATGGCCTCTTGGTTAATATCTTCATTGAGCTATCACACCAATCCAAGATCTGTTTTTATTCTGTTTTTACTTTAGCCACCATCATAAGTCCTGAAAATTCTATTGGTTTCCCATTGTGTGGTATAGCTATAAGACTACAAAAACCTATCCTGTCAGTCTCTAAAAAACAGTTTTTTATTGATCATCACAATCTTTGCTGTGTTTTCATATTGCCTACTCTTACACGGACACACCCTTCTTTGAAAGTATTGCTGGAAGTTCCATTTCCTCTGACACCATAAGGCTATATTCCCTAGATATCTCACAGAATTTGGTACTGTTGACCTAACACCCCTGGAAGTACCATTGTTAGGATGCATGCAGTTTAACACATGAAAGCACACACCATGTGAACATGATTTGAACATGATTCAGCATTGTCAGGAAACATATTTTAAATGTAGCTCAATAATAAGCAATTTGGAATGTAAATGATAGCTTAGGCAAGGCCCCCCACTCAATGGATAACATTTTCACAATTTATAACAAGCTCAGCATGTGTAAAGGCTTCCTTAATACAACTGATCCTGTCTAAAGAGTGGAAATAGTGCTATTGTTCTCACTGCAGCAACATCATCAGCATGACTCTTATTGTTCTGAAGAATAAAGTAATTGAAGCCATTTATCCTCAGGACATCTGCTATATAACTCTATCTGTTATAGCTGTTGTGAAGTTTAGTAAATAGTACTATGTGCTAGTTAGATCAGTGGAGACCAACATGCAGGAATTGATTTTCTAAAAACTAAGCATTTTTCTTCTGGGACCATTGAGTCTCTTCCAGCGAAATGTCATTTTTGGCTTATTTGTTTACCCTTTAAAGCACAGTACTCAACTGAGGTTAACTTTGCTGAGCATCAAAAGTCAGCTAACAGATCTACAGACTGTTCAACTCCTTTTCATATGCCTCTTGATTAGGTAGAAAGAAGAGAGTGCAAAAGCTGGCTTGAGACTCAACATCAAGAAAATCAAGATAATGGCAACAGGCCCCATCAGTCCCTGGAAAATAGATGGGGAAGAATGAGAAGCAGTGACAGATTTTACTTTCTTAGGATCAAAGATCCCTGCAGATGGTGATTGCAGCCATGAAATAAAAAGGTGACTGATTCTTGGGAGACAAGCTATGAGAAACCTGAGGAACATAGATAAAAGTAGAGACATCACCTTGCAAACCAAAATTTGCATAGTCAAAGCAATGGTATTCCCAGTTGTAATGTATGGTTGTGAGAGCTGGACCATTAGGAAAGCTGAGCGCAGAAGAGCAGATGCCTTTGAGATGTGGTGTTGGAGGAGAGTTTGGAGAGTCCCCTGGACAGCAAGGAGAACAATTAGGTCGATCTTAGAAGAAATCAACCTTGACTGCTCCTTAGAAGGTCAAATAATAAAGCTGAAACTGAAGTACCTTGGACATCAAATGAGAAGAGAGGATTCACTTGAGAAAGCCTTGATGCTGGGAAAGGTGGGTGGCAAAAGAAGAAGGGTTGGCCAAAAATGAGATGGATAGATGGTTTTGTAGATGCAATGGGCACAGAGCTGTGCAGGCTGAGGAGGATGTTGGAAGACAGAGGTGCCTGGTGGGCAATGGTCCATGGGGTCATGAAAGGTCAGAATTGACTGTGTGACTGAACAACAGCAACTTTACATTTAAATTTAGACTGCTAGGACTAACTCCTAACCATGGAGAAAGGGTCAGTGCATGATAGGTTAGCAAAAGAAGAATGTAACTGGGGAGATCACTTGGGCCAGGGTACAGTGCTCTGAATTGCTCTAACATTTTATAGGCTTGAGAAAATGATCCTTGGCAGACCCTGATCAAGAGTTGAGAGAAGGATACTTCATTTTCCAGCTAGTTCTTCACTGTGCCACTAATTATCATTCTTTCTTAATAACAAAATCATCTGGTTTTAATACTCCAAATGTACAGGAAACTTGAAAATAGGCCAGTGTTTTGTTGTTTTTATTACATTTACGTCTCACCTTCCCTTAGATGTGCTGAGGTATTGTACATTACTCTTCTTCTCCATATTTCTTTCACTCCACAAGCATGGGAGACAGGCCAGGCTGAGAAAGTAGATAAATCTTTATTGTCATTGTCCTGCACAGAACAATGAAATTGGGGATGACCAGAACTGGTGAGCTTCATGCCTGAATTAGGATTTGAATCCAAGTCTCTGGAGCCCTAGTCCAATTTTCTAAACTATTCATATTTGATGATGAACAAGGTGTACAACATTTGTAAAGGATTTTTTCCCCAAACAGATTGAAGAGCAAGTTTGTTTCTTTACAAAACTTCCCTTTCCCTTGGTAAAAGGGAAAGAGGGAGGATGAGGAGGGAAGGAACATTAGCCTGCTTGACAACTTGCTCCTAACATTGTAAAAATTCCTAATGGTAGCAATTACAATTGGAAGGGAATTCGGTCTTTATTGTCTCTTCTCTTGATATCCTCCCATTCATATTCCAATCCTGCAACAATGGGAAGATAAGCGCTCTTTTCTCCTTCTGTCTGCTGGACTCCTACAGGTGAAACTCGGAAAATTAGAATATTGTGCAAATGTTCATTCATTTCACTTAAAAGGTGAAACAAATATATGAGACTAGCTTTTTACCCGTCTTCGCTCCTGTGTGTGTGTGTGTGTGTGTGTGTGTGTGTGTGTGTGTGTGTGTGTGTTGCCTTGCCTCTCATGGTGTGCCCCCCCTGTCCTTCCAGCCTCCCTTCCCCCTCACATTCACCTTCCCCCACACACACACACACACCTGGCTCCCCCGTCTCCTGTGCTTGTCGCCTCATGGGCAGTCGTGCACACACACACCTTGCCCTCCCACCAGCCCTTCCCATTTCCCTCCCTCCCTGGACTTAAACACATATGTATACACATGTATACACGGGCACACAAAGACACACACCTTGCTGCTGCTGCAGTCGCCTCTCTCAGAATGAGGGCCTTTGTTGGTTGGTTTCAGAATGAAGGCCAGCCCGGGAGGCCTTTGTTGGTTGGTTTTTTCAGTGCATCACAATGCATGGTGGGAATTGTAGTCCCCGTGGAAGCCATAATTGCAAATGGGGCTTCAATGAGGACTACACTTCCTACCATGCATTGCGTTGTATGTCTCAGAAGGCCTCCTTCATCTTCTGAGTGGCAGATTCTCCCTGGGGCTGGCCCACCCTCCACCTCTTGTGATGTGTGTTCATGGACAGGGTGCCTCTCTCTCTCTCTCTCTCAGTCATACACTCCCTCCCTCCCTCCCTCCCTCCCTCTCTCTCTCTCACACACAGCTTGAAGTGGGCCTGTCTTCTGCGTTCTCCCCTCCCAGTCTTCTCTCCTTCGTCCATGGCCTCCTTTCTGGGCCTTGAAAAAGAGTCTCAGTGCTTTTGGGGTTTTCTGAAGTCTCCTATAGCATGCGAGGTACTGCCCGTCATGAGCGTTGGCCACTTCCCCCGCCGCTTCCCCTTCGAACGCTCATGGATCTTTGCAGAGCCGCAGTGCAATGGTTCTGCATGTGGCCGTTTCTTCCTGGGATTGGTGCAAATGCACAATTAATTTGTCCAGGTCTGTGGGGCCCACGACCCACCTCTGTGAACTTGACACCGATGGGGCCCATCTGCCAGCTGAAAGGTGCATGTGTGCGGGCTGTGACGGGGATGGTGTCAGGGGTGCAGGAGGCTGTTCAGGACACAGGATCCAGTTCTTTCCTTTATAGTTATAGATAGACTCACTACATGCAAAGCGAGAGATGTCATGCCTTAATTCCTTATAATTGTGGTGATCATGGCATACAGCGTACATGAGATTATGTAATGATTATGGGGTACATAAGATTATGGGGTTGGGGTTTTCATAAACTGTAAGACATAAGCATCAATATTATAACAAAGTAAGGCTTGAACTATCTCGCTTTGCATGTAATGAGTCTATCGCATATATTTGTTTCACCTTTTAAGTTTCATTACTGAACTGAATGAACATTTGCACGATATTATAATTTTCCAAATTTTACCTGTACCTCCTTTCCCAGCTAGGGCCATAATCCCATTGATTGAGGATGCCACTTCTTTCTATCTCAGACAGATGCCAGTCATATGCTGGTCTTTGGTGAAGGCAGAGAAAAACTAGCTGGACAATGCTGACAGAATATATTGGAATTGTATCTCTCTATCATCTCCAAAATATTATATTGTGGTTTTGTTTTTGTTTTGTTTTGTTTTGTTGTTGTTTTTCTGTGGGGGTTTTTGTGCTGTGAAGAAAAAGATTCTATTGCCTGATCATTTTGGCAAGTAAAATGCTATTGGGATGTAGGACAGAGAATGAGAATTATTTTTCAAAATTTGTTAATGGTGAGTCTCACTTACTCAACATTTGTTGGAGAAGAAGATTAATCAATTACCTCTGATACAGTTCACAGTGCCCTAATCACCTTCCTGCAGTTACCCTTACTAATGGCAAGGTGACAATAATTAGTTATTGATGGTAATCTTTTGATATCAACAACAGAGATGCATATCCTATTGATACTGATACACACACCTCTGGAGGCTGAAACAGCACAAGTTGTGCACTGCATGAAATAGAACTTGAAACAATACCAAGAAAGAAATTCATACTTATTAAAATATTAGGAAAAAAATGTGATGCACTCACTCATCATAAAGACCAACAGACAGTTGTCTACTTCAGCTGGCTTCGTGATTGCTACTTTGACTTCAGATTGCCCTCTCTATATCTTCACCAAGGAGTGTTCAATGTCGTGGTCCAACTGGGGCCACCAAAAATAACTGCGTGTCAGCGCTTTTGAACAGACAATTCCAGGATGGCTGATGTGAAACAGCCATAGTACCTTTGGGTGGAGGGAGGCAGGGATGACCACCCTCTGTCCCCACAACAGACAACCCCTCTCTAGAGACAGTTCAAAGTGCTTCCGGAAAAAGGCCTTGAATTCCTCGGCTGGAGGCACAAATTTCCACCCCTTTTGTACCCAGGAAACCACCTTAGCAAGCAATTCATCCTTTGCCGTGGCTTTGGCGATATCAGGTGGAACGACAAGAGATGAGTCAAGGGCCTCAATCATGAGGACCTGGTGGTCCCGCTTGATCTCGCAATCCGGCTCCCCCAGTTCAGGGAGTAGAGATCTCGAAAAAGCATCAGCTTGGCTGATGTCCTTGCCAGGCCAGTAAACCAGTGTAAAATCATATGTGCTCAAAAAAATGCCCATTGCAACATCCGAGAAGACAGGATTTGCGGTGTGGGCTTTTTAGTAATGAAGATACCTAGTAGGGGCTTGTGGTCGGTCACAACCGTGCATGGCCTCCCATCGAGGTAATCATGAAATTTCTTTGTGCCGGCTACAATAGCAAGGGTTTCCCTGTCTATCTGTGTGTAATTTCTTTCTGGTTTGGACAGAGAATGTGAGTAGAAGGCTACGGGGGCTTCCGCCCATCATCCAATACATGACACAGGACAGCCCAGACCCCAGGAGAGGCATCACAAACTAAGATGTCAGGCTTCTTTTGGTTGAAATGTGTAAGCACAGTGTCCGAAGTGAGCAATCTTTTTAGCTCTTTAAATGCTGTCTCCTGGCTTTGGCCCTAGTGCCAAACCATGTCCTTTTTCAGGAGACAGTGGAGCGGTTCAGCAACTGAAGCCTTGTGGTGGAGAAATGTGTGGTAAAAATTAAGCAACCCTAAGAAAGATCGCAGTTCTGATTTACAGGTCGGTCTGGGTGCATTCCTCACAGCCGCTACCTTTGAATCAGAAGGCATGATGCCTCGAGAAGTGATTCTGTACCTCAGGAATTCTACCTCGTTAGCCATAAACACACATTTATCTTTGTGGAGGTGCAATTCTGCCCTCTCGAAACAGGTTAACACTTTATCAAGCCTAGCCGCTAGTTCAACTTCATCCTTAGCTGTGAACAGGACATCATCGAAGTATAGCAAGACACCCGGTAACCCTTTGAGTAAACGTTCAACTAAAGATTGAAAAATCCCGGGAGCTCATTCACACTGAATTGCAACCTGGTGACCCTGAATGACCCATTGTGAGTCACAATAGTCTGTGCTGCAGCAGTGGTGGGTGTTACTGACAATTGCTGGTATGCTTGGGCAAGGTCAAGCTTCGTGAAACATGTGCCTCCATGCAAGGAGGCAAGGAGGTGGCTGACAACTGGTACAGGATATGCATTAGGCTGTATAGCTTTGTTAATAGTACATTTGTAGTCCACGCATATCCTGACCTCCTAATTGCTCTTGAGCGCCATGACGATCAAGGTTTCCCATTCAGCGGAGTCTACCAGGACCAAAATTCCCTGCCCAACTAACTTGTCCAGTTCCACCTCAGTTTTGTCTTTTAGGGCAAAGGAAACACGGTGGGGCTTCATGCGGATGGGACGAACAGCCGGGTCAAGTTCAAACTCCACAGGGGGACCTATGTAAGTTCTGAGCCCCTTCCTGAAGACCTCCGGATGTGCAGTGCACACATCCTGCACTGGGTCTGACACGACACCATTAATGCCAGATGACCGGATCCCCAGGGACTCAAACCATTGGACCCCAAACAAGCTATTGGTCCCACGCTTGAATATAACAAAGGGCAGCTCCATGCGGATGGTCTTAAAATGTACAGTGACGTTCTCCACCCCTAGGTCTCTGGCGTTGGCGCCCGATTTCTGCACTGCCGGCATACCTTGGCAATGTGGCCCTTCCATCCACAGTTGTGACACTCAGAGTTCCAGAAAGGACACTTTCGCCAGTCATGCCAGCCTCCACACTGTCGCGGTTTCCCCTTACAGTCGCCGTGGTGCTCATGCTGCTTTTTGGTGAACTTTCCGGACCTGGACCTCGTCATCACTGGACCCGGACGATGATGTTGAGTCTGACGATGCTGGTGATGAACATCGGTGGGCCTGGACAGATTACTTTGCAGTCCCTGAAGTTGTGGCGTGGTGCTAGAACATTTTCACCCCGGACCGTGTGGCCTCGGATGCCAGTGCTTCATCCAGCACAGACTTGAACGTCAACATCTTCCGAGTCATGAGGCGGCATTGGGCATCTTCATCCCTCATTCCAGCCAGGAGACAGTCACGGAGGGCCTCCTCTAGGTTGTCCCATTTGCACGGGGCAGCAGCGAGTCGTAGCGCTGCAGCATACTCAGCTACAGACTCCCTGGGGCACTGCTCTCTGTGGGGGAATGCCACCCGGGCCAGGAAGATGGACACTTCAGGCTGGAAATGCCTCCTTAGAGCTGCTATGATTTGAGGAGCGGCACTTCATCTACATCCTGAGTGAGGATGAGGTGAATTGCCAGTTCCAGCGTCTCCAGCCCACATTGGGACAGAAAACAGGAACACATCTGACTCTCATCTTCTATCTTCTGTGCCACCATGGCATGGCAGAAATGGCGCTTGTGGAGTGTCCACTTGTCGGGATGAGCCACATCGAAGGGACCGATGTTTCCTTGAGAGGATGCCATCCCACCTTCATCGCCAATTTGGTGTTCAGAAAACTGGAGGTGACAACCAGCATAGTGAATAACAGATCTTTTTATTGTGGGGTCTGAACACAACTTGGAGGGGAACAACGGGGTCTTATATACACAAAAACTTGATACAAAACAGTGGGAATAAACACCATTGGGTCATTTGAATATCGGTTACATTTTGACAGCTACAATGCGTGCTTTTCTTTATTTGAATTGCAGTGCAAATCAAGTCTCGTGATACTACGTAAGTTTGAGAGAATAGAGGGTGGCATGACAGTGCAGCCGTTTGACATGTAATTTACAGGAACAGTTATGCATACATAACATCTTCATTCAGCAAAACAGCTTGATGGGTGAAGTGCTCCACCTGAGCCCTGCCAACTTTCAGGTTGTAGTAACACTTCATTGTTACTGTACTTCATTGCTTTAAATGGATGTTTCACTCGCATAAAGCATTACTGGAATCTTCATTGCATGAGCAGCAGGGAAACCGGAACTGTGTGTGGAACAGGGTACTAACCTAAGTGTGTATTTGTTTGACACAGTTTCAACAGTACCTTCAAGGAAAAAGCTTTCTGCCGCCTCTCCTGAATGAGGACCATCAAGGTGTTTACATTTCATATTATAACTTTCAAAGTATGAAAAAAGCAACCAAGTTGAATAGCAATAGCACTTTTAATGAAACAGCCCTGAGCCAACAGACAGAATGTCTTTCTGATAAAAGCAGCTGGCTTGTATGTTTGCTTGCATAGCAACATCCAGCATCATGAACAAGCTTTGTTAGTTTTTATATGTGGGCCAAATGCAATGTTCATCCCAATTAAAGTCAGCTCATTAAAATCCATGGAATGTGTGCAATTTGTGGCCAAAAAAAATCCCACTGATTGCAGTGGATCCCTACTAGTTGACAATAATTAACACTGGATTCAGGATAAAAATAATAGTGTTGTCAAACAACCAAGTCTTCCCCAAAACAACATACCTATCAGTGCCATTCACTCCATAGCAGCAAGTTAAGATAAAATGGTAAATCTATAACTAGTGAGCTGTATTAAAGGTGATTTTTCATGTTCAAGTGTCTTACTAAAATGTGTTGGAACAATTGACTAGACTCCATAGATAGTGAAGCTGAGAAAATCTGAAATGAGCAAAGTGTGTTCCTAACCTCCAACAGCAAGTCTCTTACATGTCCCAAACTGGAAATTTACTGAAGTGTCAACAGTTGGAATGGTTGGTGAAGGTATCAGAAATGGTAGAAATTGCAAGGTTGACAGCTCTAATAGCAGATAAATTGTTAACAAACTTTGAAATTATCTGGAAGTCTGTACTGTGCTCTCTGGTAGAATGAGTAATGGGAGGATCATGACAATTTGACTTTCAAGTTTAGGGTGTGCGGTAAGAGACAGACTTAAACAGTCTTATTTTATTTCAACTTAAGTGCATTTTAACTTGATGGAAAATTACAATGTGTTGTATGTATGGAAAACTAGGAAACTATCCTGTTCACCTTTCAAATTTAATTTTATTTTTACACTTTCCCCCTCTTTTTTCTGTATCCTTTAATAAGATAAATCAGATGAAATATTGGTGAAAGAATAGAAGAACTGACGACTTAGCTCAATCTAAGTCTGGTAAATTGTCTAACACAGAACTTACTAATATTTAATATTATGACCTTATAGAAACATTTGTTATCTTTAAAAGGTAGAAGGGAATTTCTCTCCCAACCTATGAAGAGGCAGGACACAGTACTTTTCAGTATTTTTATACCGTTCATCTGGGATATTTCCTGAACAGAAGGGAAAGAAACAGCCTCCCTCCGCCAGGGTACAGAGCAGCCAGCTATGGGGTGTGTGTGTGAGGTGGGGTGCATTAATGAAACAGTTTAAGAAAATGTTGCACACATTGAAAGCTTACTGATCAAAATTAAAAGCTGTAGTCTTCAAATATTTTAAAACATTTGCAGAAAGGGAGTTCTGTAGTATGACAGTCTAGAACTACTTCCTGATTGTATGTTAACATGCATAATTTCAATGACACCTACAAATTTTAATGAAGATACTCGAAGCAAGAGAAGCACCATAATTTATTAACTGAGAAACTAAATGTTGCATTTTAATTGGCTATGTTAAATTGTTATTTCATTTTATTTATTCATAGCCCATCTTTCTCAGTTCTGGGACTCAACTGAAGCATGAATGGGAAAATAAGATATAAAAATGAAGAAATGATCATTTAGAAAATACTGAAAATGTTTGTATATTCCTCCTTGTAAAAATAATAAATAAATCAAATAATAAATTAAGCTCAGCTTGGACCAATCTACACAACAAGTAAATTTCGTAGACACCACTGTGAAGCTACAAAATGGACATCTCAGTGCCACACTATATCACAAGCCCATTGATCGATAAACCTACCTGCATGTCTCCAGCTTTCATCCAGAACACACAACAAAATGCATTGTCTTCAGTCAAGCCCTCAGGTACAACCACATTTGCTCACATCCACAAGACAGAGATTCCAAGTTCAAGGATCTACAAAATGTATTTATCAGACTACAATACCCATCCAATATGGTCAATAAACAGATCAACCAGGCAAGATGAATACCCAGAACCAACCTACTGCAAGACAGGCCCAGAAGGGAAAATAAATGAACACCACTGGTTGTCACTTTCAGCCCACAACTGACACCTCTCAAGGGCATAATGAAAGATATCCAAACCATCCTGGACAAGAATACTTCACTTTCCCAAGCTTTTTGTGGCAGACACTTACTAACCTATAGAAACACCCTCCCCCTAATCTCAAGCAACTATTGAGTTTCAACAGACTACACAACAGTGAAACAAAGATGGGAACTAAACCCTGCTACAAACCCAGATTTCAGCTATTCCCCCCACATTTACTCTGGCAACACAATTACAGGACCCAACAATGTCACACACAACATTAAGGGCAATTTTACATGTTCCTCTGCAAATGTGATGTATGCCATCTCTTGCCAAAAAAGCCCCTCTGCATTTTACATAGGACAAACAGGACAATCTCTGTGCAGAAGAGTTAATGGACACAAATCAGAGATCAGGAATCTGTTTAAAACCACTTTAATCTACTAGGACACTCTGCACAGAACTTGAAGGTTGCCATTCTAGAACAGAGGAATTATAATGCTAGAATCCAGAGAGAGAGAGAGAGAGAGCAGAGATTAAGCACATGCATATGCTGGACACCCAATTCAGGGGTTTGAATATTAGTCAAGGGTTTCTGGGACATTATCAAATTTGATGCACTACAACTAACAGGTTATTATATGCTGCAATTTTGCCTTGGTCACTCAAACCATTGTCAATAGATGTTAACTCATTAGCAAATGGACCAGCACTGGGGGTAAAATGCCCCCTTGTGCTGGCTTAGCCTGCTTCCCCAGTGAAGAGATGGGGGTGCTCTTGCAGGCCTGCCTGCCTGGTGTGATAGAGAGGAGCCAAGAAGCCTTTATAGGTGGCAGCTACTTCCTGCCTCACCCTCTTTAACTGCTCAGCATTGGAGAAACAAATCCCACCCTCCCTCCCTCAGTAGTAGTGTGATATTCAGTCTCTTCAGGGCTGGATGGGAATTTTTGCATGACCCCTGTTTGGCTCTTGGAGTCATGGTTTTTTGTTTGTTTGTTTGTTTGTTTGTTTGTTTGTTTGTTTGTTTGTTTGTTTGTTTGTTTGTTTGTTTGTTTGTTTGTTTGTTTGTTTGTTTGTTTGTTTGTTTGTTTGTTTGTTTGTTTGTTTGTTTTTTGCCCATCCCATACTGTTGCTGCAGGTTGAGTTTTTGCTGGATGTTATTCTGGTCTGCAGACTGCAGTGGCTCAAGTTGCTAAGATGCTGACTGGGAAGCGGAAGGTCAGCAGTTCGATTCCCGAAATGAGCTCCCGTCTCCGTCCCAGCTCCTGTCAACCTAGCAGTTCGAAAGCAAGAAATTGCAAGTAGATAAATATGGACCACTTCGGTGGGAAGGTAACAGCGTTCCGTGTGCTCCGGTGTCTAGTCATGCCTGCCACATGACGACGGAAACGTCTGCAGAAGCAGACAACGCTGGCTCTTCGGCTTAGAAACAGAGATGAGCACTGCACCCTAGAGTCGGATACGACTGGCTTTCGAGCAAGGGAAACCTTTACTATTCTGGTCACTTTTGCGGGTAGTGTGGGTGATTTTTGTCAGAATGGCCTGTTTAGTTATTCAGTTGGGGTCTTGGGTAATTTGGGACCTCGGACAGCACTATCACTTGTGATTTCTTATGGCTGTCGAATAGCCACTGACCTGGGTCAGCTGATCAGGAAATTTTGCCAGCTTCCTGGTTGCATAGCTTGGCCCTACTGTTGGGCACAGTGCTGGCTTGCCTGCAGAGCTTTTCTGCTGTCCCTATTATTTGGGATCCAAATTATCTTGTATTGACCTGAGTTATTATCATGCACCCACACTACTTAGTCCCCAGTGCAATAGTTTGCAGCAACTTATTTTGGCTTAATAAAGTGGCCCATGTTTGAACCCATCCTTTGGATGTGATACATCAGCTTGCAAGAGAACTTTGGTTTGCAACCATTTGCAACTCAATAGGGCCAGACTTTACAGCAAGTAAGAATGACAACCAGGAATTTTCCATTATTGCCAGTTGTAAAAAGCTAAAATGTTATTTTTCTGTTAGGCTGGCCAACCATTGCATATCTGTGTTCCTGATGTGTATAAACTGATGTCATGAGGTCTCAGTCATATGTCTGATGAAGTGGACTTGATCCACAAAATCTCTCATTTAAATGCAGGAATTAGTCTTTAAGGTGTCACAACGTTTTTTATCTTTTGCTGTTGTTTTGTTTTGTTTACTCTCTGATATACTTGCACAGACTAACACAGCTACCACTCTAAAATAATAATGTTATCATCTTCAAGTAGTAGAATTAGGAATAAAATCTGTCCTATCAAATACTTGAATGCATCTCCCCCTCACATCTATTAACTATACTGGGAAAAGGAAATCAATAAGAGGCATTTTTTTGTTGTTTTGACAGAAAAGCAACTGCATGTCATTCATTATAGCTGTGAGTGGCTAAAAGAAAATCTGTTCATGAAATACCTCCCACTCACCAAGATGATATATTACAGTGATGATGTACCAACTCCAGTCATCTGTGATATTTCAGGAGCATGCATCTAGCAGCAAAGCTTCTTTAAACTAGGGAATGTAAGGCCAAAATAAGAGAAACCGGGTTCTGTAAAGAATCTTTGAAACCAAACTCTCTTCTTTATGACCTTTCGGGAAACACTCAGTGATTGACAGCTATCCTATTTTCTTTGGAATAAGCATACATAACTAAAGAAATTGATAAAAATAACGACATTGTGTCAGAGATTACTCTGGGTTGAAAGGATTTTTAGCGGATGCCCGAATGAGGTTCCAAGTGCAGCTCTTAGTTATCGAAACCCGACCTTCCAGTCTCCAGCTCAGTACCTTAACCACTAAGCCACCAGGGGAGCTACAAGAAATTGATAAATTTCTATGAGCATGTTAATTGTCAGAATGTGCAGGTACATGAGGAGAATGGGACATGAAATATTCAAATTAGACAGAGCTAGATTGTGAAATCTAATGGCTTTTTCTCAAATAGACATTAATCTTTTTATGGATAGTTGTGACCTGCACCTTCTATTGGTGAATTGTGGTTATTCCTCTTGGCAGAGTGTGAGGTAGAAAAAGGAACAACAGCATCAAAACATGAAAAGATTAGCCAAGTCTCATTACTGGCCCCTTTGTTTGGTTTCCCACAAACAAACTAGTACTTTGCATTATAAATCATTCCAGAAACATTTAAAGTAGAAAAATAGTATCTTTGCTTACATTTATCATTTGTAGTTACAGTCAGGAAAATAAAGAAGGAAAATAAAGTCTCCAGCACATGAAAGGAACTTCCATGCTTGTTGCTTAACCAGAAGTCAGAGGGAAAAAAGAGATTATCAACAAAATAATGGAAGCAAAAAACAAACAGGAATAAGGGTGGAGAACTACCAGAGATAGGGAAAGGATATTTACCAATCACATTAGTGACAAAGGACCATCACATTTGGCTGGAATACCTAGTGTTGGTACATGCAAGATTTCTATTATCCCAACAGTAATATGTGTATACAAATGCAGGGATCTTCTAAATTTCATACTCTTCTGAATTAGATTGAAATGAATACATAACAGGTATTTGATTTTTTCAATTTTTAAAATTATTTTAGGGTTTAATTCCTGTAAAAACCATACCTTGTATATAGCCTTCATTTCCATAAATTCTATATTTCTCCATATCAAACCCTTTTCAGTTATAATCTTAATTATCTTTTTGAATAGATGTAATAATTTCTCATATTTGGGATTCCCAATCCCCTCTTTTTTAGGGGCATACCATAACATTTGATTTATCCTTGGTTTCTTATTTCCTTTACAAAAAACTACCTATCATATTTTGCCAACTTTTTCCTATCTCTTTAATCTTTATTGGGAGCATTGCAGGCGCACCCCCCAAAGAAAGACTCAGACACCGGTGTTGGATTAAAGGCATCGGGCCACTTTTATTGAATAATGCCCTAGTCCGAATTATCACTTTCAATTGGTGTATCATCCAATTGTAATTCTTTAAGGCAAGCAGGCCGCAGTAACACTGGTAAGGTTCCTCCCAAAAAGCCAATGGAAATTGGCTACATATATCTATTTGTATCAATTTGTTTGTTGACACAAACAAATTGTTGACCGGAGTCAATATACTATCTACTGACCCCACCCTATGACGTGTATCTGTTCAAATATCAAGGTGATGCAGGCTGTGAAGTTCCTGACATCACCCCTTGCATTGTTCGCCCTTGACCGGCCAATCCTATTTCCCCTGTACCTATCTACGTGTTGGCCAGTCAATTGCAAACCTGCCGGATACCTATGGGTCATAAATCTTTACCTTACCAGTGCTACCCGCCACACGGGGAGGCATCTGTGATGACTCACCCCCCCCCCCAGACCATCAGTTCGGTCACCAGGCCTGCTTGCACATCCTCAAGAAAGGGGTTCATACCTCTGGCCAACAGGTGGGCCCCATCTCCTGCATAGAGATCAAAATTGTGCAAGCCGATCCTAGGATGTCGAATGGCCGTCCCAAAGCTATTGTCCACAAGGAACCGGGCAACAGCCCTGTTCACCAACCGTCGAGCATGGTCCAGACCACGGAGTTCAATGCCTCCCCTGTAACACTGTCTCAGCACGATGTCAGACCATAGCAGCCGTGTGTACGGCCATAAGTGCTGTAAAAACGCTAGGTGGCTGCACACCGAAAATTATAAAGAAAGGCCAGTGATCTGTGCGAGATCATTGCCGCCGAGGTGCAGAACAAGGACATCAGGCGGTCCAGCATCCCTGATGGACATCAGGAATGGCAACAGTTCCCGCCATTTCATGCCGTGCATACCATACCATTGCATACATGCGGCTGCACGTAGCCCGAGATGGGGTCCCCGCTTTGTCACCGCAGCATACTGCGCTGCCCAGTGCACGTAACTGTGGCCCACCAGCCATACTGCCACCGGTGTGCGTGGACACACAGGGTCTGTAAAAGAAGGAAAAGGAATTAATGACATAACTGGTACTCATGCAGTGAGGGGGCGTACATATAAGGAAAAACGAGTAGACCCCCACCTGCCCATCCGGCGTAAATCAGCCTCAGAGTACCCAAACGCAGTCGCAGTTGAAGCGGCGCCTATCCTGAAAGAATGGGTGCCGTAACGAGCCCTGGGGAGGCCGACACTGTGAAGTGCCATACCGGTCACCTTCCAAAACTTGAATTTGGTAAGGGGAGACCCATCCTGGTGGCAGAAAAATGGGCCAGGGTGCGTGCCACGCACTGCCAAAAACTCATGTAGGGCACCAACCGGACAGATGTCAGCAATTGTACATCGTAGTAGTCTGACACCACTGCCTACGCCATGCTGATCAGCCTTTGAGGAGCGAATCCTCAACTGGGCCCACTCTTGGGTGATAAAGACATCATCGAGTTCCAGTGCCCTACGAGACACGTCCCCTTTTGACAATGCGACCAGCTCACTGATACGGAGCACTCCAAAAAAGGCTACGGTGGTAGCTGCATGAAAGAGAGCCTCCTCATACCTATCGTAACACAAGCCATGCCAACCTCGTGCAAAGTGGGTCAGAACACCTGGTGAAATGGGGTGACGTGTGTCCGGGTGGTGGCCACGTTCACGTGTCCACCCTTCTAATACTTGGTGTATGCGGAAGTCAGTAAAGCCCCGTGCCTTCGCCCTAAATGCCAATGCTGAAAGCCTAGTGGTGATGGTGCGAGGGGCTAACCCTTGATCATGAATGTGAACCATATACTGCAAAATCTGGTCGACTGGTATCGGCCACACTTCGGGCAACTGCCTTTGCCCGCAAAATGTTCTAAATTGGAGGAAAGCATGTAGATACGCCTTACGTGTGTGAGGTGCCAAAGACATGCCGATCGCCCGGTTCACCTCTCCTCGCCAAATGTCCAGATCTCGGCCGGGAGTGGAGAGGGAAGTTCCTCTGCTTCTGGAGCCAAGGCACGGAACCAGGGGATCTGCAGGCGGGATAAAGCATCAGCAATATCATTATTAATGCCTGGCACATGTCTGGCCCTGAATAGCACATTAAGGCGTAGGGATCTCAAAACAAATTGGCGAACCAATGCCATGACTCTGGAGGATTTGGATGTCTGGGCGTTGACAATGTGCAGCACTGCAGCATTGTCATACCAAAAGTGAACCACCGAATTGGCCCACCTATCCCCCCCATAGCATTAGTGCCCCCAAGATGGGCAAAAACTCTAGGAAAGTAAGATCGCGTAAGCGATCCGTGCCTTGCCATGCCTGAGGCTATTGACCATAGGCCCACCGTCCCTCAAAATAAATCCCATAACCCAGAGAGCCTGAGGCATCCGACTGTACTTGGAACTGGGGGCTGACCATAAGCTCTGATCTCCAGAAAGAGACACCATTAAAGCCCTGTAGGAATGTGAGCCAAACCAAAAGGTCTGCCCGTAAACCTCTGGTCAGCCGCACCCTGTGGTGACGTTTTAAGAGGCCCGCCATGGCGTCACAAAGACACCTGGCAAAGGCCCTGCCTGGTGTTACTACCCTACAGGCGAAATTGAGGTGGCCATGCAGCACCTGCAACTCTCGGAGAGACACCTTACGCTTGGCAAGCATTGCCAAAATCGCAGCCGAGATCCGAGTCACCTTTTCCATGGGCAACCTGGATGTCAGGGCGATGGTGTCAATTTCAATACCTAAAAAGGTGAGAGTGGTGGCTGGGCCCTCAGTCTTTTCAGGTGCTAGGGGGACACCCAGTTCCCGCATAAGCACCTGAAATGTGGCGAGGAGATGGGCACACGTGTAAGAGCCATGTTCACCCCCGAACAAAAAGTTGCCGAGGTAGTGGGCTACAGACCGGGACCCTGACCTACAAACAAAAGCCCAGTGAAGGAAGGTGCTAAATCGTTCGAAGGCCGAACATGAGCTAGAACAGCCAAAAGGCATGGCCATGTTGACATAAAAATTGCCCCAAAAACAAAAACCTAACAGCTCAAAGTCATCCGGGTGCACTGGCAGCAATCGGAATGCCGATTTGATATCACACTTTGCCAGTAGCGCTCCGTGACCACACGAGCGTACCATCTGTAAGGTCTGGTCAAAGGACATATACCTGACCAAGCAAAGGTCATCAGGTATCGCGTCATTGACCGAAGAACCCGCAGGGTAAGAAAGGTGGTGAATTAGGCGAAATTCACCCGGGGACTTCTTAGGGACTAAACTCAGAGGAGATACTTTCAAGTTAGGGAATGGTGGGTTAGCAAATGGCCCAGCCACCCTCTTTGCAGTGACCTCCTTGGCAATATATTGCACAGCAATATCCTCATTACCCTTAAGAGAAAGTAAGTTCGGGGCATCCTGAGGCCCGCGAACACCCTTAAAGGGTATGCGGTCTAGGATAAGTGGTAAGCCATCGTTCCAGCACCAGGACATTAATTGGTGAGGGGGCCTTTTGAATGGGCAGCACCATCAGAGGGAGCTCTGACCGCCCCCTGCCCACCCCTACATCTGCCTCGTGACCCACCAGCCCGCAGGCACACGGAGGCGGCGTGAGGGCCAGAACAAGAGGGCCACTCGTGCCAGAATTGACACTGATGCTTGTTGCACACTCCGCTGGCAGAGAAGCTCCAACACAGCAGGCGGGCTGGAACCCCCTGCCCCGCCGGCTGGCGGGGAGCCTGTGTAGCAGCAGCCCACTGCACGGCGTGGCCGCAATGGTACCAGTCACCAGGCCCTGGCCACGTGGGGGTCATGTACAAGAGCCACAATTGCTGGCAGGGCTCATCCTACCTCATCTCAGGATGGAGGGCCACTCTCATCCTAAACTCCTCATCATAGGCCAACCATGACAGGCCAGGGAAATCCACCACAGCCTGATAAATATTGTCCAGGTATTGTACCATCGGAATGGCCAAGTCAGGATAGGCCCTCAGGTATACCGCCATATAGATCAGATAGGCTGGTAACCAATTGGCCCAGGTGCGCAGTGGCTTACGACGACGGGACAACTCCTTGTCCCTATTGTCCTGCCCCTTCCTCTCTTCCTTGGTGGGTTCACAGTTCAGGAGGGAGAAAATGTCCACATATTCCTCCCGCCAAATCTTCTCCCTCGTGGCCTGGGAGAGATGATCGCCCAGGGGTAAGGACTAACTGGCCATCGGCAGGGCCGTTGGAGTTGGGCTCCAACGTGGTTGTTTGAGCCCGGTCTTTCTTAAGGCCGCTTTAAGGTCATTGAGCCTTGGGCTCCGACCCCCCGCCCCACACACACACACACACTTGGTTTACTGCATTTTTCTTGATTTGTAATTTGTAAAAAAAATTTATTCTCATTGTATTGATGATATTGTATTTTGATATTGTTTGCATTTTTGTATTGGTTGTACTGTATTTAATATGTTGTTATGCCGCCCTGAGTCAGCCTTGCGCTGAGTAGGGCAGGGTATAAAACTGAAAATAAATAAATAAATAAGGCATGTTTGAGATCTTCTCACACCTTACATAGAATATGTAGAGACTTAGAGGAGGATCGATGTACACCCCATTTTCTGGATCATATGCACATGCACATATGAAAAGAGCACCTGTTCTGCTCTTTCCCTTGGCAGCTGCAGGAGGCTTGCAGGGTTGCTTCATTTTTCCTAGGTAGTCTTTTTGCAGATAGACATTCAAATATGCAAGTTTTTATCTCAAAGGCCAGAAAAAGCTTTACCCTGTGATTTTGCTGGTTGAAAAACCACATTAGAGCAATTACTTAAAATGTTACTCCTGTTTCAAATGTGCCTTTTCAAATGACCAGATGCCAGCTAAAGCTAGGAGAAAATTATAATAGCAAATGATTGTACATAATACTTGAGTAGTCCCATTAGCCTTAATAGTGTGGGGGAAGGAGAATGTTGTTATGGTGGGAGATTTGTGTCCTGAGTAAGGTGAACACAAAATCCAATCTTTCTCCTGCATTCATGGCTTCTGTGAGACAGTTATGATTTACAATTTACCATTCTTATGCCCTTGATTAGGAAGGGCAACAGCACGCAACGGCATGTTGTTGATCCAGGATTTAACACAGACCTGATGATTCTCGACCATGAGAATGTGCCACCAAGTGACAAGTATAATACTTTGGCAACTTTAATAATGTTTGCTGATGCAGCAGTGCATCAACTTTTCAGCAAAAGCAGAAATAGCTGCCGAGCCTAATAAATGGGCAGCCTTTTTCTTTCTTCCTCTAGGCTGAAGGAGGTGAATGGGAATGATTATTTTAATTACAAAGAGCCTTGCAGGTCTCTCGTCAAGGATCTTGAATACATAAATAAATAAATTTGTTGATTTCAAAAATATCTTTAGGGGTTACTCTTGTCTTTGATATATGCATCATGGGAATTTTGAAGAAGAAAAAATATATTAACCTTTTCATTTTCACCCTTATTGTAAACTGAACAAAAAGAATGCTATATTTAAGAACCAAACTGCTGTTGTAAATTACTTTTACAATAACTTTGTCGACTTACTTGTCTTTGTAAGCTCTTTGTAATTTGTACTTTGGCTCCTAGCCACATTTTATTAAATCCTACTGTATCCATCTTTTTATGCTATACCACTATAGTAAACTTGACTTCTAAAACATCTGTCTCTGACTATTGCCTTTTGTTCATTATGCAGTTATTTTGGCCATCAACACATGTTTGTAGTGTGTTACCTATTACTAAAGGAAACTTTGTACATAAATTTAGACTGTACTGATTAAATTGAGCTAAGAAAATATTTTACACTCTCTCACCTACTTTTTTGAAGACAGTGCGAAGTATCCTATGCACTTTTTAATCAGAAACATTAAAATAAATAGTAATATAGCTATATTGCAATATTAACAGGGATTTTTGAGATCAATGTATAAAACCTTTGAAATGTTGTCTCTCAAAAATGAAAGTAGAATTATATTGATCACATGAATTGTTCTACAAGCAGGCCCATTTTGTTAAAAAGGGGAGATAGCTGTACAGATTATTTTCAGACCTACAAAAGCAAGAAAAATGCAACCAAAATCATTAGATAGTATCTTAACCCCAATTATTGATGTGTGCTTGAAAATTTATATTAAGTCCCTCTGAGTACAGATTTCTTCTTCCGTGTCTAGGTCAGACATGAAACTGCCAAAATAAAGGCACCTTTTGGTGAGTTTATTCTGCAGTTCCATTTGCCTGACCTAGTGTGAGAAAGATGAGCTGGCAACACAAGGTTACCATTACCATGGTACGCCTGATTTTGGTTCAAAAATACAACAATCTTCAAATAGAGGCTCTTTCTATGTACAGATACAAGGGGTACACAGAGCCTCCTTGAATGTGGTAACTTGAACCACAATTGGGTGTACCCTACTTGGGTCATCTAGGGATGAGGAAGGTGGGGTATAAATAAATAAATAAATAAATAAATAAATAAATAAATAAACGTTCTCACACTAGGTCAGGCAAAAGGAACTGCAAGTTAAGGTAGAGCATTATTTATTTATTTGTTGTATTTTCATACCGCCCATATTTCCCATTCTGGACGGTGCACATACAAGTAACAAAATAACATAATAAAACAAAAAACAAAACAATAAACAACCAAATAAGTACAGCAGAAAAAAATATTTATTTTGTTGATTATTCTATCTTGTAATTTGTTTTATTATGTTGCTGTTGTTTATTTGTCTGTACAAGTACACCACCTAGTGTTGGAAATGTCCCAGATGGGTGGTCTAAAATGTAATAAATAAATAGTAAATAATACACATCACGTACCTCAGAATGATTATAACTTTCCATACTGTTAGGAAGAATGCTATGTCTCTCCTTGTAGTTGGTTACTTGTTTGTTTTCATTTGCTCTATTTTGTCTGATTCCTTTCTTTGTCAGTACAGAATCCTGCCTGGTATGCTCCCATCCCATTCACTTTCCTTATTCCGTCTATACCTTGTCTCCAGCTTCTAAGCTATTTTGTGCCATTGTGCCCAGCTTTTTCTGCATTAATACATGATGAAATGTATTTGTCAAACAATTTATATCTCCTTCCTTTGAGAGCCTCCTTGTTTTGTCCTTTCCACTCATTGAAGCCAATTGTGTGGTTCCCAAGATGAATCCTTTGTTTTGGAAAGAGAGGATGTGTACGACAGATATTTCCTTTATCTCTTTTTCTCATTTTCTTTATAACTCACTAGGTATAAACATAGTAAGAATGCACCTTGTGTTCATCCATATCTATAAAGCAAAAACAAAAGGATGTTTGTGCAGAATGTTTTCTTGAAAAATAGTTTTGTTGTATCAACACCCAGTGGGCAGACATATTTTTGACATCCCTCTTTTTAATTAACTTGTCTTACAAACAAAGGCTACCAGAAGAACACAATTTGTCTGCTGCATATATTTTCAGCCAGGAGGCAGATAATTATTGCTTACAGCAGAAATAACATTCTTCTACTTGTTCATGTAAAACAAACTTTAAATGTCATTTTACAGCAGTAAAGATTATACAGCACAGTGTCATCTTAAGACACAGCAATTATACAGAGGAACTTTTTATTAACCTCAAGGTTAAAGGTCAGGGACGATCATCAATTGTTGCTAATTCAAATTAAATTGGTTTATGCTAAGTGTAATGATCTAATAATCAGAAAAAAGTGAAATGTAAAGAGTGAATGTTCCCCACAAAATGCATTTTCAAACAGAATCATCCTCCTTCCTCTTCTTTTGCCGTATCCAAATCCAAATATAGGCAATCATCATGGTGATCATCCATGAAGGCTGTCCTCCTCATCCACAGGCCACTATTGATGAAGCTGCTGCCCTCCATCAAGATGGATTCAAATGGGACTTAATCCACTTCAGGACCATCAACCTTTCCAGTGGACTTCAGCACCCAAGGCCCTTAGTCCTCAGGTTGTCAAGTTAGTTAACTGTCACCTGACAGTCGGTGTTGAGTCGCTGGCATATGGCCTCCTCTATTACCATAACAGGATAACCTGGCCAGACTGACAGAAAATATATGTATTTTATAAACTCATCCAAGTCTATAAAATACATGGCCATGATTATGTTGTACACATTGTACATATTATTCTCCACATTTGACAAGAGTGTTCTTAGAAAATATATATTCCCTTGAAACCCATCTTTTAGGCTCAGAGAGTGCTGTTATTTTATAGTAGCATCAATTGACACCTTAATTTATCTTGGATCTGTGACATAGGATAAAAATTCTCACTACAAGTTCAGAACGGAGGCAAAAATAGATTGATGGTACACTGAGTTAAAAAGGTAAGTTGCAGCAGGAAGAAAGAACATTGAAAGTGAAGGCTAAATGCATTCAAGCAAAAGAGTTCAGCTTTCCATTCCACTGGCATATGCATCCCTAAGGAAAGATTTTCAGCTAGATGCCACTGCCTGAACCACTGGGAGCACCTTCGAGCAACAAATCCCTTTTGATATACTTCTGTTTGACCCTTCCCTTGGAAAAGGTTAGTAGGAACAGAATGGGTAGGCATCACAGCTTGAGGGTGCTAAAAGCACCTTTAAGTAGAGATGTCCAGCCTGATTTAGTAAAGACTTTGGAATTTTTCCCTCAAGGTGCTTCAAGTTACATAATTCTGGAGCACTAGTAGAATAAAAAAAAGTCTGCAAATAAAAAGACAGGTTAAGAAAAATGATAAGTTTTTCCCTCCTGGATGTATGCATCTTCTAGAATTACTTACTTCCCAGGGCGTTGGAAACTGGCTGTAGAAACAGAGTTGAAAATACAATTCCCCACTATGCTTCATTGACAGGGGCTGGATCTGATGTTCCATAGGGTTCCTTCAAGGGTTGTAGTTCTAAGATTCTTATTACATTATTTTTCTTATAAACAAATCAATGAAGACAGTTATAAGTTAATTAGACCTGCAACACTAGGAAGGAAATAGTTAAAATCTTGGTGTTTTAACTTTCAAAATGTACTCCATTGCAGAAGCGCAATATTAAGAGAGCTGAGGCAAATTAGACTTGTTCATGTGTTTTACTGCAATTTCACCAAGAAACACTGTCCCAAATTGTGTTAAGTTATGTGTAACAGCAGCACATTAAAGTGGGGTAGGTTTTAGGCAATTTTATGTTTGAATGCAAGTATCCCAGTTGGACTAGATACTTGAGAGAAAGAAAAAATATCATTTACTCACAAAATGAAGTCAGAAGATGCATGTGCTCAGGAGTCTTCATGAAGTTGGTTTTAGAAAGAAGTAAAGTAAAAAAAAATTGTTCTAGCCATGTGGCCTGGAAGATGGAGGAGCTCAAAATGACATATTTCTTCTTCCAGACCAGAAAAAGCAAGAGAGAGAAGGCCAGAGCAAAATAATGGCCTTAAGGCATGGAAATAGGGTTAGGCAACCTCTGAGGCAGGAAAGAACCTTTCTAATTCTAATTACAGGCAAACAATGCAAAACAACTTCCTTTAGATTAGGCTAAACTTTCCTTTCTCTCTGGTTACTGCATGCTCGGGTTGCAGTAGAATACTCAACAAATTGGACAGAAGTTAACTTATTTTGCAACACAAAGTCCCACTGATTAAGGAGAAATAGCCTATCTACAAGATACAGATTTGTATTTTTTGAATACCAGGTTTCTCCAGATTTTTAAACTGATGGTCATGAAGATACATCTATCATGGGAAAGGAGAACATTTTGTCTAGGTGAACAAAAAGGACAATTTTTGGCCAAAACGTGAAGAGGACTGCTGCTGGTAAAATAGAGAATAATTGTGAGAGCCAGTTTGGTATGGTGGGAAAAAAACTGGACTAGGATTTAGGATACAGAACCCTGATATAAGTTTCTACTTGGCAATGGAATGTCACTGCAAGGTAATAATGGCAAAAATATTCCTTACATGTCTCACATACCTTGAAAATCCTATTAGGCTGCTGTACGTTAAATATGACTTGTTGGGACATAACACAAATAATAATTCTGCTGGTTATGCACTAGGTTTTATATGTTCCATTTTAAAATATCTCTTCATTTCCCTGACTTTTTCCTTTTTGCTGAAATAGAAATAGTACAACTATCAAATAATCCTTTATGTTAGGACCTAGACAACATGTATCAAGAGCCTAGTTGCAGTTGATAGAAATCATTTTGCTTAAAGGTTGAGAATCCAGCATATTCTAACAATTGTCACAAGCATAAGCCTACACACTTTAGTTGGCAAGTAACCTGAAAGAATTTAAGTAGTCGAACTCTTCACCTCAGACTCACAGTTAGGAGGGGGGAAGCGAGAAGCAATGTATCTCTGACTTCATCCACTAGATGGGAGGGGGAGTTCAATGTACATTTGCCTTAAGATATCCATGCATTGATATGTACCATATTTGGCCCAAATGCCAAATTTCTATAGATTGTTGAGTACATTAACTATAAGATAAATGCCATAGATAGCCTGGCTCAGAATTTTATAAAATACACAAGCAGCTGACAGCCCACAGCTGGGGGGAGAAGAAAGCTGAGAAGCTCACAGCTCCGATGAAGGGGGATGCCTCATCAAAATGCCAATGACTTGATGCCAATGGAAAACTTTATGGGGGTGTCAGGCCCACTGCACGAAGCCAATTAGCCAGAGAAAACAGGTAGCTATGAAAGCTGAATTTATTATGTTTCTTTCTTGCACTCATTGAATGCTCAGAGGAGAGAGACAGGATTTTAAGAAGCAAGTTTTAAAATGTTGTTCAAATGCCTATTTTATAGAAAATAGCTCTTTTGCTAATAAAGAGATCCTGTGCTGCTGAAGTGTGTATTTCTTCAAAGCAAATAGGAAATTGAGAGTGGAAGGTGGGATAAGAAATTTTACAAGCTCTAAACCAAGAGACTATTCCCTTAATTTCCAAAGACTTGGAAATCAGAAGTTCTGAGAAGAAGGGTAGCAGGCCAGCCTTCGCCCTTTAAGAAAAAGGGGACAAAGTGAAGGGGGAAACTTCAAAGACGGCACAGGGCCACAACTTGGCACCCAATCATCTCAGAAGGACATACTCATTCACCTTCTATTCTTCCCAGTGCAGCAAGTTGATAGGGAAGGCGGCATTTACTTACAGGAGTCAAAGGAAACTGACTTCATTTAAAGAGCCACCCATTTCCCAGCTAATAAAGAGAAACAGGGGAGCCACTTCTCTCACCCAATAATCTACTACAGCCAAGGCAGAAGCTACCAAGGCAAGGCCAATGCACTGGGAATTTTGCAAGTTCCACCATTCCCCTAACTGATGAGACCCGGGGGTGGATAGCAGAAAATTAATCAAGGGTAAATCAGTGTAGAGTGCAAGCATGTGGTCACACCACGTGGGATGGTGCGGGCGGGGCAGTGCCTACAACAACTGCTGCAAGAATGTACTTTTTTACAAAGTATCTGTATGTGTGATAGGCTGAGCAAGCAGAAGTGTCCAAGTATTCCGTTACTGTTCCTACCTATAGTACCAGATAATACACAAACATATGGAGTTAGATTCACAGCCCACCATTTTTTGATGGTGTGAGCATCATCATTGTCATTGCCAGCAACTGGTATCCAAGAATGCAATTTTTACTGAAGCAGAAAAAATTCCATTGGCATGAATTTGTTTAAGGTGGATCCCAGCTTGCCATGAAGTGACTATGATCACAAAGCCATCTCCTGCAGCACATATGAAATGAGGCATACAGGAGTTAACACCAGGACTGCAATGGACTGCTGCACCCTTGAGGATATTATCAAGATGCACGTTCACAGCCAGTCCATCTTGTATGGCCTCTTCCACTTCCATGACCGTGGGAATCAGAAGTGGTTCCTCCTCCACTCATTTTGTTGTTGGGCCCAATATGATGGTTTCCAGTGGCATTTCCTCCTTTAAGGGGACAATTACCCCACCTAAAGATACTCATCCACCTGTAGCCATTGGCCCCTTTAGGGATCAGGTTATTTACCACCGCCCAACACTCAGTGTTGAGTCTCTGGATGTACGGTCTACCCCATTACCATAGTGGGATCATGCGTTGAAGAAAGGAAGACTTCTCTTAAGAGAAATATCCATTGTGGATCCAACCCACAAGATTATGGGACAAATGGTAGCATTTGGTACCATATTTTCTCAATGCAGTTCTTGCAACCATTGAGAGTTCTCTGCATATGTGTTGAAGAGAATGGCAAGATTATATAAATTTGTTTCTAGGTACAAAACAAAATTATGGTAAAACTAATATATTAATCTATGCAACAGAAATAAAGAAAAACCTTTTCAAATAAAGTAATAGTCGCTTCATGATCTTAAAATGCATTGTTACAACTAAAAGAAACAACCGCAAAACAATATTTTAAGAGTAAGAGAAAATTGAATTTTCAGATACAGTACTGGTATACCTCTCAACATCTTAATAACTAAAATCAAGCCGGTGGGGCAGGGGGTTCCATCCCGCCTGCTGTGTTGGAGCTACTCCGCCAATGGAGTGTGCAGCAGGTGCCAAGGTAAATTTAGGCACGAGTGCCCTTCCTGTGCCGGACCGCACGCCGCTTCTGCGTGCCCGCAGGCCGGTGGGTCCCGGGGCATGGAATAAGAATATCAGGGGTCGGCCAGAGCTCCCTCTGACGACGACGCGCATATAAAAGGTACCCTCCCCAATTAATCTCAGCATGCTAGAAAGGTGGCTGCGCATCTATCCTAGACAGGATGATGCGATTTATCTACTAGAGGGTTTTACTTTTGGCTTCCGCATCCCATTCAGGGATGTTCGCGCACCTCAGAATGCCCCTAATTTGTTGTCCCTCAGGGGTCGGGAGGACATTGCAGCGAAGAAGATAGCCAAAGAAGTTAGAGAGGGTAGGGTTGCTGGATCGTTTGATATGCCCCCATTCTCAAATTTGAAAGTCTCCCCTCTTGGCTTAGTGCCTAAAAAAATCCTCGGGTGAATTTCATTTGATTCACCATCTTTCTTACCCTGTGGGATCCTCGGTCAATGATGCTATACTGGATGACCTTTGTTCGGTCCGGTGTACGTCCTTTGATCAAGCCTTGCAGATGGTCCGCTCATGTGGTCGTGGGGTGCTACTGGTGAAATGTGACATTAAATCGGCACTCCGATTGTTGCCAGTGCCCCCTGATGACTTTGAGCTTTTAGGTTTTTGTTTTCGGGGCAAGTTTTATGTGGACAAAGCTATGCGGCCTTCAAACGCTTTAGCACCTTCTCCACCACCCTCACCTTTCTAGGTATTGACTTGACACCGTTGCCCAGACATCCAGGTTGCCCATGGAGAAGGTGACTCAGATCTCAGAGGCCATTTCGGCAATGCTTGCCAAGCGCAAGGTGTCTCTCCGTGAATTGCAGGTGCTCCATGGCCACCTCAACTTTGCCTGCAGGGTGGTAACACCAGGTAGGAGCATATGGCCTCCCCTCATTTCCAAGTCCAGTCGGATGCCTCTGGTTCCCTCGGATATGGGATATATTTTGAGGGTAGGTGGGCCTATGGGAGGTGGCCCCAGGAATGGCAAGGCATGAATCGCTTACGCGATCTTACGTTCCTTGAGTTCTTTCCAATTTTAGGTGTGCTTATGCTCTGGGGAGACATGTGGGCTAATTCCGTAGTTCACTTTTGGTGTGACAATGTTGCCATAGTGCATATTGTTAATGCCCAAACATCCAAGTCCCCCAGAGTCATGGCCTTGGTTCGACAACTTGTCCTTAGGTCCTTGCGCCTTAATGTGCTCTTTAGGACCAGACATGTGCCAGGCATTAACAATGATATTGCTGATGCTTTATCCAGCCTGCAGGTCTCCCGGTTCCGTGCCTTGGCTCCAGATGCAGCGGAACTTCCCTCTCCACTTCCGGCTGAGATGTGGACCTTTGGCGAGGAGAAGTGAACAGGGCGATCGGCATGTCTCTTGCCCCGCGCACGCGTAAGGCATATCAGCACATGCTCCTCCAGTTTAGGCCTTTCTGTAGGGAGAGGCAGCTGCCTGACATGTGCCCGATCCCGGTTGACCATGTTTTGAAGTGCATGGTGCACCTTCATGATCAAGGTCTGGCCCCACGCACCAATGCCACCAGGCTTTCGGCCTTGGCATTCATGGCTAAGGCATGGGGCTTTACTGAGTACATGGGTGACTTCCGTATATGCCATGTGTTGGAAGGATGGACACATGAACGCGGCCGCCACCCGGACGCATGTCGAGCTGTTTCCCCTTGTCTCCTGGCACACCTTGCTCGAGGCTGGCATAGCCTGTGTTATGATAGGTATGATGAGTCTCTTTTTCATTCAGCTAGCACCGTAGCTTTCTTTGGAGCTCTGAGAATCAGTGAGCTGGTCACACTTTCAAAAGGGGACATGTCCCGTAGGGCACTGGAACTGGAAGATGTTTCTCTCCACCGGGAGTGGGCTCAGTTGAGGATTCACTCCTCAAAGGCCTATCAGCATGGGAAGGGTAGTAGCATGATGCTTCTACGATGTACGCTTGCTGACATCTGTCCGGTTGGTGCCCTACATGCGTTTTTGGCAGTGAGTGGTTCACACCCTGGCCTGTTGTTCTGCCACCAGGATGGGCCTCCCCTTACCAAATTTCAAGTTTGGAGGGTTGCGGGGAAGGCACTTCACAGTGCGGGGGTCCCTTGGGCTTGTTATGGTCCCATTCTTTTCGGATAGGTGCTGCATCAACTGCGGCTGCATTTGGGTACTCAGAGGCTGACATACGTCGCATGGGCAGGTGGGGATCTGTGCGTTTTGCTCTATATGTTCGTCCCCTCACTGCATGAGTGCCTTGTTATGCCCTCAATTATTTCTCCTTCTTTTACAGACCCTGTGTGTTTCCGCACACCGGTGGCAGTGTGGCTGGTGGGCCACAGTTATGTGCACTGGGTGGCACAGTATGCGGCTTCATCAGAGCGGGGACACCATCTCGGGCTACGTGCAACCGCACGTATGCAGTGGTATGGTGTGCACAGCATGAGGTGGCGGGAACTGTTGCCATTCCTGATGTCCATTGGGGATGACGGACCGCTAGATGTTTTAATTCTGCACCTCGGAGGCAATGATCTCGCACAGATCACTGGCCTGGCATTAAAGACTTCCGTGTGCAGTGACCTGGCGTTTATTCACCATTTATGGCCGTACACACGTTTGCTATGGTCAGACATCGTGCCGAAACACTGTTATAGGGGAGGCATTGACCCCCGTGGTTTGGACCGTGACCGGCGGTCAGTGAACAGGGCTGTTGCCTGGTTCCTTATTGAGAATGGCTTGGGGACAGCCATTCTTCACCCGGGGATAGGGTTACAGGATTTTAGCCTGTATTCTGGAGATGGGGTTCACCTGTCAGTGAGAGGTATGGACCTCTTTTTGAATGATGTGCAAGCGGGCCTGGTGACCGAATTGTCGGTCGGGGTGTATGTGCGGTGAGTCATCATGGACGCCTCCCCGTGTGGCGGGTAGCACTGCTAAGGGAAAGTTTATGACCCATAGGTATCCGGCAGGTTCGCAATTGATTGGCCAACACGTAGATAGGTACAGGGGAAACAGGCTTGGCCAGTCAAGGGCGAACCATGAACGGGGTAATGCTAGGAGCTTCACAGCCTGCATCACCTTGATATTTTAACGGATACATGTCAGAGGGTGGGGTCAATAGATAGTATATTGACTTCGGTCAACAATTTGTTTGTGACAACAAACAAATTGATACAAACGGATACATAATAGCCATTTGCCATTGGCAATTTGGGTGGAACCTTACCAGTGCTACTGCGGCCTGCTTGCCTTAGAGAATTATAATTTGATGAAACACCAATTGAAAGTTATAATTTGGATTAGGGCATTATTCAATAAAAGTGGCCCAATGCCTTAAATCCAATCCCGGTGTCTGTGTCCTTATTTGGGTGGGTGCGCCTGCAAGGCAAGCGTGGCACCGAAATGGCCACCGTGCTCTTTGCGGCCCCCCCCAACCCCGGACTCAGACATCCGGGTAGTCAGGGGGCATGGCCAACCCCCTATAAAAGGGGTGGCCACGAGGCGGCCCTTCGCCATTTTAGAAAAGCGATGGAGCAGAGAAGTTTTTCCCTCCACCCCCTCCCTAGTGGACAGTGTGACTTATTCTGGTCGCTTCGGGGCCGGGTGGGAATGTTTGCTTGAACATACAATTGGCATTTTGGTTCTTGGCTTTTTCGCCCATCCCACACTGTCGCTAGTGTTTGAGATACGGGGTAAGCTGACTTTGGTCACTTTCGGCGGGTAGCACTGGTAAGGTAAAATTTATGACCCATAGGTATCTGGCAGGTTCACAATTGATTGGCCAACACGTAGATAGGTACAGGGGAAACAGGCTTGGCCGGTCAAGGGCGAACCATGAACAGGGTGATGCTAGGAGCTTTACAGCCTGCATCACCTTGATATTTTAATGGATACACGTCAGAGGGTGGGGTCAATAGATAGTATATTGACTTCGGTCAACAATTTATTTGTGACAACAAACAAATTGATACAAATGGATACATAATAGCCATTTGCCATTGGCAATTTGGGTGGAACCTTACCAGTGCTACTGTGGCCTGCTTGCCTTAAAGAATTATAATTTGATGAAACACCAATTGAAAGTTATAATTCGGATTGAGGCATTATTCAATAAAAGTGGCCCAATGCCTTTAGTGTAAAGGACCAAAGACAATGAAACAGCCGAAGGGTTGGCTTAACACAGGTTTATTGCATGATGATCCGGAGGAACATGTGGTAATGGCGGATGGGTAGCTCAATATATACAGCTGGCTATACATTTGAATGTGGCTCGTTGACAGACTATTGGTTGCTGCCTGCGTGACGTCGTAGGAGGTCACGCCGTTCTTGACCAGGTGAGGAAGTCGCGGGGAATCTTCCCGCGCTGCTGAACCAGGTGGCTGATGATCCATTAGAGCTGGACGCTCGCTACTGCCCTCTGGTGGTCACTAGCTCGCGTCCCCTTATTAGGCTAACATTGATACAGGTGAAGGTTATAATGTTGCACACAGAAAGGTTACATTGATAACACATGGTAAAGGTACATTGTTAAAGGCACTGCTTTACAGAACACAACATCCCTCCCCCCTAGGATGAGACGAAGTCTCTCAGCCAAGATGGCTTGTTGCATGTGCGTTTGGGCCGTGAAGAGGGCTGCCCCCCCTCGGGGGTGTTATTGCTTCTTTGTTCCCTGGTCCCTTGTCCTGAAACGGGAGAGGGAGACTTGTTAGTGGCTTGCCGCTGTCTGGCGGTCTTAGGGGAAGGGAAAAACTCCATTGTGGGCAGACCGGGGGCCGTCGGGGCTAACGAAAAACCACTCTTCTCGCTTGGACGGGTGGGGGACCACTCCGAACCCCCCCCCCCCCGGTTCTGAAAATCAAAATCTAAGTTGGTAGGGGTACCCGCATTTGTGGGGACTTTCCGCGAGATATGTATGGGGTCGGGTTCCTCCTCCTCGGAAAGATCCCCCAGGGTATCTATGAGGATATCCTCCTCCCCCCTTGGTGGGGGCCCACGGTCCCCTTCTCCTCCCCCTTGGGCTAAACGGGTGGGGGAGAACCCTAACGCTGACTTATTTCCTGCGTGAACCGTGTCCTGCTCATCGGAGACCCTGCGTCGGAGCTGGTCTGCGTGCCGCCTCCATAGGAGCCCTGTGCTGGTTTCCACGCGGTACGACACGGGGCCGGTTTGTTCCACGACTACGCCCGGCACCCAGGCTGGGCCTGAGCTGGCGTAATTCCTGCAATGCACGGGGGCGCCTATGCTGAAACTCTTTGTAACCTCCAGCCCGATGTTCCTTCCTTTGTCCTCTACCCTCGTGGGGTCTAGCCTAGTAAGGATGGTGGTCAGCTTCCTGCGCATTAAGAGCTCTGCGGGGGAGTACCCTGACGCCAACGGGGTCACCCTGTACCCTAGCAGAAACTGACACACTTGTAGGTTCAAATCCCCTGGGCCCATGCGCCGCAACGCGTCCTTCGTGCTGCGGACGAGGCGCTCTACTTGGCCGTTGGTGGCCGGGTGAAACGGGGCGGAGGTAATATGCCGAACGGCGTTAATCTCCATGAATGCCTTAAACTCGGAGGACGTAAAACAACTAGCGTTGTCGCTAATTAACGTGTCGGGTATGCCGAACGTGGAAAAGAGCCTCCGCAAGTGCCTAATGGTCTGGGCCGAGGAGGTGCTCGTGACTGGGATAACCTCCAACCATTTGGAGAAAGCGTCCACAACAAGGAGGAATAGGGTGCCTCTGAACGGGCCCGCGAAATCAACGTGCACCCGGGACCACGGCCCCTTAGCCGCGTCCCATTCCCTGTGGGGAAGGCGGGCCTCCTCCGGTCTGGAGCATTGGCAACTTTCGCAAGTGCCGACCATGTGCTCGATGTCGGCGTCTAGCTGGGGCCACCAGAAGTAACTCCGGGCCAGCGCCATGGATCGCACGATGCCGGGGTGGCTGACGTGAAGTAGTTTGAGCACCCGCGGCCGAAGGGAAGTGGGAATCACCACCCGCTGCCCCCACAAGAGACACCTCCTCTCTAGGGACAGTTCTAGCTTTTTTCTGAAAAATGGAGCGAACTCCTCCGCTGGGGAGGACACGGGCCACCCTTTCTGCAGCCAGGAGCTTACTGTCGCTAACGTTTTGTCTTTCTCTGTCGCTTTGGCAATGTCGGCGGGCACTACGGGGGGCGAATCCAGCACCTCTATCATGAGAACCTGATGGTCCCGCTCCCCCATGCTCACCTGGCTGGGCGTTAGGGGAAGGGGAGACCTAGATAGGGCGTCCGCATGGCTGATCTCTTTCCCGGGCCGGTAGACCAACGCGTGCTGATACGCGTTGAGAAAAATGGCCCACCTGAGCATCCTTGGGGACAGGATTTGAGGGGTGGGCTTATCCGCAGTAAAAATGCCTAGCAGGGGTTTGTGGTCCGTCACGATGGTGAAGGGGCGGCCATACAGAAAATCGTGAAATTTTTTCATCCCCGAGACTATCGCTAAGGCCTCCCTGTCCGTCTTTGCGTAGTTTCTCTCTGTTTGGGACAGGGACCTGGAGTAAAATGCTATCGGGGCCTCCCTGCCGTTCTCCAGCACGTGGCACAGCACCGCCCCCACCCCCACTGGAGATGCATCACAGATCAGAACTACTGGGCGTTTGGGGTCGAAGTGGGTCAGTATGGCGTCGGACGCCAGGAGGCTTTTCAGCTCACTAAATGCCCTCTCTTGGTCATCGCCCCACTTCCATGCCTGCTCTTTCTTTAGCAGCTTGTGTAGCGGTTCAGCCACCGCTGCCTTCCGGGGAAGGAAGGAGTGGTAAAAGTTGAGCAGCCCTAGGAACGACTACAACTCGGGCTTGGAGGTGGGGCGGGGGGCTTTCTTGATGGCTGCCACCTTAGACTTGGATGGTTTTATCCCCTCAGGAGTCACACAAAACCCTAGGAATTCAACCTCGGTTGCGAAGAAGACGCATTTGTCCTTGCGCAACCTCAGCCCCGCCTTTTCGAATATAGTCAGGACCTTCCCCAACCTCTTGGCCAATTCCGCCCGACTCCCCCCTGTTATTAACACGTCATCAAAATAAGGCAACACCCCCTCCAGACCCTTCAGGAGGCGTTCCACGAGTGACTGGAAAATTCCTGGCGCCAAGTTCACGCCGAATTGGAGGCGCGTCACCTGGAACGCCCCCTTATGGGTGACTATGGTCTGCGCAGCAGCTGCGGCGGGAGACACCGTGAGCTGCTGGTAGGCCTGTGCTAAGTCGAGCTTAGCGAAACATTTCCCCCGTGTAACCTGGCCAGCAGATGGCTGACTACCGGCACCGGATATGCATTCGGGCGGATCGCCTTGTTGATGGTGCACTTGTAGTCGGCGCATATGCGAACCTCCCCATTGGACTTAAGAGCAGTTACAATTGGAGTTTCCCACTCCGCAGAATCTACAGGCACAAGGATCCCCTGACCCACCAATTTGTCCAGTTCCGCCTCTATCTTGTCCTTGAGTGCGAACGGCACCCGGCGTGGTTTTAGGCGAACAGGGCAGACCTCCGGGTCCAGGTCGAAAGTCACTGGGGGCCCCTTGAATTTCCCCAGTCCCATTTTGAAGACTTCGGGGTGCGCCTCGCACACCTCCTGAATAGGGTCAGTCCCAACAGCGTGCATCCCCACGGCATGCACCCCCCCAATGAACAAACCCAGGGGCTGGAACCATTGAGTCCCGAGGAGGCTGCAATTTCCTCCCTTGAGCACGACCAGGGGAAGGGACGCGGCGTGCTCCTTGAACTTGACCTAAAATTCTCCAACCCCCAACACTGGAATACTGTTCCCTTGCACGTCCCGTAGTGTGGCCCTCAACGCTTTGAGCTTGGGCCGCTTTTGGGGGGCAATTCCAAAAAACTCCCTCTGGGGAATGATTGAATACGAGGACCCCGAGTCAATTTCCATCCTAATGGGCACCCCTTGGACTAGTACCTCAATAAAGTAGCGGGGGTGTCTCGTAGACACGCTGAACACCGAGGCGTCGTCCTCGCTGCCGTCGGCGATGCGGCCCACACCGTCCTGCTTCCGCGTGGCCTGGGCGCCGTCTTTGGGTCTCGCTGGGTGGTCTCGTCCCACGGAACGGTCTGGGGAGCTCCTCCGGGACTCGCGCTTCTTCCTGCACACCTTGGCGATGTGCCCGCGGCGGCCGCAGTTGTGGCACTCGGCCTTCCGGAAGGGGCATTTCACGCGGTCGTGGGCCACGCCACAGGCGTCGCATCGTCGGCTCTCCTTCCGGACCCTCTGTACGTCCTCGTCGTCGCTGCTCTCTGTAGACGACCTCGAAGTTCGCCAGGCCGCCTGTACCGGAGCCTCTGCTTTGCCCGACTTTGGCCGCCAGTCCTGGAGTTCTTGGACCCCGGCCTTCGTAGCTTCTGCGGCCTGGGCCGCTCTGACGACCTCCTGCAGCGTGGGAGACGGCTCTTGGTTCATTAATGTGCGCTGGGTTTCGGCGTCGTTCAGGCCGCACAGCACACAGTCTCGGAGGGTGATTTCGACGTTTTCCCATTTGCACGGGCCGGCCGCCAGCCGCAGGGCCGCCACGAACGCGGCGACCATCTCCCCGGGCGCTTGGACTTGCCTCCAAAACGCACTCCGAGCGGGAAACATTGCCGTGGCGGGCCGGACGTGCTCACGCAGCAACTGCATGAGTTCCTTGGCTTTGAATTCGCTCACCCTCCTCGGTGCAATCAGGTCCACCAAGGTCCTTTTTGTTTCTTGTCCGAGCATTCTGGTGAAGATGGCCCTTTTCTTCGCCTCTTCCGTGACTTCGGACTCGATCAGTGCGGCCTGGAAGTCCATCTCGAAGATCTCCCAGTCGCCCGGTTTCCTGATTTCGAAACCGGCGCATGTCTTGGTCCCGTGGGCTGCCATCCCACCTTCGTCGCCAATTTAGTGTAAGGGACCAAAGACAATGAAACAGCCGAAGGGTTGGCTTAACACAGGTTTATTGCATGATGATCCGGAGGAACATGTGGTAATGGCGGATGGGTAGCTCAATATATACAGCTGGCTATACATTTGAATGTGGCTCGTTGACAGACTATTGGTTGCTGCCTGCGTGACGTCGTAGGAGGTCACGCCCTTCTTGACCAGGTGAGGAAGTCGCGGGGAATCTTCCCGCGCTGCTGAACCAGGTGGCTGATGATCCATTAGAGCTGGACGCTCGCTACTGCCCTCTGGTGGTCACTAGCTCGCGTCCCCTTATTAGGCTAACATTGATACAGGTGAAGGTTATAATGTTGCACACAGAAAGGTTACATTGATAACACATGGTAAAGGTACATTGTTAAAGGCACTGCTTTACAGAACACAACAATGCCTTAAATCCAATCCCGGTGTCTGTGTCCTTATTTGGGTGGGTGCGCCTGCAATGCAACATATGTATAAATACAGTATATTTGTACCACACCAATTACTCCTGGTGTAAGATTAGGAGTGGAGATGCTGTCCAGTTTTCAAAGCTGCCACACAGACAAAAAGCTATTTTTACCCAACTGCAGCAAGAGATTTGTGTCCCTAACCTAGAAGCCTGTAGAAATACAGGAGATGTGAGAGACATCAGTCAGTGCAGTAAGACTTGGCAGTAACAGAGGAGGAGACGGAGGAGGAGGAGAAGTCTTTTAATAGGTGCTCATTGACACTTACTCTGAGGAAAGAAATTTTATAATACAGCCATCAAGGTGAAATTAAAACCAAAGTTATATAAGAAAATCCTTTGGTTTTTTTTTTCCTTTCTGTTTTGCAGCTCTAGGGGATAACTTCTTCAAACATGTTTAAGTGGCATAAAAGGGGTGAAATCACAGCTAGCAACTTTATGTTTTAGCTCTTTTAAGTGCAAAAATAATTCCTTTTTATAGGGAACAGATCTATAGTGAAGACATGAGTTAGGTATGGTATTGAGGAAGCCATATCATGTTGCTTATCAGAATTGCAGACATTTCTCTTTAAAACAAGTCTTTGGATTTGTTCCTTTATATGTTTGGGTTGGCATGAAAATCACTTCCATCAGTTTTAAGAAAAGTTATATGCAGTACAATTTTTTAAAATCTTTTCTTCAGAAGTAAAGCTTGAGTCTAAATTCAGAAACCATATGAGTAGGCTAAATGGGTATATCACTGTATATCACTGTATTTATAGGCAGGAATAAATGGGGGAAGGGAAGAAATCATGCAAGACATAATATTGTGGATAGATAATGGCTACAGCCTTATTCGATACAATTTCTCAGAAGTGCAATACATCATGTACAACAATTGCAAGAAAAAGAAGTGTCACAGACCCACCTAAGAACTACTGTAAGACAAAGACTGAACTTGCCAGCTAAAATCCTGGGTGATTTTTTTTACAAGTTCATCAACCAGCATCTAATATGGATCCAAAGTAAACATGTGGTATCATAAACATAATAAAATTAAACTATGAAGAGTAGTTGCTGATTTTCTTGTCCATTTTGAATTTCACTTCAAGATTTCTCACTCCAAGCATAAAGCAAGACAAAAAATTTCCCCCCTCTCCCATTAGCATCCCCATAATCTTTCTGCAACAAATGGTATATTTTCTTTTGAGAATGAAAGGTCTTATAGACCAAGTTCAGAAGGACAGCTTGGCTAATCAGAAAGATGCATACAACCCATCTAATGCTTCTAATCATTGAAAGACCTTGAAGTAAAGCAACAGCCACTGTTTTATGATTTGAGTCATCATCATAGGCCACAATTCAATCCGGTTATACATTTTTCCTGCCACAGCCCTGAGGCCCGATCTTGGAGGCCAGCTGGTTCTAGGCTTCCTTTGCCCTCTGAGGCAATCAGGAAAAATGCCACTAGCATGAATTTTAAGGTGGATCCCAGCTTACCATGAAATGACCCACACACTATGATCTTGGAGTCATCTCCTGCAGCACATATGAAATGAGATGTGCAGGATTTAACACTGGGACTGCAATGAACTGCCACAGCCTTGAGGATATGGACAAGGTGCACCTCCAAAGCCAGTCCATCTGGCATGGCCTCGTCTGCTTCCATGACCATTGGGCATCAGAGTTCCTCCTCCGCTCATTTTGTTGTTGGGTCCAATATGATGGTTTCCAGTGGCATTTCCTCCACTGAGGGGACCATCACCCCCACCTAAAGGGGCTCATCTACCCATAGTCATAGTCTCTTTAGGGAGTCAGGACATTTACCGCTGCCCAACACTCGGCATGATTTGAGTGACTTCTCTTATTTGCATAATTTTGTTTCAACTTGAAAAGAAGAAACCATTGGCATTCTAATTCTCTTCCTGAATGTGTCCCAAAATACCTCATCTGCTTGAAAGGACAAGCAAGCATTTACTTTATTAACATAACTAAATGTGTCCATTCATAACATATTACATTGTAACCTACAAGGGACTGCATTTCTTTACTATATGCATCTGTAAGAGGCAGCATTTCTTTAACCAAGCAAATAAATCTAATTCAAGAAGTCCACTTACAAATGTTTACAGAGCACATTATACAAGACTCAGGGCACAATAGCTTGAGATGGGCTCTCCAACTCCAGATCTTCAGAAATTTGAAGCTTGAGTTTGAGTTTATACATTAATCCTCTTATTTTTGTGCAGATATACTGACGTATACTGTTAGTTCTCTGACAAACAGCTGAAGATTTTAAAGCCATAATATCCATTATATTATTCATTCGTAAAATATATATCTTTAAATTGGGCACTTCAATGTTGGAAAAGAACACTGATCCCCCCACCAAAAAAAAATACTATTTTTTTTGGAGGGGGAATCATTTGTCATTACTGTGCTGTTGGATTTTTTTTTAGAACAAAAATTCTTTTTTGCTTGTTTGCTTGGCTCATAAAAAAGAATACTTTCACAGGGATCATTGGGAGAGATATTGAAAGCAAAGCTTAAAACTATTGTTTTCAAGGGAATGTAGGAGCTGGAAAGGCCTTACTTGCATCAAAGCAAGAAATTTTATTTGCATGTTTGTTTTGTGCATTGTAGAATTGAATGATGGGCATCCAAGCAGAAGGTCAATGGGTGTGCTAACTGCTGTTTGAATGATCCATACAGACACTTCTGTTGCCAGTGAATATCCTTAAAGAGAGCCATTGGCAGCAGCACTTTGCTGACACAGCAGGTTGTGGCATCTGTCCCATCAATTTCTTGCTGGGTGATATGTGAGTACCTTGTGTTTTCAAGATACAGTGGAACCTCATACAACAATCACCCCGTATAGCAATGAAATCGTATAACAATTAGTTTTTGTGGGAAATGGCATCCCACATAACAATTTTCACTATGGGAAAAATCGTACAACAATTTTTCAATGGGGAAAACCACTTAGCGAAAAAAAATCGTTGCATGATGCATTCCATAGGGAAAATCGCTATACAATGCATGCATCATATAGCAATTGTTTCATACAACAACGAGCCCTATGGAATGGATTAAAATTGTTTTGTGAGGTATCACTTGTGCGTGTGTGTGCTTTTTAAAAAATAAATACTTCCACAATTTTCATAAAAGTCCTAACAACAACAAAAATGTACTGTTCTCAAACATCAGTAGTGCAAATTCTTATACTGTCAAAGTGGGAGGTGAAACAATACCCCTTCACATTGGGTGAAAGTCAGGACTTGCACTCTGTTGCACTGAAATGGCAGTAGCGGTACCAATAAAAATAGTGACAGCAGCTCCAAAATAGGAGGGCCATTATCTAATGTATCTTGCTTCTCCATTCTGCTGTTTATGTTTGGTTCGGAAGGAGTCATCAGAGCCAAGACAATATGGGAAAGATGGTTATTTTTTTAAAAAAAAATCACCCGTGTTTTGCCTTTGAGCAACCCTTCAGAAGCAGAAGAAAACTGTGGCAAAATGGAACAACAGTTTTTAAAAGCCAAGTTTTCATTCTGCCACTTGGTGAGGCTGCCTCAGCATTAGTCTTGATGACAAAGCTGCTGCTTTTAGTCAACAGATGACTAATAAGATAACACATAACTGGTTACACATGCTATCGATTGAGCAGCAAGATCCACTTGGGGTCATCTGCTGACTGAAAATGTCCCTCAGCAGACAAATACTTATATTTCTCATGCCTCCTCTCAGTATATGTTAAAGATAGCTAGGAAATGTAAAGCAGAATTGCAGGTGATGTTGACTGCTGGGGAAACAAGAAAGAGAATAAAAACATTGTTGTGAGCACACAGGACTATGTGGGGAGGCAAATGTTTTTCTTCTACATGTGCTGGCAATAATATTTTCCTTTGTGTATACCTTCAGTTTGACCACAACATTTGGTCTCCTAGACACTCCATCTATCACATCAATTTTCCCCATTTTTCTTCCATTTGGTGCACATAACATACATTTGAATGGGCCATCATTACTATAAATAACAGTCATGCTCTTCTCTAGTAAATATACCATGCACACATATGTTGTATCTGAAAATACAGTCATACTCCCCCTCTTTCTTTCCACTGCCAGAAAGATGATTGTTATAATTGTATCCGAAAATTGTGTTTTGTATGAATTTGTTAACATTCTAAATACACTTATTTTAAAACAGAATCTTCTTTTTTTCATTTTGGCTTCTGATGTGTTAAACCAGATAGTTTGCTTATAAGGGAATTATTTTTCAGTAGTAAAGGAAAAGGTTTCCCTTGCTCGAAAGCCAGCCGTATCCGACTCTAGGGTGTAGTGTTCATCTCTGTTTCAAAGCTGAAGAGCCAGCACTATCTGCTTCTGCAGATGTTTCCATGATCATGTGGCAGGCATCACTAGACACCAGAGCGCACGAAACACTGTTACCTTCCCACCAAAGTGGTCCTTATTTATCTACTTGCAATTTCTTGCTTTTGAACTGCTAGGTTGGCAGGAGCTGGGACAAAGATGGGAGCTCATTCTGTCCTGCAGTACTTGGGAATCATAAGAACATAAGAACAGCCTTGCTGGAACAGGCCACAGCCCATCCAGTCCAGCATTCTGTCTCACACAGTGGCTCACCATTGCCTTCAGGGTATTCCCAAGGAGATGCCTTCACCTGCTTAGGATTCCCTGGAAATGGCATTGAGAGATATCCTGCCTATCTCTCCAACCCCGAGGTTGTCCTTAAGTATCCATAATTATAGCCATTGATACCCTTGTCCTCCATGAACTTGTCTAATCCTTTCTTAAAGCTGTCAAGACTGACAGCTGTCACCACTTCTTCTGGCAGGGAGTTCCATAGACCAGTAATCCTCTGCGTGAAAAAGTACTTTCTCTTATTTGTTTGAGAACTAGTACCCAAAAGTTTCATCGAGTGTCCCCTAGTTCTAGTGTTGTGCGATAGGGAAAACAGTTTTTCCTTATCTACTTTGTCCACACCGTGCATGATTTTATAAACTTCAATAAGGTCACCTCTTAGACGCCATCGTTCAAGAGTGAAGAGGCCCAACCGTTGCAGCCTCAGATGCTAAGGAAGGTGTTCCAGTCCCCTAATCATTCTGGTTGCCCTCCTCTGTACTTTCTCCAGCTCCATAATATCCTTCTGGAAGTTTGGCGACCAGAACTGTACACAGTATTCCAGATGGGGCCTCACCATAGATTTATAAAGAGGCAAAATGACACTTGTTGACTTGTTTTCTATACCCTTCCTAATGATCCCTAACATTGAGTTTGCTTTTTTCACTGCTGAGGCACACTGGGTTGACACCTTCATTGAGTTGTCCACCAGAACACCAAGGCCCCTTTCCTGGTTTGTCGCAGAGAGTTCAGACCCCATCAGTTTATAAATGTAATTGGGTTTTTTTGCCCCAACATGCATCACTCTGCACTTACTAATGTTGAAGCTGATTTGCCACTGTTTTGCTCACTCCCCCAGTGTCAAGAGATCCCTCTGGAGCTCCTCACAATCTCTCACAGTTTTCACTGCCCTGTATAATTTAGTGTCGTCAGCAAATTTGGCTACCTTGCTTTTTACTCCTACCTCTAGATCATTTATGAAGAGGTTGAAAAGCAGGGATCCCAGTACTGAACCTTGGGGGACCCCACTCTTTACTTCCCTCCACTTGGAGAAGTGTCCATTTAGTGCTACCCTCTGTTTCCTGTCCCTTAGCCAGTTGCTGATCCAGGACAAGACCTGTCCCTTTATTCCATGACTGGTAAGTTTATTCAAGAGCCTTTGGTGTGGGACCTTGTCAAAAGCCTTCTGAAAGTCCAGATAAACAATGTCAACTGGATCCCCCTTATCCAAATGCTGACCTTCCACCTCCCAGTCAGTACCAAGATTCTAAACAATAGTTGTATTGTGGTTCCTCGCGTCATAAAGTCTTGTTTGAGGAACTTCTTTTTGTTATTAGGAGATGGCCTGGTGGTTGAGAAATATAGAAAATTTCTGAGACAGTACATTTCTAATTGACCATGGCTTTGTTAATAGATAGAAAAAACACTTTCCTCTTTCAAGAAATGATCTTGGCTGGTTAGATGAGTCACAAACAAGATGGAGTTCATGACTTCTGTCATTTATATTCCTTTATCATACACACAGACAAAAAATGAGCAGTAAATAACAACTGAATGGAAAGTAGGGGTGTCAGTTGTGACCTGGTTCATTCTTAGGTAAATGAGAAATAATGAGAATTTCCTTCTCACCATGAGGTGGTATCATTTTGTTTCTTATTGATCCCCTGAAGTTAGGGGGCATACAACACACATGAGACCTCCCTGCTACACACTGCAGTTGATGATTATACACTCCAACAGAGAAATTAAAATTCATTCATGGAGGAAAAGGTTGGATTTGCTATTGCAATGACAATTGCCCATTTATTTCCCATTCTGCATACATTGGCCTTTGTGTGTGGGGGGAAGAGACAATAGTTTCATCAATATTCTGTACAGCTGTTTACTTTTTGTGAAGTCAAAAACTTAAAGCTTTCTTAAACAAAGCCATTTCCCTGCCACGCTTAGAATCAGTTCCAGCCTCACTCCCCAACATTTTAACAGGCTTAATACATAATGTTTTATTTCATTAAAGTACAAAAGACATTTTGACAATGCACCAGTGATATAGATCATTTAATGCTCAGCTGTACCCATTATCATGAATTAGAAGAATTATATGTGGAATAGTAACCCCATCAGAACACAAGGCTTAATTGAATGGAAGTAGCCTGATAAATCGAGAACTCTGTATGAAATGATCATTTCTTAGACTACAGCTCAGATGAATTATAGCAGGAAGCATTCATGAGTACCATTTATTATTTTACACAGGCTTATTTTAAGGTTTGTGAAATGAAATGTAGACATGAATTCTTTAGAATAAGCAAACCACATCACTGATGAACTCAGAGGCAATACACAGATTTATGCTTTCTTCTGAAGTGGGAGCCAAATACAAACCACAATCATGTGAGAAAAAACAATAGAGCCTTCATACTAGAGATGAAAAGAAATTTTCTCCAGATGTATGGAGTTTTGTTCCTCAAAATGCTGACAGCAGAGATAACATGCTGCTTATATGAAATGTATCTTCAAGTCAATACATTTTGTTAGTTTGGCAAACTCATGGTAGCTTAGTGCCCTTCATTAAATCATAAAATTTATATTTATAATGTGTGTACTTACTCTTATACTCACAGAACAAGTATACAATCAAATATTTTATTTTATGTTTTCACTGCAAAAGATTGCAGATTCACTCTCTGCAAACACCAGCAAGACTGAAAAACTGAATCAATGGGAAAGCTATTTATTTGAGCAGGGAGTCCCAGAATTCGTACACTAGAATGTATGTGTGTGTGTGTGTTTTTTTTAAAGTAGATATTTTCCAAGATCTGGTTGTACAGTCCAAAAATTAAGAATGTGCATTCTAATTCAGAAATATATGTAATTCACCAAATAATGTCTTATTCTAATAGTTCTGACTACATCTAAATCTGAGCTTGATAGTTCCAAGTAGATGTAATTTTGGGAGTCTGATTTACTTCTATAGGTTAGAAAACAAAAGGCTAGGTTTCTGCTTGCTAGAAGAAGTGAAAGTGATGTCTTGGGAAATGAAATGTAAATTTCTCAGATACTCTAGCACCAAAGATAGTGGGGGCAGAGAAATCTTGTCTCCATTAATTTCCCAAAAGAGGAGGACTGGTATGAACCCAAAACCTGTAAACAATGTCTGTCTGCACAAACGAAATCTAGAAGAAGGCATAGACACTAGAAGGTATTCTTTTTTTAAAAAAAAATATTTTTTCCTTAATGTGCTGCATCACACTTGTCTTAATTCCTTCACTTGTTAACTTTACAAGCAAATTTCTATTACCAATTATAGACTTTTTGGAACCTAATCTGAAAACACTCACTATATCTTCATTATCAAACTTTCTTAATTTTAGATCGTTCAACCAACTCAGGATTCTAGACTTCAGCTGATCTGGTGCCTTCTCTGGTATATTTCTAATTATCAAATTTCGTTTTCTCACTTGCTCCTCCAGGAGCTCTATTCTTTTTCCTTGGTCATCCAACTTTATCTCTCTTTCTTTTGCTCTTTCTTGAACTTCCTGAAATTCCTTCATCAACATCTCTTCTTTAATGTTCCTGTTCATACCTTCTTTTAACTCTGATACTTCATTCATGATTTTTGTTGTGTCTGCCTGCGTTGCTTCCAATATACCCTTGACCATTAACATCATTTTTTGTTGGAAATTCTCAAAACTTTCTTGCTGTATTTTAATGTAGTCTTGATTATCTCATGTGCACTGTCCATTAACTGAAACTTTGCAAAACAAGTTGACATTGCTGTTAATGAAACCATGCATATAGTGACATGATACCTCAAACCTACACCAGTTGAGAAAATATACCCTCTTGTTGGTATTGCTCCACCTAAGATGAGAGAAGTAGCATGGGATGCCAAGAGAACTATGCAAGAAAATGACCTTTGACATCCTCTGAATGGATATGTACCTCAAGTCTGCTGGCTCAGATCCAGGAAGAGCTTTATGGCAAGAACAAACATTCTTGAGGGTATGAAAGAGCAAAACCAAATTAGAAGATGGAGGAAGGAGTTCACTGGACATGGAACAACATTAAAGGAGGATATAGCTGAGGATCTCAAACTCCCCTACATCACTTGGAGGACCCTAAATAAGCTGAGGGTTGGAGTCCCTAAATACAAGACCAACATGTTCAAGTGGGAGCTGCTGACAGATTCACACACTATGTGAATGTGGAGAGAGACATAATCTGACTCATTTACTGGTCTGCCAATTACTGCCAAAACCATGCACTGATGAGGAATTATGTTTGGCCAATGACAAAGCTAAGAAAGTGGCTTCATTTTGGCCAGTCCAGGGTTTGATCAGGACAGAAGAAGAAGAAGAAGAAGAAGAAGAAGAAGAATTTAAATGGCAGTATGTACCCCCTGTTTCATGATAGGGAATCAATCTGAACTGCAAAGTAAATAAATATTAACACTAATGTATAGAAAAAAGTTGCTACAGCAAAAGGTAGAGCCAGAGGTGCCGTAACCATTGCGCTAGGCCGTCCCTCCCTGCCCCTCGCCATCGGGCGGGGAGTTTAGGAGGGCTCCTCATGGTAGTGGGGAGCCGAAGACGCTGCCGTGGATGTTGTCTCCGCACACGGACGTCCCCTCCAGCTCCTTGCCTCCGCCCTCCCAATCTGGGGGGAAGAAAAAGGAGATGTGGACGACAGGACTCGCCAGCGCTTTCTGTGCGTTCTAGGAGCCAATGTTCGGTGCTGGAATTGGGGGGGATGGCGGAGAGGGAGGGAAGAGAGAGTGTTGGCCTTGCCAGCCAGGAAGGAGGGGTAGCATTCCGTCTGGGGAGGTTCCGGAGATTCATATAGGTGTTGTGACGGGCATGGGGCGGTATGGCAGGTATCGTGGGGCGGGCCGCACTCGGGGAATGCGGGTCCGATGTTTAATTGTGGTCCCTCATTCCAGCCCTACCGGTACATCTCTGGGCCCTGAGCGGCAGATCCGGAGTGACCCCACCCTTAGGCTGCTGCTGGTGAATGCCAGGTCGGTTTGTAATAAGGCCCCCCTGATTCAAGATGCCATCCAGGAAGGGCTGGCCGACCTGGCATGCATCACTGAAACCTGGCTGACTCCTGAGGATGGAGTACCTCTCTCGGACATGTGTCCAGCTGGGTTCGGTACTTGGCACCAGCCTAGAGGTGAGGGGAGGGGCGGTGGTGTCGCCATTGTTGCCAGGGAGTCTTTGGGAGTTGCTAGGGCCACTGCTCCACAAGTGTCTGGTTGTGAGGCCCTGCTTCTACGGTTGGGCCCCAAGGGTCAGCTGGGGATCTTACTCCTGTACCTGCCCCCTTGCAGGGTAAGGGATGCCCTGCCTGAGCTTCTCGAGGCCGCCTCGATGCTGGCGTTGGAGTTCCCGAGACTTATGGTTCTGGGGGACTTCAATTTGCCATCGCTGGGGACGGCTTCTGAGGTGGCAAGGGAGTTCATGGCTTCCATGGCAGCCATGGGCCTGACTCAGGTAATTCGGGGTCCAACCAGAGGCAGTGGTCACATGCCAGACTTAGTTTTCTTGTCGGAGCAGTGGCAGAGTGATCTAAGATTACAGGATTTAGTCATCTCACCTGTGCCATGGTCGGATCACTATCTGGTGACTCTTGACTTTATGGGGGCGTCACTTCACTGTAGGGAGGCTGGGCCGATTAAAATGGCCCGCCCTCGGCGACTAATGGATCCAGATGGATTCCAGAGGGAACTGGGGGATATTCCTCTGGATCGGCTACGCGATTCACCCGGGGCACTTGTCGACCTGTGGAATAGGTCGACAACAGTAGCCTTGGATGAAATCGCACCACTGCGGCCTCTCCGTGCCCGGGGGACTAGGTCATCTCCGTGGTTCACAGATGAACTGCGTGAACTCAAACGGGCAAAGAGACGCCTAGAGCGCCGCTGGGTGAAGACCCAGGATGACTCCGATTGGACACTAGCTAGAGCTGCTATTAGGGCCTACCTAGTGGCGATAGGGGTGGTGAGGCGGCAATACTTCACCGCCCTTATTGCCTCCGCTGATAATCGCCCAGCCGCCCTGTTCCGGGTAACCAGGTCCCTCCTTGGTAGGGGGGGATCGGTGCCCGGTTGGCAGGGTTCGGCTGAGGACTTTGCTGACCATCTGGTGGAGAAAATCGATCGGATTCGTTCAGGGTTGAATCCTGGCGTGGATGGGGAGGGTCGGGGGGGTGCCGGAGCGCAGTCTTGCTGTACGATCTGGGATCAGTTTGATCCTGTTGTCCCTGATGAAGTGGACAGGCTCCTTGCAGCTGTTCGTGCCACTACATGTCCTTTGGATCCCTGTCCTACTTGGTTGGTGAAAGCCTCCAAGGAGGTAACAGGTGGCTGGATAGGGGGGATAATAAATGCCTCTTTACGGGAGGGGGTATTTCCTGCACAGCTAAAACATGCTTTGGTGCGCCCCCTCCTGAAGAAGATGTCCCTCGACCCAGCCGTCCTTAACAACTACAGGCCAGTTTCCAACCTGCCCTTTTTGGGTAAGGTTTTGGAGAAGGCGGTGGCGCGCCAGCTGCAGAGAGTCCTGGAGGAAGCGGATTATCTAGACCCCTTTCAATCAGGGTTCAGGCCCGGATATGGAACGGAGACGGCATTGGTCGCACTGATGGATGATCTCTGGCGGGAGCGGGACGGGGGTTGTCCATCCGTCCTTGCTCTTCTTGACCTCTCAGCGGCTTTCGATACCGTCGACCACGGTATCCTTCTGGAACGGCTCGAAGGACTGGGGATCCAGGGCACTGTGTTGTCCTGGTTTTCCTCATTTCTGGAGGGCCGTACCCAGTCGGTATGGTTAGAGAGTGAGAGGTCCAGCCCTAGGCCCCTTAAGTATGGGGTGCCGCAGGGCTCTGTGCTCTCTCCTCTCTTATTTAACATCTATATGAAGCCACTGGGTGAGATCATTCGTTCCCACGGGGTGCGGTACCATCAGTACGCGGATGATACTCAGCTGTACATCTCGGCCCGTGGGGACCCCAGTGATGCTGTTGAAATCCTATCCGGATGCCTGGAGGCCATTGGGGTCTGGATGGGGGCCAATGGGCTTCGGCTGAATCCCAGCAAGACAGAGTGGCTGTGGATAAGGGGCCCCGTGTTACCCAGGGAGTTACCACCTTTGGTACTGGATGGGGCTGTTTTGCCCCAGACAGACCCAGTGCGCAATTTGGGGGTTCTTCTGGACTCGCGGCTGCTGCTGGAAGAACAAGTGGCGGCTGTGGCCAGGAGGGCTTTTGCCCAACTTCGGGTGATTCGCCAATTGCGCACACTCCTGGACCGGGGCTCCTTGCTTATGGTCACCCATGCTCTGGTTACCTCCCGACTAGACTACTGTAATGCGCTCTACATGGGGCTGCCCTTGACGACCATTCGGAGGCTGCAGCTGGTCCAGAATGCGGCGGCCCGGGTGGTAATGTGGTGTGGGCGATATGCCCATGCCTCTCCGCTACTCCGGGAGCTGCACTGGTTACCAGTTTGTCTCCGGGTGCAATTTAAGGTGCTGGTTTTGACCTTTAAAGCCCTATATGGCAGGGGGCCAGGATACCTTAGAGACCGCATCGTCCCAAGAGTGTCTGCCCGTCCAACTAGAGTGGACCGGAGGGGTTCTCTAATTGTGCCACCAACGAGGGATGCACATTTGTCTAGCACTCGAAGGAGGGCCTTCTCCGTGTCCGCTCCAACTCTCTGGAACCTCCTGCCAATAGACCTAAGACTCCAAAGTGAATTGCTGCCCTTCAGGAAAGGAGTGAAGACCTGGCTGGCAGGGCAGGTGTGGGGCCCGAATGGGACTATGGTGCCCGCCTGCTGGCTTGTATAAGAACTCTCTCTCTTCCTCTTCCTTTTTCTTCCTTTTTTCCTTTTATAGTGGATGGGATGGGTGGGTGGGATATAGGGGTTTTTAAAGGGGGTGGGTTGGGGGTTTTTATAATGTTTTATGTATTTTTGTGCATTGTTGTGATGCCGCCCTGAGTCGGGCATGCCTGAGCGGGCGGCATATACAAATTTGACTAATAAATAAATAAATAAATAAATAAAAAGAAGAATAAATGGTTCCTTCAATTGAAGTGAATATGAGGAATCTCTAAGTTAAAAATGTGATTAACTATAATCCACCAATCAGAATTCAAGTATCTAATAGCTAAGTGACAGATTGTCCTCTCAAGAATTCCTTCAGTGCTGTTAGTTTGACCTCAGTAAAAAGGAACGCTGGCTATTTTCAAAGGTCAGAAGATTAGAATGGAAATAATGAGTTATTATTATGTTTCTATCTTAACTCTCCTCCACTGCACAACATCAGTTAAAATATAAATTGTCCAAATGATGATAATATTTTGTTTTCTCAGCTATTTTTTTTATTTTTAAATGCTTTCTGTAATTGAAAATGGGGCAAAATCAACTGAGTTTTAGAAGCTAAACAACACTTTATTTTTATTTTGTGACATCTAGAATTTTTCCGGGACTGCAGTGGCTCAAGTTGCTAAGACGCTGACTGGGAAGCGGAAGGTCAGCAGTTCGATTCCCGAGTACTGCAGGACGGAAATGAGCTCCCGTCTTCGTCCCAGCTCCTGCCAACCTAGCAGTTCGAAAGCAAGAAATTGCAAGTAGATAAATAGGGACAACTTCGGTGGGAAGGTAACAGTGTTCTGTGCACTCCAGTGTCTAGTCATGCCTGCCACATGACCACGGAAATGTCTGCAGAAGCAGACAACGCTGGCTCTTCGGCTTAGAAACAGAGATGAGCACTGCACCCTAGAGTCGGATACGACTGGCTTTCGAGCAAGGGAAACCTTTACCTTTACCTAGAATTTTTCCAAGCAAAAGGTGTAGTGCAGTTAGAGTACAAAGCCTTCAGTGCTGAATAAAACAAACACAGGGGAATTTTCTCCCCAAGATTGACATAACTGTGTACACACAATTGGATGTGTACACTTTCAATTGGAAACAAAGGTTTGACACATACACCTGGAGCAAATCAGAAGCCACCTGGCATTATAAGAGGCGGTCTGAATCCTTTCTCTATATTACCTTTTGTGATTACAGAAGTTTTCCATGTTGGTTTATGCAACAGAAATGCTTCTGATTTAAAATGTTTACTTTCTTCTCGGAAATGTAAGAAAACTTTTTTTAGGAATAATAATTTACAGTAATACTTTCTAAGGCTTGCCTGTGAAGTTGTGATCCACCTGCCTAGAAAGGAATAGACTGAAAGATGTACATTTCTGAAGAAGATGATTAAACCAACAAAACAGAGAGCATAGAAAGAAAGTATGAAATATAAGAACATAAGAACAGCCTTGCTGGAACAGGCCACAGCCCATCCAGTCCAGCATTCTGTCTCACACAGTGGCTCACCATTTCCTTCAGGGTATTTCCAAGGAGATGCCTTCACCTGCTTAGGATTCCCTGGAAATGGCATTGAGAGATATCCTGCCTATCTCTCCAACCCCGAGGTTGTCCGTAAGTATCCATAATTATAGCCATTGATACCCTTGTCCTCCATGAACTTGTCTAATCCTTTCTTAAAGCTGTCAAGACTGAAATATAACTAGGTAACACCATCCAGTGGCCAACCCTTGAAGCTCATAAACACTTTAGACTTCAGGTATTCTATGCATTTCAGTTCAGATATCTGACACCCTCAGTGAGCCTACATTCAATATTTATCTTCAACAGATTGAGTAGTAGAATACAAGTCAGAGAAAATCAACTTCACATTTCTGTCTCCATTTATATGTTGTGTTCATTTTTTCCAATTAGGAAAGAGACTAAAGTAATTACAGAACAGCAAAAAAGAAGTGGCATCTGTGATAAAATGGGTCACAAGTTGTTCAACATGGAGTTTCTTTGGTTTTTAAACTGTATTAGTATGTAGCTTTGCTTTGCTAAAAGAATGGCAAAAAAATTTGGACACTTTTTGTAACGGGGTAAAAAAGCCAAAGATCATGAAGCCATTGTGGATCCAGAAACAGCTGGAAGGAGGTTTGGGCCTTCCAAATATAACAAATTATTATAAAGCATTTCAGTTAAAAAGAATTATAAATATGTTAACACATGAAAACATAGAAACCGAGGAAGTAGACAGAATAGAGTATAAAAAATTTAAAGGGTGTTTATTCTTGGCTGACCATGAGTGTAAGATAAAAATTAGAAACAGGACATTGAGAGAGCTATTCAAGTTTTGGAAAAGGATGAAAGACAAGTTAGCAAAAGGAGACTCAACAATTATAGAAGTGTTGGATTTCCCGGAATGCCCACTAAATTTAATGAACGGTATGGGACAAAAATCACTACAGAACAAATTATTGCTATTGAAGGAATGGATATCAAAGGGTAACATGCACCAGAAGAGGGATGATACATTCAAAAAATTAGAACTGAATTGGTTCCAAAGAATACAGGTAGAAAAATGGGATATGAAAATAAGAAACAAAAGATATACGGAAAGAACAGTGACCCCTTTTGAAGAATTAATATACAAAGTAAAAAAAGGGATATCATTAAAGAAAGGATTGGTTGGTAGGATTTATGAAATATTAAATAAAAAAGAAGAGCCACAACAAATTTTAAGGGGTATATGGGAAAATAATTAGACATAACAGTAGGAGAAGTAATATGGAGAGAAAAATGGAAACAGTGGATGATAAGGCTACTATCTATCAAAGAAATAGAATATAATTATAAGCTCATTTGGAGATGGTACCTGACTCCAGCAAGATTATATCAAATAAGCAAGACAGGAAGCAACAAATGCTGGAGATGTAGTAATGAAATTGGTACATATCTCCACATGTGGTGGGGTTGTGAATATACTCAAAAATTCTGGAAAATGATAGAAAAAGAATTGGGTAAAATCCTGGAAACCATTATTGAGCTAAATTCCAAAATTATTCTACTAGGTGAGGTTGAAGACATAAAACTAGAGAATAAAAAAAGAACTGCTGGCCATATTTACTGTCAGTTTTTTTATTATAATTTTTTTATTTATTTTCAAAGAAACAAAATAAAATTAACAAACATACAGAAAAAAACAATAACAATACAATGCAATATTACAGCAAGCTCATTAACACATACATAATGATTAAGCTAGTTGTTTACAGTATAATCCATAGTATTAAATACCCACATTATAGGTTGTCACTATAACCATAGCATTCATATGAGCTTTCAGTATTACAACTATTTATTATTTCTTTACTGATTACACAACACCCAGTGAATATTTACAATGCCCGGAGAGTTTAGTGTCTGTATCATCTCCAAACCCACTTTGAAATGGTACAGGTCAAGAACTGTCCCTAGCCATAAGAGAGTGATCCACGAATGGCTTCCAAATATTCCAAAACCTATTTTCTTTCAAATTATCCCTTTTTACTTTTATCTCCCATGTCAGTTTGTCATTCAATGTTAAACTCCACATTTCCTTATACCACTCTCCAGTCTGTATAAATACATCATTTTTCCAATTTCTGGCGATACATTGTCTACCTGTGGTTAACATGATTTCCAATAATTCTTTTTCCACCTTATTCAAACCCATACCTTCCACATCTGTTAATAAAATGGTACCTGACACCAACTTAATTCTTTTACCCAGTATTTCCCCAATCTCTCCTTCTATTCTTCTCCAAAATTCATTTATTTTTTTGCAGCTCCACCACATATGTTCATATGTTCCAACTGTTTCTTTGCATCTCCAACATAAATTATCCCTTTTATTATCCATCTGATGCAGCCTCAGTGGTGTCAAGTACCATTGCCACAACATTTTGAAATTATGTTCCTTGATTCTTACTGACATTGTTCTCATTATCCTCTTTTTCCACTTATTTTTCCATTCAATATCTCCTATTTTTATATTCAAGTTTTGTTCCCACTTCCGTTTCAAATCTTCCTGTGGATCATTACCCTTGTTCAATATATTATAGAGTTTGCTTACTAGACCCTTAATGTTCTTTCCCCCTTTTCTAATCTTTAATACCAATTCATCAAATTCGGTCTTTGTTCTATCTATACCTACTTCTCTTCTATATTTTTTGTTCCAATTATCAACCTTCAGTTTCTGAAACCAATCCAATTTTAACTTTTCAAATATTTTTTTCCTCTTGGTTTCATCTTCACAAACTTTTAACCATTTCTTCAGTAAAGACACTTCATTTTTTTCCAATATTTCCTTTTTTTCCTTTACTATTTTTATCAGGAAACACACCATATCAGTCAATTCCAAAATTGGAGAGAGGTCTGGGACCAAGTCTTTCTTTACTCTTTTCCACACCTTCATGAGGCCTCTCATCATAGTATTGCTTGTCTTTATCATTTTATCCTTAATTCCCAAAAAGATCATTTTGCCAATATTCCTATATTCTTTCATCTCCAATTCCTCCCAAATTACCTTTTGCAGGTGCACCCCCCAAACAGACACCGGTATATGTGGATAACGGCATTGGGCCACATTTATTGATTCATGCCCTAGTCCGAATTATAAATTTCAATTGGTACTCAGCCAATTATAATTCTTAAGGCAAGCAGGCCGCAGTAACACTGGTAAGGTTCCTCCCAAAATTGCCAATGGCAATTGGCTACAATGTATCCATTTGTATCAATTTGTTTGTTTACAACAAACAAATTGTTGACCGTAGTCAATAAACTATCTACTGACCCCACCCTCTGACATGTATCCATAAAATCACGGGGTGATGCATGCTGAAGAGCTCCTGCCATAACCCCATTGCCTGGTTCGTCGTTGACCGGTCAACGTTAACAAACTTGTACCTATCTAGTGTTGGCCAGTCAATTGCGAACCTGCCGGATACCTGTGGGTCATAAATATTTACCTTACCAGTGCTACCCGCCACACGTGGAGGCTTAATAAAGACTCACCGCCCCCCACCCCCCCACCAGACCGTCAGCTAGGTCAACAGGCCTGCTTGCAAATCTTCCAAAAAGAGGTTCATACCTCTGGGCGACAGATGGACCCCATCCCCTGTGTAAAGATCATAATTTTGGAGACTAATGGTGGGGTGTCGGATGACCCGCCCCAAACCCTTGTCAGCAAATAACCAGGCCACTGCCCTGTTCACCGAGCGATGAGCGCGGTCAAGGGCCTGGAGGTTGATACCCCCCTGTAAGCATGACGCGGTATGATGTCCGACCATAGCAGCGTTGTGGCAGGCCACACATAATGCAAATAAGCTAGGTCACTGCAGATCGTATGTTTTAAAGATAGGCCAGTGACCTGGCCCAAGTCATTGCCCCCGAGGTGCAGCACCAGGACATCAGGCGGTTCAGCATCCCTGATGGAGAAAAGGAATAGCAACAGTTCCCGCCATAACATTCCACGCTTACCATACCACCTGATACATGCGGATGCTCATAGTCCAACCTGGGGTCCCCACTCTGTCGCCGCAGCGTACTGCGCTGCCCAGTGCACATAGCTGTTGCCCACCAGCCATACTGCCACCGGTGTGCGGGGACACACAGGGTCTGTAAGATAAAAAAGAGACAGGACAGTGACTTATCTGGTACTCAGACTTGAAGAGGGCGAACATATAATTCAAAACACTTCGATCCCCACCTCCCCATATGGCATATATCAGCCGCAGAGTACCCAAATGCAGCCGCAGTAGAAGCAGCTCCTATTCTAAAAGAATGGGTGCCGTAACGAGCCCCGGGGAGGCCAACACTGGACAGTGCCTTACCGGTCACCTTCCAAAATTGAAATTTACTAAGAGGAGACCCATCTTGGTGGCAGAAAAATGGGCCAGGGTGCGTACCACGCATTGCAAGGAACTCTTGTAGGGCACCAACTGGACAGATGTCTGCAATGGAACATTGTAGCAGTCTAACACCACTGCCTACACCGTGCTGATCAACCTTTGAGGAACGTATCCTCAACTGAGCCCACTCATTGGAGACATAGACATCTTCGAGTTCCAGTGCCCTACGAGCCGCATCCGCCTTAGACAGTAGCACCAGCTCACTGATTCGGAGCGCTCCAAAAAAGGCCACCGTGGTAGCCGCATGAAACAGAGTTGCCTCATACCTGTCAAAACACAGGTCATGCCAGCCTCGTGCAAGGTGGGTAAGAACCCCTGGAGAAATAGGGTGGCGATTGTCCGGGCGGCGTCCACGTTCCCGTGTCCACCCCTCCAAAACATGTCGTATACGGAAATCATTCGTGTTGTCAGCAGAGCCCCTCACTTTGGCCATGAATGCCAGTGCTGACAGCCTGGATGCTATGGTGCGGGGAGCTAGGCCCTGACTGTGTAGGTAGACCATAAATTGGAGAACGTGTGTAACTGGAATGGGCCACACCTCAGGCAACCGGAGTTGCGCACAAAAATTTTAAATTGACTGAATGCATGGTGATACGCCTTACGCGTGCGGGGCGCCAGCGACATGCCGATCGCCCGGTTCACCTCTCCTTGCCAAACGTCCAAATCTCGTCCGGGAGCGGCGAGGGGAATTCCTCTGCGTCCGGAGCCAAGGCGCGGAACCGGGGGACCTGCAGGTGGGATAAAGCATCAGCAATATCGTTATTAATACCTGGTACATGTCTGGCCCTGAAGAGCACATTGAGGCGTAGGCTGCGCAGCACAAACTGGCAAACTAACTCCATGACCTTGGGTGATTTAGATGTCTGGGAATTGACAATGTGCACTACCGCAGCATTGTCACACCAGAAATGAACCACTGAATTGCCCACTCCTCACCCCATAGCATCAAAGCTCCCAGTATCGGGAAGAACTCAAGGAATGTAAGATCGCGTAGACGATCCGTGCCCCTCCAGGCTGGAGGCCATTAGCCGTAGGCCCACCTCCCCTCAAAGTAAATCCCATATCCCAGGGATCCCGAGGCATCCAACTAAACCTGGAACCTAGGGGAAACCAAAAGGTCAGATCTCCAAAATGACACCCCGTTGAAGTCCCTCAGGAACTTAAGCAAAACCAACATGTCGGCCCTCATGCCCTTGTTCAGTCGGACCCTATGATAGCGCCTGGATAGGCCAGTCATGGCGTCACATAAGCGTCGAGCAAAAGCTCTGCCAGGTGCGACCACCCTGCAGGCGAAGTTAAGGTGACCATGGAGAACCTGGAGCTCACGAAGTGACACCTTGCGTTTGGCCAGTAAGGCCAAAATCAACGTAGTGATCCGGGTAACCTTATCCATGGATAACCTGGATGCCTGCGAGACCGTGTCAATTTCAATACCCAGAAATGTGAACTTAGTTGATGGGCCCTCGGTCTTTTCGGGCGCTAAAGGGACACCGAGTTCCTGCATTAGCGTCTGAAATGTGTTGAGGAGACGCGTACACGTGTCCCAGCCCCGTTCACCCCCGAACAAGAAATCATTGAGGTAGTGGGCTACAGACCGGGACCCAGACCTGCAAACAAAGGCCCACTGAAGGAAAGTGCTAAAACGTTCAAATGCTGAACAGGAAATAGAGCAGTCAAAAGGCATGGCTTTATCAACATAAAATTTTCCTTGGAATTTAAAACCCAATAACTCAAAGTCACCCGGGTGCACAGGCAACAAACGGAATGCCGACTTAATGTCACATTTTGCCAGAAGTGCACCCGGGCCACAAGAGCGCACCATGCGCAGGGCCTGGTCAAATGATGTATACCTGACAGAACAAAGGTAATCAGGAATGGCATCATTGACCGAATGGCCCGCCGGGTATGACAGATGGTGAATTAAACGAAACTCCCCAGGGGTCTTTTTGGGAACCAACCCTAAAGGGGAAACCTTCAGATTGGGAAAGGGTGGCATAGGAAAGTGGCCAGCAACCCTACCTGCATTAACCTCCTTAGCAATACTTAGGGTGGCCACCTCCTCCCTACCCTTCAGGGAAAGTAAATTAGGGGCATCTTGGGGGCACCGCTCCCCTTTGAATGGGATGCGAAAGCCCCACTGGAAACCCTCGAGGAGGTACCTAGCATCCTCCCTCCTCGGGTAAGTCGAGAGCCACCGCTCCAACATAGCTACGTTAACCGGGGAGGGGGCCTTTTGAGTGACCAGCTCCAGCAGCAGCAGGTCTGCCCGCTCCCTGTCCACCTCTACCTCTGCCCCGTGACCCACCGGCTCGCGGACACGCATCAGCGGCGTGGGGGCCAGCGCAAGAGGGACACTCATGTTTGTATCGGCACTGTTTTCTATTGCATACACCATTGGCCGAGAAACTCCAACACAGCAAGCGGGCTGGAACCCCCTGCCCCGCCAGCTGGTGGGGAGCCTGTGTTGGAGCAGCTCGCTGGACCGCATGGCCACAATGGTACCTCTCCCCAGGTGCCGGGCGTGTGGGGGTCATGTATAAAAGCCACAGTTTTTGACATGGCTCATCCCACCTCATATCCGGGTGTAAGGGCACTCTCATTCTAAATTCCTCATCGTAAGCCAACCACGATGGGCCATGAAAATCCACCATTGCCCTGTAAATATTGTCCAAATATTGGACCATAGGAATGGCCAGGTCAGGCCGAGCCCTGAGATACACCGCCATATAGATGAGATATGCGGGTAACCAGTTGGCCCAGGTGCGTGGTGGCTTGCGACGGCGAGACAGCTCTTTGTCCTTCTCATCCTGCCCCTCTTTCTCTTCCTTGGTGGGTTCCCTGTTCAATAGGGAATGGACATACTCCCCCCGCCAAATCTTTTCCCTTGTGGCCTGGGCCAAATGATCCCCGAGGGGCAAGGAATGCCCGGCCGTCGGCAATGCCGACACCGGCACAGTATTGACACGGGGTATCAGGAGAGGAGCCTGGACCATCCCTGCGGCACCCGGTGCAGCCCCGGGGGCGGAAACCCCCCCCCGCCCAATGTTATGCCAGTATGGGACCAAGCTGCACCCGGGTAAGCCGGGAACTGATGCCCACCCGCCCCGACATTACGAGGCCATGGCCACTGAAACCTATCCCCGGAAGTGGAGTGTGATGTGGGCACATTAGCTTGAACCTGATACTCACTGGGTGCACCCCCGTGAGCCGCCCCCACTGGGGGTTCCGGCCCACGGCGGGCATCGGAGCTCACGACTGAAATCGAGCTCTGAGGACACATCCGACCACTACCTGTCTGCAGTTCCTGATGTACGGGGAGCTGCGAGACCGCGGCGGGCACAGGCCTGTGCGCCTCAAGCAACTCAACCCGACTGGCTGCCTGCTGGAGAGTGGCGGCTGTCGTGGTAGCAGGCTGGCAAAAGGGGGCCCCAGATGGCAATGAAGCCCCCCAATGGGGTTATTGGTGATCCCTAGGGATGCCTCTAGTGCCGCTACGCAGGCCAGTAATGCATCCACCGTCGCAGATCCCCCTGCATAAAGGGGGCCAGGTGGGCCGGACGGCCCACTGGGCAATGGTCCAGGGCCCCTGCCTTGAGAGCCAGGCCCCAAATAGGGCCATGCCCAAAACTCCAGCCCATGAGGGGCTGGGGGTAAGCCCTGCTGTGCAACCGCACCAGGCCCTCCCCCATGCTCAAAGCCCATGGCCGGCAATTGCGGGCTGGGGGCCGAAGCCCATGTAGGGCCAGTCTGAGGCTGGAGAGCCGCGGGCCATGGCCTAAGCTGCCCCATCCCACCAGTCCCGGTGGGTGCCTCCGGTAAGGAGTCCTGTTGGGGGGGCGCAGTCGCGGTCCTCCGACCCGACTGCTGCCTCCTGTTTGGGCGAGCCTGAGTCGCCATAGCCTTCTTCTTAGGAGGCATAATGAAAGCACAATCCCTTTCCAGGGATCAGAAACCCGATGGCTGGGAAGCCGAAGATTAAGAAGCAAAGATCCCGCTAAGGCTCTGCAGCCAAGAACGGCTCTCTAAAAGAGACGAAGAGCGACGGAGAAAACTTCTCCTCTCCGTCGCTTTTCCAAAATGGCAGCTCGGCTGCCTCGTGGCCACCCCTTTTATAGAGGGGTGGCCATGCCCCCTAACTCACCAGGATGTCTGAGTCCAGGTGGGGGGGGGGGCCCGCAAAGAGCGCAGCGGCCATTTTGGCGCCGCACTTTCATTCTCTTGCCAAGATCTTCACAACATTCTTAATTTGGAATGCTCGATAATATGCTAACAAATTTGGCATACCCAAACCCCCTTCTTTCCGTGGCAGGTCCCAAAGCTTCTTTGGAAGTCTAGATTTTTTACCTCCATTACAAAAATTATTGAACATCTTTTGAAACTCATTGATTTCCTTCTCCTTCAAATGGATTGCAAGTGCATCAAATAAGAAATTAATCTTCGGCAGCAACATCATTTTGCAAATTGCGATCCTCCCAAACCATGACAGATTCAACCTCTGAAAGCCTTGTAATTTGTTCTTAAATTCTGCTTTCAAACTGTCATAATTCAGTCTTTTAAATTCTTCCAATTTATTTGAAATGGTTATCCCCAAATATTTCAGCTTTTCTTTAATTTGTATGTTAGATGTCCTTACTATCCTTCCCATCTCCTTCACCCCCTTGTTGCACAGCATCAATTCTGATTTGTCCCAGTTTATCATCAGTCCAGTTATAACCTCAAATTCCTGAAGTTGGTCTTTAATCCTATCCATTACCACCTCTGGATTTTTCACCATTAACAACGTATCATCTGCATATATACTCACTTTATTACCCAATATCCCTTCTATGTTTGGATCCTCCCTTATATTTTTAGCTAAGATTTCCATTGCCATAATGAACAGGATAGGAGATAGCGGACAACCCTGCCTGGTACCTGCCTCGAGCTTTACCTCATCCGTAACCTCTTCATTTACTCTAATCCTAGCACTCCCTTTTTGGTATAGTAGATCAATTACCCTTCTAAATCTATCCCCAAATCCGTAGTTTCTGACTATTTCCTTAATCGAAGACCAGTATAATGAATCAAATGCCTTAAAAATGTCTAGTGATAATAAACCCACCTTTTCCTTTGTTTGATTAACATTATCAATTAGATCTAATACCCTTCTAGTCAAGTCAGCCATGTGCCTACCTTTTAAAAAACCGACTTGATCAACATTTATATATTCCCCCATAAAGCTGTTTAAGTGGTTAGCCAGTATTGCTGTGAAGATCTTGGCATCCTGATTTATAAGAGAAATTGGTCTGTATGATTCCACCTTTTCCAAATTCTTTCCCGGTTTTGGCAGCAGAACGATTATGGTACTATACCATGAAGTCGGAATTTGTCCTCCATCTAAAATATAATTATATAGCTTCACTAGTTTTGGAACCACAACATCTTTAAATTCTTTATAAAACTCTGTCGATAGTCCATCATCTCCAGGGGCTTTCCCCATCTTCAAACCCCTGATTACCTCATTTACCTCTTTGTCAGTAACCCATTCCTCCATTTTTTCTCGATGTTCCTGTTTTATTCCATTCCCTAACTGTCTCTCCAAAATCCCTTTAAGCCTCTCCACATCTACCTCCTTTTTTGCATGTAATGTTTGATAAAATTCCTTCACAATTTTACATTTATCCCTATTTTTATTACATCTTGCCCCTTGTTTATTAACCAACACCCCAATTTCTCTTTTTTCTTTTTTTGCCTTAGCTGCTCTTGCTAATAATCTTGAGTTTCTATTACTAAATTCAAAATACTCTCTATTTAGGTAAATCAAATCTCTTTTAACTTTATCAATATCCTTACCCATTAATTCTGCCTTAAGTCTTTGCAGTTTGGCGAAAGTTTTTTTATCTTTACTTTTTGAATGCTCTTCCTGTAGCTGCTTTATTTCGTTTTCTTTTTCCATCTGGTCTGCCTTATATCTTTTGTACTTAGTACTCGCCAGCTTTATACTTTCCCCTCTGAAAACTGACTTCATGGTATCCCAAACAACGTTAAAGTTTACTTCATTATTGTCGTTCCATTGCCATCTTTCCCTCCACCTTTCCATAATTTGTTCTTTACATTTTTGGTCTTTAAATAGGTTAGGATCATACCTCCAACTTCTTCCTCTTCGGTTATCTTTTTGTAATTTCAATTCTAGAAGTACTTTAGCGTGATCTGATTCCTTAAATATCCCTATTTCCATTCCCTCAATATTTTTAATCAGATTTTCTGTAAGAAAAACATAGTCTATTCTAGAGTAGGTCCCATGGACGTGTGAAAAAAAAAGAATATGCCCTTTCCGAGCCCTTGATCTCTCTCCACGAATCCTTCAAACCCATCGCAACCATCCATTTGTCTAAAACCTTCCCTTTCAAGCCAATTCCACATCTTGCTAAATTCGTACAGTCTAAGTTTGACCTTATCAAGTTAAAGTCTCCAGCCACAATGATTTTTGCAACATTTTCTAGCTCCACTACTTTCTGAACCTTTTCCAAGAAATCCGCTTGATGTTCATTTGGAGCATATATGTTTACCAACATTATTTCCTCGTCTTCTATTTTTCCTCTTACGATCAAATATCTACCTTCTTGATCGGCAACACTTTTTATTATCTCAAATCCTAATCTTTTAGAAATCATGATTGCTACTCCTCTCGCTTTTGAAGTGCCAAAGGCCATCTCATAGTGTTGAATCCATCCCAAAAAAGTTTGTTTGTATCTTTTGACTTTTGGTGCGTTTCCTGTAAGAACACTATATCGGGTCTATCTTTCTTCAAAGCCAATTCCAACCTCCGCCTCTTAAGAACAGAACCTGTACCCTTTACATTCCAGGTTAATATTTTAATATTTCCCATAATCTATTTCCTTTCTAACTTCTAAACTCTCCATTGGGCGTGCCACCACCAACCCCTTCCCCCCAAAACACAAAATTCTACATAAAACACACAATGTCACTCTCCCCACTTTCTTAGAAAAAAAAGACGCCTTCAATAACCAAAGAGGGGAGAGGGGAGACATGCAAGATGTGCCTACCAACCAGTGCTACGCGCTACCCACCCTTATATAGTGTTTGAATAATTTGTTTTTTGTTAATCTATTTCTCATTGCTCCTTACTTGCCTCCTCCTCCACCATGATCAGTGACAGCTCCTCTTCTTCTTTTCCCTGTGGTGTTCTACCTGTAGCACCACCAGCCTCTGCCCTCTCATACTCCCTCCCTAGAGCACCCGATTCCAACAATTCTTTCTTAAAATTTATCCACTCTTCTGTACCAGTTTTTACCAGCTCCAGCAAACTCAAATATTCCAGTGGATCGGTCCCTTCATCAATTACTTGCATTCTTTTCTCATAAAAAAAGCGCAATTGCTGTGGAAATCTCCAATTATACCTTATGCTTCTACTCATCAACAATTTAGTTACAGGTCTCATCTTATATCTCCACATTCTTCCTTTCATTGAAATATCATTGTATACTTCTACATCAGAACCATCAAATTTCAGGGCGCCAGAACCAGCTTGTTTCAAAAAGGCCATTACTCTAAGCTTATCTCCCCAATTTGCAAATTTTACCAAAACATTTCTTTGAACCGCTTTCCCTCTTCTTGGACCCACCCTGAATGCACTTACAATATCTTCCTGTACAAATTCCTTTCCCATATTCAAACCATTTAACCACTGAACCACTCTTTCTCTTAGCTGGTCTGGTGTCCGTTCAACCACCTGACGGATCACAATGTTCTGCTTTCTCATCATATCTTCCACAGCATCAATCCTTTTCTCATGCTCTTCCAGTTTCAGCTTATTCTCCCGCACTGCCTCCTGAGTCCCTTTTATTTCCTTTTTTATAACCTTTACCTCATTTTGAACCAATTTCACATTTCCCTCTATTTTTTGCAAACTTAAATCCACTTTTTTTGAAAAATCCATAACAGATGATACCACCTTATCTTGTTTTTTCATCATTTCATTTCTGTCTTTCACCCTTGATTCCTCATTTTTCTCCAATTTCTGGAACAATTTACCAATTTCCACCATTATTTGAGTATGATCATAGGGTTCAGGTGGTGGTGATGAAGACTGAGGGACCTCTTCCATTGGTGCTTTTTCTTTCCTCTTAGACTTCACAACTGGTTCTTCCTCTTTTGCTTTCCCTCTTGTGCCTTTATCCATGATGACACCCACTAAAAAAGTCCAGTGTTGCAGAGCGTTGCAAAATCGTAATCATTCCACTCAGGCCTGTACCGCTGCAGCCACTAGTAACGCCTATCCAGGCCCTTCTAACGGAGCTTGTAGAGAGGAAGAAATCCAGCGAAGAATTAATTGTTGTAATCCACAAAGAAGCAGGAACCGGAAAACGATCCAAACAAAGAGAAAAAAGAAGTAATCCACAACTGGCCCGTTTCCCCAAAGTAAACAACCCAAATATTCGCACTCCAAACCGCAAAAATATAAACTCCAAGGAAGCGGTCACCCAGATTTTTCCATTTGGATCAAAGCCGCCAGGGAGAGGAATGAGAGAAGAGAAAAAAAAAAAACCAAATTCCAAGCTGTGTAATAAAAGGCAAAAAAGAGGAGCTCTTACGTAGAGTCTCTTTGCAGGCGCACCCCCCCAATAACGGACACAGACAACATTGAAAGTGGATAACAGCAAAGGGCCACATTTATTGATTCAATGCCCTAGTCCGAATTATAAATTTGTATTGGTAAAACGACCAATCATAATTCCTAAGGCAAGCAGGCCGAAGTAACACTGGTAAGGTACCACCCCAAAATTGCCAACGGCAATTGGTTACAATGTATCAAATTGTATCAATTTGTTTGTTAACAACAAACAAATTGTTGACCGTAGTCAATAACTAACTCATGACCCCACCCTCTGACGCGTATCCGTGAAATCACAGGGGTGATGCATGCTGGTTAGCAATCATCATCACCCCATCGCCTGATTCGTCGTTGACCGGACAACGTTTAACTACTTTATTCCTGTCTAGTGTTGTCCAGTCAATTGCGAACCTGCCGGATACTTGTGGGTCATACTGTTTACCTTACCAGTGCTACCCGCCCATGTGACCAAAGTCAACAGTAGGAACGAAGAAAGACCCCTATATCAAACCATAGCAACAGTGTGGGATGGGCAAAAAAGCCAGGACCCGAAGCCAATGTGGGTCCCAACCAAAAATTCCCACCCGGCCCCGAAGCGACCATAATCACACTGTTAACTAGGGAGGGGGTGGAGGGGAAAAACTTCTCCGCTCCGTCGCTGAGGCAAAATGGCAGCGCGGCTGCCTCGTGGCCACCCCTTTTATAAGGGAGCTGGCCACGCCCCTAACTACCCGGATTCTCTGTCCTGTGGGGGGGGGCCCGCAAAGGGCGCGGCGGCCATTTTGGCGCCGCGCTTGCATTGCAGGCGCACCCCCCCAATAACGGACACAGACAACATTGAAAGTGGATAACAGCAAAGGGCCACATTTATTGATTCAATGCCCTAGTCCGAATTATAAATTTGTATTGGTAAAACGACCAATCATAATTCCTAAGGCAAGCAGGCCGAAGTAACACTGGTAAGGTACCACCCCAAAATTGCCAACGGCAATTGGTTACAATGTATCAAATTGTATCAATTTGTTTGTTAACAACAAACAAATTGTTGACCGTAGTCAATAACTAACTCATGACCCCACCCTCTGACGCGTATCCGTGAAATCACAGGGGTGATGCATGCTGGTTAGCAATCATCATCACCCCATCGCCTGATTCGTCGTTGACCGGACAACGTTTAACTACTTTATTCCTGTCTAGTGTTGTCCAGTCAATTGCGAACCTGCCGGATACTTGTGGGTCATACTGTTTACCTTACCAGTGCTACCCGCCACACGGAGGGGCTTCACAGAAGACCTGACGCCCCCCCCCAGACCGTCAGCTCGGTCAACAGGCCTGCTCGCCAGTCACCCAACAGGAGGTCCATACCTCCTCGCGACAGATGGACCCCATCCCCTGCATACAAGTCACAATTTTGTAGACTAATATCGGGGTGATGACTAACCCGTCCCCAAGCCCTGGTGGTGAGAAACCGCGCCACTGCCTTATTGACCGCGCGCCTAGCTCGGTCAAGGGCCAGGAGGTTAACGCCCCCTCTGTAAGAGTGGCGCGGAACAATGTCCGACCAAACCAGGGCTGTGGCAGGCCAGACATAATGCAAGTAGGCGAGGTCCTCGCAAATCGCATGCTTGAGCGATAAGCCGGTGACCTGGCCCAAATCATTGCCCCCCAAGTGGATGATTAGAATGTCAGGCGGGTCAGCCCCCAGGCCAGAAAAAAGGAAAGGCCGCAGCTCCCGCCATAACATCCCAGGCTTACCGTGCCATGAGAGACTGGCGTGGTCACCCAGTCCCAGTCGGGGTCCCCACTCTGTCGCCGCAGCGTAACGCGCTGCCCTGAGCACATAGCTGTGGCCCACCAGCCATACTGTCACCGGTGTAATACGACACCCAGGGTCTGTAAGAAAATTGAGAAAAAGGAAGGTAAGGTGACTGGATTGGTACTCATGGCGGGAGTGGGCGCACATAAAACTGAAAACATTGTGAGCCCCACCTCCCCCTGCTACGTATGTCAGCCCCAGAGTACCCAAAAGCAGCCGCTGTAGAGGCTGCGCCAATACGGAACGAATGTGTGCCAGAACGGGCACCCGGTAGTCCCACCCTGGTGAGGGCTCTGGCAGTCACCTTCCAAAACTGAAATTTAGTAAGGGGAGACCCATCTTGGTGACAGAAAAACGGGCCGTGGTGCATGCCACGCAGTGCCAGGTATTCCTGTAGGGCACCAACCGGACAGATGTCTGCCAAAGAACACCGTAGCAGTCTTACTCCACTGCCTACGCCATGCTGATCTGTTTTAGAGGAGCGAATCCTCAACTGGGCCCAGTCTTTGGCAACATATACATCTCCGCGTTCCAGTGCCCTACCACTTGCATCCGCCTTAGACAGCATCACGAGTTCGCTGATGCGGAGCGCTCCAAAAAATGCCACCGTTGTGGCTGCATGCGATTGGGCTGCCTCATAATGATCAAAACAGAGGCCTGGCCAGCCCCGGGCCAACTGGGTAAGAACCCCTGGGGAAATAGGGTGCCGGTCGTCCGGGCAACGCCCGCGCTCGCGCACCCACCCCTCCAAAACGTGTCTCACACGGAAGTCAGAGGTGGTATCCACATGACCCCCTACTTTGGCCATAAAAGCCAACGCCTAGAGCTTGGATGCTATGGTGCGAGGTGCAAGGCCCTGTGCATGCAGGTGAACCATGAACCGCAGAACATGGTCCACCGGGATGGGCCAGGTCTCTGGCCATTGAAATCGAGTAGCAAAAGCCCTATACAAATTGAATGCTTGTTGATACGCCTTACGCGTGCGTGGCGCTAGTGACAGGCCAATCGCCCGGTTCACCTCTCCTTGCCAATAGTCCACATCTCGTCCGGGAGTGGCGAGGGAAATTCCTCCGCATCCGGGGCCAAGGCGCGGAACCGGGAGATCTGCAGGCAGGACAAAGCGTCAGCAATATCGTTATTAACCCCTGGGACATGCCTGGCCCTGAACAAGACGTTGAGGCGCAGGCAGCGCAGCACAAAATGGCGCACTAGATCCATGACCCTGGGCGATTTAGAAGTCTGTGCATTGACAATGTGCACCACGGCAGCATTGTCGCACCAGAAATGCACCACCGAATTAGCCCACTGTTCGCCCCATAGCATCAAAGCCCCCAGAATGGGAAAAAATTCCAGGTATGTGAGATCCCGCAGGCGACCTGTGCCTGCCCATGCCGGTGGCCACCCACCATAGGCCCACTTCCCATTGAAGTACATCCCATAACCCAGGGATCCTGAGGCATCAGACTGGATCTGGAAATTGGGGGATGCCATGAGGTCAGACCTCCAAAATGAGACCCCATTAAACTCCCTCAGGAATTGCAACCAGACAAACATGTCTGCCCTGATACCCCGGGTAAGCCTGACTCTGTGGTGGGGCCTGGATAACCCTGCCATGGCGTCGCATAAGCGCCGGGCGAAAGCCCTGCCCGGTGCGACCACCCTGCAGGCAAAATTGAGGTGCCCATGTAGCACCTGCAGTTCCCTCAGGGATGCCTTACGCTTAGCCAGCAATTCCGAGATAAGGGTCACTATCCTGGACACCTTATCACCCGGTAACCTAGAAGCCTGTACTACTGTATCAATCTCAACCCCCAGGAATACTAGTTTGGTCGACGGGCCCTCGGTCTTTTCGGGCGCTAAAGGGACACCCAGTTCCTGCATTAGCGTCTGAAATGTATTGAGGAGACGTGCACACGTGTCCCAGCCCCGTTCACCCCCGAATAAAAAGTCATCCAGGTAATGGGCTACAGACCGGGACCCTGACCTGCGGACGAAAGCCCACTCTAGGAAGGTACTAAAACGCTCGAAAGCCGAGCATGATATGGAGCAGCCAAAAGGCATGGCCTTATCAAAATAATACTCCCCTCTAAACTTAAAACCCAGCAATTCAAAGTCGCCCGGGTGCACCGGCAAGAGGCGAAAAGCTGACTTAATGTCGCACTTGGCCAGCAAGGCACCCGGGCCACACGAGCGCACCATGCGCAGCGCATGGTCGAACGATGTATACCTGACCGAACAAAGGTCATCAGGTATCGCATCGTTGACCGATCGGCCGGCTGGGTAGGACAAATGATGAATAAGGCGAAACTCACCTAGGGACTTTTTAGGAACCAAACCCAATGGTGAAACCTTAAGGTTGGGAAAAGGGGGTGCGGGAAAAGGTCCGGCGACCCTGCCTGCGTCTAACTCCTTTTTAATGCTGGCCTCGGCTACCTCCTCCCTTCCTCTGAGGGATAAAAGGTTGGGAGCATCCTGAGGAGATCTATCACCCATAAAAGGGATACGAAATCCCTGCTTAAAACCTTGGATGAGGTACTCCCTGTCCTCTCCCCTTGGGTACGATGCGAGCCAGCGCTCCAGCATGTCCACCTTAATTGGGGAGGGAGCCTTTCGGAGAACTAGCTCCATCCGTGGCAGGCTTGCCAGCCCACTGTCCACCCCTCCCTCTGCCTCGCACCCCTCCAGGCTTGGGACAAGCAGAGGCTGCATGGGGACCAGAACATGTGGGACACTCGTGCTTATACCTGCAGTTCTTCCGACTGCAGGAACCATTGGACGAGAAAGTCCAGCACAGCAGGCGGGCTGGAACCCCCTGCCCCGCCATTTGGCGGGCAACCTGCGCTGGAGCTGCTCGCTGGACCGCATGTCCACAATGGTATCTATCCCCCGGGGCAGGACGTGTGGGTGTCATATACAAGAGCCACAGTCTCTGGCACGGCTCATCCCATCTCATCTCGGGGTGCAGGGGAATCCTCATACGGAATTCCTCATCATATGCTAGCCATGAGGGGCCCGGGAAATCTACCATCGCCCTGTATATGTTGTTCAAATATTGGACCATGGGAATAGCTAGATCCGGCCGCGCCCTCAAATACACCGCCATGTATATCAAATAAGCGGGGAGCCAGTTAGCCCAGGTACGCGGCGGCTTACGGCGACGTGCCTGCTCCTTGTCCTTCTCATCCTGACCCTCCCTTTCTTCCTTAGTGGGCTCTCTGTTCAGGAGTGAGAAGATATCCACGTACTCCCCTCGCCATATCTTTTCTCTGGTAGCCTGAGCCAAGTGATCACCCAATGGCAGGGAATACCCTGCCGTCGGCAAAGCCGAAAAGGGGATAGCTGGCCTACCCAAAGGGGCCTGAGTTAACCCTGCCACCCCAAGTACGTTCCCAGCAGTGTAAGAACCAATGCCCACCCCAGCGGGCATGGTGGCAGTAGTTGTCGCCGGGTGGGTCGCCAGCGGCGTAGCCCCTGCACCACCCGCGCGAGGCCAAGGCCACTGAAAGGTCCCCCCTATATTGGGAATGTGTGTGGATGTACTCGTTTGCACCATATACTCACATGCTGCACCCCCGCGGGCCGCCCCCAACGGGGGTTCCGGCCCACTGGGGGCGTCGGAGCTCACGACCGATGTAGAGCTCATCACCGGGACTTGACCCGCGCCAGGTTGCTGGCTGGGGAGCTGCGAGGCAGTGGCCGGAGCCGCGCCACCCGCCTGCAGCAGCTCAACCCTCCCCGCCGGCCGTTGTCCTGCTGCCGATAGCGCCTCCAAAGGTACCCCGAAAGGGGCACCTGCCTGACTGGCCCGGGCCAAAGACTCCTCTAAGGCCGCAATACGGGCCAGTAAGGTGTCTACAGTAACCATGGGTAAAGAGCCGGCCGGCCCACCTGACCCTTGCATGGGGACAGTTCCCTGCACCCCATGGCCCAGATATGGCCATTGGCCAGGGCCGAAGCCCGGTAGGGCTGGTGAGGAAACCTGCCAAGGCGGGGCACTGGGCCACCCCCCAAGGCTAGAGGGCCCCGGGAGAGGCTGCGGCCCAGAAGTGGTCGGCCCAACGGGTTGGGCGGAAGGAGGAGCGGTGTCCACCACTCGCGGGCCGCGGGCCGGAGCGCCCTCCGCGCCCGCACTCTGAACGGGCCAAGGTGCGATAGACCCCAAGCCACTAGCCCCGGCCGGGGATGGCAAAGGTGGCTGTTGAGGAGGCGGCACCACGGTCCTCCGACCTGGGTTGCGCCTCCTAACAGCCCGAGCTGAATTCGCAGCAGCCTTCTTTTTGGAAGGCATCTCGAGCAAAAAAGGGAAGCTAGCTAAGCAAAATCGACCCAAAAGGCTTCCCGGCAATACCAACGAGCGACGGAGGCGCAGGGGGAAAAACTTCTCCGCTCCGTCGCTGAGGCAAAATGGCAGCGCGGCTGCCTCGTGGCCACCCCTTTTATAAGGGAGCTGGCCACGCCCCTAACTACCCGGATTCTCTGTCCTGTGGGGGGGGGCCCGCAAAGGGCGCGGCGGCCATTTTGGCGCCGCGCTTGCATTCTTGCCAATTTTACTGCCTCCTCAAATCTCAGATCTTCGCCGTCTCACAGGTCCCGTTCTCGGTTCCTCGGCAGGAGAAGCCGCGGCTTCCGTCTCTTTTACTGTCAGTTTTGTTGTTGTTCAGTTGCACAGTGGATTCTGACCCTTTGCGATCCTGTGGACAATTGTTCTCCAGGCACCTCTGTCCTCCACCATCCTCTTCAACCCACCCAGCTCTGTGCCCATTGTGTCTACAATAACATCTAGCCATCTCATCTTTGGTTGCCCCCTTCTTCTTTTGCCCTCCACATTTCCCAGCATCAAGGCTTTCTCAAGTGAATCTTCTCTTCTCATTTGATGTCCAAAGTACTTCAGCTTTATCTTTACTATTTGACCTTCTAAGGACCAATCAGGATTGATTTCTTCTAAGATTGTCCTCCAAGACCACATCTCAAAGGCATAGATTCTTCTGCGCTCAGCTTTCCTAATGCTCAAGCTTTCACAACCATACATTACCACTGAGAATACCATTGTTTTGACTATGCAAATTTTTGTTTTCAAGGTAATGTCTCTACTTTTCACTATGTTCCCCAGGTTTCTCATAGCTTGCCTCCCAAGCATCAGTCACCGTTTTATTTCATAGCTGCAATCCCATCTGCAGTGATCTTAGAAAGTAAAAACTGTCATTGCTTCTACTTCTTTCCCATCTATTTTCCAGGGACTGATAGGGCCTGTTGCCATTATCTTGGTTTTCTTAATGTTGAGTCTCAAGCCAGCTTTTGCACTCTCTTCTTTCAACCTAATCAGGAGTTTATTTAGGTTTTCCTCACTTCTTGCCATTAGGGTAGTATCATCTGCAAATCTCAAATTGTTGATGTTTCTCCCAGCAATTTTGATCCCATGTTGTGATTCCTCCACCCCTGCATTGCGCATTATGTGCTCTGTGTATAAGTTGAATAAGCAGGGTGACAAACTGCAGCCTTGTGTTACTCCTTTTCCTATTCCGAACCACTCCGTCATTCCGTATTCTGTCGGTAGCAAGGCAAATAATAGTGTCAGAGTGGAAAAACAAATTTGTAATAAAAAAAGAAAGATGGTATAAACAGGCATGGTGTTTATCCTTGAACTACAAGTTAACATCGGAAATGAAATTTAAAAATGGAGAAATAAAAAAGAACATATTTTGGGAAATATGGAAACCTTATGTTATATACAGACTGGCAAGTAAGGACGGAGTCAAACCCACTCAGGATGAGTGTAAATTTTGGGAAGGCAAATGAGCAACAGATTACAAGTTTAATTGGTGCACCAACTGGGGGTGGGAAGGGGGGTGATGGTTATTGTCTAATTGTATGTTACACTGTTTAATTGTTGTAAGAATTTTCAGTAAAAATTATTTATAAAAAAGAATGTAGCTTTGCTTCTTTGCAAAGGCCTCATAATTTTTTCTGCTGCATTTATCTAGCAGATGGGCTTAGCAGAAGCTTCTCAAAGCTTCAGGCCTATGTTTTGTCTTCTTCCCCAGGTCTGGAATGCCTGTTTACGTCAACATCCAGAGCCTGGGAACACCAGACAATTGTTATGGGAACCAGTGGTTGTTTATACAAACCCTGGGCTCTAATTGGCTGTATGCTAATTAGGAGGGTCAAGCTCATGTCTTTCCTATTTGGGAGTTAGTTCGAGTTTGAGTTCGAGTTTGGGGTTTCTGGGGGCTACACCAGAGTCCCTAGTCCAACTCCACATGATTACTTAGAAGTAGTCAGGTTTTCCTTTTGTTTCTGGGGGAAGCCCTAAGTGTGGATTTCCTTAACTGTCCTTTTTGATTAGCATTTTGTATGATGTAGTTCTGTATCCTGAACCAACAAGTGAACTGTTTTTTCTTCAAAACACTTCAAGAACAATAAACATTTTTACTTCATCAAGAACGCCTGTTTTTGGAAGAGGGGGTAAGACAAGAGTTAAGCCATAAACCACACACTACCACATTTAATACAATCCTCTCCATAATACTTGCTGGGCTCTGTCAATACAGTTAAGCCCCAGATTGCTGCAGGATATGCAGGATGGCATTTAGGCCTCCTGAGCTCGAGAGTCTTTGGGGACGTTCCATAGGGCAAGCTGGTAAAAGTCGTTTGCCAGGAACAGAAGAGCTCCAAGGGCAAGTGCCAGGTCAAAGCCTATCTGTCACATTTTACATCCCCACATTTGCTTTGGAAATACATCTGTGCACAACATGTGAATGAAACATTGCCATTCTGCTTCTTTTGAGTTTTGCAAAAAAAAGTTCTTTAAAAGGCTGTATTTGCAATGAGTGCTGTTCACTTGCTCAAGAGTAGAAGTGCTTTGTGGCAAAGAACATTTTGAATTAAGGCTGCCAGTCTTACAGTCTCCTTCCACCCCAAAGCTGCAGGGTAAAAATAAATGAAGGAGGAGTAAAATAGAACTGTTCCCTCCTGTCTTTTTAGCTAGCCTGAGATTTATTTTGAATATATCCAGAACCGAATTTCAACAAGTTTTTTTTCCTGACTACATTTTAATCTATTTTTAAAAAACAACCTCACAACATGTACTAATGAGCCACAAAACTCAACAGATAACCTTGGGCCAATCACTTGCTCTCACAGGCATTTGGTAATGATGGGAATGAGGTGAGAGAACTATGAATGTTTCTCTGAACTCTGTGGAGGCAATGTAGGGCAAGGCTGCTATAATTAATTAAGTAGATAATTAGTAACTGAGCTACAGATCCTTGAAAGCAGCAGTTGCTGAGTGGCTCACAGGAAGAGAAAAACCATATTCAGGCATTCAAGGAAGAAATTCATCGTTATCCACGGTCAATGGAGCAAGCTAGCTGGCCACCATCGTGCCAGCTCTTTCTTATGGAGAGCTAAATCTGGGGGAGGACAGTAAACAAGAATCTGCGAAGAAAACAAGCCACTGTGGAAATCCTTATTTGAAAGAAACAGGAGACTTGGCACACATGGGAAAGAAAGGCAAGCATATCACTTGATGGAGAAAAACCTACCAGTGATAGGGCTCAGCTGAGTTTGGAACTGCAAGCCAACCTGGAACATATGATTTCAGACTCTGGCCTTGGCTAGGGCAAAGCAGCCCTCCAATCATGGGCACCAGGACCCCTCCACCTGCCAGCACTCCTCGGCCCCACCCCTGGCCAGTCGTGAAAGGCCGCTACAGTGGTGGGTGGCAGGATTAGCCATCCCCACCCCTGGACTCTGGCCTCGTCTGGGGCAAACAGGCCCTCCAGCCATGTGCACCAGGACCCCTCCACCTGCTGGCACTCCCGGGCCCCACCCTTGGCCGGGCTTAAAAAAGCCATTATGGTGGCAGGACCTCACCACCACCGCCCTTGGAATTTCCCTGTGGCCAGGGTGGAGAGGCCATTATAGTATAGTATTGTGTTGTTGTATATTATTATATGCTGTTTTTGTAGATTAAATTTTGTATATTGTATTACTGTGTATTTACTGTGTATATTGTTTAATTACACAGGTCTGCAACCAAGTTCAAGTTGAAGTTTAATTTATATCCTGCCTTTCTCTACCCCAATGGGTGACTCAAGGCAGCTAACAAGGAACAAAATATACAATAAAATACAAATACAGCAGAAAATACGAGACAAAATCCCCCCCCCATAACACCAATGAAATACAAGCAGGTATACGGAGTCATGCTCACACTCCCTAAAAAGTCCAGAAACTCAGTGCCGCACCTAAGACCAAAGCTCAACGTCCAAGTGTCCAAAGTTCAAGGTCTAGTGAGCACCTCCGGGTGGGCGAGGCTCAGAGGATGAGGAGACACATCTAATTACCATTCCTGGGTCAGGTGTCAAGGGCCCCGGGAAGAGGCAACGCCACGATGGTGGGGCTCCAGTGTCATCTCTTTTTATGCTCTCTGGGCGGATGAGGCTTGGAAGGCGAGGAGACGCACCTGCCTCCCATTCCCATGCCAGGTGTCAAGGGCCCCAGGAAAAGGCAACACGATGGCAGCGGTGGTAGCAAGGCTCCAGTGTCATCTCCATTTATGCTCTCAGGGCGGGCGAGGTGAGGAGGGTGAGGAGGGTGAGGAGACGTACCTGCCTCCCATTCCCAGGCCAGGTGTCAAGGCCCCTGGGAAGAGGCAATGCAGTGGTGGCAGCAGGAGGGAGCTCCAGTGTCATCTCCTTTTATGCTCTCTGGGTGGGCGAGGCTTGGAGGGTGAAGAGACGCATCTGCCCCCAGGAAGAGGCAATGCAGGAAGAGGGCCCTGGGAATAGACAACGTGGCAACTGTTTCCTATAGATTTTTACTTAGTGAAACCAAGAAAAATACTTTAAAAATTCCATCACATCAAGTTTTCTTGCAAAACTCATGTTTTTAGTTTAATTTAGTGTGGATTTTGCCTTTAATCCAAAATCTGACATCCTATTCTTGATTCTAAAAACCCTATCCAAAATTATTTCTTACTTTCATTTAATATTTATTAGAGCTATAATCAAGAATAATACAAAGAGAAAATAAGAAGAACGGGGGGGGGGGGCGTAGTCAGTAGTGGACAGCAAAACCACACTACCAACTGCTATTTCTGTTCCCAAAACTGTCTGAAGCCAAGTTGAAAGAGGGAGTTTTTACTGGTTACATACGAAACCTGTAATCTGATCCCTTCTTTTTAGAAACAATGGGAGAAAAAGAAAAGGAAGGGTGGGACTCTTTAAAAGATGTACTTCACAAGTTTTTAGGGAAACCCTAAAAACCCTCACTACAAAACCATTGTACAACACGTGTTGAATGCATATACAGCTCAAGGATGCAAGATGAACCTAAAAGTTCTTTTCTTACATTCCCATGTCGACTATTTTCCTGAAAACCTGGGACCCTACAGTGAAGAGGAGGGTGAAAGATTTCACCAGGATGTCCGTGATATCGAGAGACACTACCAAGGAAGATGGAACATCAATATGGTAGCTGACTGATGTTGGATGCTAAAATGGGAAACAGAAAATAGAAAGCGAAAGCATGTTCGGAGGAGCATAAAAGAGAAGAAGAAAAGGTTTCACACACACAAAAAGTGAAAATGAAATGTTAAGTATATATTATGAAGAAATTGTTTGTTTAATTATGAGAAATAATATATTTAGTTCATTGTAATACAATAGTGATTTGCTCATCACTCATGCTTTTTAATGCAGAATCCTCATATTTTGCAAAAAAAACAAAAAACTACGTGATGGGGAAACTGGAAAAAATAAAATTTTCCAAAAATATCCTATGCAGCTGATTATTATTATTATTATTATTATTATTATTATTATTATTATTATTATTATTATTATTATTATTATTATTATTATTATTATTATTATTATTATTATTATTATTATTATTATTATTATTATTATTAGAAGACCTGTGTTATCATGTGAGCTGTACTGAGTTGGGTTCCCTGATTGGGCAGCATACAAGTGCAAAAATTAAATTAAATTAAAACCAAAACAAATCCAGCTGCCTCTACACCTAAGCAGGACATGCTAAGTCTGTTCTATGGCAAGATTAATACCACGGTGGCCTTTCTTTACCAACTCTCTTGTATCTTGTCTTCACTTCCAAGCAAATGGAGGAAAAATACCTGTAACAGGTGCAGCTGCAAGACTGTCAATTAAGGAAAGGTCAGAAAAGATTAAATGGTTACCTGTTGGGAAACATTCTCTTTATAAAACAGCCTGCAATAATGAAGGGAAAAGACAACACGACCCATGCTACTAATTACTTTCTATATAGATAGAACATAGTTATGCCAGAACATAGGCAGGGTGTTCTTACTTTACAATAATACCCCAGTTAACGTGTGCACCGCACAGCATTAAAACCAGATAAAGTTGGGCAATTTGAGGGAAACATTTGCACCGCATAATGTTGGTGACCAGCCCTGTGGGCTTTGGAGCAGAGATTTCTGGAGGCCCCCTTGCTGGGGGGCCCAAGGGGCCTCCATAGATCCAAGTATCAGATTGCCGGTTTCCTCTGCGTGAGAGTGCGTGTGCATGCTCTTACCCCAAGGAAACCATTGATCAGATGCTCAGAGCGCCAGCTTCCTTGGGGGGAGACTGTGCATGTGTACTCTCAACCCAAGGAAACTGGTACTCAGATGCTCAGAACACTGGTTTCCTTGGGGGGAGACAGAATGTGCATGCCCTCACCCCAAGGAAACCAGTGCTCAGATGCTCAGAGCGCAAGCTTCCTTGAGGGGAGACCATGTGTGCGTGCCCTCACCCCAAGGAAACTGGTGCTCAGATGCTCAGATTGCCAGTTACCTTGGGGGGAGACTGGACACATGCACCCTCACCCCAAGGAAACCGGTGCTCAGATGCTCAGACCGCCAGAGAGCCAAGCCCTAAAGTCAGTGACTAGTCCTGCCAACATTGGGGCTTGACTTGATCCACCTGCCTCTTTGGAAAGGGCAGCGGGGATTCCAAGCATAGAATCACCACTGCCCTTTCCAAAGAGTCAGGCAAAACAACCCCCTGTTCCCTTTCCTCTTCGGAATGAAAGCGCGGCGCCAAAATGGCCGCCACGCTCTTTGCGGGGCCCCCCACCCAGACTCAGACATCTGGGTGAGTTAGGGGGCATGGCCACCCCTCTATAAAAGGGGTGGCCACGAGGCAGACAAGCTGCCATTTTAGAAATAGTGACGGAGAGGAGAAGTTTTCTCCATCGCTGTTAGTCATTTAGTCTTCGGCTGTTTAGCCCTTGTGATGCTTTCCCGGCTGGGAAAGGAGGATTAGCGCACGCAGAGCCTTGGTTTGCTTGGCTACCGCGTGCTTCGGCGCTAGGTTTTTGATCCCTGGAAAGGGATCCTGCTTCTTCTTCTCCTCGGGAGACATGCCTCCCAAGAGGAAGGCCCCGGCGATGAAGCCGCGGCCAAGGGGGAGAGCTTTTACTGGCCCTGTGCCTGACGGGGGACAGCCATCGGGTCGGAGGACCAGGGCTGCGCCCCTGCGGCAGGGCACTGTGCCAGCCTTGCCCACTGATACCGGTGGGGCTACTCAGGCTGGCACTTGGCAGCCGGGCTTGGCTGGCCAGCCACAGGCCGGCCCCTCAGGGGCTTCGGCCCTCAGCCCGCCATTACCGGCCATGGGTCAGGGTAGCGGGGGAGGGCCTGGTGTGGGCATACAACCAATTCCTCCTCCGGCCCCTCATGGGCCGGAGTTTTGGGCATGGCCCTATTCTGGCCCTGGCTCTCCTTTCGGGGTGCCTTTCCAACTGCCTAGTGGACCGTCCAGCCCACCCGGCCCGCCTTATGCTGGGGGCTCTGTGGCAGTGGATGCTCTGCTAGCACGTTTAGCAGTGCTGGAAGCATCCTTGGGCATTGCACAGCCTCCTGTGGAAGGGGGCACTTCTCTTTCTTCAACGGGGGCCCCTTCGTCGGCCCCGGCTACCTTGCCGGCCGCAACGCTTCAGCGGGCGGCCAACCGGGTCGAGCTGCTTGAGACGGTCCGGCCGGCCCCAGCTGGTGTCTTGCAGCTCCCTGTTCAACCTGATGTCCAGGCTGGGAGCAGTGAGGGGTGGTCCCAGAGCTTGATTCCGGTCGCGAGGTCCGACGCCAGCCGTGGGCCGGAACCCCCGGTGGGGGTGGCTCACGGGGGTGCACCTAGTGAGCATCAGGTTCAATTTAGTGCACCAACACCACAGCCCACTTACAGTAGTGGGGTTCAGTGGCCCTGGCCTCGTCAAGTTGATGCGAGTGGGCATCAGTTACCATCCTATCCCAGTATCCCATGGTTTCAAAATGGTCCCTCGTTCAGGGTGGGGGTGCCCACCCCTGGGGCAGTGCCGAGCATCGCAGGGGCTGTCCAGGTCCCGCTGCGTATGCCCTCTATACAGAATGTGCCGACGATGGCTTTGCCGACGGCTGGTTATTCCTTGCCCCTTCGTGATCATTTGTCCCAGGTCACAAGGGAGAAGATTTGGCAGGGGGAGTACGTGGATATATTCTCCTTATTGAACTGTGAGCCCACTAAGGAAGAGAGAGAGGGACAGGATGACAGAGACAAGGAACTGTCTCGTCGTCGTAAGCCACCGCGCACCTGGGCCAACTGGTTGCCGGCATATCTTATTTATATGGCGGTATACCTTAGGGCCCGGCCTGATCTGGCCATTCCTATGGTCCAATACTTGGACAATATTTACAGGGTAATGGTTGATTTCCCTGGCCCATCATGGTTGGCTTACGATGAGGAATTTAGAATGAGGGTGGCCCTACACCCGGAGATGAGATGGGATGAGCCCTGCCAAAAATTGTGGCTCTTGTACATGACCCCCACGTGTCCGGCGCCTGGGGATAGGTACCATTGTGGCCATGCTGTGCAGCGAGCTGCTCCAACACAGGCTCCCCGCCAGCCAGCGGGGCAGGGGGTTCCAGCCCACTTGCTGTGTTGGAGCTTCTCAGCTAATGGCGTGTGCAATAAGCGACAGTGTCGATATAAGCATGAGTGTCCCTCTTGCGCTGGCCCCCACGCCGCCTCCACCTGCCCGCGGGCTGGTGGGTCACGGGGCAGAGGTGGACAGGGAGCGGGCAGAGCTTCTGTTGATGGAGCTAGCCAGTCAAAAGGCCCCCTCCCCAGTTAACGTGTATATGTTGGAGCGATGGCTCTCAACTTATCCAAGGAGGGAGGACGCGAGGTACCTCCTGAAGGGTTTCCAGTGGGGCTTTCGTATCCAATACAAAGGGGTGTGAGGACCCCAATATGCCCCCAATTTAATTTCCCTGAAGGGTAAGGAGGAGGTAGCTGCCTTGAGTATTGCCAAAGAAGTAGAGGCCAGTAGAGGCCCCTTTTCCGAACCACCTTTCCCTAACCTGAAGGTCTCCCCTCTGGGGCTAGTACCTAAAAAGACCCCGGGTGAAATCCGTTTAATCCACCATCTATCGTACCCGGCGGGTTATTTTGTCAATGATGCTATTCCTGGTGACCTTTGTTCGGTCAGGTATACGTCGTTTGACCAAGCCCTACAGATGGTGTGCTCCTGTGGTCCTGGTGCCCTCCTGGCAAAATGTGACATTAAATCGGCATTCCGATTGTTGCCAGTGCACCCAGGGGACTTTGAGCTATTGGGTTTTAGATTCCAAGGGAAGTTCTATGTAGACATGGCCATGCGTTTTGGCTGCTCTATTTCGTGTTCGGCATTCGAAAGTTTTAGCACTTTCCTTCAGTGGGCCTTTGTTCGCAGGTCCGGTTCTCAGTCTGTAGCCCATTACCTCGATGATTTTTTGTTCGGGGGTGAACGGGGCTCGGACACGTGCACGCGTCTCCTCACTACATTTCAGATGCTAATGCTGGAACTGGGTGTCCCTTTAGCGCCCGAAAAGACCGAGGGCCCATCTACTATGCTCACATTTCTGGGTATTGAAATTGACATGGTCGCACAGGCATCCCGGTTACCCATTGAGAAGGTCACCCGGATCTCCGCGATGATTTTGGCCTTGCTGGCCAAACATATAGTGTCACTTTGTGAGCTTCAGGTACTTCATGGCCATCTTAACTTTGCCTGCAGGGTGGTGACACCCGGCAGAGCATTTGCGTGGCACCTATGTGACACCATGTCTGGCCTGTTAAAGCGCCACCACAAGGTCCGACTGACCAGGGGCATGCGGGCTGACCTTTTGGTTTGGCTCACATTCCTATGGGAATTTAATGGGGTCTCTTTCTGGAGATCCGATCTTTTGGTTTCCCCTAGATTCCAAGTACAGTTGGATGCCTCCGGCTCCCTGGCATATGGGATTTATTTTGAGGGGAGGTGGGCTTATGGCCAATGGCCTCCAGCATGGCGGGGCATGGATCGCCTCCGCGATCTTACATTTCTTGAGTTCCTTCCAATCCTGGGAGCTTTGATGCTATGGGGTGAGGAGTGGGCCGACTCAGTGGTCCATTTTTGGTGTGACAATGCGGCAGTAGTGCACATTGTCAACGCTCAGACGTCTAAATCACCCAGGGTGATGGCGTTGGTTCACCAGTTTGTGTTACGAAGTCTACGCCTGAATGTGCTTTTTAAGGCCAGACATGTCCCAGGCATTAATAATGATATTGCTGATGCTTTATCCCGCCTGCAGATCCCCCGGTTCCGTGCCTTGGCTCCGGAAGCAGAGGAATTCCCCTCGCCACTCCCGGCCGAGATTTGGACATTTGGCGAGGAGAGGTGAACCGGGCGATCGCCATGTCTTTGGCACCTCGCACGCGTAAGGCGTATCAACATGCTTTCGTTCAATTTAGAACCTTTTGTGTGCAAATTCAGTTGCCCGAAGTGTGGCCCATTCCAGTGGAACAGGTTTTACAATTTATGGTTTATCTACATGGTCAGGCTTTGGCTCCTCGTACTATAGCATCCAGGCTGTCGGCACTGGCATTTATGGCCAAAGTGAGGGGTTTTGCTGACTGTGTGAATGATTTCTGCATACGACATGTTTTGGAGGGGTGGACACGGGAACGTGGCCGCCGCCCGGACACTCGCCACTCAATTTCACCAGAGGTACTGACCCACCTTGCACGAGGCTGGCATAACCTGTGTTATGATAAGTATGAGGTGGCTCTTTTTCACGCGGCTACCACGGTGGCCTTCTTTGGAGCACTCCGCATCAGTGAGTTGGTACTACTGTCTAAGGCGGATGCGGCTCGTAGGGCACTGGAACTCGACAATGTCTATGTCACTAATGAGTGAGCTCAGTTGAGGATACGGTCCTCAACGGTTGATCATCATGGCATAGGCAGTGGAGTTAGACTGCTACGATGTTCTATTGCAGACATCTGTCCGGTTGGTGCCCTACAGGAGTTCTTGGCTGTGCGTGGCGCACACCCTGGCCCGTTTTTCTGCCACCAGGATGGGTCTCCCCTTACTAAATTTCAATTTTGGAAGGTGAACGGTATGGGACTATCCAGTGTTGGCCTCCCCGGGGCTCGTTATGGCACCCATTCATTTAGGATATATGCTGCATCCACTGCGGCTGCATTTGGGTACTCTGAGGCTGATATACGCCGAATGGGGAGATGGGGATCTATGCGTTTTGCATTGTATGTTCGCCCACTTCTGGCATGAGTACCAGTTAAGTCATTAGTCTCTCTTCTTCTTTTACAGACCCTGTGTGTCCCCGCACACCGGTGGCAGTATGGCTCGTGGGCCACAGTTATGTGCACTGGGCAGCACAGTATGCTGCGGCGACAGAGTGGGGACCCCAGCTTGGACTACGTGCAACCGCACATATACGTTGGTACGGTAAGCGCGGAATGAGATGGCGGGAACTGTTGCCATTCCTGTTTTCCATCAGGGATGCTGAACCGCCTGATGTCCTTGTACTGCACCTCGGGGGCAATGACCTTGCCCAGGTCACTGTCCTTTCCTTAAAATTCCACGATTTGCAGTGACCTAGCTTATTTGCATTATGTGTGGCCATCCACAAGGCTGCTATGGTCGGACATCGTACCGCGTCATTCATACAGGGGAGGTATTGACCTCTGTGCCCTTGACCGCGCTCGCCGCTCGGTGAACAGGGCTGTTGCCCGGTTCTTGGCAGACAAGGTTTTGGGGATGGTCATCCAGCTCCCCACGATTAGTTTGCAAAATTATGATCTCTATGCAGGGGATGGGTCCACCTGTCAGCTAGAGGTATGAATCTCTTTCTGGAAGATTTGCAAGCAGGCCTGGTGACCGAGCTGATGGTCTGGGGGGGGGTGAGTCTTCATAGACGCCTCCCCATGTGGCGGTTAGCACTGGTAAGGTAAATATTTATGACCCATAGGTATCCGGCAGGTTCGCAATTGACTGGCCAACACTTAGACAGGTACAGGTGTAATAGCTTTGACTGGTCAACGACGAACCAGGCAAGGGGTGATGGCAGGAGCTTTTCAGCGTGCATCATCTCGTGATTTGACGGATACACATCATAGGGTGGGGTTAGTAGATAGTTTATTGACTCCGGCCAACAATTTGTTTGTGTCAACAAACAAATTGATACAAATGGATACATTGTAGCCAATTGCTTTTGGCAATTTTGGGAGGAACCTTACCAGTGTTACTGCGGCCTGCTTGCCTTAAGAATTACAATTGGATGAATACACCAATTGAAAGTTATAATTCGGACTAGGGCATTATTCAATAAAAGTGGCCCAATGCCTTTATCCATATACCGGTGTCTGAGTCTTTCTTTGGGGGGTGCGCATGCAAAGGGAACCGGGCTTTTTTTAACTTTGTGCAATCAATGTGTCGCATGTTAAAAACCAGATAATGCTAAGACTCGTGGAACCAAGTTTTAGCATTATCTGAGGTATTACTGTACCTTGCTTTGCTTAATTGTACTTTGAAACAAATTAACAGCCCAAGTTGCCTCTTTAACTTGTCACAAAAATATTATTTCACACCAGGAATGACTCACACATTTTGCCATTTGAAAGAAACCTGTGAAATGCTTTAAAAAATCTTCCTTTTTATAAAACTATGAGGTGATTATCTTCATGCTGGGGGAAAACATTGTGGGAAACTTCTAGCTCTTAGCATTAAAGTGCTCTAAATGTGAGACTCATGTTAATTTTAAATATTGTTTTTCCCCCTAGAAAGTGCTTTAGCTTAAGGAATAAAAAAGCACTAGGTGAGCTTTTGGTTTGTTTAAAAAATTCTCCAGATGTTGCAGTAGAGCCCATAGGGGAAAAAATTCTATTGTCTCAGTGCAAGACAAGGAGTATTTCATTGTGTTGTCTTTTCAATGAAATAAACATCCCCGTGAATTTTAGAAAATAATTTTTCCATATGTCACTACAATCATCTTGGCTCCCTCCCCTGGCCCGGCCAGTCAGGGGAGGTGGGAGCGCAGGTGCACCTTGTTAATCATGGTGGGGCCATGAAAAGCCGCCGCCACTGGTGCCCTGGAGCTGCCACACCATCTTGGCTCCCTTCCCTGGCCCAGCCAGTCAAGGGAGGCGGGAGCGCAGGTGCACCTCATTTCTCGTGGCAGGGCCGTGAAAAGCCACCATCGCCAGAGCCGCTGGGATGTTTTCTTGCCTCAGCAGGGTCGGGGCTAGTTCTTCCCTGGCTCTGTCATGGATGTCCGAGCCTTGGGGCTCCATCGTGGACGTTTGGGCCATTGGGCTCCATCATGGACGTTTGAGCCGTTGGGCTCTGTCATGGATGTTTGAGCTGTGGGGCTCCATTGTGGATATTGGGTAGCCAAGGTATTGTGCAATTTAATTTTGTTATTGCTGTATTTAAATGGTGTGTATTGCATTTTTTTTGTATGTGTCTTGTAAAATTTGTAAGGTGAAAACTGTGTATGTTCTGGTATTTTCCATTAACTTTTTTCTTATTGCAATTGTACTTTATTATGAATTTTGTTTTGTACTTTGTATTGTATTATATACCTAGGTTGTGCGCCGCCTTGAGTCGCACGCACGTGCTGTTGAATGAAGCGGGATATAAATTTAAGAAATAAAATAAATAAATATTAATTAAATTAAAGGGCTATTAACATTTCCAAAAAATTCCAGAGAATTTAATGCACGTGTTGGCATATGGTATCATTACTCTCCGCTTTGTCCTATCATCTTCCAAATAAAAATGTAACACATTAAATCCAAACCTCATGTGAAATTGAATGTGATTACTATAGCTACAAACCCCACCCCATTTTAACAATAGAAGCACCCAAACAAGATTACAAGGGCAGGAGATTAATATGTTTTCCTTTCTGTCATAGTTTTGCCAAATCCATATTTTTGAAGCTCCTCTGGGGGAAAAATGTTTCACATTTGACCCTATCCACACGTATTCATAAAAGAGCCCACATGTTGCAGTGGTTAAACTGCTGTACTGCAGCTAAAACATTGTGAGTTCAATCCTGATAGGGATCAAGGTTGACTTAACCTTCCATCCTTCTGAGGTCAGTAAAATGAATACCCAGTGTGTTGGGTACAAAATGCTAATTACTTTGTGAACAACCCAGAGAGTGCACTAAGTGCTATGGAGCTGTATTTAAGTGTAATTTCTATAGAAGTGATCCCCAATGAAATTATTGAGACATAATCTTACATAAGTGGGTATAGGTTTGCACTTTGGTCTAGAGTAGTAAATGAACTAGGCGACATGTATGCACAAGCATGAAAATGTACATACTGAACCGAGAGGTTCCTGATTATGTTAAACTTCTATTCCAAAAACAGAGCATCCAAAACTTGATAAAATCTGATATCAGTCTGTAGTTTTACCATGCCTGCAATAAAGTGTTTGTGTATGAATGCAACAGAGGAACTGCTTTTAGCTTAGGGAATGCAATTCCCATTAGCTTTGCCACTGATGGAGGATGATGGCTGCTATCATGTAAGAAAATGTAGAAGACCTTAAGTTACCCACCATATTTTGTAGCCTAAGTTGTTCATTCAGTCACTGCTTGTTTGAATTTTTTTAGTCAAAGTGTTTGTGCTTTCCAAACATTTATTGGGAACTTACATTCTCTATCCAGTCATAACATGTCTGGTAAAAACTCCAAACACCTTTAATAGTTAAATACCTGTCAGGATTTTAAATGGTCTACTCTGAAATGAAAAATGCCATTCATTCATAATTCAGAAGAAGTTTGATGCCAACAGTAATGGTCCCTCAATAGCCTCTAATCCCTGCATTGCAATCCAACATAGGAATTTGCAGGCCAATGCAATTCAAATGAGCTTTATAGCCAAAGTAACAATTATATTTGAAAGCAGAAGAACTAAATGCTGCTCAGCTTAAAGCTGAAGGCAGAAAAATAAATTTGCATAGGTAAATGGTCATTCTAGGTAGACGGATCATAAAACTATGGGAAAATCCTTTTCACTGAGTGGAGAGAATACTGTATACATTCATATTAGAAAATATTTATATACTTAATAAATAATGATATAAACCTAAATCATAGTCTTATTTTAGAGAGGATTCACGAAGCAAATCCTCAGAATTAGAAGCAAAATAGGTTCCCATGGAGAGTGTAACCCTAAATTAATAGCAATTAAAATTACTTCCCAGAGCAGTAACTAAGCTATACTGTGAATTTAACAAAACAGGTAATATGGTTATGAAAATTGTCATGCGCCATGTTGCTAAGCATTTTAACAGCAAACCAATTTGTACTTAAATCTCCTGGGCGACTTCCAATTAATAAGGCTGAAAGAGTGTGAACTACATAGCCTGCTTTGTACAGGGAATTGTTGAAGATTTTGTTTCAGAAAGTTTGTGATGAAAATTTGCCAGAGACATAGTCTCTGTATTTTTCAATGTGCCTTTTAAGTTATATGCACTTGCATGTTTAGAATGTAATTAAACTCTTTCTTTTTTCAGTATTTTATTGCAGTGTTATTTCAGTATTTTACTGCAGTGGTTCAAGTGCCTAAGATGCTGACTGGGAGGCGGAAGGTCAGCAGTTCGATTCCCGAGTAGTGCTGGACGGTATGAGCTCCCGTCTTTGTCCCAGCTCCTGCCAACCTAGCAGTTCGATAAATAGTGACCACTTTGGTGGGAAGGTAACAGCGTTCCGTGTGTCTAGTTATGCCAGCCACATGACGATGGAAACATCTGCAGAAGCAGTCAGCGCTGGCTCTTCGGCTATGAAACAGAGATGAGCACTGAACCCTAGAGTCAGATACGACTGGCTTTCAAGCAAGGGAAAACTTTACCTTATTGTACCCTTTGTGCTCTGGTAGTTTGGATTGGATTCTGATCTAAGAGTGTCCCTGCATCTTTAGCTTTGTTTTCATATATATTTTAAGCATTTCTGCTTAGTTTTGCCATAGCTGTAAGTTGTGGGTGTTTTCAAAATGTTAAATAGTTTTATTTGTATGGTATATAGAAGCAATGAAGATAATCAGAACTTGTAGAAATAAACAAGCTGGTTTTGTCCAACGAATGCCAATCTTTTGCATCTAAGGATATCCTGAATGTGGCAAACTCAATGGAAGCAGTCAAGATGGTCTACACTACAAGATACTGTATCTTACTTATGCAATATTGGACCAGAAAACAGATTAAACAAACAGACGTGTCACTAGCATCCCTTACTCTAACAAATAACTCTGACATGTGAACTCTGCAAGCTTTTTCCTTACAGCACAGTTGAACTCTACTGGCATGTATAAAAAATGGTACAGGTACATGAATAACAGGACATATATTTTGGATATGTATCTCACAAAAACAATTCAATTCAGGGAGGTGGTACTGAAACAGACTTGCGAGCATTCTGCTATGTGAGAGAGTTACAGCCACCTGGTCCTTAGTTGGAAACTGTTTTACTTATTTATGCCTGCACTTTAAAAAGGCCATACTTTATAGCAGGAGAAACCCAAAAATTGGATGCTCTAGGTTTGGAGGCATGCTTTTTCACATGGTTCTGTGTCTAGCTTTAGATGACAATACATTCCCAAAGGATTATGTGGTGCCACTAGCATATTATTTTAAACAGCTAATGAAAATGATCATTTGAGAGTTTCAGCATACTGTTTTCACTGTTGCTGAAATACCAAGGAGTTACAACTATTCCAGAGAAGAGGAATATTCTTTGCAGACTTTAACAAATTTCTGAAAAGTTGATTCTATTTGATTAAGTGTCATGCAGGTGAATAAATAAATCTTGCTGGGAATTCCATGGGAATACCAATCTATTTATGATTAGCAGTACATTTTGGATTAGGCTGTAACCATAGCCATTAGGAATGTTTGAATTTGCATGTCTATCATTTTCTTAGACCAAAATGAATTCCTTTTTTCCTGCAAACATCTACTGCTTCTTGGTCACACTGATTCCCCAGTAATTCCCCAGTAATGGCATAGAACACTAATTCCTCAGTAATTCCCCAGTAAAAAAAGGTGCTACGTGGGCAGTGGCTAAAACTCAGTGGCACTATTGACAACTTTTTTGTTGACTTTGCTTCCATTTTATCTGCATATGATGTGGAAAGTTGGGATTTTTAAGCAAGTAGATAGGTTCCATACATAGTGTACTGTTTCCAGTTCAGGTTTTCCTGTTTCACTTGGAGGCAGTGGCAGAGAAGGGCATCTTCACATTTTCGTATTAATCATTTTTGGAATGCCAGAGCACAGCCATTCTTCTTTGTCTTCTTGTGCTGTATCTGATTCATACCTGTCAACCCGCGGCTCCAGAAAAACGGAACCTGCGCACATTGCTTGTGTGCAGGTCGCGTTCCACGCATGCATGGAAAGGTTTTACACCTTCCATGCATGCGCGGAAGCACTACGCTGCTTGCGCAGCCCTTACGCAAGCGAAGTAGCACTTCCACGCATGCGTGGAAGGGGTAAAACCCTTCCGCGCATGCACGGAAAGTGTTTCCCCCGCTGCCAAATTACAGGGTTTTGGCAGTGGGGGCCGGGTTATGACGTCAATCGACGTCAATTTACGGGGTAATCCCGGCCAAATTGGGAAGGTTGACAGGTATGATCTGATTCCAAATATTGGCGACCATCATGGTGATTAGCATGAAGACTGTCCTGCGAATATAATGCCGTGGCCTTTCATCGGCATTCAACATTGCAGTGTGACACCTTTACCACTAATCCAGCTCCGCAAGTCACTTTCTGGTCCTGAGCCCTTTTGGCATGCAAAGTCCTCCTCAGACCCAGGCCAGGATTGATGAAGCTGGTGTTCTCCACCAAGATGGATTCAGGTGGGATTTAATAAAACATCACTCTTCCCTGTGGACTTTGTCAAGGCCATTAGTCCTCAGGGTTGTCAGGTTAATTAACTGTCACCTGACAATTGGCATTGAGTCACTGGCAGTATGGTCTACTCTACTACCATAGCAGGATAACCTGGCCAGACTCATAGCAGGGCCATTGCTTGCCATATAACTCTAAATCTGCCTGAATTCTGCAGCAAATCATAATTCTGGTATTCTAAAATATCCTGCTTGGCAAATGAAGGTTAATAAAAGTTAAATGAAAAATCATACTTAAATATGTTTGATTTACAGACAGCGAGAAAGTTATTTTTATAATAAGGTGATGGAGTTGTTGGTTTTCTAGAGGCTGAAGTTAGTCATTTTGTATTAAGTCTCTAACTTGACAAAACTCATTGACAGACATTGATCAAATCTCTGTCTTTGGTTAAGGATAATCAAAACCAATTTAAGCACCAATTCTTGCAGTTTATAAAATAAATGTTGGCTTTAAAGCAGGCATGAGAAAATGGTGGTCCTCCAAATGCTGCATCTCCAACTTGTACGCAAGCAGCATGGACTATGATGCTGGGAGTTGTAGTACACAACCTTGATGACCACTGGTTCTGAAATATGGTTTATAATTGTTGTGTTCTAATGGTTTTACCTTCCACATGGATTACAATGTATCTGAGCCAATGTAACCTTGCCTATAGCAACAATGTAACCTTCAGCTGTATCATATAAACCCTGTAATAGGACGCGAGCTAATGACCACCAGCTGGCAGCAGCGAGCGTCCAAGCTCTCTTGGTCCGAACTCATCAAAGGCAACAGCGCGGGAAGCTTTCCCGCCACCACCTACACCTGGACAAGAAGGGCGTGACCCACAATGACGTCACGCAGACAGTAGCCAATGGGCTACCATGGCACCACGTTCAAATGTATTCCTACTGTATATAAAGAGCTATTGATCCGCCATTACCTCATGTTCCCTCTGTCCACGATGCAATAAACCTGAGTTAACCCAGCCCGAGGCTGTGTCCTGTGTCTTAGTTTCATACACTAAATTGGCGACGAGGATGGGATCAATGGATTCCCAAGGAGCAGCCAGGGCACAGAGCGGGTTCAACATCACCAAACCGCAAGACTGGGAGCTGCTTGAGATGGACTTCCATGCGGCGCTGGTGGAGCTCAAAGTCAAGGAAGACGATGAGGAGAGGAAGAGGGCCATCCTCACCCGCATGCTTGGAATGGAAACCAAGCGGACGCTGGTGGGCATCATCGCTCCAAAGAAGGTGAGCGAATTTAAGGCGGACGACATCATGAAGCTGCTACGGGAGCGCTTCCAACCCGCGAGGGCGATGTTTCCCGCTCGGAGCGCGTTTTGGAGGCGAGTCCAAGCGCCGGACGAGTCGGTCGAGGCATTCGTGGCCGCCATGAGGGTAGCCGCTGCCCCCTGTAAATGGGGCAGCATCCTAGAAATGGCCCTCAGGGACGGCGTGCTGTGTGGCCTGAAAGACAAGGAGGTGCAGCGCAGCTTGATGAATAAGGAGCCGCCACCCACGCTGGCAGAGGTCGTCGAGGCCGCAGAAGCCGCAGAGTCCACGAATGCTGGAGTGGACGAGATGCACCAGTGGCGTGAGTGGCGTCCCAGAGCCGGCAAGGCGGAAAGGTCGGTGCACGCAACTCAACGGGCCTCAAAGTCGTCCTCAGAGAGCAGCGACGGCGAGGAGGTCCAGAAGGTCCGAAAAGGGGGGCGCCGCTGCGATGGTTGCGGAGCGGCCCACGAGCGTGCGAGGTGCCCGTTTAGAAAGGCCGAATGCTACACCTGCGGCCGTCGGGGGCACATCGCCAAGGCATGCAGAAAACGGAAGGAGGGCCGGAGGCAGTCACCAGACCGTTCGACCAGGCCGGACCGTTCAGCGAGGCCCAAAGATGGCGTCCAGACCACGAGGAAGCAGGACGGCGTGGGCCGCGTCTCGGACAGCAGCGAGGACGACGTCCCAGTGCTCAGTGTGTCCGCGGAACAGTCCCATTATTTCGTTGAGGTACTAGTACAAGGGGCCCCCATCAGGATGGAAATTGACTCGGGGTCCTCCTATTCCATAATTCCCCAGAAAGAGTTTTTAAAAATCGACCCCCACGTGCGGCCCAAACTTAAAACTTTGAGGTCCACGCTACGAGATGTACAGGGGAACAGCATTCCGGTGTTGGGGGTCGGGAAATTTCGGGTTGAGTTTAAGAGACACTCTGCGGAGCTGCCCTTAGTTGTCCTCAAGGGGGGGAGTTGTAGCCTCCTAGGGACACAGTGGTTCCAGCCCTTAGGCCTGTTTATAGGGGGAGTACATGCAGTGGGGGTGGACCCAATACAAGCGGTGTGCGATGCGCATCCCGCCGTTTTTGAAAAAGGACTCGGAAAATTCAAGGGACCCCCTGTAGCCTTCGACCTAGATCCGGAGGTCCGCCCGATAAGACTCAAACCGCGCAGAGTGCCCTTCGCACTAAAGGACAAAATAGAGGCGGAACTGGACAAATTGGTGGGCCAGGGGATTCTTATTCCTGTTGATTCCGCGGAGTGGGAAACTCCAATTGTAACAGCTCTGAAGGCTAACGGGGAGGTGCGCATTTGCGCTGATTATAAGTGTACGATTAACAAGGCGATCCGCCCTAATGCTTATCCGGTGCCGGTGGTCAGCCACCTTTTGGCTAGGCTAAATGGGGGAAAGTGTTTCGCTAAGCTCGACCTGGCACAAGCCTATCAGCAGCTTCCCGTAACACCCGCCACGGCCGCGGCACAAACGATAGTCACACATAAAGGAGCGTTCCAAGTGTCGCGGTTACAGTTCGGCGTGAACTCGGCACCCGGCCTTTTTCAGTCGCTAGTGGAACGCCTCCTGAAGGGGCTGGAGGGGGTGTTACCTTATTTTGATGACGTATTAATAACAGGGGGGAGTGAGGCCGAACTGGCACGGAGATTGGACAAAGTACTAACGGTGTTCGAGAAAGCGGGGTTGAGACTGAGGAAGGACAAATGTGTTTTTTTCGAAACCGAGGTCGAGTTCTTAGGGTTCAGGATTACACCCGAGGGTATCAAGCCATCCAAATCCAAAGTAGTAGCCATCAAAAAGGCCCCTCGCCCCACATCCAAAACCGAGCTACAGTCATTCCTGGGGCTCCTCAATTTTTACCATACATTCCTTCCGCGGAAGGCGTCCGTGGCCGAACCGCTTCATCGGCTGCTTAAAAAAGAGGAGACGTGGGTGTGGGGTGACGAGCACGAGAGGGCGTTCAAAGAATTAAAACGACTCTTGACCTCTGACGCAATTCTAACGCATTTCGACCCCAAACGGCCGGTGGTCCTAGTCTGTGATGCGTCACCGGTGGGGGTGGGGGCAGTACTTTGCCACGTGTTGGATGACGGAAGGGAAGCCCCGGTTGCATTTTATTCAAGGTCCCTGTCCCAGGCAGAGCGAAATTACGCACAAACCGACAGGGAGGCATTGGCAATTGTAGCGGGGACCAAAAAGTTTCACGATTTTTTGTATGGCCGCCCGTTCAAAATCGTGACGGATCACAAGCCCCTGTTAGGGATTTTCACGGCAAGCAAGCCCACCCCGCAGATCCTATCACCGAGAATGCTGCGATGGGCCATTTTTCTCAACGCTTACCAACACGAGTTGGTGTACCGGCCCGGAAAAGAGATCAGCCATGCTGATGCACTTTCGAGATCCCCTTTGCCCTTGTCGGACGATCAGAAGGCTAGAGTAGGAAGAGACCGCCAGGTGTTACTAATTGAGGTTTTAGATGCACCCCCAATAGTACCAGCCGATATTGCGAGGGCGACAGGCAAGGACAGGACACTCGAGAAAGTCAGCTCATGGGTACAAAAGGGGTGGCCGGCATCGTCCCCAAGCACGGAATTCGACCCATTCTTTCGGAAAAAGCTAGAGTTGTCCCTAGAAAGGGGGTGCCTATTGTGGGGCCAACGGGTGGTGGTTCCTGCAGCCATGCGGCCGAGGGTGCTCAAACTGCTGCACGTCAGCCATCCGGGCATCGTTCGTTCGAAAGCGCTGGCCCGCAGTTACTTTTGGTGGCCACAGCTGGACGCGGACATTGAGCACATGGTCGGCACTTGTGGGGCTTGCCAGGGATCCCGACCAGAGGCGGCCCGCCTCCCGCATAGGGAATGGGACACAGCAAGGGGGCCGTGGTCCAGAGTACATGTAGATTTCGCTGGCCCATTCCGAGGAACCATGTTTCTCCTGGTGGTGGATGCGTTCTCCAAGTGGCTGGAGGTTATCCCAGTAAAGAGCACGTCCTCCGCCACAACAATTAGCCAGCTACGGAGGGTCTTTTCCACGTTCGGTTTACCCGACACTTTAGTCAGCGATAACGCGAGTTGCTTCACCTCCTCGGAGTTCGAGGCATTCATGGGAGCAAACGCCATTCGGCATGTCACATCCGCGCCGTTTCACCCGGCCACGAACGGCCAAGTGGAACGGTTGGTGCGTACAACAAAGGATGCGTTGCGGCGCATGGGCCCGGGGGACCTAAATCACCAAGTATGTCAGTTCTTGTTAGCGTATAGGGTGACCCCCTTAGCGTCGGGGTACTCGCCGGCAGAACTCTTGATGCGGCGGAAACTGACCACACTTCTGACCAGGCTGGACCCGACGAGAGTCGAGGACAAAGGGAAAAACATAGGATTGGCAGTCTCGAAAGGGTTCGCCGCCGGCGACCTTGTTTACTGCAGGAACTATGCAAGCGCAGGACCAGCCTGGGTGCCGGGAACAGTAATTGAGCAGGCGGGGCCAGTGTCATATCGGGTGGAAACGAGCACCGGCCTCCTCTGGAGGAGACACGCTGACCAACTGAGGCGCCGAGTGGGTGAAGGGCCGGTTAGTGGGGCTCAGCAACAGGATTCAGCGATAGGGTTCTCCCCCACCCGTTTAGCCCAAGGGGGAGACATTGAGGGACAGCAGTCCGAAACCGGGGGGGAAAGCGGTGGTCCCGACTCATATCCTTTTGATACCCCAGTTCTATCAGAGCCCGGGGGGAGGGAAAAGGAATGTGCGGCCGCCGCCGCGTCCCCCGAATGTAATTTTGATTTTGATTTTGGTTTTGCGAGCCGGGGGGGTTTTCAGGAGTGTTCCCCCACCCTTCCAAGCGAGAAGAGGGGTTTTTCGTTAGCCCCCAGTGCCCCCGGTTCTTCCCCGAGAAAGAGCACACCTCCCAACAACGCCGCGGAGCCGCGGCTAGTCACTAACAAGTCTCCCTCTCCAATTACAGGGCAGGAAACCAGGGGACAAAGAGAAGGTAGCAAACCCGGGGAAAGGCAGCCCGCATCGAGACCCCAGCGTGTTCGAAATAAGCCATCTTGGCTGAGGGACTTTGTCTCCTAAGGGGGGGGGAGTGTGTTGAAGTGTGGGCTCGAGACATTGTCTCGTCCTAGGGGGGAGGGATGTTGTGTTCTAATGGTTTTACCTTCCACATGGATTACAATGTATCTGAGCCAATGTAACCTTGCCTATAGCAACAATGTAACCTTCAGCTGTATCATATAAACCCTGTAATAGGACGCGAGCTAATGACCACCAGCTGGCAGCAGCGAGCGTCCAAGCTCTCTTGGTCCGAACTCATCAAAGGCAACAGCGCGGGAAGCTTTCCCGCCACCACCTACACCTGGACAAGAAGGGCGTGACCCACAATGACGTCACGCAGACAGTAGCCAATGGGCTACCATGGCACCACGTTCAAATGTATTCCTACTGTATATAAAGAGCTATTGATCCGCCATTACCTCATGTTCCCTCTGTCCACGATGCAATAAACCTGAGTTAACCCAGCCCGAGGCTGTGTCCTGTGTCTTAGTTTCATACACTAAAATAATGTTGGTTTTAACCTTCTTTTTAGGACAGTATGCTTTGCTTTGGATAAAAAGAGCAGGGAATTGTTAGAGAACCAGCCATTGTCTGAAAAAATAAATTCTATGTAGGGGAATGCTAGCTAACCTGGAACAAACAGTCTGAAAAGAAAGTGGTTGGAGGGGCTTCTGGAAATTGAAGTTCAAGAAAATCTGGAGTGCCAAGGTTGGCCATCAATGAGTTAGAAAGTCATCTGGACCAGTTTTAGGATCCAAATATGTATGCATATACATATAAGCAGGGAACAAGTGAAGGCAAAGCAGAAGGAACTAAAATAATGTAATTCTACCAAGTGCTACCTTTGGGTTAACAATCTCCTTTTCTTAAGAGTTTTGCATCAATACAACAAAATGTGGAGGGATGTACTGATCCAAATCATTACAATTCAAAAACATTTTCATGAACATGTAATGAGTAAATGATATTTGTTGTATAAGGCAATGGGTAATATTCTTTTGTCAGACAACTGTGCTTGAGAATGTATCAGATGGATGCTTATAAAAAGATCATTGGTGAAATTACTGCTTTCAGTTTTGCAAGGCCAAGTAATTATGTAGTCAAGGGTTACGTGCTTTTGAGGAGTTCTACATCATAAAAGATCAGGCACCAATTTATAGAAAGATATCACAGACCTAACTTCATTCAGCAGTGAAATTCATGATTGCAGATGTTACTGATCTTCCTTTGCATCAAAAGTCATTGTGTCAATTCAGAACTCCAAGTGTGACAGTAAGGTCATGAAGTTCTTGGACAGGCAAAGTTTTTCTTTGAAATCACATTATTTATTTGGCAATGGGAAATTTGACTAAACCTCTCTGTAAGATGAAACCCCTGAGTCTGGGGACTAGTGAATAATTGTATTAACTGTAGTAGAATTTCTTTGTACATATGCTGTATGCTGGTGTGCTAATTGACTTTTCTTGAACTGAGAACCTGGACATTTGTGACCCTTTCTCTGGCACACTGAGCCTTTTTATATCAGGAAAAATGATGAATGAACTACTTTAAGAATAAAAGAATAACCTTTCCCTAAAAATGGTAATTAAAGACTCTTTCATATGGGGCATTTATACCCTTTTAAAGTTCCCCATAAAGTACTGTGGGAGCTCTCCTTCTCCTTGCTATAATACCCAAAAATGTCTTCCTTACTTTGCACAATTTGTGTGCTTTTGTGTGTATGTAAGAGAGAGAATGAATTTCTGAAACTTTTTATCCCTCTTAAATACTTGGTTTACTTTTCCTCTCTCCTGCTCTCTTTCACTCTCTGTCCTTAATTTTTTTTAAAAAGACCAGAAGTGCAGGTGGGTTTCAGAAGAGGCAGGTGGACTAGAGACCACATTGCCAGCATACGTTGGATCATGGAGAAAACAAAAGAATACAAGAAACAAGTCTACTTCTGTTTTATTGACTACACCAAGGCCTTTGACTGTATGGACCACAACAAAATGTGGCAAGTAATTAAAGAGATGGAAATACCAGAACACCTCATATGCCTCATGAGAAATCTGTACACAAACCAAGAAGCAACAGTTAGGATGGAACACGGAATGATGGAGTGGTTTGGAATAGGAAAAGGAGTAAGACAAGGCTGCATTTTATCACCCTGCTTATTCAATCTATACACAGAGCACATAATGCGCAATGCAGGGATGGAGGAATCACAATATGGGATCAAAATTGCTGGGAGAAACATAAACAATTTGAGATATGCAGACGATACCACCCTAATGGCAGAAAGTGAGGAAGACCTAAAGAACCTCTTGATTGGATTGAAGGAGGAGAGTGCAAAAGCTGGCTTGAGACTTAATATCCAGAAAACCAAGATAATGGCAACAGGTCCGATCAATCCCTGGAAAATAGATGGGAAAGAAGTAGAAGCAGTGACAGATTTTACTTTCCTAGGATCTAAGATCACTGCAGATAGCGACTGTAGCCATGAAATAAAAAGATGACTGATTATGGGAAGACAAGCTATGAGAAACCTGGGGAATATAGTGAAAAGCAGAGACATCACCTTGAAAACAAAAATACTCATAGTCAAAGCAATTGTATTCCCAGTGGTAATTTATGGGTGTGAGAGCTGAACCATTAGGAAAGCTGAGTGCAGAAGAATTGATGCCTTTGAAATGTGGTGTTGGAGGAGAATCCTGAGAGGCCCCTGGACAGCAAAGAGAACAAATAGGTCAATATTAGAAGAAATCAACCCTGATTGTTCATTGGAGGGACAAATAGTGAAGATGAAGCTAAAGTACTTTGGACATCAAATGAGAAGGGAGGACTCACTTGAGAAGGCCTTGATGCTGGGAAAGGTGGAGGGCAAGAGAAGAAGGGGGCATCCAAAGATGAGATGGCTAGATGGTATTGTGGACACAATGGGCACAGAGCTGGGTGGGCTGAGGGGGATGGTGGAGGACAGAGGTGCCTGGAGGAAAAAGGTCCATGGGGTCACAAAGGGCGACTGATCAACAACAACAACTATCCCACCATCATCCAAATGTGAGAGAGATTAGTTCTAATCAAATCAGCAAAAACAATTGACAAAAAATGAGATGGAAGGAATCAAAGGAAAAAAATGAGACTATGGCATCTGGGTGCTCAGAGGTACCATGTTTGTGCTTGTGATAGATCAGCAATGCATATGCAAGATTAGCTCTTTCTGTCTCACAAAAACACTATGCCTCTCATGCTGTCATTAGTTGCCTGAAGATTTTTCAGGAGAGACTGAAAGAGATAAACCAGCCAACTAGACAACACACATGGGCAAAATACCATCTACAGATCTGGGTCTTTTCTCCCCTCTGATCCCCCCCAAATAATAATAATAATAATCCCAGGTCTCTTTGTTGTTGGGGACTTGGCAGCATTTCCTGTGGTCAACAAAAGACCTGCTAGGAAGATGTTAGAATTTTTGGTCCCCCACCTATCTCTATTTTCCCAAGAGACCTTTGAGGCTCTAGCACTGGAAGTGAGCAGGAAGACATGGAGCTCAAGAGTGCAAATTGTGGTACAAATCCTACACATTTCTGAAACAAAGGGGGACAGAAGGAAGAGGTGCAATTGCCCCATCAGGAAGTTATCTTCCATATCATACTTCAAAACTTGGAATTTCCCCATTGACATCCCCAAGCACTACAACTGACTCTTTCTGGGGTCCATTTTCCAAACTACTATTTTCTTCAAATCCTCTTTGCTTAGAAATGCAATAGGTCAGGGTCTATCAAACTTGGCTCCCCAGATGTTATTGTGATTCACTTCCCAGACACCCTCATCAGAACGTGTGCTGACATGGGCTTCTGGTAATTGAAGTCCAAGAACGCCTGGAGGCCCAAGGTTGAGAAACCCTGCAATAGGTATTAGCTACACCATTGACACCAAATATACCATTCTCCTCCCAGTGCCATCACCTGTTAAATGCATTACTTAGGAGGAAGGGAATATTCTGTACTATTGACATTGTGTGAAAGCAAGGCTAAAGCACAGAAAGCCTTTCCTCAACTTGTTTTTTTAAGGTGGGATTGGACGCACTAGTTATTAATGCTATGTTGGTCCATAAATAGGAATCAGAAATAAATACCACTTATTTTATATGCATTCTGAACAGAAGAGTGTATTTTCACTTTTCCATTGTGCATTGGAGAGTTTTAGTAAAATCCTGTTGCATAAAGTTATGCCAGCATAAACTGGACCCAACATCATAAATATTTAATTTAAATTAATTGAAAGTCTCTGGTCCCAGAAGGAGGCCTCAGCAATGTTTCTTCTTGCGCCTCCTCCCTTGTTTTATGTTTAAATACAATTTCTTTTTATGATTTCATAGTTCCTAACTTCTTTTTCTAGTTTTCTAGTAGAGTCTTTTCAAGAAAATTAAACTGGAGATTTCATTTTGTAGTTGTTATTAGCTTGGCTTTTAGCAGCTATATTGTGTATTTTGTTCAAACCTATATACATAATGGCTCAAATGGCTAAGGAATATAAATGTTCTTGGTCTTGAAAGGTAAAAAAAGTATTTTGTACAAAATTAGGGCCATTTTTATTTGAGAAGCAAAAGTCACACAAAAACACAGAATGACCTGCTGATTGTTGTAAAGCAGCCCATCAAAGCTTGCAACTCTTAAGAGACCACACAACAATTTGTAGGCATTGCCATTATGCATAATTTATTGAAATGTTATTTGATAAATTTGAGAAGAACGGCACTTACTTTTCTCTCTTGTCAAAAATTCTACAAATAGCATGCTTTTGAAGGGCAGGAAGAAAGAATAAACGAGCATTTCATGATCCTTGAGTGTGACACACAGTGTGCTATACTGGATAGATTAATGAACTAGGACTCAAGAGGCCTGGGTTCAAATTTTCACTCAGCCATGGAAACCCACCGCATGTGTGAAACTATTAAAACTAACTTAAATATGTCACTTACTTGTTAGGGTCACTGCAAATCAGTTTCAACTTGAAAGCACATAATAACATTTGTAAGTGGAGATGTCAGGCAAGCAGGAATACACATTACTATCAAAAAAACAGACTACTTTATGAACCAACACATGTACACAGACTGGTGTTGTTTTAAATGTTTCAGAAGAAAGCACAAAATAGCACAGTTTCATAAGAATTCAACTTAAAAGCTTATTATGTAATTTAAGTAGCTCAGTCTGAACGTTACTCAAATGTAATAAGTAGATCATGTGCCAGAAATGTCTTTACTGATCATGTTTTGAACCTTATTCCTGCTAAGCTTTGTGTCTTCATAATCCCTTCTTTTAATTCTACTTGTTTTGCTAGGAATTTAGGAGCTTACTGTATGAAAATAAATAACCCGTGAAAATAAAAGGAACTGAGCAAAGGTTTTATCCAGTTAAAGTCACATGGTGCCAAAGGATGAGACATAAGCCAATCCATTTCCCCTGCGTGCAGGCATAATTTACTGTATTACGAAATTATGCTTGCAATTAATCCTTGGGATGTCTTGAGCTAAAATGATTTTCCTCTCCTTTTGAATATCACTGTCCTATGCATGTCTTCCCAAAATCAATCCTATTGGGTTGGAGTTTTGTTGTTGTTGTTGTTTTTTGGGGGAGGGGATGTCTAGAAAAGTTTGTGTGCAGCCCTCCTTGCTTAAACTCTGATTTTAATAGCTGTTTTCAGTAGTCACATAAAATATAGCCTACCACCCCATAACAAATGTGTTTTCCTCATCATCATCAACTTAGCACTGTTTATGTAGTTGCTTGTGTGATCACAAATATGCAAAACATATGCTAGACTTAAAAAAAAAAACTCCTTCTAAAAGTTTACATTCAGTTTCATGAGATAGAGAATTCAAGCCTCCCCACTCCCTGCTTCTTTCTTTCAGAACCATGGTGGCTCAGTGGTTAAATTGCTGTATTGCAGCCAAAACATTGTGAGTTTGATCCTGATGGGACAAAAGGTTGACTCAGCCTTCCACCCTTCCGAAATCGGTGAAACAAGTACCCAGCATGTTGGAGGCAAAATGTTAATTACCTGTCAACTACACAGAGAGTGTGTTAAGCACTATGGGATAGTATACTTGTGTGATTATTATTGCTATTTCATCCCACTTTCTTTTAGTTTTTGTGTGTGAAGCTACAGCTAAAGTGCCAGTGATGTGGGAATCTGGGAACTCTTTATGTGCAATTATCTTGCCAGTCATCTGTAAAGAAACTGAACTTCTCCAACTAAAATATTTGTTTCTGTTGGCCTCATTTGTTATGTTTAGCAAGTGTTTGATGTGAATGATTTCAATGAGTTAGACTCCTGCTTCTCCCAATGGCCCAGGAGTTTACTCAGCACAAGGATGGGCCCAGCCAGAGGTCAGCAAACTTGGCTCTCCAGGTGTTCTTGGACATCAATTACCAGAAGCCCTGATCAGCAGGTGTACTAACTTGGGGAACCAAGTTTATCCCTGGACATTGAGGGCTGAAGAGGGTTGCAGGTGCTTGTCAAGAAGCTCTTACACATATTTTATCTGAAAAATAATTCATACAATATGCATTGCAGGCGCACCCCCCAAAGAAAGACTCAGACACCGATATATGGATAAAGGCATTGGGCCACTTTTATTGAATAATGCCCTAGTCCGAATTATAACTTTCAATTGGTGTATTCATCCAATTGTAATTCTTAAGGCAAGCAGGCCGCAGTAACACTGGTAAGGTTCCTCCCAAAATGCCAATGATAATTGGCTACAGTGTAACTATTTGTATCAATTTGTTTGTTGACACAAACAAATTGTTGACCGGAGTCAATAAACTATCTACTGACCCAACCCTATGACGTGTATCTGTCAAATCACGAGGTGATGCATGCTGTTAAGCTCCTGCCATCACCCCTTGCCTGGTTCGTCGTTGACCGGCCAAAGCTATTACACCTGTACCTGTCTAAGTGTTGGCCCGTCAATTGCGAACCTGCCGGATACCTATGGGTCATAAATCTTTACCTTAGCAGTGCTACCCACCACACGGGGAGGCATCTATGAAGACTCACTGCCCCCCCCCAGAGCGTCAGCTCGGTCACCAGGCCTGCTTGCAAATCTTCCAGAAAGAGGTTCATACCTCTAGCCGACAGGTGGACCCCATCCCCTGCATAGAGATCGTAATTTTGCAAACTAATTGTGGGGTGCCGGATGACCATCCCCAAACCATTGTCTGACAAGAACCGGGCAACTGCCCCGTTCACCGAGCGGCGAGCGCGGTCAAGGGCATGGAGGTCAATACCTCCCCTGTAAGTATGACGCGGCACGATGTCCGACCATAGCAGCCTTGTGGATGGCCACACATAATGCAAATAGGCTAGGTCACTGCAGATCGTGAATTTTAAGGAAAGGCCAGTGACCTGGGCAAGGTCATTGCCCCAGAGGTGCAGTACAAGGACATCAGGCGGTCCAGCATCCCTGATGGAAAACAGGAATGGCCATTTCATTCCGCGCTTACCGTACCAACGTATACGTGCAGTTGCACGTAGTCCAAGCTGGGGTCCCCACTCTGTTGCCGCAGCATACTGCGCTGACCAGTGCACGTAACTGTGGCCCACCAGCCATACTGCCACCGGTGTGCGGGGACACACAGGGTCTGTAAAAGAAGAAAAGAGAATAATGACTTAACTGGTGCTCATACCTGAAGTGGGCGAACGTACAATGCAAAACGCATGGATCCCCATCTCCCCATCCGGCGTATATCAGCCTCAGAGTACCCAAATGCAACCGCAGTTGATGCAGCACCTATCCTAAATGAATGGGTGCCATAACGAGCCCTGGGGAGGCCAACACTGGTTAGTGCCATACCGGTCACCTTCCAAAATTGGAATTTAGTAAGGGGAGACCCATCCTGGTGGCAGAAAAACGGGCCAGGGTGCACACCATGCACTGCCAGAAACTCCTGTAGGGCACCAACCGGACAGATGTCTGCAATGGAACATCGTAGCAGTCTAACTCCACTGCATACGCCGTGCTGATCAACCTTTGAGGACCATATCCTCAACTGAGCCCACTCATTAGTGACATAGACATCGTCGAGTTCCAGTGCCCTACTAGTCGCATCCGCCTTAGACAGTAGTACCAACTCACTGATGCGGAGCGCTCCAAAGAAGGCCACCATGGTAGCCGCATGAAAAAGAGCCACCTCATACCTATCATAACACAAGTTATGCCAGCCTCGTGCAAGGTGGGTCAGGACCTCTGGTGAATTTGAGTGACGAGTATATGGGCGGCGGCCACGTTCCCGTGTCCACTCCTCCAAAACATGACATATGCGAAAATCATTCACGCAGTCAGCAAAGCCCCTCACTTTGGCCATAAATGCCAGTGCCGACAGCCTGGCTGCTATAGTACGAGGAGCCAAACCCTGACTGTGAAGATAAACCATAAATTGTAAAACCTGTTCGACTGGTATGGGCCACACTTCGGGCAACTGTAGTTGCACACAAAAGGTTCTAAATTGTACAAAAGCATGTTGATATGCCTTACGCGTGCGAGGTGCCAAAGACATGCCGATTGCCCGGTTCACCTCTCCTCGCCAAATGTCCAAATCTCAGCCGGGAGTGGCGAGGGGAATTCCTCTGCTTCCGGAGGAATCTGCAGGTGGGATAAAGCATCAGCAATATCATTATTAATGCCTGGGACATGTCTGGCCTTAAACAGCACATTTAGGCATAGGCTTCTTAACACAAATTGACGAACCAACGCCATAACCCTAGGCGATTTAGATGTCTGAGCGTTGACAATGTGCACCACTGCCACATTGTCACACCAAAAATGGACCACTGAGTTGGCCCACTCCTCGCCCCATAGCATCAAAGCTCCCAGGATGGGAAGGAACTCAAGGAAGGTAAGATCGCGGAGGCGATCCGTGCCAAGCCATGCGGGAGGCCATTGGCTGTAAGCCCACCTCCCATCAAAATAAATCCCATATCCCAGGGAGCCGGAGGCTGTACTTCGAATCTAGGGCAGACCATAAGGTCTGATTGCCAGAAAGAGACCCCGTTGAAGTCCCGTAGGAATGTGAGCCAAACCAAAAGGTCAGCCCGCATGCCCCTGGTCAGTCGGACCCTATGGTGGCTCTCTAACAGGCCAGTCATGGTGTCACTTAGGCGCTAGGCAAATGCTCTGCTGGGTGTCACCACCCTGCAGGCAAAGTTAAGATGTCCATGAAGTACCTGCAGCTCACAAAGGGACACTTTACGTTTGGCCATCAATGCCAAAATCATCGCGGAGATCCGGGCAACCTTATCCATGGTTAACCGGGATGCCTGTGCGACCGTGTCAATTTCAATACCTAGAAATGTGAACATAGTAGATGGGCCCTCGGTCTTTTCGGGCGCTAAGGGGACACCCAGTGTCCGGGACCACAAGAGCGCACCGTCCGTAGGGCCTGGTCAAACGACGTATACCTGACCAAACAAAGGTCATCAGGAATAGCATCATTGCCAGAAGAACCTGCCGGGTACGATAGATGGTGGATTAAACGGAATTCTCCCGGGGTCTTTTTAGGTACTAGCCCCAGAGGGGAGAACTTCAGGTTAGGGAAAGGTGGTTCGGAAAAGGGGCCCGCTACCCTCCTGGCCTCTACTTTTTTGGCAATACTCAGGGCAGCTACCTCCTCCTTACCCTTCAGGGAAATTAAATTGGGGGCATCTTGGGGTCCCCGAACCCCTCGAACGGAATACGAAAGCCCCACTGGAAACCCTCCAGAAGGTACCTCGCGTCCTCCCTTCTTGGATAAGTTGAGAGCCATCGCTCCAGCATATACACATTAACCGGAGAGGGTGCCTTTTGAATGCCTAGCTCCATCAGAGGAAGCCCTGACCGCCCCCTGTCCACCTCTACCTCTGCCCCGTGACCCACCAGCCCGCCGGCACGCGGAGGCGGCATGGGGGCCAGCGCAAGAGGGACACTCATGTTTGTACCGACACTGTCGCTTATTGCACACACCATTAGCTGAGAAGCTCCAACACAGCAAGTGGGCTGGAACCCCCTGCCCCGCCGGGGAGCCTGTGTTGGAGCAGCTCGCTGCACAGCATGGCCACAATGGTACCTATCCCCAGGCGCCGGACGCGTGGGGGTCATGTACAAGAGCCACAATTTCTGGCAGGGCTCATCCCACCTCATCTCTGGGTGTAGGGCCACCCTCATTCTAAATTCCTCATCGTAAGCCAACCACGATGGGCCAGGGAAATCAACCATCGCCCTGTAAATATTGTCCAAGTATTGGACCATAGGAATGGCCAGATCAGGCCGGGCCCTCAGGTATACCGCCATATAAATAAGATATGCCGGCAACCAGTTGGCCCAAGTGCGCGGTGGCTTACGACGACAGGACAGCTCTTTGTCTCTGACGTCCTGTCCCTCTCTCTCTTCCTTAGTGGGCTCACGGTTCAAAAGGGAGAATATATCCACGTACTCCCCTCGCCAAATCTTATCCCTCGTGACCTGTGACAAATGATCACCCAGGGGCAAGGAATAACCAGCCGTCGGCAAAGCCATCGTTGGCACATTCTGTATAGAGGGCATACGCAGCGGGACCTGGACAGCCCCTGCGATGCTCGGCACTGCCCCAGGGATGGGCACCCCCGCCCTGAACGAGGGACCATTTTGAAACCATGGGATACTGGGATAGGATGGTAACTGATGCCCACTCGCATCAACTTGACGAGGCCAGGGCCACTGAACCCCACCACTGTAAGTGGGCTGTGGCACTAAATTGAACCTGATACTCACTAGGTGCACCCCCGTGAGCCGCCCCCACCGGGGGGTCCGGCCCACGGCTGGCGTCGGAGCTCTCGACCGGAATCGAGCTCTGGGACCACCCCTGACTGCTCCCAGCCTGGACATCAGGTCGCACAGGGAGCTGCGAGACACCAGCTGGGGCCGGCCGGACCGTCTCAAGCAGCTTGACCCGGTTGGCCCCCCACTGAAGCGTTGCGGCCGGCAAGGTAGCCAAGGCTGATGAAGGGCCCCCCGTTGAAGAAAGAGTAGTGCCCCCCTCCGAAGGAGGCTGTGCAATGTCCAAGGATGCTTCCAGCACTGCTATTCATGCTAACAGAGCATCCACTGCCCCAGAGCCCCCAGTATAAAGTGGGCTGGGTAGGCCGGACGGCCCACTAGGCAGTTGAGGAAAAGGCAACCCAAAAGGAGAGCCAGGGCCAGAATAGGGCCATGCCCAAAACTCTGGCCCATGGGGGGGGGCGGAGGAGCAGTGGGTTGGACACCCGCACCAGGCTCCCCCAGGCCGCCCTGTCCCATGCCCAGCAAAGGCGGGCTGAGGGCCGAAGCCCCAGAGGGGCCAGCCTGTAGCTGACCAGCTTCCAAGCTGGAACCCGGCTGCCAAGTGGTAGCCTGACCAGCCCCACTGGTACCAGTGGGCAAGGCTGGCACATCGCCCTGCCGTGGGGGTGCAGCCCTGGTCCTCCGACCCAAAGGCTGGCCCCCATCCAGTGCAGGGCCGGTAAAAGTTCTTCCCCTCGGCCGTGGCTTCAGCGCCGGGGCCTTCCGCTTGGGAGCCATGTCTCCCTAGGAGAAGAAAGTCGCTGCAGGAGCCCTATCCGGGGATCAAACTCCTAGCGTGTAAGTACCGCGGTAGCCAAGCAATCCAAAAAGGCTCCAGGTACTGTAATCCTCCTTTCCCAGCCGGGAAACGAATGACAAGGCTGTATAGCTGAAGACTAAAGAGAAAAAGCGACGGAGATAACTTCTCCTCTCCATCGCTATTCTAAAATGGCAGCTCGGCTGCCTCGTGGCCACCCCTTTTATAGAGGGGTGGCCATGCCCTCTAACTCGCCCGGATGTCTGAGTCCGGGGGGGGGGGCGCCGCGCTTTCATCTGTTCCACACTCTCTGCTTCCCCAGGACTTGGGCTGGTCTCAGGGGTTTCAACCTTGGACTTCAGATGTTCTTGGAATTCAATTACCAGATGCCTGATTCAGCAGGTGTACTGACTTGGCCTTCTGGAAACTGAAGTCCAAGAACAACTTGGGGTCCAAGGTTGAGAAACCGTGATGTAGAACATATTGCCAGTGATTCAATGCCAATCATTGGGCAGTTAAATAACATGACAACCCTGAGGACTAACAACCTTTGGTCCCACAGGGAACGGTGCTTGTACCGAACTGGATTAAATCCCACATGAATCCATCTTGATGGAGGACAGCAGCTTCATCAATACTAGCCTGGGGCTGATGAGAACTTTGTGTGCCAACAGAGTATAGGACCAGAAAGTGATTTGTAGAACTGGATCAGTGGCATGGGTGTCGTGCTGCAATGTGGAAGGCAAATGGAAGACCATTGCATTATATTGCTCTCAGGACAATCTTCCTCACTTATTGTCATGATGATAGCCAATATTTGAAATTGCATACAGCACTTGAAGAAGAAGAAGGCTGATCTCTCCTTTCTGCATAGATGTAGAAATCTCCCAAGAAATTCAGTTATACTGGTAAACTCTATTTAATGTATGTGCCTTTTTTTGGCCTTTATTTAATTTTTTCCTGTACCCCTCAATGTCCTGGTTCATACCCTTAAGTGTTGTAAGTGTATCCCAGGTGGGGAATCACTGTTCTATGCCATCCTTTTCTAACACTGCCTTTTTAGCTGTACATAGGACAAACAGGACAATTTCTGTGCAAAAGATTTAATGGCCATACATTAACATCAGGAATGATATGACACAGAAATCCATTTCAAGACATTTCAATCTACCTGGACACTTTTTAAATAATTTGGAAGTCACTCTTCTGGGGGGAAACCATTACAAAATAAGGTTTGTCAAAGAGACAGCTGAGATAAGGTATCTGTGGATGCTGGTAACCCAATTAAAAGAGCTGAATATCAATCAAGTGTTCTTAAATAAATAATTGTGTTTCATCAGGTCTGTTCTTTCCAGGGTTTTGTAGGCTGAGAATGCAAGCGCGGCGCCAAAATGGCCGCCGCGCCCTTTGCGGGCCCCCCCCCACAGGACAGAGAATCCGGGTAGTTAGGGGCGTGGCCAGCTCCCTTATAAAAGGGGTGGCCACGAGGCAGCCAAGCTGCCATTTTACCTCAGCGACGGAGCGGAGAAGTTTTTTCCCCTGCGTCTCCGTCGCTTGTTAGCTTACCGGGAAGCCTTTTGGTAGCGGTTCTGCCTTTCCGGCTTCCCTTTTTGCTCCGGTGGAGATGCCTTCGAAGAAGAAGGCGGCTTCGAGTTCAGCTCGCGTTGTTAGGAGGCGCAACCCAAGTCGGAGGACCGCGGTGCCGCCTCCTCAGCAGCCACCTTTGCCAGCCCCGGCCGGGGCCGGCGGAATGGGGTCTATTGCCCCTTGGCCCGGGGTGGGCGATCAGAGGGCGGGCGCGGAAGGGGTTCCGGCCCGCGGCCCACGAGCGGTGGACACCGCTCCTGCTCCTGCCCACTCTGTCGGGCCTACTCCTCTTGGGCTGCAGCCTCTCCCGGGGCCCTCTAGCCTTGGGGGGGTGGTGCGGCCCCCTGCCTTGGCAAGTTTCTCCACCAACCCTGCCGGGCTTCGGTGCTGGCCAATGGCCATATGTGGGTCCCGGGGTACAGGGACCTGTACCCATGCCTGGGCCAGGCGGGCCGGCCGGCCCTTTGCCCATGGTCAACGTGGACACCTTGCTGGCCCGCATTGCGGCCCTGGAGGCGTCGTTGGCACGGGCCAGTCAGGCGGGCGCCCCTTTCGGGGTTCCTTTTGAGACGCTGTCGGCTGGAGGACAACAGCCGGCGGGGAGGGTCGAGCTGCTGCAGGCGTGTGGCGCGGTTTCGGACACTGCCTCGCAGCTCCCCAGCCAGCGACCAGGTGCGGGTCAAGCCCCGGTGATGAGCTCTACGTCGGTCGTGAGCTCCGACGCCCCCAGTGGGCCGGAACCCCCGGTGGGGGCGGCCCACGGGGGTGCAGCGTGTGAGTATACGGTGCAAGCGAGTACATCCACACACATTCCCAATCTAGGGGGGGCCTTTCAATGGCCTTGGCCTCGCGCGGGTGGTGCGGGGGCCACGCTGTCGGCGACCCACCCGGCGACGACGACTACCACCTTGGGCACTGGGGTGGGCATTGGTCCCTACACTACAGGGAATGTTCTGGGGGTGGCTGGATTAGTTCAGACCACTTTTACCAGGCCGGCTGTCCCTTTTTCGGCCTTGTCGACGGCAGGGTATTCCTTGCCATTGGGTGGTCACCTGGCACAGGCTACTAGGGAAAAGATATGGCGAGGGGAGTACGTAGATATCTTCTCACTCCTGAACAGAGAGCCCACCAAGGAGGAAAGGGAGGGTCAGGATGAGAAGGACAAGGAGCAGGCACGCCGCCGTAAGCCGCCGCGTACCTGGGACAACTGGCTCCCCGCTCATTTAATATACATGGCGGTATATTTGTGGGCGCGGCCGGATTTAGCTATTCCCATGGTCCAATATTTGGACAACATATATAGGGCGATGGTCGATTTTCCGGGCCCCTCATGGCTAGCATATCACGAGGAATTCCGTATGAGGATTCCCCTTCACCCCGAGATGAGATGGGATGAGCCGTGCCAGAGGCTTTGGCTTTTGTATATGACACCCACACGCCCTGCCCCGGGGGATAGATACCATTGCGGACATGTGGTCCAGCGCGCGGCTCCAGCGCAGGTTACCCGCCAGGCGGCGGGGCAGGGGGTTCCGGCCCGCCTGCTGTGCTGGACTTTCTTGTCAATTGGTCCCTGCAATCGAAAGAACTGCAGGTATAAGCATGAGTGTCCCACATGCTCTGGCCCCCACGCAGCCTCTGTTTGCCCCAAGCCTGGGGGGGCGCGAGGCAGAGGGAAGGGTGGACTGTGGGCTGGCAAGGCTGCCACGGATGGAGCTAGTTCTCCAAAAGGCTCCCTCCCCAATTAAGGTGGTCATGCTGGAGCGCAGGCTCGCATCGTACCCGAAGGGGGAGGACAGGGAGTATATTCTTCAAGGTTTCGAGCAGGGATTTCGTATCCCTTTTGTGGGTGATAGGTCCCCTCAGGATGCTCCCAACCTTTTATCCCTTAGAGGAAGGGAGGAGGTGGCTGCGGCCAGCATTCAAGAGGAGTTAGTCGCGGCAGGGTCGCTGGACCTTTCCCCGTACCCCCGTTTCCCAATCTTAAGGTCTCGCCACTGGGTTTGGTTCCCAAAAAGTCCCTAGGTGAGTTTCGCCTTATTCATCATTTTACATTTAAGGGGGAATATTATTTTGATAAGGCCATGCCTTTTGGCTGCTCCATATCATGCTCGGCTTTCGAGCGTTTTAGTACCTTCCTAGAATGGGCTTTCGCCCGCAGGTCAGGGTCCCGGTCTGTAGCCCACTACCTGGATGACTTTTTATTCGGGCGTAAACGGGGCTGGGACACGTGCGCACGTCTCCTCAACACATTTCAGACGCTAATGGAGGAACTTGGTGTCCCTTTAGCGCCCGAAAAGACCGAGGGCCCATCGACCAAGCTAGTATTCCTGGGGGTTGAGATTGACACAGTAGTGCAGGCTTCTAGGTTGCCGGGTGATAAGGTGTCCAGGATCGTGGCCCTTATCTCGGAATTGCTGGCCAAGCGTAAGGCATCACTGAGAGAACTTCAGGTGCTACATGGGCACCTTAATTTTGCTTGCAGGGTGGTCGCACCGGGCAGGGCTTTTGCCCGGCGCTTATGCGACGCCATGGCAGGGTTATCCAGGCCCCACCACAGAGTTAGGCTCACCCGGGGTATCAGGGCAGACATGTTCGTCTGGTTGCAATTCCTGAGGGAGTTTAGTGGGGTCTCATTTTGGAGGTCTGACCTCCTGGCGTCCCCCAATTTCCAGATCCAGTCTGATGCCTCAGGATCCCTGGGTTATGGGATGTACTTCAATGGGAAGTGGGCCTGTGGTGGGTGGCCACCGGCATGGGCAGGCACAGGTCGCCTGCGGGATCTCACATACCTGGAATTTTTTCCCCATTCTGGGGTTTTTGATGCTATGGGGCGAACAGTGGGCTAATTCGGTGGTGCATTTCTGGTGTGACAATGCTGCTGTTGTCCACATTGTCAATGCACAGACTTCCAAATCGCCCAGGGTCATGGACCCAGTGCGCCATTTTGTGCTGCGCTGCCTGCGCCTCAACGTTTTGTTCAGGGCCAGGCATGTCCCAGGGATTAATAATGATATTGCTGACGCTTTGTCCCGCCTGCAGATCTCCCGGTTCCGCGCCTTGGCCCCTGATGCGGAGGAATTTCCCTCGCCACTCCCGGACGAGATGTGGACTATTGGCAAGGAGAGGTGAACCGGGCGATTGGCCTGTCACTAGCGCCACGCACGCGTAAGGCGTATCAACAAGCATTCAATTCTTACAGGGCATTTGCTACTCAATTTCTCTTGCCAGAGACCTGGCCTATCCCGGTGGACCATGTTCTGCGGTTCATGGTTCACCTGCATGCACAGGGCCTTGCACCTCGCACCATAGCATCCAAGCTCTCGGCGTTGGCTTTTATGGCCAAAGTGGGAGGTCATGTGGATACCACCTCTGACTTCCGTGTGCGACATGTTTTGGAGGGGTGGGTGCGCGAGCGCGGGCGTTGCCCGGATGACCGGCACCCTATTTCCCCAGGGGTTCTTACCCAGTTGGCCCGGGGCTGGCCAGGCCTCTGTTTTGATCATTATGAGGCAGCCCTTTTTCACGCAGCCACAACGGTGGCATTTTTTGGAGCGCTCCGTGTCAGCGAACTCGTGATGCTGTCTAAGGCGGATGCAAGTGGTAGGGCACTGGAACTCGAAGATGTCTACGTAGCCAAAGACTGGGCCCAGTTGAGGATACGCTCCTCTAAAACAGATCAGCATGGCGTAGGCAGTGGTGTAAGACTGCTACGTTGTTCTTTGGCAGACATCTGTCCGGTTGGTGCCCTACAGGAGTTCCTGGCACTGCGTGGCATGCTCTACGGCCCGTTTTTCTGTCACCAAGATGGGTCTCCCCTTACTAAATTTCAGTTTTGGAAGGTGACAGCCAGAGCCCTCACCAGGGTGGGCCTACCAGGTGCCCGTTATGGCACACATTCGTTCCGGATTGGTGCAGCCTCTACAGCAGCTGCTTTTGGGTACTCTGGGGCTGACATACGCAGCATGGGAAGGTGGGGCTCGCAATGTTTTCAGTTTTATGCGCGCCCACTCCCGCCATGAGTACCAATCCAGTCACCTTACCGCCTTTTTTCTCAATTTTCTTACAGACCCTGGGTGTCGTATTACACCGGTGACAGTATGGCTGGTGGGCCACAGCTATGTGCACAGGGCAGCGCGTTACGCTGCGGCGACAGGATGGGGACCCCGACTGGGACTGGGTGACCACGCCAGTCTCGCATGGCATGGTAAGCCTGGGATGTTATGGCGGGAGCTGCGGCCTTTCCTTTTTTCTGGCCTGGGTGCTGACCCGCCTGACATTCTAATCATCCACCTGGGGGGCAATGATTTGGGCCAGGTCACCGGCTTATCGCTTAAGCATGCGATTTGCGAGGACCTCGCCTACTTGCATTATGTCTGGCCTGCCACAACCCTGGTTTGGTCGGACATTGTCCCGCGCCATTCTTACAGAGGGGGCGTTAACCTCCTGGCCCTTGACCGCGCTAGGCGCGCGGTCAATAAGGCAATGGCGCGGTTTCTTGCCAACAGGGCTTGGGGACGGGTTAGTCATCACCCCGATATTAGTCTACAAAATTATGACTTGTACGCAGGGGATGGGGTCCATCTGTCGCGAGGAGGTATGGACCTCCTGTTGGGTGATTGGCGAGCAGGCCTGTTGACCGAGCTGACGGTCTGGGGGGGGCGTCAGGTCTTCTTTGAAGCCCCTCCGTGTGGCGGGTAGCACTGGTAAGGTAAACAGTATGACCCACAAGTATCCGGCAGGTTCGCAATTGACTGGACAACACTAGACAGGAATAAATTAGTTAAACGTTGTCCGGTCAACGACGAACCAGGCGATGGGGTGATGACGATTGCTAACCAGCATGCATCACCCCTGTGATTTCACGGATACGCGTCAGAGGGTGGGGTCATAAGTTAGTTATTGACTACGGTCAACAATTTGTTTGTTGTCAACAAACAAATTGATACAAATTGATACATTGTAACCAATTGCCGTTGGCAATTTTGGGGTGGTACCTTACCAGTGTTACTTCGGCCTGCTTGCCTTAGGAATTACGATTGGTCGTTTTACCAATGCAAATTTATAATTCGGACTAGGGCATTGAATCAATAAATGTGGCCCTATGCTGTTATCCACTTTCAATGTTGTCTGTGTCCGTTATTGGGGGGGTGCGCCTGCAATGCAAGCGCGGCGCCAAAATGGCCGCCGCGCCCTTTGCGGGCCCCCCCTCACAGGACAGAGAATCCGGGTAGTTAGGGGCGTGGCCAGCTCCCTTATAAAAGGGGTGGCCACGAGGCAGCCAAGCTGCCATTTTACCTCAGCGACGGAGCGGAGAAGTTTTTTCCCCTCCACCCCCTCCCTAGTTAACAGTGTGATATTATGGTCGCTTCGGGGCCGGGTGGGAATTTTTGGTTGGGACCCATATTGGCTCCGGGTCCTGGCTTTTTTGCCCATCCCACACTGTTGCTATGGTTTGATATAGGGGGCTTTCTGTGTTCCTACTGTTGACTTTGGTCACATTGGCGGGTAGCACTGGTAAGGTAAACAGTATGACCCACAAGTATCCGGCAGGTTCGCAATTGACTGGACAACACTAGACAGGAATAAATTAGTTAAACGTTGTCCGGTCAACGACGAACCAGGCGATGGGGTGATGACGATTGCTAACCAGCATGCATCACCCCTGTGATTTCACGGATACGCGTCAGAGGGTGGGGTCATAAGTTAGTTATTGACTACGGTCAACAATTTGTTTGTTGTCAACAAACAAATTGATACAAATTGATACATTGTAACCAATTGCCGTTGGCAATTTTGGGGTGGTACCTTACCAGTGTTACTTCGGCCTGCTTGCCTTAGGAATTACGATTGGTCGTTTTACCAATGCAAATTTATAATTCGGACTAGGGCATTGAATCAATAAATGTGGCCCTATGCTGTTATCCACTTTCAATGTTGTCTGTGTCCGTTATTGGGGGGGTGCGCCTGCAATACATAATCATAGTTTATCATTCCTTTTTTGTGGGAATGCCCTGGAATTGTGCATCTTGCCCAATGCCACGCAGGTTTCATTTTTGAAGGCTGAACTCCCAATTTCTGGCTCTAGAGCCAGTTGCCTCTAGGGCTTAGCCAGCTCCTTAAATCCTTACCAAGTGTAGAATACTACTTTCATTTACATAGTTTGTAACTTGTGTCAACTATATTATTGTTAAGTTGTAGACTAATCATGTACATTATTCACAGCATATAGTGTATTCTTTTATTAATGAACCATTGTAACTTTAGCCATTATCTGTATCCCCACCCATTCAGGGGCCATGTATAAATATAACAGTCATATTGTTTCACTCTTTTGATTCAGGAAGTAGACTTGATCCACAGATGCTCACATTAAAATATATTAGTAAGTCTTTAAAGTGTCATGACTTTTTCATCTCTTGGGGTGTTTTTTCATTTATTTATTTTTGTCTTATATTCGCAAGTAAAATAAACACAAGAATCTGGAACCTCACCCATGGGAATTTCTTGAAAATCTGTCCTCCTTGTTGGAGAAAAGGTATCAGGATGCATTTGATGACATAGGGTCAATTTGTATGGAATTTATTAAGTGATATTTTAAGAATGAATACTATTTGCTGTGGATCCGTGTGCCCAGTTGGCACGCATGGCCTCTGGCAGAGGTTAAACCTAGCGAGCACGCTCCTGGCCCCTGGCCCTTGCCAGCAGAGAGAAATTAAGGGGGGTGGATAAATGATAGGGTTTGATTCACCCAATTACCTGACCTGACCAGCGGACCTGCTGAGAAAGCGAATACGTTACCTATTAGAGTAATCCCTCATCTCCGAGTCTCAGTCTCATCCCAGAAGCAAACAGGAGTCATGATTGCCTTAGTCTAAGCCCAAAACAATGGTGTTGTCCCAGCCAGTGTTTGTCCGCACTAATTAACTTCCCCCCGAGAGATTCCCAATTAACCTGAGTAAATAGGTGATGTGATTAAATGTTGGGTGACGGTTTTTTCTACCTTGCCTTCTGATCTATAAATGGTTATGCCTTTTCCTCAATAAACCACTGATCTTATCCTCCTCCATACTGCCTCGTATCGTTCTTTGATCAGTCTCCTCCGGGACCTACGGCCCTCAGCGGCCCCGATTCCTACACCTGGTGACCCCGACATGATCTACTCGTGAGTAAGCGACCCCCGAGCGGTCTTCCTCAGAGTAGCGATCACACGGTCCGGTTCTGTGCTTGAACCGTGTCCGAATCATCCCGGAGGACAGCGCGGCACTCCGTCTGGCAGCCAGCCGATCGGAGGGATGGCCTGCGGTGAGGCAGTCCAAAGAGGCATCCTACAGCTTGCTCCCGACTTTCGCGGCGGCTTGCGCCAAAGGGAAAAACGCGTTCCGCTCAGGGCAGCTGTGAGCCCCTGACAGCGCAGTGGCCACCGAGGGCCCGTGGCCGCAGTCCACGCTCCGAGCTCTACCCAGAAGCGTCGTCGCCAGAACCTATTGCCTGCCACAGACGCGTCAACTCGTCCCGAGGAGGAATCTTCCGAGGACCCAATTGCAGGTAATATGGGGACCTGTCCTCAGCGACAGCGTCCATCCGCTAGCCAAAGAACTCGTGTAGAGGAGTTCAACATCCTGGCCAGGGTATTTAATTTGCGTTTTCACAGTGGGGAGCTAGTGAGACTTTTGGTGTACCTAGGGGAACACTGCCTGCTTTACCCAGAAGTAGGTACGTTAACCCTTGAGCTCTGGGATCAGATAGGAGACTGCATTCAGCAACCCCCGAAAGCTCCAGGAGGCGTAATTCGCACATGGAGAAAGTGTAGGAAGCTCTTGGCGGAGATAGAGCCAGTCCGGGTAGAGGCCAAAGAACCCCCAAGTCTGCCAGATGCGCCAGCCGAACCAACGGCGCCTACGGCGCTCTATCCGTCACTCCAATTTAGGCAGAGTAGTGTAGGGAGCTTTCCCTCGGTGACAGCTGCAGACGTCACCGGCGGAATGCAAGGAATGAGGAGCGCAGGCGCTTCTCAGAGAGCAACAGGTTCCCTAGCTACCAAAAGTGCCCTTCAGCGCACAGTAGAGGAAGAACTCAGGAAGGGGGAATTACCAGTAGAGGAGCTAGCAGAGCTCAGCCAGATATGTCCCATCCGCATGGAGATGGACGCGCTTACGGGCGCCCAGCAGATAGTACATTCCCCAGTCCCGTATAAGCTTCTCATGGCTATACGGAAAGCCATTTCCGAGGCAGGGCTCCAAAGTCGCTTTACGAGGGGCACGCTTCAGCAAGTGTGCGAGAACACTATGTGGATTCCCCATGACTGGAAAGCCGTCATGCGGATGATGCTCACCCCTAGCCAGTATTTAATTTGGGACAGCGAGTTTCGCCTAGAGGCGCAGACAAGGGCTGCCAGGATGGGAGGCGCAGTACTTCCCGACCAGTTATATGGTTCGGGTGCCTTCGAGCCCATCGACACCCAGATCAACTTGCCTCTAGCCACTCTCCAGATGTCGGCCGAGGCCGCCTTTAGGGCGTTTTTCAAAGTCCCATCAACTGGCAAAGCGGCTAAAAATTACACCGCTATCAAGCAAGGAGCCCAGGAACCCTATATGGACTTCATCAATCGCCTGGAAGAAGCCATTAGCAGGCAGATTGATAATGAGCAGGCCCAACAAGAGCTCATGATGAAGTTAGCCAAGGACAACGCCAATTTAGACTGCCGTAAAATCTTGCAGTCGCTGGGCAATCGTCCTGATTTGACCCTTACAGACATGATTAGAGCTTGTGCCGACGTTGGCACAGAATCCTACAAGATGGGATTGCTAGCGGCAGCGGTGCAATGGGGTAAGAGACCAAAAGGAAAGACCCAAGGAGCATGTCACAGTTGTGGCAAGGTCGGTCACTTCGCTAGGGAGTGCCGATCCAAGGGAGGCGGACAAAAGTCCGGCCGTTCCAAGGCTCCGAACACCCCATGTCCGAAGTGTAGAAGAGGCTACCATTGGGCTCGAGACTGTCCGGATTCGGGAAACCGGAACGCGGGCATGTCTCTGGCCCCGGTCCAAACAGGGACTCCCCTCACCCAAAGCTCACCAGAGCTAGACTAAATCCCGGTCACACTCCAGACATTGCGAGGGCACAGGCCAGCCCCAAGGGTAGTACAGGGTTAGACTTGACTTGTCAGGTGGACGTTACATGCGACCTGCCAGGCACGGTCTATCTGGTGGACTCCCAGTACATGGGTCCACTGCCCAAGGGCTTTATAGGTTTAGTTTTGCCCCGCAGTGTAGCTGGAGCACGCGGAATTTTCATAATTCCAGGAGTCGTTGACTCGAATTTTTCAGGCGTTCTCCAAGTTCAGCTTTGGACTCACCTGCCCCAAACAATTCACAAGGGAGACACCTTAGCGCAACTGATCATGGTTCCTTGTCACTCGCCAGCAGATAGCCAGGGAAGGCTCAGTGACAGCTCCGAGTCCCGGTCAGAGGACCGCTCGAGCACCAGGGAGGCAGTACAAGGATACCAGGTCTTAGCAACAGTGGAGACCAACATTGAGTGGAAGCAGCGCCCCGTTATCGAGGTATTTTTGAACAAAAGAGCGTTCTCAGGGTTACTCGATACCGGAGCGGATGTGAGCGTGATAAGCAGAAGCCAGTGGCCAAGGGAGTGGGCCATTGAGCCGGTCTCTGATGTGTGGGGGGTAGGCGGCATTCAGGAAGCGTTTAGAAGCCGAGAGTGGGTGGAAGTCACAATCCCAAAGGCTGACGGCACGGCGGTAATTCGGCCGCACATTCTTGACATGCACATCAACCTTTGGGGGCGAGACATCTTACAGCAGTACGGTGCTATGCTTACCTTTGGGTAATGGCGTTGCCACTTAAATGGCTCACCGATACGCCGGTTTGGGTAGAACAATGGCCGGTAGTGGGAGAGAAATTAGTTGCCCTCAAGCAGCTAGTTAAAGAACAGCTAGATGCAGGACATATAGAACGGTCCACAAGTCCCTGGAATTTGCCAATTTTTGTGATTAAAAAGAAGTCAGGGAAGTGGCGACTCCTCCACGATCTCAGAGAGATCAATAAATGCATACAGCCAATGGGTCCGCTTCAATGCGGCATCCCAAATCCGAACATGATTCCCGAGGGGTGGGAGATTCTAGTCGTAGATCTCAAGGATTGCTTTTATACAATCCCCTTAGACCCCCGGGACCGGGAAAGGTTCGCCTTTACGGTGCCGGTTGTGAACCACAGTGAGCCCATGCAGCGTTACGCGTGGAAATTTTTGCCACAGGGCATGCTCAATTCGCCCACCCTGTGCCAAATTTATGTTCACAACGCACTGGCAAAGTTCCGAAGCCTTTACCCTAAAGCCATAGTTTGCCATTTCATGGACGACATCTTGGTCGCGATGCCGCAAATCGGCAGCGAAATGTTTTCTGACCTCCAGGCCAGCCTGGGGGACAAAGGTTTACTCATTGCCCCAGAGAAAGTGCAGAGAACTGAGCCCTTCTCATACTTGGGTCATCGGCTTCTCCGCTCTTTCGCAGCACCAGTTTTGCCTCGGATCAACTTACAGGACTCAGTCACCCTTGTAGAGTTGCAGCAAGTTTTGGGTAACATCAATTGGGCCAGACCGTATTTCCGATTGGATACGGATCTTCTAAAACCGCTCTTCTCGCTGCTAACTTTAGGCAAGCAGGCAGACCGGATAAAAATTTCTCGAGAAGCACGTTTAGCTCTCGAGAAAGTTAACCAAGTTCTCAGCCAGCGATGGGTAGATAGGATCACCCCAGGGCCATATGCTCCGATCCTGAATTTGTACATCGTACGGTGAGGATCCATGTTTACAGGAGCGCTCGGCGTAGATGCCGAGAAAGGGGCGAGTATCGTGGAGTGGGTGTACCTTCCGAACACCTCTTCACGAAACATCGTTCCTCCCCAAGAATTGGTCTCCGCGGTGGTTTACCGCGGAAGGCTGAGAGCTAGGGACATTTCAGGGCATGATTTGGCCAAAATCGTAGTCCCGTTCACCAAGGAACAAGTTCAGCAATTAATACAGCTCGGTGACTCGCTTCCAATAGCCCTGGAAGGATTCACCGGGAGCTTGGCATACCACTTGCCAAAAGACCCCAGACTTGTCTCACTCCAAACGCAGACAGTCAGCTTGTTCGAATTGCTCTCGCTGGTTCCACTTCAGGGAGCCAGGACAGTTTTTACTGATGGTGGTCGAACATATGGTGTCTTGACTTGGCAGGAGGGCCAAGCTTGGCGCACGCTGCTAACTCTTCCACAAAAGTCTGCGCAGCGGGCAGAGTTGGCAGCGGTGAACCTTGCTTTGCGCACCTTCGCCAAAGAACGTTTAAACATCATCACGGACAGTCAGTACGTTAGGAATTTGCTTCACAGTCTACCGGGAGCATACATCACTCCCGCGATAGACAAGAATTTGCTTAGTCTGTTTTTAACTGCTCAATTTCATTTGCGAAACCGCACAGAGCTGCTCTATATTGCCCACATCCGAAGTCACCAAGACCTACCGAGTCCGATTTCGGCGGGAAATAGCAGAGCGGATGCGGCGGCAAAGGAAATTCAGCAACGTTCAGTTTTGGGTGTTTTTACTACTCCAATTCAGAGTCATGCCTTTTTTCACCAAAATGCCAAAGCACTCGCCAGACAGTTCAATTTGCCACTCTCTCAAGCCCAAGGCATAGTTCGCTCTTGCCAGCATTGTGCAGGGGCACCAGGGGGGCCCTCGTGGGGGGCCAACCCATGAGGGACAGAGGCCAATCAGGTGTGGCAAATGGACGTCACGCATGTTCCGCAGTTTGGCAGATGGCAGTACATGCACGTCTGCATAGACACTTTTTCTCAGTTCGTTTGGGCAACGGCGCAGAAAGGGGAGACTGCTTCCCACATGGAGCAGCACCTCCTTTCCTGCATTGCAGCCATGGGCAAACCCCGGCACGTTAAAACCGATAACGCGCCGTCCTACAGCTCTAGGCAGTTGGCCGCCTTCATGGCCACTTGGGATATTAAGCATACTTTTGGCGTTCCTTACAATCCGCAGGGGCAAGCGATTGTGGAACGGGTCAATCGGATGCTCAAGTCCTATATTGACAAACAAACAGAAAGGGGGGAGCCACCAGCCCTCCCCAAGTCACAGGGCCTGGCACAGCATTGTCTGAATAAGGTATTGTTCACTTACAATCACCTTAATGTTTTTTCAGATTGTACGCCACAGGAGAAGCACTTCCGCCGTTCGGAAGCTCTCCCGCGGCCGATGGTCCGATACCGGGTGCCACCGGACCCTTCTTGGAGGGGCCCGGCGCCGCTCATAACCTGGGGAAGAGGGTATGCTGCAGTTGTGTCTCCTACAGGTGTCGTTTGGATTCCAGCTCGGTGTGTCAAGCCGTACTTGGAACCACATGGCGTGGACCCAGACCGACCAGAGTTCAATCCCGGAGATGGAGGACCTCACCCTGACCGAGAGGACCCGTCGGAGGAAACGGCAACCGACGACAGCACCCAAGATCACCTGGGGGATGGTCAAGATCCTTTGTCGTGAGGCCGAGGACACCGTCCGGCGCGAAAGGAAGGAGCCGACGCCGGAGAACCTCACAGCTGCAGTTTTCACCCAGATTCATGCCAACACCCTGGCGCTCACCATCATCCTGACCCTTTCCCTGCTTTTGGGGGGAGGTGCTCAGGCCGCCTCGTTGGAGGCCAACGGCCTACTGCCCGGCGGAGACCTCTCTGCCCGGATGCAGTACAATATTTGGGAGAGGTTGGCGGGTCTCGTCAACCAGTCCGATTTTTGCCTCAGGCAGGACCTTGGTTCTGCTTCGATCCTCAGCACCTGCCTCATCCCCGTGTGCCATTCTCCAGGCGCACACCCCAGGGATGGGGATTGGCTTGTGAAAAGACTTTTCAGCCCGTACAACCCAGCGGCTTCTTCAGAGTTGGGAGATGCGGCTGACCATGACCTTGCCGGCTGATGCAGCCACCCTCCACACTCCTCGGGTGGCGGTCAGCCCGAACTCTACCTGTGGACGAATGTACGGCTGCGCTTCAGCTGGTCGTACCCGGTGCCGCTGCCTCAACGTTGGCAGTGGCAATTGGACTTGCAATAACCCAGTACCACTTGGCACCATGTACGCTCATATAACCCTGCCATCTGGTTGGTTCTTCACATGCAACCAGTACACGTGGAACTACATTCCTGCAAATGTTTCAGACTCTATATGTTGTATCAGTCATTTGACATTGTTACTCCCTACCAAGGATATGGTCACCCCAAGCACAAATGTTACAAATGCTTCAAATGTTCCCTCACTCGTACGGCACACTCGCACCACCCAGTTGGACAGCTCATGTGAGAGCAGCTTTAGAGTAATGAGCCCTGCCGAATATCTCTCTTTGGCAGTCAGCATCTTTGGCGTGCCAGGCTTAGCCGTCGGCAACGCAAAGAGGATTGGTCGCTTGGCTTGCGGTCTAGCAAAAGCCATCAACCATACCTCCTCAGCGATAGCGCTCCTTAATCAAGAGCAGGCAGAGCTTCGCCATGCCATTCTTGACAATCGAGCGGCTATCGACTACCTCTTATTGTTGCACCACCTGGGTTGCGAATCCTTTCATGGTATGTGCTGTTTCAACCTTACTGACAACTCCCGCAAAGTGCAGAGTCAGCTCACTGATCTCCACACCATAGTCCAGGGCATCACAGAGGGTTCTGCATGGGGAGCTTGGTGGAGTTCCTTGTGGAACTGGATGTGGTCATGGATCCCCTGGGGGTGGCTCCAAACGGTACTCAAGGTGGTTGTGGGGGTGATTATACTAGGCATAGCAATCTGCTGCTTTGCACAATGTATTCCCTCGCTGATCTCAAGGTGCCGCCCCAGAAGGAGACCCCGAGACGTCATTCCCGCACATCAGCTGGTCCCGCTCCTACGCAGAGTCGCCGGTCAGGCTCTTAAGAAAAATTAAAAGGGGAGATGTGGATCCGCGTGCCCAGTTGGCACGCATGGCCTCTGGCATAGGTTAAACCTAGCGAGCACGCTCCTGGCCCCTGGCCCTTGCCAGCAGAGAGAAATTAAGGGGGGTGGATAAATGATAGGGTTTGATTCACCCAATTACCTGACCTGACCAGCGGACCTGCTGAGAAAGCGAATACGTTACCTATTAGAGTAATCCCTCATCTCCGAGTCTCAGTCTCATCCCAGAAGCAAACAGGAGTCATGATTGCCTTAGTCTAAGCCCAAAACAATGGTGTTGTCCCAGCCAGTGTTTGTCCGCACTAATTAACTTCCCCCCGAGAGATTCCCAATTAACCTGAGTAAATAGGTGATGTGATTAAATGTTGGGTGATGGTTTTTTCTACCTTGCCTTCTGATCTATAAATGGTTATGCCTTTTCCTCAATAAACCACTGATCTTATCCTCCTCCATACTGCCTCGTATCGTTCTTTGATCAGTCTCCTCCGGGACCTACGGCCCTCAGCGGCCCCGATTCCTACAATTTGCTTTCTGCTTTGGTTTACATTCTGCTTCTATTTAAACAGGAGTAGCCATTACATATTTACAGGGAAATGTGTCATTTCTTTTTTTAAAAAACCAACAACATTGTTATTGTCAAAAGTGGCTGTAATCTCATGCAGATGAGATATTGATCTCTTGCTGATGTTCACCACACAGCCAAAGGGGAACCATGCTGCCAACTACAAACTCCATTAATCATAGTCTCCTTAATAGCAGCACTTAAATGATCTCTCTCAGTATTAACTTATATTGCAACTCTGGCTTGGTTCCAAGTTTGCATGGGAAAGGATTCCTTTGAAGGGAGAGCATTGCGACTATGGTAGAGCATTTAAATAAAAGAGCTCCTGCATTCTCAAGTGCTTTGTCTATTGTAATTAGGCAGCATTAAATTCATTAACTTGATCTAATCCAATTAGTTGAACTGGAATAAAGAAAAAAGTGAACTCCAGCATTTGCTTATATCAAAGAAAATTAGCTTGACAGAAATTAAAAATGTGATTTTTAAAAATCACAAATCGAAAAGGAACTTGTTAAGAACCCTTATCAGAGCTAAACAAAAGGGAAATAAGGTTTGCACACTACTTACTGTTGTGCCAGTAGTGCTCGCTCTTCTTGTTAGCATGACTTTTATTAGAATTGTGAGCCAAGTCTTGTCAGAATGAAATGCACAGCTTCCAGGGATTGTAACAAGTGTTGCACATATATCAGGTTAATAAATCTGGAATATATTTCAAAGCCCATTGCGGAAACTCTGGCTGCACTTAAAGGTAATGAGATTTCTTGCAGCTAACTTTGGATAAATCTAGGGTTGCCAGCTTTTAGTATCAAAACCAAGAGCTGTTACCTTTGAAAATCGCATGGCAGGTGTGGTATTTCTTTTCAGGGTCCCAGCAGATGGAAATCCACAGCTGCTATCCAGTTTTGAGAAACACAAGGACTCCTCTAAATAGAGAGTTGACAACTAATTAAAACTCCACCTGTGACCTTCTGCAGGGACAATTCAGCCAATAAAACCTAATGTGGAAATAATCTAATCTTAAGGTCCAAAACTGGTCTTTGCTATTTAAGAAACTCAGGGAGTTAAGGGAGTTTATATGAAGTAGGCTGTTGCTACTTTGACAGGTAATGGCTCTCCAAGGCTTTAGCTAGAGGTCTTCTGTTACTCTATGATCTGAAATTTTTAAGTGGAAATGTCAGGAAGTGTAGCTGAAATATAAGGGTCAACAATGACTCTTCCCTGCTGTTGTTCAATATGATTTTTTGCTATACAGTAAAAGACAGGGCTAAATTCCAACTGCTTATATTGAGTTAGCATGAAAACATCTTATATGGACCTGGATCCAATTACCATACAATGTATCTCTTCTCACATAAACCTGTCTGCACGATAAGATCAACAGCAGATGGTTTTGAATCAGCTGTACAGAAGGAGAAGCAAAATGTATAATACCTGTCTTTGGAAAGGCTATCGATTGTGAAGATGTTTTTCTTTCACTGAGTTTTGACCTCTGTTAATAAAGTTATTTTTAACAACTGTTGCTTTATCTAGTGTTATATTATGGTGAATTATTATATTAGTGTTGTGTTTCACATTGTAAAAATTGTTAATTATTCTGATTGTTTCCAAAGAAAACAGTAGGATATGAAACTATTTTTGTGTGTTGCATTTATTAAGGATGTAAATTCTGACTTGGTTCATCCATGGGTTGTAACTGAAGCATTCAAAGAATTATATTAAATTAAATTAAAACTCATCCCAAGATGATGAGATTTTTCTGTTATTCTTGGAGAAATCTTTGAGATGTTTGCATATATGTAAAATCTGCCAAGTGGAAAATTTAGTTGCATGGACTGGTAAAAGTTAAATAAAAGAGGACTGGCTTGTACAGACTTGTACACGTTGCAAAAGAAGAGTTGTTTCCTTACTTGTAATTATTCATCTTATTTTGTGTGTGTGTTTCCTATACATGTGTGCTCAGCTTCACAAAGGAAACAAGGTACTAGATTTCTACAGAAACATTTATGTCAAGTATATTTTGTGAAAATTACAGAAAACGTAATGAGGTGGGCTTGTATCTTTGAAAGATAAGATTTAGAAATTAGTACATCACTTTCCAGTTGTGTTATGCAGAGCAGACATAGCAATATCAGTTTACCTGAGATGATAAATGGTGTTTTCTTTCTCTGTTGTATTTGTTGCATTTACTCACATCTATACTTCACCATTTCATTGTCCAAAACAGCCATTTAAAATATTTTGGCACAGAGGAATAACAGCCACATCCCAGCTGTCCTTGATTCTATCAAACCACAGCAACCATAGTACAAATCATGTGCTCATCTTCTGGAACCCTCTAGCACTGGGTAATGCTACAAAAGGCAAGTTTCTGTTCAAATTTGTGTGTAGTGTATACCTTCAACTTTTTTTAAAAAAAAAATCTCATTTATGAATGGCAGATATTGTCCTTCTGTTTTGTTTTCCATGATTTAAAATATTGGAAGACGACCCAATGTTACTGTGTAATATCACTCCCATGTTGCTAGTGGGAGGTGGGGGGTGGATGTCAAGCTTTAACAGAAAGGCCAGTCTGAATTCTGACAACAGCAATACCAACAGTCAAAATGATTTACATTGACAAAGAGAATAATACCATTCACAAAATACCATTCACTTAGGGACACCAAGCAAAGGGACATTCTAGAAGCTGGCTCCTTTTTTTCATCCATTAACCACTTCCCACTGAAACATTGTATGACTGTTTTTCATCAAATGTGAATGGTAGTGAGCACAAAAGGGTGTTCTGTAAAACCATCTTGAATACTGTCATTAGTGTTGTCAACATTCAGGGTACCCTTTGCTATGTAAAACTTTTGTTTCCTTCACCCTGCTGGCAATGTGGCATGATATTGTGCAGGAACTTTAGGGTATTTGCTGGCATTTTGAATTGTGGATATAGAAGCACAATCCCACACTCATAAACCAGAGTTCTTTTTAAAAAAACACAAATTGATTTAGTTACGTTTTATTAAATAAACCCCAGCTTTGTTGTCAAAGTCCTTTCCAGGTGCCTGGAGGCTGTTGGGGTCTGGATGGGGGCCAACAGGCTACAACTGAATCCCAGCAAGTCTGAGTGGCTATGGATGAGGGGTCCTGCGTTATCCCAGGAGCTACCATCTTTGGTTCTGGATGGGGCTACTTTGCTCCAGACAGACCTGGTGCACTTGGGGATCCTCCTGGACTCGCGACTGCTGCTCGAAGAGCAGGTGGCAACCATGGCCAGGAAGGCTTTCACCTGACTTTTGGTGATTTGCCAGTTGCACCCACTCTTGGACCAGGACTCCTTGCTCATGGTCACTCATGCTCCGGTGACCTCCACACTAGATTATTGCAATGTGCTCTACATGGGGCTGCCCTTGTTGACTATTCAGAGACTGCAGCTGCTCCAGAATACAGCTGCCTGGGTGCTGATGGGGTGCGGGCATTATGTCTGTGCCTCGCCTCTGCTCAGGGAGCTGCACTGATTGCCAGTGTGCCTCCAGGTGCAATTCAAGGTGCTGGTGATGACCTTTAAAGCCCTATATGGTAGTGGGCCAGGATACCTAAGAGACCGCGTCTCCCCAAGAGTTTCAGCCTGTCCAACTAGAGCAGACTGGAGGGGCTCCCTAATTGTACCATCTGCTAGAGGGGCTTGCCTCTCTAGCTCAAGGAGGAGGGCCTTCTCTGTGTCCACTCCAGCCCTTTGGAACCTCCTGTCATTAGAATTATGATTGCAGATGGAATTGCTGCCCTTCAGAAAAAGGGCTCAAAACCTGACTGGCAGGGCGTCTGGGCGGCTGACTGGGGGGGGGGGGGGTAGCTCCCACCCATTGGCTTTTCTAATCCCACCTATTGGCTTTTCTAAGATATATTGTCCCTATTACTGATGGGTGGGTGACAGATTTTTTGTATTTTTAATGGTTTTTAAATGTTTTAAATTTGTTTTATGTTTTTAAGTTGTTGTGAGCTGCCCGGAGTCACCCTAGGGTGAGGGGTGGCATAAAAGTTTGAATAAATAATAATAATAATAATAATAATAATAATAATAATAATAATAATAATAATAATAATAATAATAATAATAATAATAATAATAATAATAATAATAATAATAATAATAATAATTTATAATATTTGGTTGTGTGTATGTAAGATTATGACTAAAACAGAAATTGACAGACAGTCCCTTTTTAAAACTGTAAAATAATATGTGAGCTTGTTAATGATCATGGAAGTACTGATGGTTTCTAGGTAACATTCTGAAAGAACAATTTTTTTCAAAAAATAGTTTGGTTTTGGAAGGAACACAGAGAGCTTAAGGATCAATTATATTTCCTTTGAAGTGCTGAGGGGAGAAAGGAAAAGAACATGCTTCCTGATTCACACTATTACATCTGAAAAGTATATATACAGATAGATGAAACTAAAAGAGGCAAAAGGAGAAGTATCTGTAGGGATTGTTGAAAAATGCAGCTATTTCCTATAATAGCAGATGTTTTTCAGAGTAGTAATTGGGGTATTGATCCATCTTTCTAGGAAAAGAGAAGGCTATACTTCCTAGTTATGTATGGGAAAATCAGTGCTTCAATCTAATTAATAGCTCACACCTTTCACTCTTTGTTTTGCTACCTAATGTAAAGGATTTACTTGTCATGTTACTAGACATTATTATGTGACTAATTGACTATACCTGTTACCAGTTTCTTGGAAATTAAACCTCGTGGAACATCTGAAGCCAGGTTAAGCACTAAGACTTGATGCTCTGCATTAAATACGAAAGTTTAATTTGGACTAATCCCCCTTCCCCTCCACCACTAGCACCTTTGATTATAGTGACAGATAATTCAGATATCATTACAATAACCTGGAGGAAACATTGGCTAGCTCAGTGTTAATTGCCATATATAGGAAGGAAAATTTGGAGGGGGGGGGGGAATAGTAATCATTAGCTGTTTTCTTTCAGTGATCAGTAAAGTGATCAGTAAATACTTCCTATTGCAGCCATAAATTAAAAGATTCATATGTGAATTCCAATATCTTGAATTTGGAGCAGCATGATTTTAATGATTGATTTTTCCTATCACAAAAGCCCCCATAACCTGTTGGATAATGTTTCAAAATGATACAACTAGAGTTCCCCATTGCCACCTCAGACCCAAAAATAACAGGACAGACTCAACTGTTGGGATTTTAAATATGGCCACAAGTTTATTAACTACTCGCAGGGGTACCTGGCATTGCCTGGGGGTTGGACCTATTCCGGTGCAATGTGCTTCCCCCTTCATTGTGCTGCAGGCTCACCTGTTGGTGTTCTTCTTCATGTGTTCTGGTCATATTTGTGGATGGCTCGGTGTTGCTGTACAGTGCCGGGTGTCTGGGGGCGTGATGTGGGGCACAATGTTGTTGGCATGAATGTGGGGTGTGAGAGCATAGGTATGGTGGTTGGCATGTGTGCGTAAGCATGGCAGGGGTGTGTGGTGGGGTGGGTGGGTTAGTGGTTTGATGAAGGAAGGATGGAAGGAAGGAAGGCAGAGTAAATGATGGATGCAGGGATGGAAGGAAGGAAGGCAGGCAGAGTAAATAATGGATGTAAGGCAGGAAAGAAGGGTAAATGATGGATGGAAGGAAGGAAGAGTAAATGATGGATGGAAGGAAGGAAGGAAGGAAAGAAGGAAGAAAGAGTAAATGTTGGATGGATGGATGGAAGGAAGGAAGGAAGGTAGGAAGAAAGGAAGGAGGGAAGAGCAAATGGTGGCCCTCCACGCGCATGGCCTTCGTGGGAGTGTCAGTGCTCTCGGTCGTCGTCCCCCCAGTGGGTGCCCAATTGGCATGATAGGGTATCCCCATGTGGGCCCAATTCCCCCCCCCCTTGTGGGTTGTGCCCTCCCCAAGTAATCAGCATGATTTCCTGGCATGGCCCCCTCCGCTGCCAGCTGGTGCATCCCCAACCCACATTCTTGTATCACCCTGCTGACCCATGGCATGATGCCCCATCCCCCTGCCCTTTTCCCCCAGCAGGTCAGGGCCCCCGACCCCCCTGGCACCTACCTTTGCAGTGTGGTCCTCCTCCCTGGTGTCCTCGGTCGTGTCTGGGCATGCGGGTCTCCCGCCTGCCAGCGGCATGTGTGGAAGCGCCTGGCTGGCCCTGGCACTGGCTGGGGCTGCTCCTGTGTGGCCATGGCAGTGTCTGGGTGTGCGGGCTCTCCCAGAGGCTGTCAGCGTGCATGGCTGCGGCCGCCCGGCCGCGGCGGTTGCTGGCTGCATCTGCGGGGTGCTGGCCCTGCGGGGGAGCCGAAGGCAGGCCTCACACATGGCAGAGTCCATGTGCACAACCCTGCTTGGTGCCTCTCTTGCTGGGCGGCTGGCATTCCACATGTGCGCCCGGTGACGGACTGGCTGGCGCGCCACGGGGAATGGTGCCTTCTTTTTTATTATATTTTTTTTATAAAAGGAAAATAATACATAAAAGAAGAAAGACATCCATACATAATACAAAATAAAATAAAAGTACAAATTACAAGTAAAAACTAAAAATAAAATCACATACTTAAAAATACAATAATAACAGATAGTGTATATTCACTTTACCTTATTTGAACCATCTTGTTTAAACATAAACTATTTTAATGTAAAAAATACACTATCTTAAAAAACAAATCTGAACATAAGATAATGCCCCAGTGCTATGTACATTGCCTTGGGAATTGCGGAGCTGCCCAGCATCACATATTATAACCAAAAACTCATGTGGCTTGGGGCTAGTCTGCCACCTTTACCTCAGACAATGTATAAACCAGAAATGGTTTCCAAATAATTCCAAATTTGTTTTTATCGGTCATTTATTTTTATTGTCATTTTTTATTTGTTTATTGTTAAATTTTTATACCGCCCACTCAGCCAAAGCCGACTCCGGGTGGTTCACAACAGTGGGTAAAAACAGATAAAAACCAATAAAACAGATAAAAAACAGCAATAAGAACCCACCCCTAAAAAGAGAGGGGTGCAGGAACTGAAGAAACCGTGGGGCAGGCATCCTCCCCTATATTAACCACCCAACAGAAGCCACCCCTCCACCTGCACCCCAAACTTTGCCCGCCAGCCAGGTTTTTAGTTCTTTTCTAAAGGGCAACAACTCTGTATGGAGACGCATTTCCACAGGCAGGAGATTCCAAAGGGCCGGTGTGGACACAGAGAAGGCTCTCCTCCTTTTGCCAGAGAGGCAAGCCCCCCTGGCCGATGGCACTAATAGAGAGCCCCTCCGGTCCGCTCTGGTTGGACGGACAGACGTCCTTAGGGTGATGCGGTCTCTAAGGTAACCTGGACCACTACTATATAGGGTTTTAAAGGTCAAAACCAGCACCTTGAATTGCACCCAGAGGCAAACGGGTAACCAGTGCAGCTCCCGCAGCAGTGGTGAGGCATGGGCATAAAGTCCACACCCCATCACCACCCGGGCTGCCACATTCTGGACCAGCTGCATCCTCCGAATGGTCATTATGGGCAGCCCCATGTAGAGCGCATTACAATAATCTAGTCTGGAGGTCACCAGAGCATGAGTGACCATGAGCAAAGAGTCCCGGTCCAGGAGCGTGCACAACTGGCGAATCACCCGAAGTTGGGCGAAGGCCCTCCTGGCCACAGCCACCACCTGTTCTTCTAGCAGCAGCCGTGAATCCAGGAGGACCCCAAGTTGTGCACCGGGTTGGTCTGGAGCAAAATAGCCCCATCCAAAACCAAAGATGGTAGCTCCCGGTAGCACAGGACCCCCCATTCACAGCCACTCAGTCTTACTAGGATTCAGCTGTAACCCATTTGCCCCCATCCAGACCCCAACCGCCTCCAGACAGCTGGAAAGGACTTTGACTGCATCACTGGGGTCCCCATGGGTCGAGATGTACAACTGTGTATCATCCATGTACTGATGGTACTGCACCCGTGGGAACGGATGATCTCACCCAGCGGCTTCATGTAGATGTTAAATAGGAGAGGAGAGAGTACCGAGCCCTGAGGCACCCCATATTTTAGGGACCTAGGACTAGACTTCTCACTCTCCAACCACACCGACTGGGTCCGGCCCTTCAGAAATGAGGAAAACCAGGACCACACAGTGCCCTGGATCCCCAATCTTCGGAGACGTTCCAGAAGGATACTGTGGTCGACGGTATCAAAAGCCGCTGAGAGGTCAAGAAGAGCAAGGACGGACGGATGACCGCCATCCCGCTCTCGCCAGAGATCATCCATCAGCACGACCAATGCAGTCTCAATACCATATCCAGGTCTGAATCCTGACTGGAAGGGGTCCAGATATTCCGCTTCATCCAGTACCCCCTGCAACTGATGCGCCACTGCCTTTTCCAATACTTTCCCCAAAAAGGGGAGGTTGGTAACAGGTCTGTAGTTGGTTAGGACTGCTGGATCGAGGGATGGCTTCTTCAGGAGGGGGCGCACCAAAGCATGTTTCAACGGTGCAGGAAATATCCCCTCCCGAAAAGACACATTAATTATAGCCCCAACCCAGCCACCTGTCACCATCTTGGAGGTTTTTACCAGCCAGGTGGGACAGGGTTCCAATGGAAAATTAGTGGCACAGACCGCTGCAAGGAGCCTGTCCTCTTCATCTGGGGCAACAGGATCAAACTGATCCCAGATAACACAGCAAGACTGTGCACTGGCTCCCCCCTGACCCTCCCCATCCACACCAAGATTAAACCCTGATGAATCTGATCGATTTTCTCCACCAGATGGTTAGCAAAGTCCTCAGCCGATCCCTGCCAACCAGGCACAGCCCCCCCTACCAAGGAGGGACCTGGTCACCCGAAACAGGGTGGCTGGCCGATTATCAGTGGAGGCAATAAGGGAGGTGAAGTATTGCCTCCTCACCACCCCCATCGCCAATAGGTGGCCCCTAATAGCGGCTCTAGCTAGTGTCCAATCAGAATCATTCCTGGTCTTCACCCAGCAGTGCTCAAGGTGTCTCTTTGCCCATTTGAGCTCCCATAGTTCTTCCGTGAACCACGGGGATGACCTAGCTCTGCGGGCTCTGAGAGGCCATAGTGGAGCGATTACATCCAAGGCAGCTGTCGTCGACCCACACCACAGGTCAACAAGTGCCGCAGGTGAATTGTGTTGCCGATCAAGGGAAAATCCCCCAGTTCCCTCTGGAATCCAACCGGATCCATCAGTTGCCGGGGGTGGGCCACTTTAATAGACCCTGCCTCCCTACGATGAAGTGTCACCCCCAGAAAGTCTAGAGCCACCAGATAGTGATCTGACCATGGCACAGGTGTTATGTCTAGCTTCTGTAAACTCAGATCACTCTGCCTCCGCCCCGACAAAAAGACTAAATCTGGTGTGTGGCCACTGCCCCTGGTAGGGCCCCGAATTACCTGAGCCAGGTCCATAGTTGCCATGGAAGCCATGAACTCCTGAGCAACCCCGGAACCGGACCCCAGCGAAGGCAAATTGAAGTCCCCCGGAACCATCAGCCTAGGGAACTCCAACGCCAATGCTGAGACAGCCTCGAGGAGCCCAGGCAGGGAGTCCCTTACCCTGCAAGGGGGCAGGTACAGGAGGAGGATCCCAACTGACCCTTTGGGCCCAGCCGCAGGAGCAGGGCCTCACAACCCAGAATTTGTGGAGCAGTGGCCCTGGTGACTCCCAGTGACTCCCTGGCTATAATGGAAACACCACCGCCCTTGCCCTCATCCCTAGGCTGGTGCCAAACACCGAACCCGGCCGGACACATCTCTGATAGAGGCAAATCTCTTTTTATTTTCAATTCCCATGTTAACTTATCATTTAATGCAAGTTGCCACATTTCTCTATACTATTCCTCTATATCTACTATAGAATCGGTCTTCCAATTTCTAGCAATACATTGTCTTGCAGTTGTCAATATTATTGTTAACAGTTCTTTATTATGTTCTTCCATATTCATATTGTCAAATTCCATCAATAAGGCAGTACCTGACTCCAGCTTAAGGTTACTGCCCATTTTTTGTGATATTTCATTTTCTATTTTAAGCCAAAAAGCTTTAACCACATCACAACTCCACTACATATGTTCATAAGTCCCCGTAACAGTCTTACATCTCCAGCACATTTTCGTTTTAGTACAATCCATCTGATTTAACCTAACCGGTGTCAGGTACCACCTCCACAACATTTTATACTTATGTTCCATGACTCTCACAGACATAGGAATGGTGCCTTCTACTCGGATATCCAGGTTGAGGGCAGAGGCTGAGGTTTGGGCATGCACAGTCCAGTCCCGCTGTGCATGCCGTTATTCTGCCTCCTTCTTCCGGTGCTGGACTTCCGGCTGGGTGGGGTGCCCCCCGCATGCCCCCTTTTTCAGGGTGAAGGCCCATGCCAGGCACTGCCCGTACCCTGTGCCGGCCTGGCAAAGCACCCCAGGTAGGTGGGGAGCACATTTCTGGGTTGGAGGGGCAAGGTGTCATGGTGTTGCAGCCCCAAATGCAACGACACCTTGGTTTTAGGTATATAGTTTTAATTTTATTTGGTGAACTGCCCCCATCCTGCAGGGAGGCCTAACAGTGCAGATGCCTAAGCCTGGAGCTAGGGGATGATACCTAACCCAGACCTTGCCCTTTAAGTCAGGGGTGCCCAAACCTTTTGGGCTGCAGGCCAGACATGTGGTTCAGGGGGCCAGTCTCTTTGGCCGATGGGCTGGATCTGGGGGTGATGGTTCTGGGGGTGATGAGGGCTTCATGGGCCAGATGAATTGGTGTTGGGGGCTGGATCCAGCCCATGGGCCGTAGTTTGAGCACCCCTGCTTTAGGTCAGTCCCCTCTTCCTTTCATGGAGTAATAATGTATTTCGGGCTGGCATGATTTCTGGGGTGACACTGTGCCACAACCAGCTGCCAATTCCTATGACCTAAACTATTTAAGGTAACGGTGTGCCACCCCTGAATCTCAAGATCCTGGTGATTAGGACATTGGGCACATTTAACCACCCAATGCCCATGGGAGCTCACCATTACTAAATCCCTATCTGCTTTGTCTGCTGGTAGTATTTAAATCTGTTTAAATATAAATCAGACCACACCTAACATTTGCCCTGACATTCCTCCAGTAAAATGGTATGAATAGGTGACATACTCCCACTAGCCATTGAGCCAATTTGCCAGGGAGCCAAACATTTCTATCTGGCCTTCAAGTGACCACCTAATCTCATACTGCTTATAAGAGTGAAAGGGTGGGCTGTTCACTCCTCTGAAAGAGGCTGTTAGGAGAGAGAACCTCACTTAAATGGGTTCCTGCAATCTCTGCCCCCACCCCCCATTGGCAAGTATTCATTCATGCTCCTCTGGGTGGCAGAGATAGGCTCCACTCAGTGGCTTCATGCTCCGTGGAATCACTTAAAAGGATTAAGTCTGAATAGTTTGAAATGCAAACTTTTTCTTCTTAGTTCAACTATTGAACGAATAGCCAGGCACAGCTTTAGCGGAAGGAAAATGATTTATTTTTTTACAAGGTTTGTGTTCAAATAAAGTTGCTGAGGGAAATCACAAAAATATTATACAGCAGTTTACTTCATCTTGGTTGCAATATAAGAGGGGTGAGAGGAATCTCTCAAGCAAATGATGGTTGCAAGAGGATACTGAGTTACTTGTTTTCTGAAACTGAAAACATTTTGAATCAGAAAAAGGTAGATTGAACAACTGTACACTCAGACAGAACAGAACTACATTAATACATGATTCACACACATAGAGCCCAGCATAAATACTAAGTGAAAAGCAGTTACTTTTGGAGGGAAGAAATTTTAGCTTGCTGATTAACTGTTTAGTTTCAAAACAGGCAATGACTATATTTGTTAAATTCTGTCTCTTTCCATCTCCATGCTACTATGTAAAATAAGCACAAAGCATGATAGGATTGCCTGCTGCAAGCTCAACAGAAGGAACTGCGGATTCCCCATGCCCCGCGGGGCATGGAACGGCCCGCCAGAGGCCACCGCGGTGAGAGAAGCTCCCAGCCCGTGGGCTCTGCGGCCGCCAAATTAAGGGGGGTGAATAAAATATAGGGTTTGATTCACCCAATTACCGTGACCTGACCTACGGCTCTGCCAAGTAAGCAGATAGCTGACTCCTGTGAAACATTAAGCGTGTAACTCATCTCCCGGCTCGGGGGAAAATCCCTGGCGCAAATAAGCCATGTTTGCCCCTGCCTAAGCCCTACACAATGGTCTTCCTCGCCCCGTGTTTGTCCAAGTTAACTAACTTCCCTTTGAGGAGTTCCCTATTAACCCGGGTACGTGGGTGAGGTAATTTTCCTGTCCGGTGACAGTTTCGCCACCGTTGCGCTTTCTTCCCTATAAATGATGTTGCCTTTTTCCAATAAAGTACTGATCTGATCTCGCTCCTTTTGCCTCGTGTCGTCACTTGATCAGTCTCCTCCGGGACGTTAAGGCCACGCCAGTGGCCCCAATTCCTACATCTGGTGACCCCGACGTGATTTACTCGTGAGTAAAGCGACCCAGGAGAGGTCTACTCACGAGTAGCGAACCACGCGGTCCGGTTCCACGCTTGAACCGCGACCCGTCCGCCCGGAGGACAGCGCGGCGCTCTGGCCGGCAGCCAGTCGGTCAGAAGGACGGCCAGCGACGAGGCATTCCAAGAGAGGCATTCCTGCACCTTGCTCCCGGCTTTCGGGGAGACTTGCACCAAAGGGAAAAACGCGTTCCGCTCAGGGCAGCTGTGAGCCCCTGACAGCGCAGAGGCCGCCGAGGACCCGTGGCAGGAGGCCACGCTCCGAGCTCCACCCAGACGATCGTCGCCGAAACCAGTTACCTTGCCCCCAGACGCGTCAACCCGTCCCGAGGAGGAAACTTCGAAGGACCACTCGCAGGTAATATGGGGACCTGTTCTCAGGGACAGAGTCCGTCCGCTAGCCAAAAAACTCGTGAGGAAGAGTTTAGAATCCTGGCCAGGGTATTTAAGTTACGCTTTCACAGCAGGGAACTAGCGAGACTTTTGGCGTACCTTAGGGAACACTGCCTGCTTTACCCAGAAGTAGGTACGTTAACCCTACAGCTCTGGGATCGGATAGGAGACTGCATTCAGCAACCCCCGAAGGCCCCAGGAGGGATAGTTAGCACATGGAGGAAGTGTAGGAGACTCTTAGAGCAGATAGAGCCAGTCCGGATAGAAGCGGAAGAACCCCCGTTAGAGAAGTCATCAGTCCAGCCAGTCGAGCCGACTGCGCCCACCGCACTCTAACCGACATTCAAGTACCAGCAGAGCAGCGCAGGGAGCCTTCCCGCGGTGACAGCTGCAGACGTCACCGAGGGAATGCAGGGCATGAGAAGCGCAGGTGCTCCTCTGACCGCTTCGGGTTCCCGAGTTACCAAGAGTCCCCTTCAGCGCACAATTGAAGAGGAGATTAGGAAGGGGGAATTGCCAGCAGAAGAGCTAGCTGAGCTCAGACAGATATGTCCAATCCGCATGGAAATGGACGCGCTCATGGGCGCACAGCAGATTGTTCACTCCCCAGTCCCGTATAAGCTGCTCATGGCTATGCGGAAGGCAATTGCAGAAACAGGGCTCCAAAGTCGTTTTACTAGGGGCACGCTTCAGCAGGTGTGCGAGACCACCATGTGGATCCCCCATGATTGGAAAGCCGTCATGAGGATGATGCTGACCCCTAGCCAGTACATGATCTGGGACAGCGAGTTCCGCCTAGAGGCGCAAACTCGGGCTGCCAGGATGGGAGGCGCGGTGCTTCCTGAGCAGCTGTATGGCTCGGGCAATTTCGAGTCAATCAATGCTCAGATCAACCTGCCTCTCGCCACTCTCGAGATGTCAGCCGAGGCAGCCTTTAGGGCTTACTTTAAGATCCCAGCCACTGGCAAAGCGGCTAAAAATTACACCTCCATTAAGCAGGGAGCCCAGGAACCCTACATGGACTTCATCAATCGCCTGGAAGAAGCCATTAGCAGGCAGATTGATAATGAGCAAGCCCAGGAAGAGCTCATGATTAAGCTAGCCAAGGACAATGCCAACCTGGACTGCCGTAGAATCTTGCAGTCCCTAGGCAATCGTCCCGACTTGACCCTATCGGACATGATTAGAGCTTGCGCCGACGTTGGCACAGAATCCTATAAGATGGGTCTGCTAGCGGCAGCGGTGCAAGGAGGGAAAAGGCCTAATGGTAAGAGCAAGGGAGCATGCCACAATTGTGGCAAGATCGGTCACTTCGCTAGGGAGTGCCGATCCAAGGGAGGCGGGCAGAAGTCCGGCCGTCCCAAGGCTCCGAACACCCTCTGTCCGAAGTGCAAGAAAGGCTATCATTGGGCCAGGTATTGCCAGAATTCGGGAAACCGGAACACGGGCATGTCTCTGGCCCCAGTCCAAACAGAGGCGTCCTTCACCCAGAACTCCCCAGAGCCAGAGTAGAGTCCAACCCCATCCCAGACATTGCGAGGGCGCAGGCCAGCCCCAGGGGCAGCGCGGGGCTAGAATTGACTTGCCAGGCGGACGTTACATGCGACCTGCCAGGCACAGTCTATCTGGTCGATTCCCAGTACATGGGACCCCTGCCCAGAGGCTTTATAGGTTTAGTTTTGCCCCGTAGTGTAGCTGGTGCACGCGGAATTTTCATAATTCCAGGAGTCATTGACTCCAATTTTTCAGGCGTTCTCCAAGTTCAGCTTTGGACACACCTGCCCCAAACCATCCCTAAAGGAGACACCTTAGTGCAACTGATCATGGTTCCTTGTCGCTCGCCAGCAGAGAGCCAGGGAGGGCTCAGTGACAGCTTCGAGTCCCGGTCAGAGGACCGCTCGAGCGCCAGTGAGGCAGCGCAAGGATACCAGGTCTTAGCGACAGTGGAGACCAACATTGAGTGGAAACAGCGCCCGGTTATTGAGGTATTTCTTAATAATCGATCATTCTCAGGCCTGTTAGATACCGGAGCTGATGTATCCGTGATAAGCAGAAGCCAGTGGCCAAGGGAGTGGGCCATTGAGCCGGTCTCTGATGTGTGGGGGGTAGGCGGCGTCCAGGAAGCGTTTAGGAGCCGAGAGTGGGTAGAAGTCACAATCCCAAGGGCTGAGGGCACGGCGGTAATCCGACCGCACATTCTTGACGTGCACATCAACCTTTGGGGGCGAGACATTCTGCAGCAGTACGGTGCCACGCTTACCTTTGGGTAATGGCGTTGCCACTTAAATGGCTCACCGATACTCCGGTCTGGGTAGAACAATGGCCGGTAGTGGGAGAGAAATTGGTTGCGCTCAAGCAGCTAGTTAAGGAACAGCTAGACGCAGGACACATAGAACAGTCCACAAGTCCTTGGAATTCGCCAATTTTTGTTATTAAGAAGAAGTCGGGGAAGTGGCGACTCCTCCACGATCTCAGAGAGATCAATAAATGCATACAGCCAATGGGTCCGCTTCAATGCGGCATCCCGAATCCGAACATGATTCCCGAGGGGTGGGAGATCCTAGTCGTAGATCTCAAGGATTGCTTTTATACAATCCCCTTAGACCCCAGGGACCGGGAGAGGTTTGCCTTTACCGTGCCGGTCGTGAACCACAGTGAGCCCACGCAGCGTTACGCGTGGAAATTTTTGCCACAGGGCATGCTCAATTCGCCCACTTTGTGCCAAATTTACGTTCACGACGCACTGGCAAGGTTTCGAAACCTCTACCCACAAGCCTTAGTTTGTCACTTTATGGATGATATTTTGGTAGTGTTGCCAAAGCTTGGCGGCGAAGTGTTTTCAGACCTCCAGGCCAGCCTGGGGGACAAAGGGCTGCTCATTGCCCCGGAGAAAGTGCAGAGAACCGAGCCCTTCTCATACTTAGGCCATCGGCTTCTCCGCTCTTTCGCCGCACCAGTTTTGCCTCAGATCAATTTACAGGACTCAGTCACCTTGGTAGAATTACAGCAGGTTTTAGGGAACATTAATTGGGCCAGACCGTATTTTCGATTGGATACGGATCTTCTGAAACTGCTCTTCTCGCTGCTGACACTAGGTAAGCAGCCAGCAGACCGGATAAAAATTTCTCGAGACGCGCGCTTGGCGCTCGAGAAAGTTAACCAAGCTCTCAGCCAAAGATGGGTAGATAGGATCGCCCAGGGGCCCTATGCCCCAATCCTGAATCTGTACATCGTGCGATCGGGATCCATGTTCACTGGGGCGCTAGGAGTAGACTCAGAGAAGGGAGCGAAAATTGTGGAGTGGGTATACTTGCCTAACACCTCATCTCGGAACATTGTTCCGCCCCAAGAACTGGTCTCCGCGGTGATCTACCGCGGCAGGCTGAGAGCTAGGGATATTTCTGGGCACGATTTAGCCAAGATCGCAGTCCCGTTCACCAAGGAACAAATTCAGCAGTTGATGCAGCTAGGTGACTCGCTTCCGATAGCTTTGGAAGGATTCACTGGAAGCTTGGCATACCATTTGCCTAAGGACCCCAGACTCGTCTCGCTTCAAACAGGAACAGTCAGCTTGTTCGAATTGCTCTTGCTGGTCCCGCTTCAGGGGGCCAGAACAGTTTTTTCTGATGGCGGACGCACTTATGGTGTCCTGACCTGGCAGGAGGGCGAAGCTTGGCACACGCTGCTAACTCTTCCACAGAAGTCCGCACAGCGGGCAGAGTTGGCAGCCGTGAATCTTGCTTTGCGCACCTTCGCCAAGGAACGTTTAAATATCATAACTGACAGTCTGTATGTTAGGAACTTACTTCACAGTCTACCGGGAGCATACATCACTCCCGCGATAGACAAGAATCTGCTTAGCCTGTTTCTCACTGCTCAATTTCATTTGCGAAACCGCACGGAGCCGCTCTATATTGCCCACATCCGCAGTCATCAAGACCTACCGGGTCCGATTTCCGCGGGCAATAGCAGAGCGGATGCGGAGGCAAAGGAAATTCAGCAACGTTCAGTTTTGGGAGTTTTCACTACTCCAATTCAAAGTCATGCCTTTTTTCACCAAAACGCCAAGGCACTCGCCAGACAGTTCAATTTGCCACTTTCTCAAGCCCAGGGCATAGTACGCTCTTGCCAGCATTGCGCAGGGGCGCCAGGGGGGCCCTCGTGGGGGGTTAACCCGCGGGGGACAGAGGCCAATCAGGTGTGGCAAATGGACGTCACGCATGTGCCGCAGTTTGGCAGATGGCAGTACATGCACGTCTGCATAGACACTTTTTCCCAGTTCGTTTGGGCGACGGCACAGAAGGGGGAGACTGCCTCCCATGTGGAGCAGCATCTCCTGTCCTGCATTGCGGCGATGGGCAAGCCGCGGCACGTGAAAACGGACAACGCCCCGTCCTACTGCTCTAGGCAGTTGGCCACCTTCATGGCCACCTGGGACATCAAGCATACATTTGGCATTCCCTACAATCCGCAAGGGCAGGCGATTGTAGAACGGGTCAATCGGACGCTAAAGTCCTATATTGACAAACAAACAGAAAGGGGGAGCCACCAGCCCTCCCCAGATCACAGGGAGAAGCACAGTTTTGTCTGAATAAGGTATTGTTCACATACAATCACCTCAATGTTTTTTCAGACTGTACGCCGCAGGAGAAGCACTTCCGCCGTTCGGAAGCTCTCCCGCGACCTATGGTCCGGTACCGAGTGCCACCGGACCCATCTTGGAAGGGCCCGGTGCCGCTCATAACCTGGGGGAGAGGGTATGCTGCAATTATGTCTCCAACAGGTGTCATCTGGATTCCAGCCCGGTGTGTCAAGCCCCACTTGGGACCGCATGGCGTGGACCCAGACCGACCCGAGTCCGATCCCGGAGATGAGGGACCTCGCTCTGACCGAGAAGATCCGCCGGAGGAAACGGCCGCCGATGCCCAAGATCACCTGGGGGATGGTCAAGGCTCTTTGCGGTGACGCCCAGGACGCCGTTCAGCGCGAGGAGAAGGAGCCAACGCCGGAGAACCTCACAGCCGCAGTTTTTGCCCAGATTCATGCCAACACAGCGGCGATCACCCTCATCCTGGCCCTTTCCCTGCTATTGGGGGAGGCGTTCAGGCTACTCCAATCCAGGCCAACGGCTTGCCGCCTGGGGAAGATCTTTCCGCACGAATGCAGTACAACTTGTGGGAAAGGTTGGCGGGTCTCGTCAACCAGTCCGATTTTTGCTTACAGCAGGACGTTGGTTCTGCATCTATCCTCAGCACCTGTCTCATCCCCGTGTGCCACGCTCTGGACGCGCGCACCAAGGATGGCGACTGGTTGTTGAAGGCGTTCTTTGGCCCACACACTCCCACCACCTTCTCAGCATACGCACGCTGGGGGGGATTGCGACTTGCATCAACCTTGCCGGCTGACGCAGCCACTCTTCATACCCCTCGAGTGGCGATCAGCCCGGACGCTGCTTGTACCCGAATGACCGGCTGCACCTCAGGCGGTCAGACTCGGCGTCGCTGCATTAACCCCGGCAGCGACAACTGGACTTGTAATAAACCAGAGACACTCATTTCGCTGTACTCTCATGTCACCCTACCTTCAGGGTGGTTTTTCACCTGCAACCAGTTCACATGGAACTATATTCCTGCGAATCTGTCGGACTCAATGTGTTGTATCAGTCGTTTGACACTGTTACTCCCTACTAAGGACATGATTGCCCCAAGTACTAATGACACAAATGTATCAAATGTTGATGTTTCCCCATTCATACGGCACACACGCACAACCCAGTTAGACAGCTCTTGTGACAGCAGCCTTAGGGTAATGAGTCCCGCTGAGTATGTATCACTAGCAGTCAGCCTAGTCGGCGTGCCAGGCTTGGCCGTCGGCAACGCACGGAGGATTGGCCGCTTGGCTTGCGGCTTGGCTAAAGCCATCAACCAAACCTCCACAGCGATAGCGCTCCTCAATCAGGAGCAGGCAGAACTTCGCCATGCCGTTCTCAACAATCGAGCGGCTATCGACTACCTCCTCTTGCTGCACCACCTGGGTTGCGAATCTTTTCATGGAATGTGTTGTTTCAATCTCACTGATAACTCCCGTAAGATCCAAAGCCAGATCACGGATCTCCACACCATAGTTGCAGGCATTACAGAAGGCTCCGCGTGGGGAGCTTGGTGGAGTTCCCTGTGGAATTGGATGTGGTCATGGGTTCCCTGGGGGTGGCTGCAAACGGTGCTTAAGGTAGTGGTGGGGATAGCCATACTAGGCATTACGCTCTGTTGTTTTGCTCAGTGCATTCCCTCGCTGATCTCCAAGTGCCGCCCCAGAGAGGAATTCCGTGACGTCATACCCGCTCAACAGCTGATGCCGCTCTTGCGCAGGGTCGCCGGTCAGGTCCTTAAATAGAAAATAAAGGGGAGATGCGGATTCCCCATGCCCCGCGGGGCATGGAACGGCCCGCCAGAGGCCACCGCGGTGAGAGAAGCTCCCAGCCCGTGGGCTCTGCGGCCGCCAAATTAAGGGGGGTGAATAAAATATAGGGTTTGATTCACCCAATTACCGTGACCTGACCTACGGCTCTGCCAAGTAAGCAGATAGCTGACTCCTGTGAAACATTAAGCGTGTAACTCATCTCCCGGCTCGGGGGAAAATCCCTGGCGCAAATAAGCCATGTTTGCCCCTGCCTAAGCCCTACACAATGGTCTTCCTCGCCCCGTGTTTGTCCAAGTAACTAACTTCCCTTTGAGGAGTTCCCTATTAACCCGGGTACGTGGGTGAGGTAATTTTCCTGTCCGGTGACAGTTTCGCCACCGTTGCGCTTTCTTCCCTATAAATGATGTTGCCTTTTCCCAATAAAGTACTGATCTGATCTCGCTCCTTTTGCCTCGTGTCGTCACTTGATCAGTCTCCTCCGGGACGTTAAGGCCACGCCAGTGGCCCCAATTCCTACAAGGAACTTTATACATCTTGTGTTTATTTTATGTCACCATTACACTTAGTCCCACATGATCACTTGTAGGGTAAATTGGAAGACACTTGATATAGAAAAACACTCTATTGTTCTATCTACAGTACTGTAATGAGATGTTTGTGGTAAGTGAAAAACCTTGACATCTTAGATGGAAGGTAGTTTTCAAATATTATTGTTTTACCCATGGTGGTGTGCAACATTTATTGGCTCAACACATCTTTGATTTTTATGGACACGATTTGAAAACTATCTTTCAGTTTCAGAAAGTTTATAGTTTTAAAATGAGAAATATTTTTGTAGATGATGATATACTTCTATCACTGTTAAGAGTGTATCTTTGAGTGTTAAAGCCAACCTCCATTAGTGTAGCAGAGAAAGTTGGTTATATGATTTGTCAACACTGTGTTTTTGCACTTTTGTAAATGTAGAATTTACTTTACATGATCACTTTGCAGGAGCAGTTAAAACTTACTAATACTTGAAAGCTGTGATCCATTTCACCTCAATTTGGGGAATTCATATAAAACATAGCAGCTCACACTTATTTAATGAGAGTCTGCTTTTGCCAGAAATGATTCATTTATTCTAACCTGCCTTCACCTTTGAAGGGAAGAGTGTGTGTATCCAATATCAAATCAATTATATTCTGTAAAGGATAAAATGAAATATATATAGGATACCTTTTCTACAGTATTAGTTATCAGAGAGTAAATACAAAAATATTTGTTTTTGTGGATCAGGTTCTCTTCATCAGACATGGGAATGAGACTTCAAGGCATAAATTTATACACATCAAGTACAAAGGTTCAAAATGGTTAGCATAACAGATACATATGTGTTTTTGTTTTTTTACAACTGGTAATACCTGATATTCAGATTAGTGGTGAAGCTCTGGCCTAGCATCTATTGTGTGGGTGACCCAGGCCAAGCACCTGATTCTTCCTATGTTCTGAGAGGTAGTCTGAGGTTATGGATGAGAATTCTACTGAAACTAAAAAAAAAAAATCTATAGCTAGAAACACTGGGAGACAAGAAACAGATGTTACAAGTAGCTTGTTCTGAAAAGAGAAAATATATTTATGTTGCAGAAGTGTGAACTGAGACAGTCTTTTAGAGTTTGCGACATCAGACATCAAAGCAATCCCATGGTAAAGTCCTAAAGACTAATTATGAAACAAAGCAAGTTAACATACTACAAAATGTAAACATACTACAAAAGGTCATGCTGTGACCCTCAAATGCTTTTATTAGTTGTAGATTTTCTTCTTCTATTCGCAGGCTATCTTTAAAATCTGTTTCCAGCCTGTTTCTGGTGAATGTTAAGTTTTCTCTCATCCTTCTCATATTATGTTCTATGGCATATCATGTGCTGTCAAATCACTTCTGACTTATGGCAACCCTCACAAATTTTTTCATGTTTAAAGTATGCAGAAACACTTTACTAGTCCCACCTTCTAATGGCACCCCGTGTAGGATTGGGGCCGTGAGGAGGCCCTTAGGATCCCGGAGGGGACTGGTCAAAGGAACGACACGAGGCAAGATGGAGCGAAGACCAGTGATTTATTGAGGGAAAATCATCAGTATATATTATGTCCAAGGCTGTGCATGGTAGAATGGTCACCTGACAGAAAATCACATCACCCATTTACCCGGGTTAATTGAGAACCTCTCTTGGGGATGTTAATTAACTAAAGCAAACACTGACCATTGTCTGAGGCTTAGGCTAGGGTCAATATGGCTTCTATTTGCACCAGGGATTAGGCTCTCCTTGGAGATGAGTGATTACCTTAATGGGTAACAGAGTTAGATATTCACTCTCTCAGCAGAACCGCTGGTCAGGTCAAGGAATTGGGTGAATCAAACCCTATCATTAATCCACCCCCCTTAATTTCCGTACTGGCAAGGGCCAGCGGCCAGGAGTCTGCTAACTGGTTTAACCTCTGCCAAGGTCCCGTGCCAATTGGGCATGGGGAATCCACAACCCCGGATGAGGCATCTTGCCCAAAGTTGACAAGTGGTAAGGTATGCAACCCCATCAACCACAAATATTCCAGGTAATCTCAGCAGAATTCATATCTCAAGTGGTATAATGGGGACTTGAACTCTTGAGTCCCTAATCCAATAAACTGAACCAGATTTACTATACTGTGTTTTTATGAATTTTATATTCCATATATTTTCTGTAATGTGTCTATGATGATAAAAAGAGATTTGACTGAAAAAATGACTTGTCATCTTCCAAAGATAAGTGCTGTCCTAAACTGAAAAAATTCACCTGCCTGACAATCTTTCTTTTACTTTCAAGTGCAACTTCCAGTACATATTGTTAGGGAATACAAAGCTCCATTTTAAGCCTATCCCGAAAAATATCAGAATTAGCAAAAGGCTGGTCACTTGCCTGAAATATGTTCTCCCTTCCTCATGGTCCAACAGCATTTTTCTACTGACTGATGTATATACATGCATATATGCAAGCCAATGAATGTAACAATAACCACATTCATTCGGTTCAATCAACTTTTCAGGATTGCCCTGGTTGGTGCAGTGGTTAAACTGCTATACTGCAACCAAAAGCGTTTGAGTTAATTCCTAACCAGAGCACAAGTTTGACTCAGCCTTCCATCTTTCCAAGGTTGATAAAATGAGTACCCAGCACATACCTGTTAAGTTTTGGATTTGAAAATAAGGGAAATTCTGGGCACAACCGTTTGTGGGTGTGGCCCAATCTGTGGGCATGGCCAAAGATAGCCATGTGACTTGCTGTGCTCTAGTCATGACTGCCACATGGCCATGAAAATGTCTGCAAACACAGACAGGCTGTAAATGGAGATGAGCACTGCACCCTAGAGTTGGATACGACTGGCAAATTTTACTTTCTTAGGATCAAGGATCGCTGCAGATGTTGATTGCAGCCATGAAATAAAAAGGCGACTGATGCTTGGGAAACAAGCTATGAGAAAGCTGGGGAACATAGTTAAAAGTAGAGGCATCACCTTGCAAACAAAAAATTGCATAGTAAAAGCAACGGTATTCCTGGTGGTAATGTATGGGTGTGAGAGCTGGACCATTAGGAAAGCTGAGCACAGAAAAATAGATGCCTTTGAAATGTGGTGTTAGAAATAGGTCGATCCTAGAAGAAATCAACCCTGACTGATCATTAAAGTTCAAATAGTAAAGATGATACAAAGGACTTTGGGCATCAAATAAGAAGAGAGGATTCACTTGAGAAGGCCTTGATGCTGCGAAAAGTGGAGGACAAAAGAAGGAGGTGGCCAAAAATAAGATGGCTAGATGGTATTGTAGATGCAATGGGCACAAAGCTGTGTGGGCCAAAGAACCCTTTCCCCCATCTTCTTCGGGGACTTTTGTTTTGTTTTCTTTCTTGTTTACTCAGTGGCTTAAGTGACTAAGATGCTGACTGGGAGGCAGAAGGTCAGCAGTTCGATTCTCGAGTACTGCAGGATGGAATGAGCTCCCATCTTTGTCCCAGCTCCTGCCATCCCAGTTCGAAAGCAAGAAATTGCAAGTAGATAAATAGGGACCACTTTGGTGGGAAGGTAACAGTGTTCCATGTGCTCTGGTGTCTAGTCATGCCTGCCACATGACCACAGAAATGTCTGCAGACGCAGACAACGCTGGCTCTTCGGCTTTGAAACAGAAATGAGCACTGAACCCTAGAGTCAGATATGACTGGCTTTCGAGCAAGGGAAACCTTTACCTTTACCTTACTCATTTTTAATTGTTTTTTTTCCTGGGAGGCAAAGAAAGTGCAGAATAGTAAACCAGGCCCCTAGGGTTACCAACTGCTTGTAAGCAGCTTGGCTTTAATGAACTAGCCCGGCACATGGCTAGACACTCCACCCCCACCCACCCCCAATTAGGGTGGAGGAGCAAGGGGTTAATCCCCCCAAAAAAAATTAACCAATCTATTTGTTCCTCACTGCAACCAAATGAGGCACCAACACCTGAGAATGTAGGATCCAGCTTACGGAAGGGAATTAGTAAAGAAGTAAAAAGCAACAAATAGGAAAACAAATAGGTCAATATTAGAAGAGATTAGCCCTGAGTGCTCCTTAGAAGGACAAATAACAAAGATGAAGTTGAAGTATTTTGGACATCAAATGAGAAGAGAGGATTCACTTGAGAAGGCCTTGATGCTGGGGAAGGTGGAGGGAAGAAGAAGAAGGGGACGGCCAAAGATGAGATGGCTAGATGGTATTGTAGACACAATGGGCACGGGGCTGTGTGGACTAAGGAGGATGGTGGAGGACAGAGGTGCCTGGAGAGCGATGGTCCATAGGGTCGCAAAGAGTCGGAATCGACTGTGTGACTGAACAACAAAAAAGCAACCTCTGTAGTTTCAAAGCCTCCCAGCAGCTGAGGAGTTAATCTGCCTCCAGATGGTTTGTTAGAAGGTGGGGTGCTCTCTCTCTCTCTCTCATATAGTGATCAAGCAACATCCCCCACCCCACCCAAGTTAACTCTAGAACAGAAACAGAAGCCTCCAGCCAGAAGGCAGGGCAGAAACAGCTCAATAAGCCATGAGAGTGAGAGAGAAGTCTCTCACTGATTTGCCCCTGCATATATGAAATATCGCTCACCTCTAGAGTAGACTCCCGTCCCATAGTGGCTCCGAACAGCAGCAGCAAAAACGAAGCCTCCATCACCATGTGGCAGAGGGAAATGAAAGAGAAACTACAGAACGCCCCCACCACCTTCTCTCTCTCCCCTTCCACAAGCGAAAAGCTACACAGCAACCTCTGGTGGCCGGAAAAATATACTGCAGCTTTGCCTGTGAGGGCTCCAGTCAGGATTTTTTTAAAAAAAATAAGGGATATTATGGGGAAATTAATAAAATGGGAGGGGGGCGGGAAGAGGGGTGAAAATAAGGGGTTTTCCATACTTGACAGGTATGACCCAGCATGTTGGGGGCAAAGTGCTAATTAGCTTGTGAATGCTCCAGAGAGTGCACTAAGCACTATGGGATGATATATAAGTGTGATTGCTTTTGCTTGGCTTTTCAATTTGTAGGTTATAGAATCAACATAAAAGGAGATGCTTTATGAGTTTGGACCACTTGGGGAAATACGTAAAATTATAAACACAGGTATGAACTGGACTTAATGACTGAACTCTTCTTGCATAACTTTACACAATGTAAGCTGTTGACATGATCAACCAAATCCAAAACAGTTTTTCATGAATTAGACATTTCTGATTCCTTCCTGAAAGTTTCACGGCTCCTGTGTAATCCCTTTTGTCATGGGGAAGCTATTGTGGGCAATGGAATCTGAAGAAGATATTTAATTTCCAAAAGTCAGTGCTGCCTGGATGGTCTTACCCAACATAAAGTTATTGAACAGAATAGTAACCCCACCTATCTCTTTTTAAAACACTTCCCATTTTTTTAATTATTGTGTCAGAAGCACACAATGGTGCTTTCTGTGTTGAAATGATTTTTGCTGGAGGAACTCCACTCAGAGGACGCCTGAATGAGGCTCCTTTCATGTCCCCAAGATATTTTCCCACCAAAGTGGTCCCTATTTATCTTCTTGCAGTTTCTTGCTTTCAAATTGCTAGGTTGGCAGGAGCTGGGACTGAGACAGGTGTTCATTCCATCATGCAGTACCCAGGTCTCAAACTGCCAACTTGGTGACCTTCTGGCTAACAAGATGAGCTTCTTAACCACTGAGCCACTGCAGTCTCAATGTCTTTACAATACCTGCAACAAAGGATGACAACTGTCTATGTTTGTTTTCCTCCTGAAAAAACAATTCAGCTTTCCAATAGATGTTAATGTGACTTTTTCTGACCTTATACTGGCAGATACTAGAATGTCATCAGTAAATTAACTCAAGCCCAGAAATTGAACTCTGTAAGGTCTAATATAAAACAGGCCATTATATCCTTTGCAGGCGCACCCCCCAATAAAGGACTCAGACACTGGTAAAAGTGGATAACGGCATTGGGCCACATTTATTGATTCATGCCCTAGTCCGAATTATAAATTTCTATTGGTAATTGACCAATTATAATTCTTAAGGCAAGCAGGCCGAAGTAACACTGGTAAGGTACCACCCAAAATTGCCGACGGCAATTGTTACAATGTATCTATTTGTATCCATTTGTTTGTTGACAACAAACAAATTGTTGACCGTAGTCAATATCTAACTAATGACCCCACCCTCTGACGCATATCCGTGAAATCACGGGGTGATGCATGCTGTCTAGCTGTAGCCATCACCCCGTCGCCTGGTTCGTCGTTGACCAGACAACGTTTAACCAACTTATACCTGTCTAGTGTTGTCCAGTCAATTGCGAAACTGCCGGATACCTGTGGGTCATAAATGTTTACCTTACCAGTGCTACCCGCCCATGTGACCAAAGTCAACAGCAGCAACAGAAACCCCTATATCAAACCATAGCAACAGTGTGGGATGGGCGAAAAAACCAGGACCCGAGAGCCAATTGTGGGTCCCAGCCAAAAATTCCCACCCGGCCCCGAAGCGACCAAAATATCACACTGTTCACTAGGGAGGGGGTGGAGGGAAAAAACTTCTCCGCTCCGTCGCTTCGCAAAATGGCAGCTCGGCTGCCTCGTGGCCACCCCTTTTATAGAGGAGCTGGCCACGCCCCTAACTACCCGGATGCCTTCGTCCGATGGGGGCCCCCGCAAAGAGCGCGGTGGCCATTTTGGCGCCACGCTTGCATTGCAGGCGCACCCCCCAATAAAGGACTCAGACACTGGTAAAAGTGGATAATGGCATTGGGCCACATTTATTGATTCATGCCCTAGTCCGAATTATAAATTTCTATTGGTAATTGACCAATTATAATTCTTAATGCAAGCAGGCCGAAGTAACACTGGTAAGGTACCACCCAAAATTGCTGACGGCAATTGTTACAATGTATCTATTTGTATCCATTTGTTTGTTGACAACAAACAAATTGTTGACCGTAGTCAATATCTAACTAATGACCCCACCCTCTGACGCGTATCCGTGAAATCATGGGGTGATGCATGCTGTCTAGCTGTAGCCATCACCCCGTCGCCTGGTTCGTCGTTGACCGGACAACGTTTAACCAACTTATACCTGTCTAGTGTTGTCCAGTCAATTGCGAACCTGCCGGATACCTGTGGGTCATAAATGTTTACCTTACCAGTGCTACCCGCCACACGGGGAGGCTTCCCAAAAAGGCTCACCGCCCCCCCCCCCAAGACCGTCAGCTCGGTCGACAGGCCTGCTCGCCAGTCTGCTAACCAGAGGTCCATACCTCCCTGCAACAGATGGGCCCCATCCCCTGAGTAAAACTCTTAATTTTGCAGACTGATGGTGGGGAGGCGAATGACGCATCCCCCACCCTATTCAAAAAGGAACCCGGCAATAGCCCCGTTCACGGAGCGTCGGCTCAGTCAAGAGCCTCGAGGCCGAACGCTCCCCAGTAAGCGTACCGTGACATCACGTCCGACCACTTGAGGGTTGTGGCCGGCCACACATAATGTGAGTAGGGCAGGTCACTGCAAATCGCAAGCTTCCGCGATAGGCCAGTGACCCGCCCCAAGCCATCGCCCCCAAGGTACATAACCAGGACATCAGGCGAGTCAGCATCCCTGATGTAGAAAAGGAATGGCAACAGTTCCCGCCATAACATGCCGCGCTTACCACACCACCTGAGACGTGCGGGTGCACCCAGTCCCAGTCGGGGTCCCACTCTGTCGCCGCAGCGTAACGCGCTGCCCTGTGCACGCGGCTATGGCCCACCAGCCATACTGTCACCGGTGTAATACGACACCCAGGGTCTGTCAAGGAAAAAAAGGGGGGGAGAAACAGTGCAGTGACTAAACTGGTACTCAGGTTGAAGAGGGCGAACACAAATTGAAAACATTGTGAACCCCATCCTCCCATGCGGCGTATTTCAGCCCCGGAGCACCCAAAACAGCTGCAGTAGAAGCCGCCCCCCTTCTGAACGAATGGGTGCCGCAACGAGCCCCTGAGAGGCCAACACTGTCTAGTGCCTTCGTGGCACCCTCCAAAATTGAAATTTAGTAAGGGAAGACCCACCTTGGTGACAGAAAAACGGGCCATGGTGCGTGCCACGCAGTGCAAGGAAATCCTGTAGGGCACCAACCGGACAGATGTCTGCCAAAGAACACCGTAGCAGTCTTACATCACTGCCTACGCCATGCTGATCTGTCTTAGAGGAGCGTATCCTCGACTGAGCCCAGTCTTTGGCAACATAGACATCCTCGAGTTCCAGTGCCCTACGACTTGCATCCGCCTTAGACAGCATCACAAGCTCGCTGATGCGGAGCGCTTCAAAAAAAGGCCACCGTTGTGGCTGCATGAAATGGGCTGCCTCATATCTATCAAGCAGAGGCCAGGCCAGCCCCGGGCCAATTGGGTAAGAACCCCTGGGGAAATCGGGTGGCGGTCATCCGGGCAACGCCCATGCTACCGCACCCACCCCTCCAAAACATGTCTCACATGGAAGTCAGCGGTACTATCCACATGACCTCCCACCTTGGCCATAAAAGCCAACGCTAACAGCCTAGATGCCATGGTGCGAGGTGCAAGGCCCTGGGCATGCAGGTAAACCATGAACCAAAGTACATGGGTCACTGGGATCGGCCAGGATTCTGGCAGCCGGAATTGGGTACAGAAGGCTCTGAAAGAATTGAATGCATGGTCATACGCCTTACGCGTGCGTGGCGCCAGTGACAAGCCAATCGCCCGGTTCACCTCTCCTTGCCAATGGTCCATATCTCGTCCGGGGGTGGCGAGGGAAATCCCTCCGCATCCGGGGCCAAGGCACGGAACCGGGAGATCTGCAGGCGGGACAAAGCATCAGCGATATCATTATTGACCACCGGGACATACCTGGCCCCGAAGAGGACGTAGGAGCGCAGGCTGCGCAACACAAACTGGCGCATTAGGTCCATGACCCTGGGCGATTTGGAAGTCTGTGAGTTGACAATGTGGACAACGGCCGCATTGTCACACCAGAAATGGACGACCGAGTCGGCCCACACCTCGCCCCATAGCATCAAAGCCCCCAGGATAGGGGAAAATTCCAAATACGTGAGATCACGCAGGCGACCCGTGCCTGCCCAGGCTGGTGGCCACCCACCATAGGCCCACTTCCCATTGAAGTACATCCCATAACCCAGGGACCCCGAGGCAGCAGACTGGATCTGAAAGCGAGGGGAAGCCAGGAGGTCAGACCTCCAAAATGATACTCCATCGAACTCCCTCAGGAACTGGAGCCAGATAAGCATATCTGCCCTGATACCCCGGGTGAGTCTAACCCTATGGTGGGGCCAGATAAGCCAGTCATGGCGTCGCACAAGCGCCGAGCAAATGCCCTGCCCGGTGCGACCACCCTGCAAGCGAAATTGAGGTGACCATGTAGCACCTGCAGTTCCCTCAGGGATGCCTTGCGTTTAGCAAGCAACTCCGAGATAAGGGCCACTATCCTTGACCCCTTATCCCCCGGTAACCTAGAAGCCTACGCTACCGAGTCAATCTCCACCCCCAGGAATACTAGCTTAGTAGATGGGCCCTCGGTCTTTACGGGCGCTAAAGGGACACCGAGTTCCTCCATTAGCGTCTGAAATGTGTTGAGGAGATGTGTGTACGTGTCCCAGCCCCGTTCACCCCGAACAAAATTCATCCAGGTAATGGGCTACAGACCGGGACCCTGACCTGCAGACGAAAGCCCACTGCAGGAATGTGCTGAAACACTCAAAGGCCAAGCATGATATGGGGTAGGACAAGTGATGGATCAGGCGAAACTCGCCCGGTAACTCCTTGGGCACCAAGCCCAAGGGTGACACCTTAAGGTCAGGGAACGGGGGTGCAGTGAAGGGCCGGCGACCCTGCCCGCATAAACCTCCTTGTTAATGCTGGCAGCAGCCACCCCCTCCCTCCCCTTAAGGGACAAAAGGTTGGGAGCATCCTGAAGGGACCTATCACCCACAAAAGGAATACGGAACCCCAGTCGAAAACCCTGAAGCAGGTAAACCGCCTCCTCCTCCTTCGGGTATAATGCGAGCCAACGCTCCAACATGTCCATGTTAATTGTGGAGGGGGCCATTCGGTGAACCAGCTCCCCCTGCGGCAGTCTTGCCAACCCCTTGTCCGCCCCTCCCTCCGCCCCGCATCCCTCCAGGCCTGGGACAGGCGGAGGCAGCATGGGGGCCGGCACAAGAGGGCCACTCATGCCTGTACCAGCAATTCTTCCCATTGCAGGAACCATTGGACAAGAAAGTCCAGCACAGCAGGCGGGCTAGAACCCCCTGCCCCGCCACCTGGCGGGGTACCTGCGCTGGGGCCGCTCGCTGGACCGCACGTCCACAATGGTATCTCTCTCCAGGCGCAGGGCACGTGGGAGTCATGTACAGAAGCCACAGCGTCTGGCAGGGCTCATCCCACCTCATCTCGGGGTGCAGGGGAATCCGCATACGGAATTCCACATCATAAGCCAACCACGACGGGCCCGGGAAGTCGACCATCGCCCGGTAAACGTGGTCCAACTACTGGACCATCGGAATCTCCAAATCTGGCCGGGCCCTGAGGTAGACCGCCAAGTATGAGGTAGGCCGGCAACCGGTTGGCCCACGTACGTGGCTGCTTGCGACGACGTGCCTGCTCCTTATCCTTCTCATCTTGCCCCTCCCTCTCCTCTATGGTGGGTTCTCTGGTAAGGAGGGAGAAGATGTCCACATACTTTCCACGCCAGACCTTTTCCTTGGTGGCTTGGGCCAAATGGTCCCCCAGGGGCAACGAATACCCCGCAGTCAGCAATGCCGACACAGGAACGGCGGGAACTGCGGGCATCTGAAAAGGAGCCTGGACCAACCCGGTCACCCCTAAAACATTCCCAACTGCGCAAGTAGTACCCCCCACACCGGGGCCCTGGGTGAGAACTGGAGTCATCGGGTGGGCCGTCGGCGGCCGAACCGCTGCACCACTCGTGCGAGGCCAAGGCCATTGAAACCCCCCCTCAACATTGCCATGTGTGTGGGTGCGCTAGATTGAACCACATACTCACATGCTGCACCCCCATGGGCCGCCCCCACCGGGGGTTCCGACCCACTGGGGGCGTCGGAGCTCACGACCGCACCTGAGCTCGCCGACGGGGCCTGACCAGCACTGGCCTGTCGATCGGGGAGCTGCGAGGCAGTGGCCGATGCCGGGCCACGCGCCTCAGTCAGCTCGACCCGTCCCGCCGCCTGCCGCTGCCCAGCAGACGATGGACAAATCTGCACCCCAAAAGGGGTCCCCTGGGTGGTTACCCTGGCCAGTGAAGCCTCGAGGGCCGCAACGCGGGCCAGAAGGGCCTCCACACTGACGTAGCCCCCCAAGAATAGGATTGCTCAGTATGGGGCCCAGAAATTTCTGATGGCAGCCCTGTCAGTCCGTCATGCAGTGCCTGGGAATCAAACTCCGACCTTCCAGTCGGCAAGTTCAGTGTCTTAACCCTGTGAGCCACCGCAGCCCCCCAAGAGGGGGCAAAGGGCCGGCCGGCCCACTAACTGCAAGCGCGGGTCCAGATCCCTGGACCCCTGGGCCCATATAGGGCCATGATCCCAGGCCCGGCCCCAGGGCCGGGGAGTACCCTGCCAGGGGAGAGAGCTGAAACCCCCCGCAGGCAGCTGCGCACCAACGGGGAAGGCCCCACAGAATGGGCCACGCCAGGGGCAGTGGCCACTGCTTGCGGGCCGAGGGCCATGGCCCCTACAGGGCCGGTACGCAGACCTCCAGCCCCAGGCTAAGGGGGGAATCAACCCCATACCACCGGTCCCGGTGAGCTCGGGCAAAGGAGGCTGCTGGGTAGGCGCGGCCGCGGTCCTCCGCCCCGGCTGGCGCCTCCGCGCAGAACAAGCCGCGTTTGCAGCCGCCTTCTTCTTAGAGGGTATCGCAGCTAACCGATGGGAAGCCGAAAAGGAGAAAATTCAGCAGCCAAGAGGCTTCCCGGTGAAGGTAAAAGCGACGGAGGTAAGAGGGAAAAACTTCTCCGCTCCGTCGCTTCGCAAAATGGCAGCTCGGCTGCCTCGTGGCCACCCCTTTTATAGAGGAGCTGGCCACGCCCCTAACTACCCGGATGCCTTCGTCCGATGGGGGGGGCGCAAAGAGCGCGGCGGCCATTTTGGCACCGCGCTTGCATTGTTTCAACAAAGTTCTTTGTCAGACATCTACTTAAAAAGTCTATATAGGTGTGCTTCTTCTCAATGAGAGTTAAGAATAAGACATCATTATTTATTTCCTGAATGGAAGTTGGAATCCTCATAAATTTTGCATAGACTATGTGTAGAAACTGAGGAACATGAGACCTGGTGCTGTTCTGGAAAATTCAGGTTTTATAGTCAGTGCCTAGGAATGGCTGACTAGGAGTGGGGAAGGTAATACCAGGCAGTAATAAGAAGGGAGTAATGCCTGTTTAACTTAATTAAGTGAAGCCTACATTCAGTTGATGTCCTGTGATGACGTGACAGGAAGACTGCACTCTGTGTATGATGCACCACTAGGGTTGAGTTGGATGTTATGTGGCAAGGGAACTGATAACAGCATTATCAAGCACCAAAATACCTTGGTGTGACCCTTGACTGTCTTTTAAGCAGCACTTTCTAAATACTAAAGCCAAAGTTAGTACAAGGAACAACATCATCAGGAAGCTCACAAAGTATAAACAGAGAACTTAACCATTCATGCTGTGTACATCTGCTTTGGCCTTGAGCATCTCCATAGCAGGATATGCATCTCCAGTATGCATGCAAAACAAGCTGATAATTGCTGTTAATGAAGCCATGTGTATAGTGACATGATCCCTCAAACCTACACCAGTTGAGAAAATATACCCTCTTGTTGGTATTGCTCCACCTAAGATGAGGAGAGAAGTAGCATAGGATGCCGAGGGAACTAAGCAAGAAAATGAGCCTTGACATCCTCTGAATGGATATGTGCCTCAAGTCCCCTTGTTCACATTCAGGAAGAGCTTTATGGCAAGAACCAACATTCTTGAGGGTACACAAGAGCAAAACTAAATTATAAGATGGAGGAAGGAGCTCATTGGGCAAGGAACAGCCTTAAAAGAGGATATAGCTGAGGAATTCAACTTCCCCTACATCACTTGGAGGACCCTGAATAGGCTGAGGGTTGGAGTCCCTAAATGCAAGACCAACATGCTCAAGTGGGAGGGGGGGCTGCTGGTGGACAACAACATGCTGTGTGAATGTGGAGTGATACAGAATCTGGCTCATTTCCTGGTCTGCTGATGACTACCAGAAACACGCACCAATGAGGACTTAAGCTTGGCCAACAACAAAACCAAGAAAGTGGCTTCATTTTTGCAGTCCAGGGTTTGATTGGAACACAAAAGAAGATCACTATCCTGACAGCAAAGAGAACAAATAGGTCAATACTGGAAGAAATCAATCCTGACTGTTCATTGGAGGGACAGATAGTGAAGATGAAGCTAAAGTACTTTTTTTTTTTGGACTCTGCATGTGCTCTTAAGCAGAGCTGCTGCTGAGGAGAGGCAAACAAAGGAAGTGAGCACTGGTAAGTTTTGCAGTTGGAGTAGAGCTGCTTTAGAGGCCTCTACTAATTTAAATTGATAATTGAAACTGCTGAGAGCCACCTCTGTTCAAACAGAGGAAGCAGTTTGAAGCTTCCAGAAGCAGGGGGCAGGGCCACACCAGGCCCTTCCCTGAACTGTGACTCATAGGGGCGGAGCCACACTAGCCTTTAAAAGCTCTGAGCTCTTTCAGGGTCAGCCATTTTGACTCTGCATGTGCTCTTAAGCAGAGCTGCTGCTGAGGAGAGGCAAACAAAGGAAGTGAGCACTGGTAAGTTTTGCAGTTGGAGTAGAGCTGCTTTAGAGGCCTCTACTAATTTAAATTGATAATTGAAACTGCTGAGAGCCACCTCTGTTCAAACAGAGGAAGCAGTTTGAAGCTTCCAGAAGCAGGGGGGCAGGGCCACACCAGGCCCTTCCCTGAACTGTGACTCATAGGGGCGGAGCCACACTAGCCTTTAAAGCTCTGAGCTCTTTCAGGGTCAGCCATTTTGACTCTGCATGTGCTCTTAAGCAGAGCTGCTGCTGAGGAGAGGCAAACAAAGGAAGTGAGCACTGGTAAGTTTTGCAGTTGGAGTAGAGCTGCTTTAGAGGCCTCTACTAATTTAAATTGATAATTGAAACTGCTGAGAGCCACCTCTGTTCAAACAGAGGAAGCAGTTTGAAGCTTCCAGAAGCAGGGGGGCAGGGCTACACCAGGCCCTTCCCTGAACTGTGACTCATAGGGGCGGAGCCACACTAGCCTTTAAAAGCTCTGAGCTCTTTCAGGGTCAGCCATTTTGACTCTGCATGTGCTCTTAAGCAGAGCTGCTGCTGAGGAGAGCCAAACAAAGGAAGTGAGCACTGGTAAGTTTTGCAGTTGGAGTAGAGCTGCTTTAGAGGCCCACGCGCCTAACGGAGCTCGAGATTACAAACTAGTAACAAAAGAAGAATATAGTCTTACTAGGTAGAAAGGTAGTAAATGTGTACATTTTTGAGGCCCAGAATACTGCACTTGTTAAAATGGATTCTGAGGGAACAGCTGTAGTTACCTGCAATTCTTGTGCCATGTTTGTGTTCTTGCCAAAGCATATGGAGAACTACACTTGCAGCAAGTGCAAGCTGGTTGCACTACTAGAAGAGAAGGTCCAGCAGCTAGAGGCCCGCATATCTAACCACCAACAAATTAAGGAGCTTGAGCTGTTCTTGGACAGAGCGGAGCAGACTATGCTGGACAAAGAAGAGACAGGGCACAGTTCTGAGGGAGAAGGCCCTTCACTAACTCAGGAGGTAGGTGTTTGGAGGAATGTGACTCAAAGGAGGAGAATAGGGGATTGCTCTGAGAGTCTGAAATTACAGAATAAGTTTGAGGCTCTTTCCCTCATCACACCTGATGAGGAACACACAGAGGAACAACTGGTTCCACCTGATGATCTCTCTTTCATCACACTTGATGAGATCCAGGAAGATAAACAACAGGAACAAACTGAGGTTCTCTCCCTTAATATGGTTGATGAGGTGCATGTAGATGAACAGATTGCAGGAGAGAGGCTCCTTGTACTAGGCGATTCAATAATTAGAAATACAGAGAAATGGATTTGTGATGCACATGATAACCGTATGGTGACTTGCCTGCCAGGTGCAAAAGTTGCAGACATCACAAGAAATCTAGATAGATTGTTAGAGAGAACTGGGAACGAGCCAGTTGTCATGGTACACGTTGGTACCAATAATGTTAGGAAGGCCAAGCGGTCTGTCCTGGAAGCCAAATTCAGGTTGTTAGGAAGAAGATTGAAGTCCCGGACTTCCAAGGTAGCATTTTCAGAAGTGCTGCCTGTCCCTCGCGCAGGACCTACCAGGCAGGCAGAGCTCAGAAGCCTCAATGCATGGATGAGGCGGTGGTGTCGAGAGGAGGGTTTCAGATTTGTCAGGAACTGGAGAACATTTTGGGACAAGCCAAATCTGTTCAGGAGGGATGGGTTGCATTTGAACCATGATGGGACCAGATTGCTGGCACTCAACATCAAAAAGGCTGCAGAGCAGCTTTTAAACTGATAACTGGGGGAAAGCCGACAGGAGCTGGGCAGCATCCGGTTCGGGAAAGTGTGAACTTGAGTAGTGAGGAGGATGCAAAAATTACTGAGCAGAGCGAGGAGCTAGTCACTAGCATTCTAGCAGAAGGATGCAAGAGGCAGTCTAACAATGCAACTGGACACAAAAGACTGTGTCAGAGAAGCATATATAAATGCTTGTATACAAATGCCAGAAGCCTCCGGAACAAAATAGGGGAGCTGGAATACTTAGCAATAGATAAGAATATTGATATTATTGGTATCACTGAAACCTGGTGGACGGATGATAACCAGTGGGATACAGTTATCCCAGGCTACAAACTGTACAGGAAGGATAGGAAGGGGCAAATGGGAGGTGGTGTGGCCTTGTATGTCAAAGAAGTGATAAAATCGTATGAATTGGAATATCTAGGTGATTTGGAGTCACCATTAGAAGCTCTGTGGGTAAGAGTACCAGGCCACAAGGATGGTCTAACAGTAGGCATATACTATCGGCCTCCGACCCAAACTCTTAAGGGAGACTGGCAGTTGGAGAATGTTGTAAAGGAGGCATCCAAGAAGGGAAGCCTGGTTATAATGGGGGACTTCAATTACCCTCACATAGACTGGGTGAACTGTTGTTCAGCACATGATAAAGAGATAAAGTTCCTAGATATGCTAAATGATTGTTCCCTGGGACAGATGGTTGAAGACCCAACTAGAGGTACAAGAATCCTTGACTTGATCCTGAGTAATACTCAGGATCTGGTGCAAGATGTTAATGTGACTGATCCAATAGGGAACAGTGACCACAACTCAATTATGTTTAACTTGATCATAGACCGCAAGTCACTGATAAAATCTAACACAGAGACCTTAAATTTTCAAAAAGGAAATTTCCCAAAGTTGAGGAAACTAGTAAAGGCAAGGGGTTATTAAAGAGGAAACAGAGATTGCAGAGAGACTCAATGAATTCTTTGCTTCAGTATTCACTGAAGAAGACAGAGGCCACATGCCCAAAACAGAGCCTATCTTCGTAGGGAGGGAAATTGAAGAATTAAGCCAGATAGAAATAACCAGGGAGGAGGTCCTTGCATGTCTTGTTAAACTAAACACTAACAAATCACCAGGACCAGATGGCATCCATCCACGAGTTCTCAGGGAACTTAAAGATGAAATTGCTGATCTCCTAGCCAAAATATATAACCTTTCCCTCAAATAAGGCTTTGTGCCTGATGACTGGAAGGTAGCGAATGTAACACCAATTTTCAAAAAAGGATCCAGGGGTGATCCAGGAAATTACCGACCTGTCAGTTTGACATGTGTCCCAGGTAAAGTGATGGAAACCATCCTAAAAGATAGAATTAATAGGCACATAGAAGAGAAGGCGCTGCTAAAGGAGAGCCAACATGGCTTTTGCAAGGGCAAATCATGCCTCACTAATCTGTTGGAATTTTTTGAGAGTGTCAACAAGCATGTGGATAAGGGGGATCCAGTTGACATTGTTTATCTGGACTTTCAGAAGGCTTTTGACAAGGTCCCACACCAAAGGCTCTTGAATAAACTTACCAGTCATGGAATAAAGGGACAGGTCTTGTCCTGGATCAGCAACTGGCTAAGGGACAGGAAACAGAGGGTAGCACTAAATGGACACTTCTCCAAGTGGAGGGAAGTAAAGAGTGGGGTCCCCCAAGGTTCAGTACTGGGACCCCTGCTGTTCAACCTCTTCATAAATGATCTAGAGGTAGGAGTAAAAAGCAAGGTAGCCAAATTTGCTGACGACACTAAATTATACAAGGTAGTGAAAACTGTGAGAGATTGTGAGGAGCTCCAGAGGGATCTCTCAACACTGGGGGAGTGGGCAAAACAGTGGCAAATGAGTTTCAACATTAGTAAGTGCAGAGTGATGCATGTTGGGGCAAAGAACCCCAATTACATTTATAAACTGATGGGGTCTGAACTCTCTGCGACAAACCAGGAAAGGGACCTTGGTGTCCTGGTGGACAACTCAATGAAGGTGTCAACCCAGTGTGCCTCAGCAGTGAAAAAAGCAAACTCAATGCTAGGGATCATTAGGAAGGGTATAGAAAATAAGTCAGCAAGTGTCATTTTGCCTCTTTATAAATCTATGGTGAGGCCCCACCTGGAATACTGTGTACAGTTCTGGTCGCCATACCTCCAGAAGGATATTATGGAGCTGGAAAAAGTACAGAGGAGGGCAACCAGAATGATTCGGGGACTGGAACACCTTCCTTACCATCTGAGGCTGCAACGGTTGGGCCTTTTCACTCTTGAACGACGGCGTCTAAGAGGTGACCTGATTGAAGTTTATAAAATCATGCACGGTGTGGACAAAGTAGATAAGGAAAAACTGTTTTCCCTATCGCATAACACTAGAACTAGGGGACACTCCATGAAACTTTTGGGTACTAGTTCTCAAACAAATAAGAGAAAGTACTTTTTCACCCAGAGGATTACTGGTCTATGGAACTCCCTGCCAGAAGAAGTGGTGACAGCTGTCAGTCTTGACAGCTTTAAGAAAGGATTAGACAAGTTCATGGAGGACAAGGGTATCAATGGCTATAATTATGGCTACCTAAGGACAACCTCTGGGTTGGAGAGATAGGCAGGATATCTCTCAATGCCATTTCCAGGGAATCCTAAGCAGGTGAAGGCATCTGCTTGGGAATACCCTGAAGGAAATGGTGAGCCACTGTGTGAGACAGAATGCTGGACTGGATGGGCTGTGGCCTGTTCCAGCAAGGCTGTTCTTTTGTTCTTATGTTCTTATGACATCAAATGAGAAGGGAGGACTCACTTGAGAAGGCCTTGATGCTGGGAAAGGTGGAGGGAAAGAGAAGAAGAGGGTGTCCAAAGATGAGATGGATAGATGGTATTGTGGACACAATGGGCACAGAGCTTGGTGGGCTGAGGAGAATGGTGGAGGATAGAAGTGCCTGGAGGAAAATGGTCCTTGGGGTCGCAAAGGGTCGGAATCGACTGTGCGACTGAACAACAACAACAAAAATCCTGATGTTACATTAATGTGTGAGTATTAGGTAAATTTAGCTAGGTTTTTTATTTTTATTTTTGGTGTGTTTCTTAATTGCTGTAGCCTTTGCCTCAATCTGAGTGCTTGCTCCATGTGCCTTTTAAAGCTTTTGTGGAGTATTTGTAATGTTTTGCCTCCCTCCCCCTTTCAATATCTTCAGTAAAAAGTTTTTTTTAAATCTCAATTCAATTGTCTGGGTTTTTGGCTCAGAGGGCTTATGGTACTAAAAGCAAGACTTGCCTTGACCAGCTATCAGGAATTTTGATAACTTTATAGTATGGTGGTAGCTCTAATGTGCAGGGTTGGCATATTGGTCTTAAGCACTTAACCTTGTGGATTCTTAGAACTCCCGGAAGCACTGCTCAGTCAGGATAAACTGTGTGGTGAGCATTTTAAACTCCCATATAAAGTTAAGCAAGGTTCAGTTTTTGATGAACTTGACAAGGTTTTCTCAACAGAACAATGGCTTCTGACAATCAATTCATACAATCAGCTTAAAATGTGATTTTACAAAACACAAATGAACATGAACCTGATAAAATGAAAGAGATCTTTTTTTGGGGGAAAAGAAAGAATTCTTGGGTCCAGTTATAAGAAGTAAAAAATAAAAACCCCATAATGACAACATTTCACAAAGTGCCTCAATTGAAAAAGTCAAGAGTATTGACAATTATGCATTTTCTAGTCCATTTTCATGCCTTCATCATGGGTACAAGTCTCAGAATTGTTTGAACATATACTAACCTTCTGCTCTTCCCGCTGAACATTGCTAGTACCATCTACTACAGCAGCTCTACAGCAGGAGGCTTAATGGGGATGCTGTTTCCATAACAACAAATAAGATTTCAGTAAAAACACAATACTCAATGGTTGATGCTCTTCACATCAGATAAAGCCAGTTTTTCAAAATTGCAAACTGGTATGTAGAGGGCTCTATCCCATATTTTGCAAGTGTTTAACTTGTAAATATTGAAGGGCAGATTTGGAGTCACGGAGATGAATATTGCATGTGGGACTCATTTGTTACTTAAAGGAGAGTTACCCCAATCATTTGTTTTCACATTAGAAAACAAAACCCCTACATTGTTTAGAAAGATTTCAGGGCATGTTGCTTCAAGCACATTCAACTCTCCTGGTTTTTGTTTGTTTATCATGTATTTTTACATCCTCCCAATGGCATTATATCAACATGAGAACTCATTGGCCAATACAGAATTCAGATTCGAATATATTCAATGCATAATTATTACTTTTAATAGTTTTTTTAACTGTGATCAGTTTATTCTATTTCATTAAAATTATACGTATCAGATAGTTTTCTCTTTTTCCCTTTTATATAATAAAAACATGTATATTTTTAAAGAAATAATAGTTGCTGTTGATTGGTCTGGAGGGAAATGGAAAGTAATGTATTTCTCCACCTTTGGCAACATTTATATTTTTATTTTGTTAGAGTAATAAAAGTGTAAAACAGGTATAGCTTTTATTTGCTAATTTATGTATTGTTCAGATGGGATCTGTTTGCCACAAAATCTTGATTTCATCTTTGTGTGGAAGCTGGAGATTGTAAAAATACTGTAATTTTAAAAAATTAAACCATCAAGATGTGTCTATGTGCCCATTCACCTCTCCCACATACATGAGTCTCAATTCTGCATAACAGAGGTTTCTGCAGAGATGTTCAGTTGTGACTTGTTTGCACAGGTTTGCAAGTTCCATGGGCACTGTGAGGCAGATGTTATCTAGTGAGTATGTAGCATGCCTAGGAGAGGACACCAGAAAACAACCATTGAACATGAACAATTAGACTGAAAAGATTCTAAGTGAGGGAGAATGTCTTACAAAGAAAACACCTGTTGTTTGTTTCTGCTCCAGAGGGACAGTCTTTTCCCTTTGCCGGCCCAGTCCCCAATAAAGACACAGACACCGTTGCTGGATTTAAAATTTGGGCCACTTTATTGATTATGCCTTAATCTTAAATTATGACTTTAACTTAAACTTAACTTCAACTTTTGCAACTTATTAAGGCAAGTAGGCCGCAGTAGCACTGGTAAGGACCACCCTTAATTGCCAATCACCATTGGCTACCTTGTATCCATTTGTATCAATTTGTTTATGGATATAAACAAATTGTAGACCCAAGTCAGGATGCTACCTGTTGACTCTAGCATCTAATGTATATCTGGTAAAATATCAAGGTGATGCAGGCTGTCTAGATCATAGCATCACCCCGTTCATGGTTCGCCCTTGACCGGCCAGCCCCAATTACCCTGTATCTTGTCCTTGGGTTGGCCAATCAACTGCGCACCTGCTGGATACCTATGGGTCATCTACTTTACCTTATCAGTGCTACCCGCCACACGGGGAGGTGTCCATGATGACTCACTGCACCCCCTGACCGTCAACTCGGTCACCAGGCCCGCTTGCAAATCATCCAAAAAGAGGTCCATACCTCTCACTGAAAGGTGTACCCCATCTCTACCATACAGGCCGTAGTCCTGTAGCCCTATCCCCGAGTGTTGCATAAAGAACCGGGCAACAGCCCTGTTCACCGACCGTCAGGCATGGTCCAAACCACGAGGATCAAGTCCTCCTCTATAGTGGTATCTGGGTATGATCTGGGACCATAGCAGCCGCGTCTGTGGCCACATGCGGTGTAACACCTCCAGGTCCCTGCGCACGGATACCGTCAACACAAGGCCAGTGATCTGTGCGAGATCGTTTCCTCCCAGGTGAATTACTAGGATATCCAGAGGTTCAGCGTCCCTAATGGACAGTTCCGGCCACCTCATGCCACGCAAACCATACCACCAAAGACGTGCAGCTGCGCGTAGTCCGAGATGGGTACCCCAATCCGATGGCACTGCATAATGTGCAGCCCAGTACACATAGCTGTGTCCAACCAGCCAGACTTCCACCGGTGTGCACCAACACACAGGGTCTGCAATAAAGGAGAATAAAATGAGGGCAGGGGAAGCACTCATGCAAGGATAGGACGAACATATAAAGCAAAACGCGTGGAACCCCATCTGCCCATCCGATGTATATCAGCCTCTGAGTTCCCAAACGCAGCAGCCATCGATGCGGCGCCTATTCGAAATGAATGAGTACCGTACCGCACCCCAGGGACCACCAAATTGCGAAGTGCAGTTCCTGTGACCTTCCAGAATTGGAATTTGGTGAGTGGGGGCCCATCTTGGTGGCAAAACAACAGGCCATGGTGTGAGCCCTGCACCGCCAGGAATGCATGGAGGGCACCAATGGGACAAATGTCAGCAAAGGTACATCTCAGGAGTGACACACAACTACCCCTTCCTTGCTGGTCAGCTTTAGAGAAGCGAATCCTCAACCGAGCCCATTCTTGGGCGAGGGAAACATCGGCCAGTTCCAATGCCCTATGTGACCTATTGCATTTAGAAAGGGGGACCAGCTTGCTGATCCTGAGAGCCCCGAAAAAAGCCACTGTGGTGGCCACATGAAAAAGAGACTTGGCTAGGCTAGCCAGCAGAGCAGGGGAAACAGGTTGGCGCATGTCAGGGCAGCGGCTGCATTCACGCATCCGCCCTTCCAAGACCTGGCGGTCCCGGAAGTCTCCTGTGTTGTCAGGGTAACCCCTCGCCTTGGCTGCAAATGCCAAAGCAGAAAGTCTGGTGGCAATGGTGCGGGGGGCTAGCCCGCAGCCCTGCAGGTGCGCCATGTACTGCAAAACATGGGCAACCATGATTGGCCAGATGTCGGGCAGGTGCACGTCCCTACAGAATGCTGTAAAGTGGAGATATATGTGCTGATATGCCTTACGTGTGCGCGGGGTGAGAGACATGTCGATCGCCCGGTTCACTTCTCCTCGCCAAAAGTCCACATCTCGCTCGGAAGTGGAGAGGGAAGTTCCTTTGCGTCTGGCACTAGGGACCAGAACCGGGAGATCTGCAGGTGGGATAAAGCATCAGCAATATCATTTTTAATGCCTGGAACATGTCTAGCCTTAAACAGCACATTAAGGCAAAGGGACCGCAGCACAAACTGCCTAACCAGGGCCATAACTCTGGGGGACTGTGAGGTTTGTGCGTTGACAATGTGCACCACGGCAGCATTGTCGCACCAAAAATGAACCACAGAATTAGCCCAGATGTCGCCCCAGAGTACCAATGCACCCAGGATGGGAAAAACCTCAAGGAATGTGAGGTCCCTCAGATGCTCAGTACCTTGCCATTCCTCGGGCCACCTACCGTAAGCCCACCTACCCTTAAAGTAGATACCATAACCCAGTGAACCAGATGCGTCCAACTGGACCTGAAAATGGGGGGTGGCAACTAACTGTGTATGCCAAAAAGACACCCCATTGAAATCCCTGAGGAAATTAAGTCATACCGACAAGTCAGCTCTCAAGCCCCTGGTGAGTCAGACCCTATGATGCTTCTTGGAAAGACCCACCATAGCATCACATAGACACCTGGCGAATGCCCTGCCCGGGGTAACTACCCTGCAAACGAAGTTGAGGTGCCCATGCAGGACCTGCAACTCATGTAGAGACACCTTACGTTTGGCCAGCATAGCCAAAATTGCATCTGAGATCCGGGTCACCTTCTCACGAGGTAACCTGGACGTTTGTGCCAAGGTGTCAATTTCTATACCCAAAAAAGTGAGAGTGGTATCAGGGCCCTCAGTCTTCTCAGGAGCAAGGGGAACACCAAGTTCCACCATGAGCTCCTGAAAGGTAGATAGCAATTGTCCACAGGTGCCCAAGTCGTGTTCACCACCAAATAAAAAATCATCCAGGTAGTGAGCCACAGCCCCGGACCCCAACCTCTGAACGAAAACCCAATGAAGAAAGGTGCTGAAGCATTCAAAGGCCGAGCACGAAATGGAGCAGCCAAAGGGCATAGCCTTATCTATGTAGAACTTTCCCTAAAAACAAAAACCTAGCAGCTCAAAGTCATCGGGGTGTACTGGCAACAATCGAAATGCCGATTTAATATCACATTTTGCCAGTAGCGCCCCGCGACCGCATGAGCGGACCATTTGCAAGGCTTGGTCAAAAGATGTATACCAGATGGAACAAAGGTCATCCGGTATGGCATCGTTGACTGATGAGCCTTCCGGGTAGGACAGGTGGTAAATCAAACAAAATTCACCAGAGGACTTCTTAGGCACTAAGCCGAGAGGGGACACCTTTAAGTTCAAATATGGGGGGCTATCAAAGTGTTCAGCTACCCTACCCTCCTTAAGCTCCTTGGCTATCTTCTCTGCAGCAATGCCCTCCTTACCCCGAAGTGACTGCAAATTTGGAGCATCCTGGGGTGCGCGTACACCCATGAAAGGGATGCGGAAGCCAAACATAAAACCTTCCAACAAATAAACTGTGTCATCCTTCCTTGGATAGACGCGCAACCACCTTTCAAGAACCTTAAGTTCAATTGGGGAGGGGGCCTTTAGGATGTGCCGTTGCATCAGTGGCACCTCTGGCCAGTCCCTGTTGTCCCCAGCCCCTGCCACGTGACCCTCCGGCCCGCGGGCATGCGGAAGCAGCGTGCGGTCCGGCACAGGAAGGGCACTCATGTCTAAACTTGCATTGCTGCCTGTTACAGATGCCAGATGATGAGTAGCTCCAACACAGCAGGTAAGCTGGAACCCCCTGCCTCGCCGGCTGGCAGGGAGACTGCGCCGTGCCAGGCCACTGCACCGCATGGCCACAATGATACCGGTCCCCAGGTGCCGGCCGTGATGGGGTCATATAGAGCAACCATAAGAGCTGGCAAGGCTCATCCCATCTCATCTCAGGATGCAGGGCTGCCCTCATTCTAAATTCCTCATCATAGGTTAGCCATGACAGGCTGGGAAAGTCTATGTAAGCCCGGTAAATGGTATCCAAATACTGTATCATTGGGATCGCCATGTCAGGGCAGGCCCGAAGATACACTGCCGCATAAATGAGATAAGTGGGGAGCCAATTGGCCCAAGTACAAGGCGGCTTGCAATGATGGGACAACTCCTTGTCCCTGTCGTCCTGCCCCTCCTTCTCCTCTTTGGTGGGCTCATGATTAAGTAGACTAAATATGTCCACATACTCCCCCCGCCATATCTTATCCCTGGTGGCCTGTGACAGATGGTCACCAAGGGGGAGGGAGTAGCCGGCTGTGGGCATGGCAGCGGTCAACGCAGAGCGGTAAGCCGAGGCAGCCGGTGGGCCGTAAGGCCAATAGGGATGTGGCACGGGTAGAACTGGGGGCGCAATGCCGGACAGTGCCGGTGGGTAAGAAGCCCCCCAATTGGCAGATAGCGGCAAAGCAGAAGTGGGCCGGGCTGTTGTGACCTGTTGAGGCCAGGGCCACTGCCAACGTTTATGCGGCCAGGTACCCCCATGCCAACGTTATGTTGAGTGGAGTGTGTTCTAGCTTGACCGCTATACTCACACGCCGAAACCCCCTCAGCAGCCCCCACTGGGGGTTCCGGCCGATGAAGGGTGTCAGAGCTCGCGAGCGAAGCTGAGCTCTATGCCGCCAGAGGTCCGGTCCAACCTGGAGGGCCCGTCGCAGGCAAGCCAGTATGGGGCAGTCACACGGGGAGCTGCGGAGGGCCGAACGGCGTGGGCCAAACGGCCTCTAGGAGCTCAACCCTGCTGAGGGCCTGACGTGCCACCGGAGGCCACCCTGCCTCCACAAATGAAGGACCACCGCAGCTGGGCCACCCTTCCGAGCCGGCCGGCAGGGGGGGCATGCCCGTGGAGCGTTCCAGTGCCGCAATGCAGGCCAAGAGAGCCCATGGGCCAGCCATGTCTGGCCCACCAGGGGGCTGGAAATCAGGGCCAGGAGAAGGTCCAACCCCCCCCCCAGGGGGCCAGAATTGGTGGCCCGGACCATGCCCCGCAGTGGAGGGTGGCATGGGACCATGTACCGGCCCTGGGCCAACATAGGGCCAGGACCAATAGTCCAGCCCATGGGGTGCAGGACCAGGGGCAGGCCCCATATCCCCTTGTGGGCCATCTGGCCCATAGCTGGAGAGAGCAGTTGCCAGGGATCCTGCCATGGGGTGTGCCCTTGCGGCACCCGCGCGGGTCCTTTGACTCGGCGGGGGCTCAGCGCTGGGTGGGATCACCCTTCCAAGTGCCCCTCCTGGGGGAATTGCTCAGGGGGCAAAGCCCCGGAATCAGTCGTACAGCCCGCCCTCACTCTAGCCCTCTGGCCGAGAGAGGTGCTGGGTGGAGGAGGGGGGGGCAGTGGGCGAGCCCGCCCTCTGGTCCACCACGCCGGGGTGGTGGTAGTCTTCTTCTTCGGGGCCATCACTGCCCCAAAGAAATCAAAATCACCAGGAGAAGATTGAAGATCGGCTGGAGCAAACTCCTTCACTCAGCCGATCTTTTTTAAAATGGCGGCGAGCTGCCTTGTGGCCACCCCTTTTATGCTAGGGGTGGCCATGCCCCGCAGAGGCCTGGATGTCTGTCTCTCAGGGCAGGGGCCAGCAAAGAGCGCAGCAGCCATATTGTGCTGCCACGCTTCCCTATTTTTTTTCAGATCAAGAGTCTTTCCATCCCATATGATGCTACTGCAAATTTTGACAAATTCTTCACAAAACCAAATGGAAACAAGAGCCAGTCACTTCTGTTTAAGAGATGAGATTTTGGTTTTTTTTCTTTTTTCATTGTGAGAATGATTTGTAGGGTGTAATTATGAATTTGTTAATGTTGCAGATTATTTGAGGTCTAGAGCTGGCATTCTATGTCAGTTCAATCCATATGAGAAACATGTATGGAAAACTGGATTGGACTCAGATGATGATTTTGATGTTCTGGTAGAAATTTGTAGCAGCCAGCATAACATGGCCAAAAAACTTTATTAGGCAGTCAGAATATGGGGAGCAATGGCGCAGCACTGCTAAATATATAAACTCAGAAATGGATACATTTGGGCAGGAAATGTCAGGAAGGGGAGTGTGGTAACTGGGAGGTAATCAGACTGGAATGAAGACTGTACAGACTACATACCATATATTCTGGCATATTAGATGACTTTTTAACCCCAAAAAATCTGTGCCAAAGTCTGGGGTCATCTTATATGCTGGGTACTTTCCTGCAGCTTGCTTCCCCTTGCTTCATATGTCCGGCGCACGTTCTCCCCGCCCCCTCCACCAGCGGGGAGTAAAGGGAGCCTTCTCCGGCCTGGGAGGCTCTAAAGATGCCGCCGCCATTGCAGCTGTGCTCTCCCCGCCTCCTCCACTGGCAGGGAGATAAAGGGAGCCGTCCCCGACCCAGGAGGCTCCAAAGATGCCGCCACCATTGCAGCCACGCTCTCCCCGCCCCCTTGACCAGCGGGGAGATAAAGGGAGCCGTCCCCAGCCCAGGAGGCTCCGAAGATGCCGCTGTCATTGTAGCCACGCTCTCCCCACCTCCTCCACTGGCAGGGAGATAAAGGGAGCCGTCCCCGGCCTGGGAGGCTCCGAAGACGCCGCCGTTGGAAGAGGGGTAGTCTTATACGGCGAGTATATTCCAAACTCTATATTTTAACTTGAAAGGTTGGGGGTCGTCTTATACACCCAGTCATCTTATACACCGGAAAATACAGTAGTTTAGGCAGGAACACAGTCCCACAATATTTCAAGACCAAGAAGAAGGAGACAAAATGGAAGATCATACTGATGCCAATTATTTCACAAAACGTTGCAGCAATAAATATATTCAAACACAACAATGATGGAGTGCAAAATGGTAGAAGAAATATTAATGTGTTACCATATTAGGTCTGGAAAATAGCAATGATTTGAAATAACTACTGATGAAGATTAAAGAACACATAAAATGCAGGGTTACAGTTAAACTTTGTGAGGACAAAAACAATGTCTAGAGAAGAATTACATCACTTTAAGCCTAACGAGGAACACATTTGTCAAGATTGTCTATATCTTGGTTGAATCATCAGTCAAAAGAGAGAATGAAGGGAGGGGAGAGAGAGAAGAAAATGGAGACTTGTAAAGTCAATAATAAAAGAACTAGATCAGATCCATAAGTGAACAGATCTATCACTGGAAACCATGGCCAAGGTCACTCCTAATAACCACATATTGACATGCAAACTGGCCAATTAAAAATATATAGGAAAAGGAAAATATATAGATTAAATTGAAATCTAATATGGGGGGAAAGCTTTACAGATACCATGGACAATCAGAAAGACAAATAAGTGTGATAGGCCAAATCTAATCCGATTCTTACTAGAAGCTCTAATGATTGAACAGTGACTATTATTGAACAGCTCTAATTATTGAACAGTGACTTTGTACATATTATAAAAAGACAAGACTCACTGGAAAAGACAACAATCCTAATTTAATTTAATTCTTCAATTTTTATCCTGCCCACTCGGGGAAAACCGAACTCAGGGTGGCGTACAAAATTAAAAACATATAAAGAACAAGTTTAAAAACCCAAAAGACCCCACCCACCTACCCACCCTTCTACTGCCACCCCATTAGTAAAAAGCTAGGAGGGGAATAGGAGGAATGCGGAAATACAGAGGAGGGATACTAATTGGACTCTAGCTGGGAATGAGTCAACGGGCTGGGGCCATATTCCCATCAAGGCCCCATACCTGCCCTGCCAGCCAGGTCTCCAAATGCAAGGCATCAAGAGAAGATGTAAGTGGATCGACTCTAGAAAGGGACCTGTCTTGTAGACCTGAGCAAAAGGGAGAATGAAAGGAGGAGGAGACAGAGAAGTGTGCAACAATGATGATGATGACTGGTAAAGGCAGAAATAAATGACTGAAGGTCATTAATGCACAGTCACTGTAAGCCAGAAATGACTTGTTGGTGCAAAACAAGATCAGTGGGAAATCCATTTTTACATTACTCATTTTAAAGTCTTATATCCCACAGCAACAGAAGTAACAAATTCAAAAACAGAAAGGGAAGCACATATAGATCCTCCCTCTCTATTAGAATGCATGGGCAGCTCTTGTACAAAAGACTGTGCTTTATCCTTTTCCAAGGAGAATTCTCAAATGAGGGGTCTGGCTGTCACTTGGACATCAAAAAAGAATTAAAACCAGGTATACAGTGAAGCACATTCTTCTATGTTATGGAAACATCTTATTTATTCTATTGAATGCTAAAGGTGGAATCCAGATTGAATTAGTTGAATTTAATTACCATGGAGATCAATAGGGCTTAAGTTATGAGCAGCTTGACCCATTGATTTTAGAGGGGCCTAAACTCAAGAAACTTAATTTGGATGTCACCCTACATATTTTTATAACACTCATTGTCAGTTTTGTGTCTAGACGTGGTTGTGTATGTTTGTGCATATGAGAGATCAGACTTCATGTGTGCTGTTTCAGCCATTAGCCATTGCTGCTTTGAACAACACAGTGTGGCTATTATCTTCAATATCCATGGATCAAGAGTTGCTTATCATCTCCTACAGATCTGTCAGGTGAGGTGGTCTTTGAAAGTAAAATTAACCTTGAATCCTAGCTACCAAATAACATGTGGCTAAAGCGTTATGTTACCATATCTGTGTTATGAAGGAATGGCTCCAATTGTACCTTTGACAGAATTCTTCCACTTTCTTATGTGTTAGTCACATGTGCAGTTTCCTTACTCACTTAAAGAATATGCAGTTGACATTGGATTTATTGGATTTATTCCCCACTCTACTCAAGCACAAGGCCGACTTAGAGCGGCTACAACAATCAATACACATACAATTACAATATCATAATAATACATCTAATCATAAAAATAATAATCAAAAATCCATAATAGTACAAAAGGCACAACATCAAAATATCAATAATCAATAGTTACAAAATTCAGATACAAGGTATAAAAGACAACAATCAAATATCAAAAGCAATGCAGAACAAAAGGGGCAGAGAGGCAGGGAGGCAATGTCTGTGGAAGGTCCTTTATGCCCTGCAAGGGGCTGGAGCAGGTGTTTCTCATTCCCCCCAGTTTGCCAAACTGGGAGGATGGCTCCAAGCCTCGGCGTCCCACCTTCGAATACTCCGAGCAGGCAGGCTCAAGGAGGTGGAGATGCAGGGAGGCAGCATCTGTGGAAGGTCCTTTATGCCCTTCTATACTATAACATTGATCTGGTATTGGAAGAAACCAGACTATAAGCACGTTTGGGCTACTGAATTTGTTGTTACATATATTGCTCACATTTTTCCAACAGATCATTGTTTCTTCATTGTAACAGTACAGTGGGTGACTATGGGCTCTTAAGGGATCCACTAACTCATAACAGGTTCCATCAGATTTTGATAAGTTGATAAAGTTTTGAAATGACTGAATGTCTACTTTGCAAGGATTGCCCTAGCTAAATCAGAGAAGCTTTTCACAGCAACTGTGGAAGCATCACAAGAGTGGCTAATTATACAAATGAAGTCACAAATGAAGTCACAGATCTCAAAGTGGTCAAGATACTCCAATATAGGAAGACCAAGCCATTTTGAAGTTACTTCCATGTTACATCAATAACATATCATTTCAGGCTAATTTTCTTGCAGGTTTTAAAATGGAAAAAGAAGATTCAAAATAGAGAAGTGCAATAAATATATTCTTAAGATTAAGTTGTGAGTCCATTTATTTAGAAGCCTCCAGAGTATCCCTCAATCAGACCTATCTCAACATTAAAAAATAAATTGTATCAATATAGTTTCACAAATAAATGTAGACCTCAGGGATTAAAAAAGCCAAGAAAAACATAACCCACATATTGCTAGAAATATTAGGCAATTATCTACCAGGAAAACATAACCAACCATCTCTGCCCTCAAGAATGAGAAAATCTTGGGAAATTACATTTTTTTGCTGAAAGCAAATAAAATGCAGATGAATTGGGAATCCATTTTTAAGTTAGCATTATTGTGTGATCTTGATCAATCCAAGCAAGTTGTCAAACAGTAGTGATGCTCAATAAGTAGAAGGCTAAAATTGTAATAGATATAATTTACTGAGCGGTGTGTGTGTGTGTGTTAATTATTCAGTACAAGAAGCATTACAACTTGAAGGGACACATATCTATATGCTTATTCTGTCCACAAATTGCTTTTCATCCAATGGAGACATTCCCTCTAAGGATGGGCTGCTTGAATGGAGAAGTCAAGTTTGGAAGGAGGGAGTGAAATCTACCTTCCTGATGATGATAGGAAATCACCAAACATTCACCATCAATTTAAAAACATCTACTCTATGATGTCCCAGCCAGTAGATTTTCAAAGAGCAGAGTAAGCTGCAATTGAAGCAGTGTTATCAGTGGGGGCATTTACCAAATAGTAGACATTTTGGATGTTTTTGTTGATGTGATGAAATTTAAAATCAGCCCATGGGAACTTATTTCTGATATTGGCTTGCATTGTTTCATTGGATTGCATTTACTGGACGAATCTGACATGCATCTCTAGTTGGTGTACCTAACCTCAGGTCAGGAATACTGCAACTTGGTTATAATTGCTGTCCTTTGTACGCCAAAAAATGCTTTTTGTTGTCATCTTCCTAGTATTGATGGCAGATCTAAAGAAACATTAAGAGTGGCAGAACATGATCTAGACAGATCTGCTTCTTGGGACACTGTCAGCTAGTTCTTCTTTAGAAACTACAAGCTCTGGTATAAGTTTTCTTATCTATTTGAAGCAGGGATGTAAAAACTCAGAGCCATCAAAGATAACAACTCCTATGATTTGGCGATGCTGGCTAGATCTGATAACCACTTCAACCCAACATCTGGAGAGCCACATTTTATCCATCCGTCATTTAAGACATTTGGAGAAAACACCATAGTGGATTTGTTTCACAATAACTTTCATGGAATACACTCATATACCCAGTGGGCTAGAGCAGGGGTCAGCAAACTTGGTTCTCCAGGTGCTCTTGGAATTCAATTACCAGAAGCCCAAATCAGTACACCTGCTGATCAGGGCTTCTGGGAATTGAAGTTAAGAACATCTGGAGAGGTAAGATTGCTGGCCCCTGGGCTACAGAATTGTGATTCAGAGTACCATGTACAAAATGCATAGCTATGGTAGGGAGAACATCATCCAGGTGTCATCTGCATTATGGAATTGCTACCACAAAGGTAAAGGTCTCCCTTGCTCAAAAGCCAGTCATATCTGATTCTAGGTTTCATTGCTCATCTATGTTTATAGCCAAAGAGCAAGTGCTGTCTGCATCTGCAGACATTTCTGTGGACATGTGGCAGGTATGTGTCAACACGGAATGCTGTTTACCTTCCCACCAAAGTGGTACCTATTTATCTACTTGTAATTTCTTGCTTTCAAACTGCTAGGTTGGCAGGAGCTGGGAAAGAGACGGGAGCTTACTCCATTGGGCAGTACCCGGGAATCGAACTCCAACCTTCCAGTTGTTGAGTTTAGTGTCTTAACCACTTGTGCCACCACACAGCTACCACAAAGCTGTGCACTAATTTTAAACTGAGTAGTGGCATTTTAATAATCTGAGAGAATTTTCTTCATGTAAACCTTTCTTTTGCTCATGCAGAATTTAATTTGATCCAGAAAAAGAAACACCCCTTTAAAATCTAGGGTCACTCTTCACCTTAACTACAACTGACAGCATAAGAGTTTTTATTAATAACACTGCCTTGTGTGGTTGATTTTTATCCATATATATTTCAAAGAAGTTTTCTTGATTTTTCTTTTAAAAAGAATATTCCTGAAATGCAGGACTGTGATACATGTGGATTCAGATGCACTGATTGATAGAGCATTATAAAAAAGCCAAGATAAGATAGATCCTCACTATACTAGCTATCAGTCTTCACATTCCATGAGCACTAAAATTCATCATCATGAATGTTTTTCTCCTACTCGGACCCTCAAAGTGCCTTCAAAGCACTAGGATAATATAGAAAAGAACCTGATAGAGCTGGATATGGAAAGGAATATTAAAAGAATTGAACAGACTGACATGTACACAAACACCAACTTTGATAACCTTGAAACTCATATCTGAGAAGGAGAGGTGAATCCTCAAACTCCTTCCAAACTTCAAGGATATAATCTAAGAACTGGACATTAATATGTGGCAGTACAGAACAAAGCACAACTAATTCACTAGGATAGCCACAAAACCGCTGCCGCCATCACCACCTTCAGACGTCCTCTCAGCCAGCCAGCCTGGAGGGAACGAACTGCAGCTGGGCAGCTCAGGGGAGGGCACAAAACTGCCGCCGCCATCACCACCTCTGGATGTTCCCTCAGCCAGCTGGCCTGGAGGGAATGAACTGCAGCTGAACCTATGAAGTGATGGAAAACTCAATTTTTAACACCAAAGCCAATTTACTGTAAAGAAATGTAAACTGCCGCCACCATCACCACCACCGGATGTCCCCTCAGCCAGCTGGCCTGGAGGGAACGAACTGCAGTTGGGTGGCTCGGGCGGCCACAAAACCACCACTGCCATCACCACCTCTGGATGTCCCCTCGGCCGGCCAGCCTGGAGGGAACAAACTGCAGCTGGGCGGCTCATGCAGCCCCAAAACCACCGCCGCCACCATCACCGCCTCCGAATGTCCCCTCGGCAAGCCGGCCTGGAAGGAACAAACTGCAGCTGGGCAGCTCAGGCAGCCACAAAACCGCTGCCGCCATCACCACCTTCAGACGTCCTCTCAGCCAGCCAGCCTGGAGGGAACGAACTGCAGCTGGGCAGCTCAGGGGAGGGCACAAAACTGCCGCCGCCATCACCACCTCTGGATGTTCCCTCAGCCAGCTGGCCTGGAGGGAATGAACTGCAGCTGGCAGCTCAGTTGGCCACAAAACCACTGCCGCTGCCATTACCAGACACTGTGTTGTTGTATTGTTTAATTATTCCAGTTTATTGTTTAATTATTCCATGTACAGTAATTGTGATTTTGTTTCTTTGTTAGGCACTCAGAGTCGCTTTGCGAGTGGGTCGGCATACAAGTTCAACAATTAAATTAAATTTAAAAATGGAAGAGAAAGCTTTGTTAGGTATAGATGTTAGGGTCACACTAGTGAGGAATCACGTGTCTTTAGCTTATCCCTCTCTTCATTCATCAGAGTGTAGGATTTTTTTTTAACACAAAGTATCTGTGGAGAATAGAGAATAGAGGAAGGGCAGATTGCTAACATGAGGGAATTAGCTGTCCCTCCTTAACCATTACTCCAGGAACATTATGCTTCTCCAGTGACACTCAAAAGATCAAGCCATGCATTGGCTTAATTTAACAGGTACGTCAGGTGCTAGTTGTGCGAGAGCACTTCCATGAGCATTGAAATACTTATATTTCAAATATCTGTCAAGTTTCTTCTGACTTGGTTTAACCTATACAGCCACACTGCTGAGCCCTCTACTGAGTCTACTTGGCAAGTCTGTGAAACCAGGTCTTTTCTGATTCAACTGCATGTGTGCCTGTTTTACTCTGAGCTACAATTTAAATCCTCTTCTTCTAGTGGTTGTTTGCTATTGCAGGCAGACCACCCAAAAAAGGACTCAGACACCGGTATAAGTGGATAACGGCATTGGGCCACATTTATTGATTCATGCCCTAGTTCGAATTATAAATTTCAATTGGTACTCAGCCAATTATAATTCTTAAGGCAAGCAGGCCGCAGTAACACTGGTAAGGTTCCTCCCAAAATTGCCAATGGCAATTGGCTACAATGTATCCATTTGTATCAATTTGTTTGTTTACAACAAACAAATTGTTGACCGTAGTCAATAAACTATCTACTGACCCCACCCTCTGACGTGTATCCGTCAAATCACGGGGTGATGCATGCTGAAGAGCTCCTGCCATCGCCCCATTGCCTGGTTCGTCGTTGACCGGTCAACGTTAACCAACTTGTACCTATCTAGTGTTGGCCAGTCAATTGCGAACCTGCCGGATACCTGTGGGTCATAAATATTTACCTTACCAGTGCTACCCGCCCATGTGACCAAAGTCAATAGCAAAGCCCCTGTATCAAACCACAGCAACAGTGTAGGATGGGCAAAAAAGCCAGAACCAGTAAGCCAATTGTAGGTTCCAGCCAAAAATTCCCACCCGGCCCCGAAGCGACCAAAATATCACACTGTTCACTAGGGAGGGGGTGGAGGGAAAAACTTATCCTCTCCGTCGCTTTTACAAAATGGCAGCTCGGCTGCCTCGTGGCCACCCCTTTTATAGAGGGGTGGCCACGCCCCCTAACTACCCGGATGTCTGAGTCCGGGTGGGGGGCCCCCGCAAAGAGCACAGTAGCCATTTTGGCGCCGCGCTTTCATTGCAGGCGCACCCCCCAAAAAAGGACTCAGACACCGGTATAAGTGGATAACGGCATTGGGCCACATTTATTGATTCATGCCCTAGTCCGAATTATAAATTTCAATTGGTACTCAGCCAATTATAATTCTTAAGGCAAGCAGGCCGCAGTAACACTTGTAAGGTTCCTCCCAAAATTGCCAATAGCAATTGGCTACAATGTATCCATTTGTATCAATTTGTTTGTTTACAACAAACAAATTGTTGACCGTAGTCAATAAACTATCTACTGACCCCACCCTCTGACGTGTATCCGTCAAATCACGGGCTGATGCATGCTGAAGAGCTCCTGCCATCACCCCATTGCCTGGTTCGTCGTTGACCGGTCAACGTTAACTAACTTGTACCTACCTAGTGTTGGCCAGTCAATTGCGAACCTGCCGGATACCTGTGGGTCATAAATATTTACCTTACCAGTGCTACCCGCCACACGGGGAGGCTAATAAAGACTCACCGCCCCCCCAGACCGTCAGCTCGGTCGCCAGGCCTGCTTGCATCACACCCAGAACGAGGTACATACCTCTAGCCGACAGGTGGACCCCTTCTCCTGCCTACCAGCAAAATTTTTGTGTAAGCCTATCATCCGGTCTCCAATGGCCGTCTCACAGCCATGCTCGGAAAGGGACGGAGCCACAGCCCCGTCCACTGACTGCCGGAACAGTCCGAACTAGGGAGATCCGCATCTCCCCTAAATTGGGGTCTCGGCACGATGTTAGACTATAGCGACCGTATGTAAGCTATACGTGATACAAAATGCCAGGTCACAGCCCCTCGACAGTTTAGTAACAGCAGCAATCTGTATAAGATTGCTGCCGCCGAGGTGCCTGTAAAACATTGGGCGGTCCAGCATCCCTGACAGACAGCAGGAATGGCCACAGTTCCCGCCCCCATGTGCCGCGCATACCATACCATAGCATACGTGCGGATGCACACAGCCCAGCGGGGGTCCACTCTCTGTCGCTGCAGCATATACTGCTGCCCAGTGTACATAGCTGCGGCCCACCAGCCCCCTGCCACCGGCGTGTTGAGACCCCTGGGATCTGTAAAAGAGGAGAAAAAGGTGAAGGACATGACTAGGTACTCGTACAGTGAGGGGACGTACATATCTGAAATTGCGTGTAGACGCATATCCACCTCCGAGTACCTCAAACGTAGCCGCGATCAACGCGACGCCTATCTTAAGTAAATGGTGCCAAAACGGGCCCCACACCGCGAAACGCGGCACCGGTCACCCTCAGGACTTTACTACGGTAAGGGTAGACCCATCCCGGTGGCAGAAAACAGGCTGGGGCGCGCAGCAGGCACTGTCGAAAATTCATGTAGGGCACCAACCGGACAGATGTCTCAAAAACTTCGTAGCAGTATACACCACTGCCTACACTATGCTGAATAACCCGTGAGGACCGCATCCCCACTCGATCCCACTCATGTGTGACAGAGACATCTTCGAGTTCCAGTGCCCTACGAGACACGTCCGCCTTACACAGGTGGCACCAACTCTGGCACCCACTCACTGATGCGGAGCGCTCCAAAAAGGCTACCGTGGTAGCTGCGTGACCAGGAGCCACCTCACACCTATCTGTACATAAGTAACGCCAGCCTCGTGCAAGGTGGGTTGGAAACTCTGGGAACAGGGGTGACGCATGTACAGGCGGCGGACATGTTCCCGTGTCCACCCCTCCCAAACACGACGCCTGAGCGCATAGTGATATGCTGTACGCATGCGAGGTGCCAATGACATGTCCGGTTCCCTTCTCCTCGCCAAACATCCAGCCATCGGCCAAAAGTGGCGAGTGGAATCCCTCTGCTTCCGGAGTACGGCACGGAACCGGGTGATCTGCAGGTGGTGGAAAGCAGCAGTAATATTATTATAAATACCTAGAACATGTCTGGCCTAGAACGGCACATTTAGGCGTAGGCTTCTCAAAAGAATAGACAAACTAATGTCGTGACCCTGGGGGACTTGCATGTCTGGGTGTTGACAATGTGCACCACTGCCTCATTGTCACACCGAAATTGGACCACTGAGTAGGCCCACTCATTGCACCATAGCAACGGTGCTCTCCAAATTGGGGAAAAACACAAGGAAGATAAGATCGCGTAGGCGATCCGTGCACCCACCCTCAGAGTAAACCCCCATAAGCCCGGGAGCTGGAGGTATCCGACCGTACTTGACATCTAGGGCAGACCATCAGGCCTGATCTCCAGGAAGAAACCCCGCCAAACCCAGGAGTAATTTGAGCCAGACCAGACAAAATTAAGGTGGCCATGAATTAACTGCAGCTCACGATGGCACACTTTATGTTTGGCAATCAATGCCAAACTCGCCGCGGAGATCCAAGCCACCGTATTCATGGTTAACCCGGATGCCTGCGGGACAGAGTCGATTCCGAAATGTGAGCTTAGTAGATGGGACCTCGGTCTATTCAGGTGCCAAGGGGACACCCAGTTCCCACCTGAGTGTCTGAATTATAATGAGGAGACGCGTGCACGTGTCTAAGCCCCGTTTACCCCCGAACCAAAAGTCGTCGAAGTAATGGGCTAGAGACCGAGACCCTAACCTGTGAGCAAATGGCCCCTGAGTCCCCAATCGGTCGGGTGCTGAACATGAATTAACTCAGTCAGAAGGGGGTTGGCCTTATCTAAGTAAAATTCCCCTCGGAACCTAAAAAACCCAATAGGTCTAAATCACTGGGTGCACTGGCAATAACCTGAAAGCCGAGTGCATATCACACTGTGCCAAACAGCACCAGAACTGCGTGAGCGTGCCACCCATAGTAGCCGAATCAACTATGAGTACCTGACCGACAAGGTCATCAGGGATGGCATCCCTGAATGGAGAACCCACAGGGTAAGCTGAATGGAGTATGAAATGACATTCACCCTAGCTCTAGCTCAGTATGAGCTTCATGGGGGAGACATTCGACTTAGAAAAGGTGGTTCCAAGAAGGGCCCCCGCTACTCTCATAGCCCCAACTCCCTTAGCTGTGTACAGTGGAGCCCCCTCTTCGTTACCCTGCAAGGGAACTAGATTAGTAGCATCCTGGGACACCCAACACCCCCGAATGAATACAAAAGCCCCCATAGAAAATCCTACAGCAGGCATTCCGCCCAATCCCTTCCTGGATGAACTGAGTGCCATCTCCCCGGGTTGACTATACTAACTGGGGCGGGGGGGCTATGACAAGGTTAGTTACTTCAGACGGAGCTCTGATCGCCCCTGTGCACCCCTACCTCTGCCCCGTAACCCACCAACCCGCGGGCACGCGGAGGCGGTGTGAGGGCCAGCGCAAAAGGGGACACGAAGTCGGTAACGACCGTGGTGCTTAGTACACGCATCGTCAGCTGAGCAGGCCGAACACAGCAGGCGGGCTGGAACCCCCTGCCCGACCAGTTAGCGTGTAGCCTGTGTCTGAGCAGCCCGCTGCTCAGCATGACCACCATGGTACCTATCACCAGGCACCAGTCACGTGGGAGTGATGTACACGAGCACACTTGCTGTCAGGGCTCATCCCACCTCCCCTCAGGGTATAGAGCCACCCTCATCCCCATGCCTCACCGTAAGCCAACTGCCATGGGCCCATCTAATCAACCATCGCCCTGCAAATGTTAGCGATGGATGGAAGCACCAGGATGACCCAAACAGGTCGAGCCCTGCGGCCTACCACCATACATACAAGGTATGCCGCCCACCAGTTGGCCCAAGATGCGCAGTGGCTCACGACGATGGGACATCTCTTTGTCTCAGTCGCCCTGTCCCCCTCTCTCCTCCTAGTGGGCTTGCAGTTCAATAGGGAGAATATCCACATGTCCCCCTCCATCCCTTACCCCTCATGGCCTGCGGCCAATAACACCCAGGGGCAAGTAATAGCCGGCCATCAGCAAAGCCCTCGATGGGACAGTCAGCATAAAGGGCATACGCAGCAGGACCCGGACAGCCCCTGCAATGCTCAGCACTGTCCCGGGGCGGACACCCCAGTGCGTGATGGATTACTACGGTGGGACCGCACATGTCTCTCTCCTTCTGTCCGCACCGCCTATCCTTATTGGGATCTCGGTTCATAGGGAGAATATATCCACGTACTCCCCCCACCAAATCTTTCCCCTCGTGACCTGGAACAAATGTATCGACATACGCCAAATGATCCCCGAGGGGCAAGGAATACCCGGCCGTCGGCAATGCCGACACCGGCACAGTATTGACACGGGGTATCAGGAGAGGACCCTGGACCGTCCCTACGACACCCGGTGCAGCCCCGGGGGCGGAACCCCCCCCCACGCAATGTTATGCCAGTATGGGACCAAGCTGCACCCCGGTAAGCCGGGAACTAATGCCCACCCGCCCCAACATTACGAGGCCATGGTTACTGAAACCTATCCCCGGAAGTGGAGTGTGATGTGGGCACATTAGCTTGAACCTGATACTCACTGGGTGCACCCCTGTGAGCCGCCCCCACTGGGGGTTCCGGACCACGGCGGGCGTCGGAGCTCGCGACCGAAATCGAGCTCTGAGGGCACATCCGACCACTACCTGTCTGCAGTTCCTGATGTACGGGAAGCTGCGAGACCGCGGCGGGCACAGGCCGGCGCGCCTCGAGCAACTCAACCCGCCTGGCCGCCTGCTGGAGAGTGGCGGCTGTCGTGGTAGCAGGCTGGCAAAAGGGGGCCCCAGATGGCAATGAAGCCCCCCCAATGGGGTTATTGGTGATCGCTAGGGATGCCTCTAGCGCCGCTACGCGGGCCAGTAATGCATCCACCGTCGCAGATCCCCCTGCATAAAGGGGGCCAGGTGGGCCGGACAGCCCACCGGGCAAAGGTCCAGGGCCCCCGACCTGAGAGCCCGGCCCCAAATAGGGCCATGCCCAAAACTCTGGCCCATGAGGGGCCGGGGGTAAGCCCTGCTGTGCAACCGCACCAGGCCCTCCCCCCTGCTCAAAGCCCATGGCCGGTAATTGCGGCCCGGGGGCCGAAGCCCCAACCGCGCCAGGCCCTCCCCCTGCTCAAAGCCCATGGCTGGCAACTGCAGGCCGGGGGCTGGAGCCCCTGTAGTGGCGGTCTGAGGCTGGAGAGCCGCAGGCCATGGCCTAAGCTGCCCCATCCCACCGGTCCCGGTGGGTGCCTCCATTAAGGGGTCCTGTCGGGGGGGCGCAGTCGCGGTCCTCCGACCCGACTGCAGCCTCCTACTCGGGCGAGCCGTAGTCGCCATAGCCTTCTTCTCAGGAGGCATAGCAAGCACGATCCCTTCCCAGGGATCGAAACCCGATGGCTGGGAAGACGAAAATAAGAGGAAAGATCACGCTAAGTCCTGCAGCCAAAAAACGGCTTCCCTAGAAAGACGAAGAGCGACGGAGAAAACTTCTCCTCTCCGTCGCTTTTACAAATTGGCAGCTCGGCTGCCTCGTGGCCTCCCCTTTTATAGAGGGGTGGCCATGCCCCCTAACTACCCGGATGTCTGAGTCCAGGTGGGGGGAGCAAAGAGCGCGGCGGCCATTTTGGCGCCGCGCTTTCATTGTTTTGAAATGTTTCTCATTTCTTGGGTATATTTTTAAAGGTATTACAGCAAATGATGCCATTCCTTTCCCCCTTCCCAGATCTTGTATTCTACTTGTGCAGGTGGCTTTGCTAAATGTCTCCCAGGACTTCATAGGAACCTAGGATAAAGTCCATTTTTTTGGACGTTATCCGATGCATCACCCATTTGATTTGGATAAAGTCCAAAATTGGATAAAGTCCAACATAAGAACATAAGAACAGCCTTGCTGGAACAGGCCACAGCCCATCCAGTCCAGCATTCTGTCTCACACAGTGGCTCACCATTTCCTTCAGGGTATTCCCAAGGAGATGCCTTCACCTGCTTAGGATTCCCTGGAAATGGCACTGAGAGATATCCTGATCTCTCCAACCCCGAGGTTGTCCTTAAGTCCAAACTTGTGGAATGGAGTTTGCACTTTATCCAAGGTTCTACTGTACTGCTTTTTTATTCAAGTAAAACTTTAGGCCACAATCCAACACCAAGTGCGCAGAAATAAAGTCATCAACATAACATCATTCCTTTGGGCAATTTTTTAAAAATTGCATTAAGCTGTGGAGGATGTCACTGGCAAAGAAAGAAGCAACTTGATTTGACTCCACTAAATCCATCTGACATGTCATCAGTTCCCTCAGTCTTCTTTTCTCAAGGCTAAACATAGGGCTTGGTTTCCATCCCCCTGATTATCATTCTTCCCATTCTCTGAACCTACTCCAGTTTGTTGTATAGCAGTTTGTATCTTTTCCAAAGACATGATAGTAATGACATCATGCTAATATTTTAAGTATACAGTAAAACCTCGCAAAAAGAGCACCTTGCTTAGAGACTAACTTGCTTAAAGAGCAGAATTTTCTCTGAATGGTCACTGCCTCACAACAACTAAAACCAACCAAAGACTCACTTAACAACTTAATTGGTGTTCACATCCCCCCCCCAGAAGTCATGATTGGTCACTTACAATGGTGTTTCATTTAAAGAACAAACTCGCTTAAAGAGCAATCCTGTGGAACACATTATGCTCTTTAAGCGAGGTACCACTGTACTGGATATTTTATCCATTTATATAAGTCTACATGTACACTTATATAAACGGCTAATACTTAAATAAATAAATACAGCCATGTATTTAGGTGTTTGTATTATCTTACAAATGGGCAGAAAATGAATTTTATATTTTGACACAAGTTTCAGGTGCATCATAGACTGATGGTGGCCCTACTATCACTCGAATACTTCAAGTGCTGTTTTACTACACAACAATTATTCTTTCTAAAATTCTTTTTTCATTGCTTCAAGTTCAGAACTTCTCAGTTGAAGATGAAGGTAAACAAATCACATCTGTGGATTCTCTTTTGTAGAGTATATAAGCTTCTCATCTTACTATTTTGATCTGTGTAAATAAGTACAAATGTGCAACTGCAGACAGTGCATAAGTAAAAACAAAATGAAGGTATCAAATGTTAGTTTTTAAAATATGTTAGCTTGCTTCATCAAGTAAAGGTAAAGGTCTTATTTTGTGTCCACATTTATCTAGCAATGATGAGTAACTTATTTGCATGCAGATAACATTATTCTTTATATGAAATCAACTGCCATTGATAATTTCAGTGATGGATGACAGTCATTAATTGATTTGGTACCTAAATGCTTTGTTCAGAGCAAGATATTAATATTAAATGTCAAGATAAATAATACAATATTTTTCAGGGCTATGTGATAAACCAGTCTAAAAATGACAACATTTTGATTGAGTGCTGATGGATTGCCCTTGATTTGTTGTATGAAGAACATTCATTTGATACATCATCAGATGTGGGTTTTGTCTTATGAACAGTATTTTCACAAAGGCAGGAATTAGTAGAAATCATTATGGCTTCATGCATTGTCTTGGATAATAGCAGTATGTTGCATTCTTGTGATTTGACCAGGTTAAGCGTGAGAACAAATTCTCTGATAGGCTGATCAATAACATAGGTTGTTTATTCCCTATGATGGTGGAAATGTCCTGTTCTTGGGCCATCCTGGACCATCCTGAAACAATGATCTAGGAAAATTTCCTTCTTGCTATTGTAAGAATACAGAAATAGGTTGCATTCATCTATCATCAATTGTCTAAACGTCTATTTGAGTAGGCCTAGTGCAGCATAGTGTGACAGTGTGGTGAAGGATGATGCATCATGTCATTCCCCTCTTATGTCATTGTGTGCCATATACTGGATGCTTTTGTGAAACGGTTAATAAAGAGAGCTGCTGGGAGAAGGAGATGGAGGAGGGAGAAGAGCAGAGAGAAGATTCCAAAGTACCCAGCTACCACCACCACCACCCCCCCACACACACACACACACAAATCTCGTGTCTTCATTCTGCTGGTCAGAATCCATGTAGTAAGTCACTACAGCAGTAGAAGCCATTTAGAATGCAATAGGGATACAGCTGATCTGTTGGTGCAAATACACATATTTCTTTGCAGGCGCACCCACCCAAATAAAGACTCAGACACTGGTATTGGATTAAAGTCATTGGACCACTTTTATTGATTAATGCCCTAGTCCAAATTATCACTTTCAATTGGTGTATCATCCAATTGTAATTCTTTAAGGCAAGCAGGCGGCAGTAACACTGGTAAGGTTCCACCCTAAATGCCAATGGCTATTGGCGACATGTATCAATTTGTATCAATTTGTTTGTTGACACAAACAAATTGTTGACCAAAGTCAATATACTATCTACTGACCCCACCCTATGTCGTGTATCCGTCCAAATATAAAGGTAATGCAGGCTGTGAAGCTCCTAGCATCACCCCTTTCATGGTTCGCCCTTGACCGGCCAATCCTGTTTCCCCTGTACCTATCTATGTGTTGGCCAGTCAATTGCGAACCTGCCGGATACCTATGGATCATAAATCTTTACCTTACCAGTGCTACCCGCCACACGGGGAGGCGTCCATGATGACTCACCGCCCCCCCCCAGACCGTCAGCTCGGTCACCAGGCCCGCTTGCACGTCTTCCAGAATGAGGTTCATACCTCTGGCCGACAGGTGGACTCCATCTCCTGCATACAGGCTAAAATCCTGTAACCCTATCCCTGGGTGTCGAATGGCTGTTCCTAAGCCATTCTCAACAAGAAACCGGGCAACAGCCCTGTTTGCTGACCGCCGGGCATGGTCCAAACCACGGAGATCCATGTCTCCTCTAAAACAGTGTCTCGGCATGATGTCAGACCATAGCAACCGTGTGTACGGCCATAAATGATGTAACAAACGGCAGGTCACTGCACCTCGACAGTTTAAGGAAAGGCCAGTGACCCGTGCAAGATCATTCCCGCCGAGGTGCAGAATCAGAACATCGGGCGGTCCAGCATCCCTGATGGACATCAGGAATGGCAACAGTTCCCGCCATCTCATGCCGCGCTTACCATACCACCGCATACGTGCAGATTCACGCAGCCCGAGATGGGGTCCCCACTCCAACGATGCAGCATACTGTGCCGCCCAGTGTACATAGCTGCGGCCCACCAGCCCCACTGCCACCGGTGTGTGTAGACACACAGGGTCTGTAAAAGAAGGAAAAGGAATTAAGGACATGACTAGGTACTCATACAGTGAGGGGACGTACCTGCCAATCCAACATATATCAGCCTCAGAGTACCCAAACACAGATGCAGTCTATGCAGCGCCTATCCTGAATGAATGGGTGCCATAACGAGCCCCACACTGTGAAGTGCGGTACCGGTCACCCTCCAGAACTGAAATTTGGTAAGGGGAGACCCATCCTGGTGGCAGAACAATGGGCCAGGGTGTGCAGCAGGCACTGCCAAAATTGCATGTAGGGCACCAACCGGACAGATGTCAGCAAATGTACATCGTAGCAGTATAACACCACTGCCTACTCCATGCTGATCGGCCTTTGAGGAACGAATCTTCAACTGAGCCCACTCCTGGTTGATAGAGACATCGTCGAGTTCCAGTGCCCTACGAGACACGTCCCCCTGTGACCATGGGACCAGCTCGCTGATTCGCAGAGCTCCAGAGAAAGCTTTGGTGGTAGCTGCATGAAAAGAAGACTCCTCATACCTACTGTAACATAATCTATGCCAGCCTCGTGCAAGGTGGGTCAGAATACCTGTTAAAACAGGGCAACGTGTGTCCGGGCGGCGTCCATGTCCACGTGTCCACCCTTCCAATACATTGCATATGCAGAAGACACTCACACAGTCAGTAAAGCCCCATGCCTTGGTCATGAATGCCAAGGCATAAAGCCTGGTGCAATGGTGCATGGGGCCAACCCCAGATCATGAAGGTGCACCATATACTGTAAAACCTGGTCGACCGGTATCGGCCACACTTCAGGCAACTGCCTTTACCTACAAAAGGCCCTAAAGTGAAGGAGTGTATGCTGATACGCCTTACACGTGCGATGTGCCAAAGACATGCCACTCGCCCGGTTCCCCTTTCCTTGCTAAATCACCATATCTCAGCCAGGAGTGGAGAGGGAAGTTCCTCTGCGTCTGGAGCCAAGGCGCGGAACTGGGAGATCTGCAGGTGGGATAAAGCATCAGCAATATCGTTATTAATGCCTGGCACATGTCTAGCCCTAAGGAGAACATTAAAGCGCATGGACCTAAGAACAATTGGTGAACTAAGGCCATGACTCCGGGGGATTTAGACATTTGGGCATTGACAATGTGCACCACCGCAGCATTGTCACACCAAAAGTGAAGCACAGAATTAGCCCACCTGTCCCTTCAAAGCATAAAGGGGACCCAAAATTGAAAAACTCCAGGAACGTAAGATCACATAAGCGATCCGTGCCCTGCCATCCCTGGGGCCATTGACCATAGGCACACTGTTCTTCAAAATAAATCCCATACCCCAGGGAGCCGGAGGCATCCGACTGTACTTGGAACTGGGGCTGACCATAAGCTCAGACCTCCAAAAGGAGACGGCATTAAAGTCCTGCAGGAATATGAGCCAAACCACCAGGTCTGCTCGTAAACCCCTAGTCAGCCGTACCCTGCAGTGTTGTTTATAAAGACCTGTCATAGTGTCACCCAGACGCCTGGCGAAGGCTCTGCCTGGTGTTACCACTCTGCCGGTGAAGTTGAGGTGGCTGTGCATCACCTGCAACTCCCGGAGAGGCACCTTGCACTTGGCAAACATCGCCAAAATTGCATCAGAGATCCGCCCCCCTTGACTGACAATTTGGTCACCAGGCCCTCTTGCACGTTATTCAAAAGAGAGGTACATCCTCTTGCTGACAGGTGAACCCCATCTCCAGAATACAGGCTAAATTCCTGTAACCCTATCCCCGGATGACAAATGGCTGACCCCCAAGCCATTCTGGATAAGGAACCAGGCAACAGCCTTGTTCACTGACCGACGGGCGCGGTCCAACCGCGGAGTCAATGCCTCCCCTATAATAGTGCCTCGGCACGATGTATGACCATAACAACTGTGTGTACGGCCATAAATGGTAAAGAAACGCCAGGTCACTGCACTCGGAAGTCGTTAAGTCCAGGCTGTGCAAGATCATTGACTCCGAGGTGCGGAATTAAAACATCTGGCAGTCCAGCATCTCCATTGGACATCAGGAATGGCAACAGTTCCCGCCACCTATATGCCGTGCACACCATACCACTGCATACATGCAGTTACACGTAGCCCAAGATGGGGTCCCCATTCTGACGAAGCAGCATACTGTGCCGCCCAGTGCACATAAATTGTGGCCCACAAGCCACACTGCCACCAGTGCGCGGAAACACACAGGGTCTGTAAGATAAGGAGGAAGAACTGAGGGCAGAACAAGGCACTCATGCAGTAAGGGGACGAACAGACAGAGAAAAAAGGCGCAAATCCCCACCTGCCCATGCAACGTATGTCAGGCTCCAAGTACCCAAATGCAGCCGCAGTTGATGCAGCGCCTATCCGGAAGGAAATGGGTACCAATTGTAATTCAGTAAGGGGAGACCGATCTTGGTCGCAGAACGACAGGCCAGGGGGTGAACCACGTGCTTGTGGGGGAGCAACCGGACATATAGCAGCACCATGCTACTACCCTTTCCCCGCTGACCGGCCCTTGAGGAGCGAATCCCCCCCAGAGCCCACTCCTGATCGAGCAACACATCTTCCAGTTCCAGTGCCCTGCAGAACATGTCCCCTGTTGAATGTGGTACCAGCTCACTTAATCTGAGAGCCCCAAAGAAAGCCACGGAGGTAGTTGCCCAAAATTAGACTCTTCGACGGAGCACAGGCACTGGCCCCGTAGGAGTCGTATATATTAGCCACAAGTGCTAGCAGGGCTCGTTGCCCACATCTCAGGGTGAAGGGCCACCCTCATCCTAAGGTTTTCACCATAGGCTAACCATGATGGGCCAAGGAAATCAACCACGGCCAGCAAATATTGTCCAAGTACTGGACCATTTGGATGGCCAAATCAGGACGGGCCCTTATATATCCTGCCATGGATACCCAATAGGCCGGTAACCAATTGGCCCCATTGCAAGGCAACTTACGGTGACGGCTCAACTCCTTGTCTCTGTCGTCCTGCCCCTCCATCTCCTCCTCAGTGGGTTCACATTGCAGGAGGGGGGGGGGAATGTGAATATATTCCCCATGCCACATCTTCTCACTAATAGCCCGGGATAAAGGTCACCCAGGGGTAGGGAGTAACCGGCCGAAGGCAGGGCTGCCGTTGGCACGGATTGGAGTGGGGAAACATATAATAGGCCCTATCGGACCCCCAAGAAGTGAAGGGAAAGCATTGGGGCGGTCACTCCTGTAAGAACCTGGGTATAATTGGCCTGTTGCGGCCATGGCCATTGTACCCCCCGGCGTTATGAGCTAGTGTCACAGGAGTGCTGATTTGACCAGGATACTCACTCGGTGCACCCCCACGAGCCGCCCCCACTGGGGGTTCCGGCCCGTGGTGGGCGTTGGAGCTTGCGATGGCCATCGAGCTCTGTGTTTTAGTGCGTCCATGCCAAGCAGGACCGTTCCCCGTGGAGTGCCCTGCTGTAATGGCTAGATGGGGAGCTGCGAGGCGCCAGCCTGCGCTGGCCTGATGGCCTCCAGCAGCTCAACCCTGTTGGCGGCCCACTGCGCAGCTGTGACTGGCATGTGGGCCGGAACTGCAGAGCTGGCGAGCCCACCATCCAAAGGTGGTGGAGCAATGCCCATTGATGCCTCCAGTGCCGAAATGCGGGCAGGAGAGCATCCACAGCATCTGACCCACTAGGATAAGGTGGGCCAGATGGGGGATAAACCCATGTGGCAATCCCTGGCCAGAATAGGGCCATGCCCAATAATCTGGCCCATGAGGGGCCGGAAGAATGGTGGGGCGGAAACCTAACACTGTGCCTGTGTGGTCCGCTATGCCCCAAGCAGGGCAAAGGTGCAGCAGGGGTAGAAACCCCAGGGGAGCAGGCCTGTGCAGCCCCCGCCCGAGTCCTCCAAGTGGGCGGTAGGCAGAGGCCTGGTCACCCTCGTTGGTGGCAGTGGGCATGATGACCCTGCCACCCCCCTGTGGGGCAGCTGCCCGAGCCCTCCGGCCCGGTGGCTGCCCCAAGGAGGTCGAGGGGGTGGGCCAAGCCCTCCCCCTAGGTCGCGGCCTAGGGGCCGCTGGGCCTTACGCTTGGGTGCCATAGCCACCCAAGCAGGCGCTGATTGGAGGAGGAATATCCTCCGATCAAAATAGAAGCAGCATCGGAGTGATATCCTCGCAAATTCTAAAGGATATCCTCCGATAAAGGATCGTAAAAGGAAAGAAGCGTCAGAGCAAACTTCTCTGCTCCGTCGCTTCTCTTTTAAAATGGCAGCCTCGTGGCCATCCCTTTTATAGAGGGATGGCCACGTCCCCTAACTGACCTGGATGTCTGAGTCCGGGTGGGGGGCCCCCGCAAAGAGCGTGGCGGCCATTTTGGTGCCGTGCTTGCAATTGCTTCAGTGGCTATGACAATAGGCAACAACTGAGGTCTTGGCTGAGAGTGAAAATAGCTCAGCAGAATGGACTGTTTAGTTAGTCTTCATTGATGTTTTGAACTCTCCTGATGCTACAAAACTTTTCAGTTGTGGCCTCCTTAGAGCAGAGCCACACATTCAAATGTCAAATGTCAACTGTTAAGAAATGGCTTCCATTTGAAGACTTATCCCTATAGCCATAATACAGTGCTACAGCAAATTTCTTCCTAATGGCTAGCATGGAATGTTTCCATAATGGAGCTATTAACCTCAGAAAGCAATAGTGCCAACACTGGAAATGCTGCCCTATTGCTTTGCTGAAAAGTTTCTCCCATGAAAAATGTGGTCATTACCATTGAATTAAGTGAAAAAGAAATTTAATTCAAACTTAATTTCAAAAGACAATTTTTAAAAAAGGAGAGAGTGAGAGAGAAATCCTCATTGATAATGTTCAAGATTCTTATGCTTTCCTTGTTGGAGTGTGTGTATTTTTAGTGTTTTATTATACAGTCTTCACGGTGGCAATAAAAAACTTCCCAAGCTTTCCTATATATTATAACCTCATAAGAAATTGTCATACTGTATATTTAGGCAACATATGACTGTGAAGCCCCTAATGAAATATTGTGGTAAGTCCACCATGCCTAGTTCTAAAGTAGCTCATCCTACAGGGCTATTTCATATTAGACAGTGTGGGCTCCCAATGGTGTTTCAAAACACTATCAAAATGTGAAAGAAGAAGAAAAACCAAGTGCAACAACTTTGATCACCTTGCAACATTATGATCATCTTTAGTCCATGGAAATATATTTGTGTTTCAAGATACTATATGACTGTTTCTTAGGTATCATTTATCTTTTAAACTTTAGGTAAAGGTAAAGGTCACCTTGCTCGAAAGCCAGTCATATCCTACTCTAGGGTTCAGTGCTCATCTCTGTTTATAGCGAAAGAGCCAGTGCTGTCTACATCTGCAGATGTTTCTGTGGACATGTGGCAGGCATGACTAGACTGAACACTGCTTGCCTTCCCACCTAAGTGGTACCTATTTATCTACTTGCAATTTATTGCTATCAAACTGCTAGGTTGTCAGGATCTGGGACAGAGACGGGAGCTCACTCCATCACGCAGCACCTGGGTCTCAAACTGCTGAGCTGAACTGCCCACCTTGCAGTCATCAAGTTCAGTGTCTTAACCACTAAGCCACCTCATACCCTTTTCAAACTTTAGGGATATGAATTAATCATAGACTAATTCTGCTGTCTAAGCTGAATCAAAACCTTTTGGACTGCTTTTACAAACCAAACAAGCTTTCTTCTACTTTGTTATCTCATCATAATCATTATCATTATCATAGAACTGCATTGCTGGAAGGGACTGTATGGATCATCAAGTTCTGTTCCTGTCAAGGAAGAACAGTGAGAATTCAAACTTCCATCCTCTGGCTCCACAGTCAGATACCTAACTATATAGTGGAGGAGATAGCATCATTACAAATATATTTTGTGAAACTTATCAACTGAACTGTGAAGAGAAAAGGATACCTTTTCAATGGCCTGGATGTAGTAATTGCAAGCAGGAAATAACAGGAACTTCAAAGGATAAAACTAGACATTGTTTTCATTTGATATGGTGTTTAAATAGGATAATGAGATATGATCTCAGTTTTTAGGGATACATTTCAGAAGAAATGCGGAAAGGAAGAAATATTGAAAATAATGACCTTGGGGGAAGGAATGTACAGCAATATTAATTACACAGTCGTATTATTCAGATCTGGGCATTTGTCTGCCCTTGCGAGTAAAGGTGAAGGCCAACAACAGGATAAAAGATAGAAAATTGAGGGGATAAAAAGTCATGAGATGAAATAAAATTTTAAGATTAATTATTGATCTTCTTTATTTCATATAATCTTCTTAGTATCATGCACTGTTTGCTAATCCTCCTGCCCAATAAGTGAATTTGTCTGGCAGTCATAATGAAGTTGCCTTAATTTCCTTTGGTCCTGTCCTGTCACTATCATTTTTATCACTAAATCTACATGACTATTATATGTGTGTGTTGATGAAGGATTTCAGGTGTGTGTGTTTTTGGTTGAACACATATTTGAACATTTTTTTTAATTAAAATGACGTTTGAAGTACCTAGCATAAAAAAGATGTGCAACTACAAATAAGACTTTCTTCAAAGCTTGTTAGCAAGATTTTAGAGATCTTCATTCCATGGATACAACATGTATGTAACTCTGTTGACACTAAAATAAAAAGATGCTTGTGTTGGAATTAAAGCTTACTCACTTTTTTTGTTTAAACTACTAAGAAAATGAAGGAGGATGATAACAACACTGCACAAAAATTTCACTTCATTTCAATAGGATTTGTTTTGTGTACATGTTCCAATGAAATAAATAGTGAATGCACAATATGAGCTCTGGGTATATTCTCCCCATTTTATCTGTTGTGACAATATTATCTGACATATCAATGTGACAAAAGCAAATAATAACAAGTGGATCTATTACCATACTTTCTATGATGCACCTGAAACTTGTGGCAAAATACAAAATTCATTTTCTGCCCATTTATCAGATAATACAAACACCTGAATTATTCCAGATTAAACCATGTATCTCACTCTAGTATGGTTTCATCATATTAAAGGGATACACAGAAAGAGCCTTCTCGAAGATTGTGGTATTTTTGAGCCACAATTGGTTGTATCCTGGGTGACAGCTTCCTTATGCTGGCTAATCTTTCTCACACTAGGTTGGGCAAAAGGAACTGCAGAATGAACTCATTGAAAGGTGCCTTCATTTTGGCAGTTTCACATTTGGCCTAGACATGGAAGAAGAAAATCATCTGTAAAGGCTGCTGTTATTGTTATGGACTAACATTTTGGAATTAACATATAGCAACTCTAATAAGGGTTTTAAAGTAAAAATTATCTAAGAAGTGGTTTTACCCTTGCCTCGTGAGGTTTTTTCACCTAGTGGGAATTTGATCCCATGTTTTCTGAGTCGTAGTCACTCTGTACACTACAACCTTCTGGGTATTTCTACAAGGAATAGGGCTATGTGTTAGTTTTGGACTAAGCCAAGCTAGATCACTTTGGATCAACTCTGGTGATTCCCAAGGTGAAGTAGGTTTCCTATAAAAGTGAGTAGAAATGAGGTTCTACACTATAGGATGGTTTGCAATCCAAGCAAACCCCAAGTACAAGTTGAAGAAAGGAAGTGTACATCTACATTTCAATTTCTCTGCCATGTTGTGCATTTCACTGAAATGACAACAAAACCATTCCTCACCTGTCTGTTCTCCATCAGAAGTTGCAGGAGGGTCAACATGGGAAATGCAAGTTTACATAGTGAGACTAGATTATTTGTTTATATCTATCTGTCTAGCTCACCATCCATCTATCCATCCATCTCTGTGAGTGGACACATACACATATGACATAGTGTCTATGCTACTTGTGACATTTTTCAATAAGCAATATGTATATTGTTTTCATGAACTGCAAGTATAAAGAGCTATACACCAAATGCCTGCTAATGTTATACAAGAATGAGCTTTAAGATGGTAATTGTTTCCCACTCCCACAAAAGACGTCTGGAAGTCAGCTATTCCTAAATATCTCTTGACAGTGAAAGCAGAATAATTCTGAGCCAATTTTCTCCTTCATCACACATTTTCAGAAAGAAACAGCATGAGACATGTGTAGGAAGTAGAAGTGCTGTGGCCAGGGAACAAGCAACTGATTATGAATTTGGCTCATCTGCTTCTCTTGTTCCACTTGGCAGAATAGATTAGCTTTTATTTCAAAGTGAGGGTATTGGATAACTCTCCAGGATTACTCTGCACTCTGTTTGTAATTAAACATAGGCACAAATTAAATATTTTACTTTTACTCTTTCAGACTTGAGTAATTGAGTTCTGCATTCTACTGAATCTTGTGTATGGCCTGAGATCAGCTACTGTGAAGGTGAAAAGCTTTTTGCCCTTCTTTGCCACTGTACCTCTGCCTCTATCATTCATTCTGCTGCCGAGCTTCTCCAGGCCAGGAAAGTTTATCTCTTAAATTTACATATGTTGTTGTTCAGTCGCACAGGCGAGTCTGACCCTTTGCAACCCCATGGACCACTGCACACCATGCTCCTCTGGCATCTGGCATCCTCCATAGCCCACACATATCTATTCCCACTGTATCAATAATGCCCTCTAGCCATCTCATCCTCTACCACCCCTTCTCCTTTTGCCTTCAATCTTTCCCAGCATCAGGGCCTTCTCCAGTGAGTCCTCTCTTCTCATTTGGTGGCCAAAATATTTGAGCTTCAGCTTCACTATTTGTCCTTCCAAGGAGCAGTTGGGGTTATAAATATACATATGCAAAGTATGTTTGTTTATACAACATTTGAGATAGTTTCTTAAAAAGTAGACAAGTGAATTTTAGAAATGTATGTGCTGCAATGAGATCAGTAAGATCAGAAGAACAATCAATAAGATCAGAAGAACAATCCTGGCAGGTCCTTCAGCTAAATAAACTACTAGTACTACATCATAGGCTTAGTAATAGCTGTAACATTAATCCTAAATACGAATTTTACTACCTTTTAACTCTGAGCAAAAACACGCCTTTTAAAAATATATATTTAAATAACCTCATTTTTACTTATGTGTAATGATATATTTTACGTACCCGGATTTTAATTTCTGTTCTTTTTGCTATACTATGCTGGTATTGGACTGTAATATAGATATAGATACATACAGTGATGCACTACAAAAAAAATTACTACCTACTCTGTGGGCTGGCCAAATCTGTGGGTGTGACCAAACATCCTGCATTATGGGCTATGGAGGTGGACATGACCAACCAAGTTGGCATGGCCTGGGGGAATTTCCGCTACTGGTTCTGCAGAACCTGACAAAACCTGCTGCAGTGTATTACTGGATACATATGTATGGAAGTATAAGAATCACCAGCACATACAATGCAGACTCCACGGCTAAGCAGCATCTAGGAATGGTGAGTCTTCTTCATTTCAGCTAGAAAGATGCATAGGGGAGTGCTTGATGCTACACCATCATCATTTACCAGCTTTGGAGTGGGAACATAGAGGCTCCATAAGCTTGGCTGCTCCAAAGCTGGCTTTTTGTTGCCTGACATTTGGACAGCCTGCCAACCTACTGTGTAGATCAGAGTGCAGTTTGGGTCACCATCTGGGGCTGAACAGGAATTTGGGCCCAGACATCCTGATTGACAAAGTTAGAACAAGGATCTTGAGTGATTTTTGGCTATCCCACTCTGATTCCTACAAGGTAGCGCTCAGTTAGGGTGGTAGCTGTTTCAGTTACTTCAGTCTCTTAACAACAATTTCACATATCTGTGCTTCTTGACTCAAATATAGCTATGTGTTCTGAGGTATAGGGAAGATCTATTGTATCAATCTTAATTGAGGTGCAAATCCAATTATTAGCATGAAATGTTTGTCTTAAGGGTTGAACACTGATGGATTCTTTTCTTTTCCCTTGCCAATAATTGCACATACATGACTGTCTCTCTGTGAAATGCTTTTCCACATGATTTTTCAAGAAACTCATCAACATATCACTAGACTATGGATATCACTGCTTTGGCTGCATTTGTTATCTTCAGTGTCTGTGATATTATGGTGACTTTATTGGCAAGGAAAAGTCAAGATCAATTAACCCAGAAATTTCAGATAGCACAATCAATTTCTGCTTGAACAGGAGCATCATTACCAACTTCCATACAGGATGAACTTTTATCACTTTTAAAAGAAGGCTGGGCCCTTTGTCATTCCCTTGGCACATCAGATATTTGGTGTACATATTGCAAGCGCGGCGCCAAAATGGCCGCCGCGCTCTTTGCGGCCCCCCCCCACAGGACGAAGGCATCCGGGTAGTTAGGGGCGTGGCCAGCTCCCTTATAAAAGGGGTGGCCACGAGGCAGCCGAGCTGCCATTTTGCGAAGCGACGGAGCGGAGACGTTTTTCCCTCTTACCTCCGTCGCTTTTGGCTTTTACCGGGAAGCCTTTTGGCTGCTTAATTCTCTCGTTTCGGCTTCCCATCGATTGGCTGAGAGGCCCGCGAAGAAGAAGGCGGCTGCGAGCGCGGCTCGTGCGGTTCGGAGGCGCAATCTGGGTCGGAAGACCGCAGCTGCGCCTCCCCAGCAGCCGCATTTGCTTGCACCCACCGGGACCGGTGGAATGGGGTCTATTCCCCCTGGCTGGAGGATGGTGGCCCACGCACGGGGCCAGTAGGGGCTGCGGCCCTCGGCCCGCAAGCGGTGGACACCTCTCATGGTGTTGCCCATTCCGCTGGGCCTCCCGTTATAGGAGCGTAGCTCGCTCCGAGGCCTTCCAGCCTTGGGGTGTGGTCCGGTCCCCTTCCCTGGCAGGTTGCTTCATTGGCCCTAACGGGCCCGGGTGTGGGGTTGTTGCCCTATTCGGGCCCCGGGGTGCAGGGACCTGTACCCATGCCTGTAGTAGGCGGGCCGGCTGGTCCTTTGCCCCATGTCAGCGTGGAAGCCTTATTGGCCCGCATTGCGGCCCTCGAGACATCCCTGGCCCGGGCTAGCCACTCTTGGTCTCCATTTGGGGTTCGTTTCGACGCGTCGTCTGCTGGGCAGCAGCAGGCGACGGGACGGGTCGAGCTGCTTGAGGCGCGTGGCACGACCTGGGCCACTGCCACGCAGCTCCCCATTCAACAGACCGGTGCGGGTCAGGCCCCATCGACGAGCTCGACGGCGGTTGTGAGCTCCGACGCACCCAGTGGGCCGGAACCCCCGGTGGGGGCGGCCTACGGGGGTGCAGCACGTGAGTATGCGGTCCAAGCTAGTGCACCTACACACGTGGCCACGTTGGGGGGGTTTCCAATGGCCTGGCCTCGCGCGGGTGGGGCGGTGGTCCAGCCGCTGACGCCCCACCTGGCGACGACAACTACCACTCAGGGCCCCATGGTGGGGGGTGTTTTCTACCCTGTGGGGAATGTTTTGGGGGTGGCTGGGTTAGTACAGGCCCCCTTTCAGATGCCAGCAGTTCCTGTTGTGCCCATGTCGGCCTTGCTGACGGCGGGGTATTCCTTACCGCTGGGTGTCCATTTGGCACAGACCACCAAAGAGAAGATCTGGCGGGGGGATTACGTGGATACCTTCTCACTCCTCAACAGAGGGCCCACCAAGGAGTAGGGGGGGCAGGATGAGAAGGATAAGGAGCAGGCACGTCGTAGCAAGCCACCACGTACGTGGGCCGACTGGTTGCCGGCCTACCTCATATACATGGCGGTGTACCTTAGGGCCCGGCCGGATTTGGCAATTTCAATGGTCCAGTATTTGGACAACATCTACCGGGCGATGGTTGATTTTCCGGGCCCATCGTGGTTGGCTTATGACGTGTAATTCCATATGCGGATTCCCCGGCACCCCGACATTAGGTGGGTTGAGCCATGCCAGAGGCTGTGGCTTTTGTACATGACGCCCACGCGCCCCGCACCCGGGGAGAGATACCATTGTGGACATGCGGTCCAGCGGGCGGCCCCAGCACAGGTCTACTGCCAGGGGGCGGGGCGGGGGGTTTCAGCCCGCCTGCTGTGCTGGACTTTCTCGTCCATTGGTTCCTGCAATAGGAAGAATGGCAAATAAGACATTAGTGTCCCCCCTGTGCTGGCCCCCATGCGGCCTCTGGCTGTCCCAGGCCTGGAGGGATGCGGGGCAGAGGGAGGGGTGGACAGGGGGCTAGCAAGACTGCCGCAGATGGATCTAGTTCACCAAAGGGCTCCCTTCCCAATTAATGTGGACATGTTGGAGCGCTGGCTCACATTGTGCCCGAAGGGAGAGGATGCGGAGATCTCCTTCAGGGTTTTAGGCAGGGGTTACGTATCCCTTTCATGGGTGATAGGTCCCCTCAGGATGCCCCCAATCTTTATCCCTTAGGGGGAGGGAGGAGGTGGCTCCTGCCAGCAATGATAAGGAGGTCTATGCGGGCAGGGTCGTTGGCCCTGTCCCTGCGCCCCCGTTCCGGGGAGCATATTATTGCACTGATGCCATGCCTTTTGGCTGTTTCAATTTGGGCTTGGCATTCGAGCGTTCCTCCATCTTCCTAGAGTGGGATTTTGTTCGCAGATCAGGGTCCCGGTCTGTAGCCCATTCCCTGGATGATTTTATTCGGGGCTGAATGGGGCTGGGACACGTCCACACGTCTCCTCAACACATTTCAGACGCTAATGGAGGAACTTGGTGTCCCTTTAGCGGCCGAAAAGACCGAGGGCCCGCCTACACAGCTAGTATTCCTGGGGGTGGAGATTGACACGGTAGCACAGGCTTCTAGGTCGCAGCGGGATAAGGTGTCAAAGCTAGTGGCCCTTATCTCGGACTTGCTGGCCAAGCGCATGGCATTACCGAGGGACCTGCTGGTGCTACATGGTCACCTCAATTTCGCTGGCAGGGTCGTCGCACCAGGCAGGGCATTTGCGCGGCGCTTGTGCGACGCCATGGCAGGACTATCCAGGCCCCACCATAGGGTTAGACTTACCCGGGGTATCAGGGCAGACATGCTTGTCTGGCTACAGATCCTGAGGGATTTCAATGGGGTGTCATTTTGGAGGTCTAAGCTCCTGGCTTCCCCTTGCTTTAAGATACAGCCCGATGCCCGGGATCCCTGAGTTATGGGATGTACATCAATTGGAAGTGGGCCTATGGTGGGTGGCCACCATCCTGGGCAGGCACGGGTCGCCTGCGTGGTCTCACGTATCTGGAATTTTCCCTATACTGGGTGCTTTGATGCTATGGGGCGAGGAGGAGGCCAACTCGGTTGTCCACTTTGGTGTGACAATGCGGCTGTTGTCCACTTTGTCGATGCACAGAGCTCTAAATCGCCCAGGGTTATGGACCCAGTGCGCCAGTTTGCGTTGCGCAGCCTGCGCCTCAACGTTCTTTTCAGGGCCAGGCCCACCTGCAGATCTCCCGGTTCCGTGCCTTGGCCCCGGATGCGGAGGAATTTCCCTCGCCACTCCCGGACGGGATATGGAACATCGGCAAGGAGAGGTGAACCGGGCGATTGGCCTGTCACTAGCGCCACGCACGCGTAAGGTGTATCACCACGCATTTAATTCTTTCAGAGCATTCTGTACCCAATTCCAAATGCCAGGAACCTGGCCGATCCCGGTAACCCATGTTCTGCGGTTCATGGTTTACCTGCATGCCCAGGGCTTTGCACCTCGCACCATAGCATCTAAGCTGTCAGCGTTGGCTTTTATGGCCAAAGTGGGAGGTCATGTGGACAGCACCACTGACTTCCATGTGAGACATGTTTTGGAGGGGTGGGTGCGCGCGCATGGGCGTTGCCCGGACGACCGCCACCCGATTTCCCCAGGGGTTTTTACCCAATTGGCCCGGGGCTGGGCTGGCCTCTGTTTTGATAAGATGAGGCAGCCCATTTTATGCGGCTACAACGGTCGCCTTTTTTGGAGCGCTCCGCATCGGCGAGCTTGAGATGCTGTATAAGGCGGATGCAAGTCGTGGACAGCACCACTCACTTCCGTGTGAGACATGTTTTGGAGGGGTGGGTGCGCGCGCGTGGGCGTTGCCCGGACGACCGCCACCCGATTTCCCCAGGGGTTTTTACCCAATTGGCCCGGGGCTGGCCTTGCCTCTGTTTTGATAAGATGAGGCAGCCCATTTCATGCGGCTACAACGGTGGCCTTTTGTGGAGCGCTCCGCATCGGCGAGCTTGAGATGCTGTATAAGGCGGATGCAAGTCGTAGGGCACTGGAACTCGAAGATGTCTGAGTGAACAATATTCGGCTCAGTTGGGGATACGCTCCTCTAAAACGTATCAGCACAGCGTAGGCAGTGGAGTAGACTGCTACGATGTTCCTCGGCAGACATCTGTCCGGTTGGTGCCCTACAGTATTTCCTTGCACTGTATGGCACGCACCATGGCCCGTTTTTCTGTCACCAAGATGGGTCTCCCCTTACTAAATTTCAATTTTGGAAGGTGACGGGCAAAGCGCTGGCCAGTGTGGGCCTCCCAGGCGCCCGCTATGGCACTCATTCATTCCGTATAGGGGCGGCCTCAACCGCAGCTGCTTTTGGGTACTCAGGGGCTGACATACGTAGCATGGGATGGTGGGGTTCGCAATGTTTTCAGTTTTATGTGCGCCCACTCCCGCCGTGAGTACCAACCCAGTCAACTTACCTACTTTCCCTCATTTTTCCTTACAGACCCGGGGTGTCGTATTACACCGGTGACAGTATGGCTGGTGGGCCATAGCTACGTGCACAGGGCAGCGCGTTATGCTGCGGCGACAGAGTGGGGACCCCGACTGGGACTTGGTGCATACGCAAGTCTCACATGGCATGGTAAGCCCGGGATGTTATGGCGGGAGCTGCTGCCTTTCCTTTTTTCAGGCCAGAATGCTGACCCGCCTGACATTCTGATCATACACCTGGGGGGCAATGATTTGGGCCGGGTCACCGGCTTGTCGCTGAAACATGCGATTTGCGAGGACCTCGCCTACCTGCATTACGTCTGGCCCGCCACAACCCTTGTTTGGTCGGACATGGTCCCGTGCCATTCCTACAGAGGGGGTGTTGACCTCCTGGCCCTTGACTGTGCTAGACGCATGGTGAATAGGGCAGTGGCGCGTTTCCTTGTCTACAGGGCTTGGGGGAGGGTCAGTCGTCACCCCGCTATTAGTCTCCAAAGTTATGACTTGTATGCAGGGGATGGGGCCCATCTGTCGCGAGGAGGTGTGGACCTCCTGTTGGGTGATTGGCGAGCAGGCCTGTCGACCGAGCTGACGGTCTGGGGGGGGGGCGTCGAGCCTTCTTTGAAGCCCCTGCGTGTGGCGGGTAGCACTGGTAAGGTAAACATTATGACCCACAGGTATCCGGCAAGTTCGCAATTGACTGGACAACACTAGACAGGCATAAGTTGGTTAAACGTTGTCCGGTCAATGACGAACTAGGCGACGGGGTGATGGCTATAGCTAGACAGCATGCATCACCCCGTGATTTTACGGATACGCGTCAGAGGGTGGGGTCATTAGTTAGATATTGACTACGGTCAACAATTTGTTTGTGGTCAACAAACAAATGGATACAAATGGATACATTGTAGCAATTGCCGTTGGCAATTTTGGGTGGTACCTTACCAGTGTTACTTCGGCCTGCTTGCCTTAAGAATTATGATTGGTCAATTACCAATAGAAATTTATAATTCGGACTAGGGCATGAATCAATAAATGTGGCCCAATGCCGTTATCCACTTTCATTGGTGTCTGAGTCCTTTATTGGGGGGTGCGCCTGCAATGCAAGCACGGCGCCAAAATGGCCGCCGCGCTCTTTGCGGGGGCCCCCCCACAGGACGAAGGCATCCGGGTAGTTAGGGGCGTGGCCAGATCCCTTATAAAAGGGGTGGCCACGAGGCAGCCGAGCTGCCATTTTGCGAAGCGACGGAGCGGAGAAGATTTTCCCCTCCACCCCCTCCCTAGTTAACAGTGTGATATTTTGGTCGCTTCGGGGCCGGGTGGGAATTTTTGGCTGGGACCCATATTGGCTTCCGGGTCCTGGTTTTTTCGCCCATCCCACACTGTTGCTATGGTTTGACATAGGGGTTTTTCTGCTGCTGCTGTTGACTTTGGTCACATGGGCGGGTAGCACTGGTAAGGTAAACATTATGACCCACAGGTATCCGGCAAGTTCGCAATTGACTGGACAACACTAGACAGGCATAAGTTGGTTAAACGTTGTCCGGTCAACAACGAACTAGGCGACGGGGTGATGGCTATAGCTAGACAGCATGCATCACCCCGTGATTTTACGGATACGCGTCAGAGGGTGGGGTCATTAGTTAGATATTGACTACGGCCAACAATTTGTTTGTGGTCAACAAACAAATTGATACAAATGGATACATTGTAGCAATTGCCGTTGGCAATTTTGGGTGGTACCTTACCAGTGTTACTTCGGCCTGCTTGCCTTAAGAATTATGATTGGTCAATTACCAATAGAAATTTATAATTCAGACTAGGGCATGAATCAATAAATGTGGCCCAATGCCGTTATCCACTTTTACCAGTGTCTGAGTCCGTTATTGGGGGGTGCGCCTGCAATTATGACTCTGTAAGGTGTTGGACATTTTGCCATTAAAATAATGAATTAATCAGTTTTACACATATTAGGCAGTGATTAAGATCCACTACATCTGAACTAATGTTTAAGATCCAGTGTCTGAACCAATGGAGAGCATGTGTCTGCAGAAGATGACGGACAGCCCTCATGGCACAGTGGTTAAATTGCTGTACTGCAGCCAAAACTGCTGATGTTGTGAGTTCAATTTTGACCTCACAGAAAGTTGACTCATTTTTCCATCCTTCTGAGGATAGTAAAATGAGTACCCAGAATGCTGGGGGCAAAATGCTAATCATTTTGTGAACCACCCAGAGAGTGCACTAGGCACTATGGGGTGGTATATAAATGTAATTGCCTTTGCAGCCAGGAGAGGCTAATATGAATAGGTAATTCAAGTCCCTCAACAATCAGCACTGTTCCAGAGGCTTTTAGAAGCAGCATGTTGACCAGAGAATAAAGTGGCCAGAATAGATAGTTTTGTAAAATTCAGGAAGTTAATTCACAGAATTTGACTAAAGGAGGACCATGCAACCTATTCTCCACCACTCCTCTCCTGAATATATCCTTAAACACTTTGTTGCTTCAAGGAATGTGGACTTAGAGTTCTGAGAAATCTCCTCTAAGTTTTCCTGTCTCTCTCTAGATATAAACCTTTTTCCTGGTTGGAACTTAACAATAGCTAGACCAGGTAGTACATAGTCCAGAATAATGAATGTATCATAGCAGGAAGCCCTTTCGTCTCATGGGCACCTTCTTTAGACACACTACCCCTTGTTCCTCCAATGATGATAGTTTGGTTAAAACGTTTGAAGTTTATTACAAATAAAAATTTCAAAAAGATAAAAATAAAAACCATTACAAGTAAAAGGTTGCAAAAAGCAAAGGAAATTAGCAAACCAAAACCATGGTCTTAAAATGAGACAATCTGATATTTCCCACATCTTAGAGTAGAATATCCAAGAGCTAACTAAAGTTCCTACTTCTGAGTAATCATGATGAAGACTAATTCTCTCTGGCTATCAACATATTGCTTATTCTTAAACTTAAAACTAAATCAGAGAACCACATTGAAGAACTAACAACTACTTCATCTCCTAGCTAGCTGCCTTAATTATATTCTTTCTTGTATCTCATACAGAATCAATCAAGTAACATCACATTATGACAATTAGTTATCCCTCAATGTTCTGATTTTCTATGATAATAAAATATGTCCAATTAGTGAAAAATGTTATCCAATTCCTTTGTTGTGTTTTTTTCACCTTCCCTCTTCAGACCTTGGCAGGTCACCTGTGGAATACAGCTAAGAAAATTATTGCATTTTCTCCTATTTCTGATGTTAACTCTTTCCTGGGCTTTGCTGGGAAAGTAGAAAGTCAGGTAGCCATCTTAAACATTGGGTCATGGTCCAGAGTATTGACCAGGTCAAACAATAACCAAATCTCCTCCCAGAGTCCAAGTCCAATTGAATCCAGAGATGCAGGTGATAGAAACATTGTCAAAACAAGCCAGATGTCAGGTTACTAGAAGAACAGAGAATCTTCAGGGGTAGAGTAAGGAAAGGATGGAGTTCCTGAAACAAGGATCCATACAAGGCAAAACAACAGTACACAGGAACAGGGTAGAGAGTCTTCAGGAACAAAAACAAGGCAGGAGATTTTTCTGGAGCAAAAATCATGAGTAAGAATCATTGAAAATAGAAACAATAACAATCCAGGAGCCAAGCAATTGAATGTCTACTGACCTTCATTGCTGAGGCAATGTCTGGGAGGAAGGGCTAGTTCTTATATAGCTAAGCCACTCAAGATCTCCAGGTGGAGCCTATGAAGGTCCAGAACCTTCCCCAGGATCTTAGGTGAGGGCTCAGTAGTTGCAGCAGGGTGAGGGTCCCGTCCTGCAGGACTTAGGGCAGCTTCTTCCATGCTGAGAGCTCCAGTTCAGCAGGATTTAGAGGAACAGAAGAAAATCCTGACTCAAGGCCTGAATTACTGGAGCATTACCGATGTGAGGCCCAGTTTTCCCAGACAAGTATGCAAATTGAAGATTTTAGGCAAAAGCATGGGCAGCATTTCAAACACTTGAAGTGCTCACTGAAAATAGCTAGTTGTCATGAAGGAATTTGCTAAGAGCTATAAAATATGTGTGTGCTGCCAACCAATTTTTTGTGGGAGACAATGTTGAAGTCAATTGTCACTTGCTGCCAATCAAAACTCCTGGAAACTCTGGCAATGAAACTGACCAATGTCTATGCCTTTGCTTGCTCCTTGTCATTTTCAGTGATTAACTTGTCAGATTGGATTAATGGTTTGACCTATGGGCAGTACTGATCTCCTGGATTTTCATTAAGGATTGGATTAAGGCAACACAGCGCCAGTACTTGCTGCCAGAAATATAACACCATCACCAGCTTTTAAACTGATAACTGGGGGAAAGGAGCTGGGCAGCATCCGGTTCGGGAAAGTGTGTACTTGAGTAGTGAGGAGGATGCAAAAATTACTGAGCAGAGCAAGGAGCTAGTCACCAGCACTCTAGCAGAAGGATGCAAGAGGCAGTCTAACAATGCAACTGGACTCAAAAGACTGTATCAGGAAAGCATATATAAATGCTTGTATACAAATGCCAGAAGCCTCCGTAACAAAATAGGGGAGCTGGAATACTTAGCAATAGATAAAAATATTGATATTATTGGTATCACTGAAACCTGGTGGACGGATGATAACCAATGGGATACAGTTATCCCAGGCTACAAACTGTACAGGAAGGATAGGAAGGGGCAAACAGGAGGTGGTGTAGCCTTGTATGTCAAAGAAGTGATAAAATCGTATGAATTGGAATATCTAGGTGATTTGGAGTCACCATTAGAAGCTCTGTGGGTAAGAGTACCAGGCCACAAGGATGGTCTAACAGTAGGCATATACTATCGGCCTCCGACCCAAACTCTTGAGGGAGACTGGCAGTTGGAGAATGTTGTAAAGGAGGCATCCAGGAAGGGAAGCCTGGTTATAATGGGGGACTTCAATTACCCTCACATAGACTGGGTGAACTGTTGTTCAGCACACGATAAAGAGATAAAGTTCCTAGATATGCTCAATGATTGTTCCCTGGGACAGATGGTTGAAGACCCAACTAGAGGTACAAGAATCCTTGACTTGATCCTGAGTAATACTCAGGATCTGGTGCAAGATGTTAATGTGACTGATCCAATAGGGAACAGTGACCACAACTCAATTATGTTTAACTTGATCATAGACCGCAAGTCACTGATAAAATCTAACACAGAGACCTTAAATTTTCAAAAAGGAAATTTCCCAAAGATGAGGAAACTAGTAAAAAAGAAACTGAAAGGGAAAATTGAGAGAGTCCAAACACTCCAAGAGGCATGGAGGCTGTTTACAAAAACAATAACAGAGGCTCAATTGGAATGCATACCCAAAAGGAAAAAGGGCACTGCCAGGTCCAAGAGGACTCCGATGTGGCTTACAGGAGCTGTTCGGGAAGTGATCAAGAGCAAGAAAAGCTCATTTAGAAGATGGAAGGCTTGTCCAAATGAGGACAGCAGGCAGAAACATAAATTCTGGCAGAACAAATGCAAGGCAACAATCAGGAAAGCAAAGCAAGACTTTGAGGAGCGTATAGCTAAAAATACTCAGAGAAATAACAAAGACTTCTTTAAGTACATTAGAAGTAAGAACCCAACTAGGAAGGCCATTGGACCATTAGATGACAATGGAAGGCAAGGGGTTATTAAAGAGGAAACAGAGATTGCAGAGAGACTCAATGAATTCTTTGCTTCAGTATTCACTGAAGAAGACAGAGACCACATGCCCAAAACAGAGCCTATCTTCGTAGGGAGGGAAACCGAAGAATTAAGCAAGATAGAAATAACCAGGGAGGAGGTCCTTGCATGTCTTGTTAAGCTAAACACTAACAAATCCCCAGGACCAGATGGCATCCATCCACGAGTTCTCAGGGAACTTAAAGATGAAATTGCTGATATCCTAGCCAAAATATATAATCTTTCCCTCAAATCAGGCTTTGTGCCTGATGACTGGAAGGTAGCGAATGTAACACCAATTTTCAAAAAAGGATCCAGGGGTGATCCAGGAAATTACCGGCCTGTCAGTTTGACATGTGTCCCAGGTAAAGTGATGGAAACCATCCTAAAAGATAGAATTAATAGGCACATAGAAGAGAAGGTGCTGCTAAAGGAGAGCCAACATGGCTTTTGCAAGGGCAAATCATGCCTCACTAATCTGTTGGAATTTTTTGAGAGTGTCAACAAGCATGTGGATAAGGGGGATCCAGTTGACATTGTTTATCTGGACTTTCAGAAGGCTTTTGACAAGGTCCCACACCAAAGGCTCTTGAATAAACTTACCAGTCATGGAATAAAGGGACAGGTCTTGTCCTGGATCAGCAACTGGCTAAGGGACAGGAAACAGAGGGTAGCACTAAATGGACACTTCTCCAAGTGGAGGGAAGTAAAGAGTGGGGTCCCCCAAGGTTCAGTACTGGGACCCCTGCTTTTCAACCTCTTCATAAATGATCTAGAGGTAGGAGTAAAAAGCAAGGTAGCCAAATTTGCTGATGACACTAAATTATACAGGGTAGTGAAAACTGTGAGAGATTGTGAAGAGCTCCAGAGGGATCTCTTGACACTGGGGGAGTGGGCAAAACAGTGGCAAATGAGCTTCAACATCAGTAAGTGCAGAGTGATGCATGTTGGGGCAAAAAACCCCAATTACATTTATAAACTAATGGGGTCTGAACTCTCTGCGACAAACCAGGAAAGGGACCTTGGTGTCCTGGTGGACAGCTCAATGAAGGTGTCAACCCAGTGTGCCTCAGCAGTGAAAAAAGCAAACTCAATGTTAGGGATCATTAGGAAGGGTATAGAAAATAAGTCAGCAAGTGTCATTTTGCCTCTTTATAAATCTATGGTGAGGCCCCATCTGGAATATTGTGTACAGTTCTGGTCGCCATACCTCCAGAAGGATATTATGGAGTTGGAGAAAGTACAGAGGAGGGCAACCAGAATGATTAGGGGACTGGAACACCTTCCTTACCATCTGAGGCTGCAACGGTTGGGCCTTTTCACTCTTGAACGACGGCGTCTAAGAGGTGACCTGATTGAAGTTTATAAAATCATGCACGGTGTGGACAAAGTAGATAAGGAAAAACTGTTTTCCCTATCGCACAACACTAGAACTAGGGGACACTCCATGAAACTTTTGGGTACTAGTTCTCAAACAAATAAGAGAAAGTACTTTTTCACCCAGAGGATTACTGGTCTATGGAACTCCCTGCCAGAAGAAGTGGTGACAGCTGTCAGTCTTGACAGCTTTAAGAAAGGATTAGACAAGTTCATGGAGGACAAGGCTATCAATGGCTATAATTATGGCTACCTAAGGACAACCTCCGGGTTGGAGAGATAGGCAGGATATCTCTCAATGCCATTTCCAGGGGATCCTAAGCAGGTGAGGGCATCTCCTTGGGAATACCCTGAAGGAAATGGTGAGCCACTGTGTGAGACAGAATGCTGGACTGGATGGGCTGTGGCCTGTTCCAGCAAGGCTGTTCTTATGTTCTTATGTTCTTATCATTCCTGACATTAACACATCTGATCTTCCCCACACCTAAGAACAATTGATATTCTATAAGCTTGACCTTTACACTCCACTAATTTTGCTTCCTCACTCTGATATAAGTCTTCACCTACCCTAATGTTCTGACTACCTCTTTTGTCTGCTTGCACGAACTTTCTGCTCCAAGTTCCCTTGTGCACCAATTCAACCCAGCTTTTCAGACTTCTTTTCTGTCACTCCCTGATAGACTGCCCCTCTGTCTGTATGGTTCCTGGGCAGCAGGATGTTTACATTCTAGGACAATATGTGACAATTAGCATGGGAAGGCTGTTGTTTGAAAGATGGTCACAACAGTAGGATAAAAAAGAGGAAGAAGACACAAACACCATTGTTGAGCACTGAGTTCAAATTTGGAGAGCTAAATAGAGACTTGTGTGTCTTAGCCCATTCCCATCTTCATGGATAGTTTCATTGCAAATTTGTACATAATGTTCTGATCTTGTTTACTTCCTCAGCACCCATGGTTTGCTCCTTTCTTTGTGCACTCTTTTCTTGAAAACATTTTGTCTGCTTGAAATTGCAGGGTTTCAACCATGTGGAAAGCCTCTAGGGACAATGGAAGACTGTCACTCACCATGTATGTTGTTGTTGTTCAGTTGCACAGTCGATTCCGACCCTTTGCAACCCTATTGATCTCCAGGCACCCCTGTCCTCCACCATCCTCCTCAGCCCGCTCAGCTTGGTGCCGCTGCATCCACAATGCCATCTAGCCATCTCATCCTTGGCCGTCCCCTTTTTTTTTGCCCTCCACCTTTCCCAGCATCAAGGCTTTCTTAACTGCTTAATGAAATGGGAATACCAGAACACCTCATATGCCTCATGAGAAATCTGTACAAGAGTCAAGAAACAACAGTTAGGACAGAACACGGAATGACAGAGTGGTTTGGAATAGGAAAAGGAGTAAGACAAGGCTGCATTTTATCACCCTACCTTTTCAACCTATACACAGAGCACATAATGTGCAATGCAGGGATGGAGGAATCACAATATGGGATTAAAATTGCTGAGAGAAACATCGACAATTTGAGATATGCAGACGAGGAAGATTTAAAGAAGCTCCTGATTAGGTTGAAAGAAGAGAGTGCAAAAGCTGGCCTGAGACTTAACATCAAGAAAACCAAGATAATGGCAACAGGCCCTATCAGCACCTGGAAAGTAGACAGAGAAGAAGTAGAAGCAGTGACAGATTTTACTTTCTTGGGATCTAGGATCACTGCAGATGGTGACTGAAGCCATGAAATAAAGAGGCGGCTGATTCTAGGGAGACAAGCCATGAGAAACCTGGGGAACATAGTGAAAAGTAGAGACATCATTTTGCAAACAAAAATCTGTATAGTCAAAGCAATGGTATTCCCGGTGGTAATGAATGGTTGCGAGAGCTGGACCATTAGGAAGGTTGAGCACAGAAGAATAGACGCCTTTGAGATGTGGTGTTGGACGAGAGTTTTGAGAGTCCCCTGGTCAGCGAGGAGAACAAATAGGTCAATCTTGAAAGAGATCAGTCCTGACTGCTCCTTAGAAGGTCAAATAGTAAAGATGAAGCTTAAGTACTTTGGACACCAAATGAGAAAAGAGGATTCACCATGTATGGGATGACAATTTATCAATTGAAAGTTTATTCCTCTCTGACTCCTGCTGCCCAATCACCTCATAATACAATTTTAGAGTGCTTAGAGAGATGTAAAAGGAGATGAAAGCCCTTTCTAGTGGAAGCAATAGGATCTTGTGGAAGTACACAGTTGGTTTCTGGCTAATAAAACCAGAGTTTGAAAATTACTTTTTTATTAGAGTTCTTATGCCCCAGCTGTGATGGCCATGTTGACTAGAAGATTATGAGAGCTGAAGTACAAAAAAGAAACTTTGCTAAGCTCTAAGAGAAACATATTAGGTAACTGCTAGTGAGGAAGGTGTACTTACAAAAAAAAACTAAGCCTTTGAAGTGTTGGGTTTGCCATCACAGGACAACCTTCCATCACTGTAAGAGATTTAAATTATATATTTCTCTTTATTTGAAATGAGACAAATGACCTATTTTCAAACTACTATTGTGCTATTTCTCTTCTGTGTACAGACTGACTAGCCATAGATTGTTAATTATCTAAAGTTTGTGTTAATTTATGATTCTCATGCACACTACTATCTGTTTCCAAAACTTGGTGCCAGTGGAGGGAATATGTTTGAATAAACTTACCAGTCATGGAATAAAGGGACAGGTCTTGTCCTGGATCAGCAACTGGCTAAGGGACAGGAAACAGAGGGAAGCACTAAATGGACACTTCTCCAAGTGGAGGGAAGTAAAGAGTGGGGTACCCCAAGGTTCAGTACTGGGACCTCTGCTTTTCAACCTCTTCATAAATGATCTAGAAGTAGGAGTAAATAGTAAGGTAGCCAGATTTGCTGATGACACTAAATTATACAGGGTAGTGAAAACTGTGAGAGATTACGAGGCACTCCAGAGGGATATCTTGATACTGGGGGAGTGGGGCAAAACAGTGGCAAATGAATTTCAACATTAGTAAGTGCAGAGTGATGCATGTTGGGGCAAAAAAACCCAATTACATTTATAAACTGATGGGTTCTGAACTCTCTGCGACAAACCAGGAAAGGGACCTTGGTGTCCTGGTGGACAGTTCAATGAAGGTGTCAACCCAGTGTGCCTCAGCAGTGAAAAAAGCAAACTCAATGCTAGGGATCATTAGGAAGGGAATAGAAAATAAGTCAGCAAGTGTCATTTTGCCTCTTTATAAATCTATGGTGAGGCCCCATCTGGAATACTGTGTACAGTTCTGGTCGCCATACCTCCAGAAGGATATTATGGAGCTTGAAAAAGTGCAGAGGAGGGCAACCAGAATGATTAGAGGACTGGAACACCTTCCTTACCATCTGAGGCTGCAACGGTTGGGCCTTTTCACTCTTGAACGATGGCGTCTAAGAGGTGACCTGATTGAAGTTTATAAAATCATGCACGATGTGGACAAAGTAGATAAGGAAAAATTGTTTTCCCTATCACATAACACTAGAACTAGGGGGCACTCCATGAAACTTTTGGGTACTAGTTCTCAAACAAATAAGAGAAAGTACTTTTTCACCCAGAGGATTACTGGTCTATGGAACTCCCTGCCAGAAGACGTGGTGACAGCTGTCATTCTTGACAGCTTTAAGAAAGGATTAGACAAGTTCATGGAGGACAAGGGTATCAATGGCTATAATTATGGATACTTAAGGACAACCTCGGGGTTGGAGAAATAGGCAGGATATCTCTCAATGCCATTTCCAGGGAATCCTAAACAGGTGAAGGCATCTGCTTGGGAATAATACCCTGAAGCAAATGGTGAGCCACTGTGTGAGACAGAATGCTGGACTGGATGGGCTGTGGCCTGTTCCAGCAAGGCTGTTCTTATGTTGTTATGTTTTATCATCATACGAGAAGACAGTTTTAAGTACATACAGTATATTGAAAATGCCAGCACCTAATGCAAGCGTGGCACCAAAATGGCCGCCATGCTCTTCGTGGCCCCCCCACCCGGATGCAGACATCCAGGCTTGTTAGGGGGCGTGGCCACCCCTCTATAAAAGGGGTGGCCACAAGGCAGCCACGCTGCCATTTTACGAAGCGACGGAGCGGAGAAGTTTGTTCCGATGCTTCTTTCCCGGCTTCGCCTCTTTGCTTCTTCAATCGGAGGATTTTACCTCCTCCGACCAGCGCCTGCTTGGATGTCCATGGCACCCAAGCGCAAGGCCCAGGCGGCCCCTAGGCCGTGACCTAGGAGGAGGGCTCAGCCCACCCTCTCAACCTATTCGGGGCTGCCACCGGGCCGGAGGGCTCGGACGGCACCCCCGCAGGGGGTGGTGGGGTTATAATACCCATAGTGGGGCATAGCAGCCCACACGGGCATGGTGCGGGTTTCCGCCCCACCGTTCTTCCAGCCCTTCATGGGCCGGATTACTGGACATGGCCCTATTCTGGCCAGGGATTGCCACATGGATTTATCCCTCAGCAATTGCCCTGTGGGCCATCCGGCCCATCCAGCCCACCTTATCCCGGTGGGTCTGAGACTGTGGATGCTCTCCTTGCCCGCATTGCGGTGCTGGAGGCTTCAATGGGCATTGCTCCACCACCTTCGGATGGTGGGCTTGCCAACTCTCCAGTTCCGGCCCACATGCTGGCCACGGCTGAGCAGCGGGCCACCAACTGGGTTGAGCTGCTTGAGGCAATCAGGCCAGCCCAAGCTGGCACCTCGCAGCTCCCCATCAGGCCAGTACAACAAGGCTTTCCACCAGTGACCAGTCCTGCTTGGCAGGCGCGCATCAGGATGCAGCGCTCGATACCTATCGCGAGCTCCGATGCCCACTGTGGACCGGAACCCCCAGTGGGGGCGGCCCATGGGGGTGCACCGAGTGAGTATCCTGGTCAAGTCAGCACACCAGTGACACTAGCCAATACTGCTGGGGGGGTACAGTGGCCATGGCCACAACAAGTGACTGTGGGAGGACAGTTTAATCCACACTGTCCTGTTAATTCCTGGTTGCCCAATTATCCCCCGGTTATTGCAGGGGTGACCGCCCCTATGGGTATGCCTAATTTCTCAGGGGTCCTACAGGGCCCACTGCGGGCGCCCCCAATTCAATCCGTGCGACGGCGGCCCTGCCGATGGCCAATTACTCCTTACCCCTGGGTGACCATTTATCCCAGGCTAGGAGGGAAAAGATTTGGCGGGGGGAATACGTGGACATTTTCACCCTCCTGAACCATGAACCCACTAAGGAGGAGAGGGAGGGGCAGGACGACAGGGACAAGGAGTTATCCCGTCGTCGTAAGCCACCTCGCACTTGGGCCAATTGGTTACCAGCCTATCTGATTTATATGGCAGTATACCTGAGGGCCCGTCCTGATCTGGCCATTCCAAGGGTCCAGTACCTGGACAATATTTACCGGGCTGTGGTTGATTTCCCTGGCCCGTCATGGTTGGCCTATGACGAAGAATTTAGGATGAGGGTGGCCCTTCATCCTGAGATGAGGTGGGACGACCCTTGCCAGAAGTTGTGGCTGCTGTATATGACCCCCACACGGCCGGCGCCTGGTGACCGGTACCACTGTGGCCATGCCGTACAGCGGGCCGCTGCGACACAGACTCCCCACCAGCTGGCGGGGCAGGGGGTTCCAGCCCGCCTGCTGTGTTGGAGTTTCTCCGCCAATGGAGTGTGCAACAAGTGCCAGTGTCGATATAGGCATGAGTGCCCTTCTTGTTCCGGCCCTCATGCCGCCTCCATGTGTCCGCAGGCCGGTGGGTCATGAGGCAGAGGAAGGGGTGGGCAGGGGGTGGCCAGAGCTCCCTCTGACATTGCTACCCATTCAAAAGGCCCCCTCCCCAATTTATGTCCCGGTGCTTGAACGATGTCTGCGCGCTTATCCTAGACAGGATGATGCGAGATACCTACTTGAGGGCTTTCAGTTTGGCTTCCGCATACCCTTTAAAGGTGTTCGTGGGCCTCAGGATGCCACAAACCTACTGTCTCTCAGGGGTAATGAGGAAATTGCTGCGGAGCAGATAGCCAAGGAGGTCAAGGCACAGAGGGTGGCGGGGCCATTCGTCGACCCCCCATATCCTAACTTGAAGGTATCTCCTCTAGATTTAGTCTCTAAGAGGTCCCCGGGTGAATTCTGTCTAATTCACCACCTTTCTTACCCTGCGGGTTCCTCGGTCAATGACACTATACCAGATGACCTTTGCTCTGTCAGGTATACGTCCTTTGACCAGGCCTTACAGATGGTACGCTCGTGTGGTCCCGGGGCGCAATTGGCAAAGTGTGATATCAAATCGGCATTCCGATTGTTGCCAGTGCGCCCCGATGACTTTGAGCTGTTAGGTTTTTGTTTTCGGGGCAAGTTTTATGTGGACAAGGCCATGCCTTTCGGCTGTTCAATCTCATGTTCGGCCTTTGAACGATTTAGCACCTTCCTCCACTGGGCTTTTGTTTGTAGGTCAGGGTCCCGGTCGGTAGCCCACTACCTCGACGATTTTTTGTTCGGGGGTGGACATGGCACGGGCACGTGTGCCTGTCTGCTCACCACATTTCAGGTCCTTATGCGGGAACTGGGCATCCCCCTAGCACCTGAAAATACAGAGGGCCCAGCCACCACCCTTACCTTTTTATGTATTGAAACCGACACCATCGCCCAGACAACCAGGTTGCCTATGGAAAAGGTGGCTCAGATCTCTGCTGTAACTTTGGCAATGCTTGCCAAACGTAAGGTGTCTCTCCGAAAGTTAGAGGTGCTTCACGGCCACCTCAACTTCGCCTGTAGGGTAGTGACACCAGGCAGAGCCTTTGCCAGGCGTCTCTGTGACGCCATGGCGGGCCTTTCAAAATGACACCACAGGGTACGGCTGACCAGAGGTTTTTGAGCAGACCTGGTGGTTTGGCTCACATTCCTAAAGGACTTTAATGGCATCTCCTTTTGGAGATCTGAGCTTATGGTCAGCCCTCATTTTCAAGTACAGTCGGATGCCTCCGGCTCCCTGGGTTATGGGATTTACTTTGAGGGATGGTGGACCTATGGTCAATGGCCTCAGACATGGCAAGGCACGGATCGCTTACACGATCTTACGTTCTTGGAGTTCTTTCCCATTTTAGGGGCCCTAATGCTCTGGGGGGACATGTGGGCTAATTCGGTAGTTCACTTTTGGTGTGACAATGCTGCAGTAGTGCACATTGTCAACGCCCAAACATCTAAATCCCCCAGAGTCATGGCCTTAGTTCACCAATTTGTTTTGAGGTCCTTGCACCTTAATGTGCTATTCAGGGCCAGACATGTGCCAGGCATTACTAACGATATTGCTGACGCTTTATCCCGCCTGCAGATCTCCCGGTTCCGTTCCTTGGCTCCAGATGCAGAGGAACTTCCCTCTCCACTCCCGGCCGAGATTTGGACATTTGGCAAGGAGAGGTGAACCGGGCGATCGGCATGTCTTTGACAACTCGCACGTGTAAGGCGTATCTGCATGCACTCCTCCAATTTAGGACCTTTTGTGGGCAAAGGCAATTGCCCAAAATGTGGCCGATACCGGTCGACCAGATTTTACAGTATATGGTGCACCTTCATGATCAGGGGTTAGCCCCATGCACCATCGCCACCAGGCTTTCTGCCTTGGCATTTATGGCCAAGGCACGGGACTTCACTGACTGCGTGAATGACTTCCGCATACGCCACGTATTGGAAGGGTGGACATGTGAGCGTGGCCGCCACCTGGACACACGTCACCCTGTTTCACCAGGTGTTCTGACCCACCTTGCCCGAGGTTGGCATAGACTGTGTTACGATAGGTATGAGGAGGCTCTTTTTCATGCAGCTACCACTGTAGCTTTCTTTGGAGCTCTCCGAATCAGCGAGCTGGTCCCATTGTCAAATGGGGACGTGTCTCGTAGGGCACTGGAACTCGACGATGTCTTTATCAACCAGGAGTGGTCTCAGTTGAGGATTCGCTCCTCAAAGGCGAATCAGCATGGAGTAGGCAGTGGTGTTAGACTGCTATGATGTACATTTGCTGACATCTGTCCGGTTGGTGCCCTACATGCATTTTTGGCAGTGTGTGGCATGCACCCTGGCCCCTTTTTCTGCCACCAGGATGGGTCTCCCCTTACCAAATTTCAGTTCTGGATGGTGACCAGTATGGCACTTCACAGTGTCAGCCTCCCTGGGGCTCGTTATGGCACCCATTCATTCAGGATAGGCGCCGCTTCAACTGCAGCTGCGTTTGGGTACTCTGAGACTGATATATGTCGGATGGGTAGGTTGGGGTCCGTGCGTTTTTCCTTATATGTATGTCCCCTCACTGTATGAGTACCAGTTATGTCCTTACTTCCTTCTCCTTCTTTTACAAATCCTGTGTGTCTACGCACACCGGTGGCAGCATGGCTGGTGGGCCACAGTTATGTGCACTGGGCGGCACAATATGCTGCAGCAACGGAGTGGGGACCCGATCTCAGGCTGCGTGCATTCGCACGTATGCGGTGGTATGGTATGCACGGCATGAGATGGCGGGAACTGTTGCCATTCCTGATGTCCATCAGGGATGCTGGACCGCCTGATGTCCTGATTCTGCACCTCGGTGGCAATGATCTCGCACAGATCACTGGCCTTTCCTTAAAAATGTCGGTGTGCAGCACAACCTGGCGTTTTTACATCATTTATGGCCGTACACACGGTGGCTATGGTCTGACATCATGCCGAGACAGTGTTATAGAGGAGGTATGGACCTCCATGGTTTGGACTGTGCCCGGCAGTCAGTGAACAGGACTGTTGCCCGGTTTCTAGTTGAGAATGGCTTAGGAACAGCCATTCGACATCCGGGGATAGGCTTGCAGGATTTTGATCTATATGCAGGAGATGGGGTCCACCTGTCGGCTAGAGGTATGAACCTCTTCCTGGAGGATGTGCAAGCAGGCCTGGTGACCGAGCTGACGGTCTGGGGGGGGGGGGGGGCGGTGATTCATCATGGATGCCTCCCCGTGTGGTGGGTAGCACTGGTAAGGTAAAGATTTATGACCCATAGGTATCCGGCAGGTTCGCAATTGACTGGCCAACACGTAGATAGGTACAGGGGAAACAGGTTTGGCCGGTCAAGGGCGAACCATGAAAGGGGTGATGTCAGGAGCTTCACAGCCTGCATCACCTTGATATTTGAACGGATACACATCATAGGGTGGGGTCAGTAGATAGTATATTGACTCCGGTCAACAATTTGTTTGTGTCAACAAACAAATTGATACATGTAGCCAATTTCCATTGGCATTTAGGGTGGAACCTTACCAGTGTTACTGCAGCCTGCTTGCCTTAAAGAATTACAATTGTATGATACACCAATTGAAAGTGATAATTCGGACAAGGGCATTATTCAATAAAAGTGGCCCGATGCCTTTAATCCAATACTGGTGTAAATGGAACTTCAAATTTGACAAAAATTTATATCCATTTTACATGTCCAGTCCCACCATCCTCAGAATTGCTCCAGGTTTTGAAAAGCAAGATTCTTGACAATATTTTATGCCATTGTATCAGCCATCACAATGAGTCCCTGTTGCAACACTCTACTACTTAATATTTTGAATGTTTTCAATAAAGAGAAACTATGTAGTAGAAAACATTCTTCAAGCTTTTCTGTGTGTGATCAAAAGAAACATGGCTACCATTCAAATTTTAGTCAAGCCTGCTGTTGAAGGATGATGTTCTCTTTTCCATCACCATTGGATCAATCAGTTCTGTTCCTCAGACATGGCTGTTAGTTTTTGGGGTTTTTTTTTTTTGTGTGTGTGTGTGAAAGATTAGGTGTCACTAGTGTTCCAGCTTTCCTCATTTTACCTCTGTTGTTTATGTTTATTTGATTTATATCCCACCCTACTCGGCACAGGCCAACTCAGGGCAGCTAACAACATGTCAGTACAGGTACAAATGGCAATACAGTAGTACAGAAAAAATAAATAATCAATACACTCGCTAACACAAAGATGCAAAGCAATAAATACCACAATATACAATATATCAGCAACAATATATCAGCAAAACAATTTGTCTGCAAACATATCAAAAAACATATCAAAACATATCAGCAAGAAAATATCAGCAAGAAAATATATCAGCAAAACAGTGTATAAACATATCAATCTAAACAGTCACAGAAAAAACTTCAAAACTCAACCTTGCCAGGGGGAGGGGCGACTAGTGCAGCTTCCTCCCATCCCGGGGCCGATGGTGTGGGCCCCGGGAGAGGCTTGCAAAGTTTGGCTGCTGCTCCTGCTGCGGAGGCTTCAGCATCCTTTTAAATCCCCCACCTGGATGGGGCAGCTGTCTCCCATCCCAGGGATAAAGATGTGGTCCCCGGGAGAGGCTTGCAAAGTCCTGCTGCTGCTGTGGCTCCAGCGTCCTTTTAAATCCCCACTCAGTGGGGCCAGGGGGAGGGGCGACAGGAACAGCTGCCTCCCATCCCGGGGCCGATGGCATGGGCCCCAGGAGAGGCTCACAAAGTCTGGCTGCTGCTGCTGCTGCAGAAGAGGCTCCAGCATCCTTTTAAATCCCCTGCCCAGACAGGGCCAGGGGGAGGGCCGACGAGCGCAGCTTCCTCCCATCTTGGGGCTGATGGCATGGGCCCCGGGAGAGGCTCGCAAAGTCCAGCTGCTGCTCTGCTAGTAATAACCTATAACATGGTCCAGCCACCCCCACCCTCCATTTGATATTGCTGTCAGCTTTTCTGACACACTCTCACCATTACAGTGTGCATCCAAAAGGGTCAATGTTTAACAGTGGTGTGCATATTTCCATTTTTTAAATCAAGAACAAAATATTTTTTGGGGTAGAATGAAGCGAAGGAAGGCCTGGAATGATGACTAGTAAAACTCTTTAAATAGTGGATGAGGATGAGATGTGGTAGAAATACGCACTAATGTCCTATGGCAGGAAGAAGACTGATCAAGGATTGACTTTATAAAAGAAGCTCCCATGTGCTCCGGTGTCTAGTCATGCCTGCCACATGACCACGGAAACGTCTGCAGAAGCAGACAGTGCTGGCTCTTCGGCTTTGAAACAGAGATGAGCACTGAATCCTAGAGTTGGATATGACTGGCTTTCGAGCAAGGGGAACCTTTACCTAGCCTAGAGGTTACAAAACTTGAGCAGGGCTTTTAATGACAGGATCATGTGGAGGTAATTCATTCACAGGATCACCATCAAATTGACTGCACATATAACTGTAATATCATATATTGAAGAACATCTCAATTGTTTTACTTCAGCTCATCACTTGTTAATCAAAATAAGCAAGTTTTATTCATGCAAGGTCCAACCATGAGGGGGTTACAAAAGCACAGTCTTAATAGAATGGAGAAGATTCTAATTAAAAGGCACCATTTAATAACATTATATCTTTCTCTCTACATTACAGATCCTTCAGAAACAATTTAAGATTTTAAAAAAACACTCTGGAATGAAAGTTTAATATTGTCTCACTTCATCTTCCTCAGATTCCTGATGGAGACATATGACTTTTTCTAGTTTCCCTCTTAAACTCACTATTTTTCAGTCATGAAAGCTCTCTCTTTTTCTCATATTGATTACACCTTTGAGCACATAAACCTGTGCATGAAAGAAGGAGAGTCATGCCTGTCATATCTTAATTCATACTTTCCTTCCTACCTTAATCCAGCACCAGTTATCCTATACAAATGTCTTCAACACTATGCAACACCAGTCTATCAATGTAATCTGCCATGGCAAATGTTACTATCATTCCTGTTTCCTAGGTGCAGCATTGTTATGGGAAGTAACCACATCATAGAGGTTTCATGTATGGTCACCCAGCTTAATACACTGTTAGAGTAATAATGGGATGCAACCATGTGGAGGAAAAATAATAATAGATACACAACAGTCAGTTCATTCATTACTAAAACAGCATGAAAGAGTACTGCTGACCATACACTTCCAGTAACTTTGAATGAAATGATCAGAATCATGGATGAATATTATATATATATATGGAGTAATGAGAGCTATGCTAGAGCTCAAATATTGTAACTCACCCATGCATACATTCTGTTAGAATTAAAATAGTTGGCATATTTTTATGAATCCAGAAATGTATGCATAATGGAGCTGTTACTTCTAATTTATTGGACATATTTTGCCTCTTCAAAAGAAAATTGAGTGATGGTCATTTGTATTTCAAGCTAGAAAGATTTCTACCTATGCTATAAAAAATTGTTTCTGTGAAACAAGAGCTGTCAGCTGGGCTGAGTTTTTCACATTAATTATTTAACCCAGGGGAAATAAAATTTCACTTGGTCATTTCTGGATAGCTTTGGGACATTGATTAGGATGCAAGAGAAGCAATAGAATAAATACCAAATAGGGAAGTTAGTGAGAACAGCTATAATGGGAATGTTTGCTTTCCATAGCCTGTAGAACACAGGCCCTCACAAAATAGATAAATAAACAAATAAATAAATAAATAAAATGCACAAAATAATGTGCATTTTCTCTCTTAATCTAAACAGAGAAATGATGAAAATGAAAAAAGCCAAACACTCAAGCAGAAATGGCTAATATACAAGCTATCTCTGAAAAGAGAAGCAGAAAAAAAAACTAAAATTAACAAAAAAAAACCTGCAATACTTGAAGATGCATCAGGCAGACCTTGATGATTATGTTTGTGATTCAAAAGCTGTAAGGACTCAAATATTTCATTCTCTTTCTCCTTAATGATTCAAAACTATATGTCAAAATGAGCTAAATTAGAGGAGAATAAACAGACCCTTCTATTACTATTAGACATTGTTATACCTTGAACCAGATTGAATATGCATGCTGGAATTGCAAAAGGATAATTATTATCTAAATGGGACTGTCTAGTTCTCTCTTTTTTTAAAAAGCAAGTAGCATAAACTATATAAAACATGAGAATCCGTTACTGAGCTTTGGAAGTGAAGTATACATGATTATTTCATACCCAACTTGTAGATTTCTCTCTTTTCAGGAGGCAAATTACAGAGATTCTGAAGAGATGCTGTGTGAGTTGTTCTAAAGATGACAGAGTTTGTGAAATCATCTCTTCTAATTCTCAGCATCTATTTCAAATTGTTTACAATCTTGACTTTCCTTTCTGACGTACTGTGCAGGTTAAAATGATTTTATTCTATGAATGCCACTTTTCTGTCGGGGAGATCAATGCTGGTAGCTGCTGATGCTGTTCAGAGATACAATGGTCATTTCAACTCCCAGTCATGTGATAGCAAAGAATAGCTTTCTCATGACCTTCTCTCTTTTCTGTTGCTCAATGTCTCTTTAGTACCATCCCTGAAGCATTTTGATTTGATTTTTTCTAGTGTTTGTTTTCTGAGGTTGACAAGTGTTAAGGCATGAACCTTGAATGCACGAATCAAAGTCCGTTTTCCAGCAGTGAGAAATAAAGAATAAGAATAAAAATAAAACCTCCAATAAGTGCCAAAAGGGTAACATTGGTTACTTGTCCCTTCCTGGAGAATGGATTCAAAGCTTTTGTGTGGTAAAAATAAATAAATAGAGTTTTCTCCTCTCTAGTGAGGGTAGAAATTTTAAGACTGACATTTAATAAAATGTAATTTTTTTTTCACGTCATGGAGAATTGGGGAATTAATTGCATGGAATAGTCTGTGTTTCTTCAACAAATTTTTTCTACAGCCATTGAGGATAGCTCCCTTGTAGTCACCTGCTGGTATATTGGGCAACCGGGCTTTGTCCCACCCCACCCTTGCCTCTGGCATGCTGGGGTGCCAATAGCAATGTATGGGATTCCCCCAAACCTCCCCCCCATAGGTGCCCCCACCACTCCCTTTCCAGCACCTTCCCATGGTGCCCTGCATACCCTTGCTCCCTTGACACCCAACTGGGTAAAAGGAAGCTAAGAAGAATTGAGGATAGCATAATGAATTTTTCAACTTCTGGACTCAGGAAGCATTTTGTTTTTCTCTCTGCCCTTGTATTTCTCCTTTTGACCTTTCAAGTTGCCAATCCTTAGCTCAATCTCGTAGGTTCAGGAAAAGTCAGGCATGGTGGCTTTCTGCCACTGCTAGAGTGACAAGCACTTTATCAGAGTTTAATTAGATTTTCTTCTTTACAACCAAGAACTCAATATCCCTTTCATAAAACACTCTCTTTGATAACATGAGACTGCTAATACTCAAGGGACCTCTGGAGGTGCCTCTCACCTCTTGTCCAGTGACATTAAGGCAACAAAGATGAGCATTAACAATACAATTATAGAAAGGTAGATTTGACGTGAATCAACTGTGTTTCATTTATAGTTAACAATTGGTATATAGATTTCAGCAATTAAATCTTTGTTCCTTAGGCTGGGCACATAACTGGCTAAACTTTCTGCTCCATTAATATACCTCACAGGAGCTGTGAAATGTTTCAGTCAGCTACTATGGGAAAAGATAAAGCTGACAAAAATAATGTCAAGGATTATCTTTTATCACTACTAGAGGACCATATCACTGGGATCAAAGGAAACCAGTAGCTTAGTAAAGCTGTGAGCTGAAAGAAAACATCTTGAGTAGCAAGAGGAGCTGTTCATGAACAAAGTGTTCTTTTCTATTAGATAACTTATCCATTTTATACGGCTTTCCATTTTAAAAGAAATCTATGGAGACAGGGATTTAAGAACTATGTTACAGATAAATATTTTTCAGATAAGAGGCTTAGCTTCATAAAAAGCCATAAAGAACACTGTCAGTTCTCTAGATACAACCCATACAAACCATAGCATGCTTTAATCTCAGGGGAATACATTTAAATGAGGTTATTTAGGGTCTTGAGTCCTGCTCCTATTTTTCTGATTCTCTACCCAGCTTTTGTCAGAATCTCCAAGCTCAGCTACAATAGTACTTAAATGCTTCCCTGCTTATTTTTTTAATCAATGAAAAGAGATGGGTGTGGCTGTTGCAACAAATACTACCACTGGATCTGGTGAAGAAAACAACATGCTTCCAAATTTATCTTACATCATCCCAATTGGTGAGTGAGTGAGATGACAACAAATCTTTCATTTCAGGAGAAGTACCAAAATATCCAGAAGGATATTATGGAGTTGGAAAAAGTGCAGAGGAGGGAAACCAGAATGATTAGGGGACTGGAACACCTTCCTTACCATCTGAGGCTGCAACGGTTGGGCCTCTTCACTCTTGAACGATGGCGTCTAAGAGGTGACCTGATTGAAGTTTATAAAAACATGCACGGTGTGGACAAAGTAGATAAGAAAAAACTGTTTTCCCTATCGCATAACACTAGAACTAGGGGACACTCCATGAAACTTTTGGGTGCTAGTTTTCAAACAAATAAGAGAAAGTACTTTTTCACCCAGAGGATCACTGGTCTATGGAACTCCCTGCCAGAAGAAGTGGTGACAGCTGTCAGTCTTGACAGCTTCAAGAAAGGATTAGACAAGTTCATGGAGGACAAGGGTATTAATGGCTATAATTATGGATACCTAAGAACAACCTCCGGGTTGGAGAGATAGGAAGGATATCTCTCAATGCCATTTCCAGGGAATCCTAAGCAGGCATCTCCTTGGGAATACCCTGAAGCAAATGGTGAGCCACTGTGTGAGACAGAATGCTGGACTGGATAGGCTGTGGCCTGTTCCAGCAAGGCTGTTCTTATGTAGTACTTCTCTGAGTACTTCTGAAAAGTACTCAGAAAAAGAAAATATGAGGCTGATCAGCATTTTCTTGGGATGGGAAAAGGTGCATGTATGACACAATGTCTTACTCTTTCTGGTATCTTCCCTTTCTTTCCTGATGTGTAGTTAGCCATGCATCCATCATGAAATTGGTAACTACCATGTTCATCAAAGGCTGCAACTCATATCCGAGAATGCATTTTCCGCTAAAGCAGGAAAAATGCCATTGGTGTTAATTTGTTTAAGGTGGAGCCAAGCATGCCATGATGTGACCCACACACTGTGATCATAGAGCCATCTCCTGCAGCACATATGAAATGAGACATGCAGGATTTAGGGAGTCAGTTTATTTACCTCTGCACAACACTCGGCATTGAGTTGCTGGCTGTACAGTCTACTCCATTACCATGTCCGGCCAGACATTTTGCTACCCTGGTACATTTGCTATTTTACAATCAACTGAGTCATCAGGAATGATAAATTGGATTTCAAGATTTAGAAAACCCAGGAATCAAAACTGTGGCTGTAAATAATTCTATTTCCCAAGGTAAAGGTTTCCCTTGCTCAAAAGCCAGTCATATCCAACTCTAGGGTTCAATGCTCATCTCTGTTTCAAAGCCGAAGATCCAGCACTGTCTGCTTCTACAGACGTTTCCATGGTCATGTGGCAGGCATGACTGGACACCGGAGTGCACAGAACACTGTTTGCCTTCCTATTTATCTACTTGCAATTTGTTGCTTTTGAACTGCTAGGTTGGCAGGAGCTGGGCCAAAGACAGGAGCTCATTCCGTCCTGCAGCACTCGGAAATCGAACTGCTGACCTGCCACCTTCCAGTCAGTGTCTTAGCCACTCGAGCCACTGTAATCCTATTTCCCAAGGAGCCAACTGAAAATATATCATGTGATGCCCCTCTAGTAGATGGTACAATAAGAGAGCCCCTCTGGTCCACCCTGGTTGGATGGACAGACGTCCTCAGGGCAATGCGGTCTCTTAGGTAATTTAATTTAATAGTCATATTTATATATGCCGCCCAATCAGGCAGAACCCGACTCAGGACGGCATTACAACAAGTTCTAAAAACACATAAAAACACTTTAAAAGACCCATATCCCACCCACTTTAAAAGACCCATATCCCACCCACCCATCCCACCCACTATAAAAAGAAGAAGAGAGAGTTCTTAATTGTTTACATAAGCCAGCAGGTGGGGACCGTGTTCCCATTAGGGCCCCACACCTGCCCTGCCAGCCAGGTCTTCAATCCTCTCCTGAAGGGCAGCAAATCTCTTTGAAGTCTTAATTCTGTTGGCAGGAGGTTCCAGAGGGTTGGTGCGGACACGGAGAAGGCCCTCCTTCGGGTGCTGGATAGATGTGCACCCCTAGCTGATGGCACCATTAGAGAGCCCCTCCGGTCCGCTCTGGTTGGACGGGCAGACACTCTTGGGGCAATGCGGTCTCTAAGGTATCCTGGCCCACTGCCATATAGGGCTTTAAAGGTCAAAACCAGCACCTTGAATTGCACCCAGAGACAAACTGGTAACCAGTGCAGCTCCCGAAGTAGCTGTGAGGTGCGGGCATATCGTCCGCATCCCATCACCACCCGGGCTGCCACATTCTGGACCAGCTGCAGCCTCCGAATGGTCGTCAAGGGCAGCCCCATGTAGAGCGCATTACAATAATCTAGTCGGGAAGTGACCAGAGGGTGGGTGACCATAAGCAAGGAGCCCCAGTCCAGGAGCGTGCGCAACTGGCGAATCACCCGAAGTTGGGCAAAAGCCCTCCAGGCCACAGCCGCTACCTGTTCTTCTAGCAGCAGCCGCGAGTCCAGAAGGACCCCCAAGTTGTGCACTGGGTCTGTCTGGGGCAAAACAGCCTTATCCAGTACCAAAGATGGTAGCTCCCTGGATAACACGTGGCCCCTTATCCACAGCCACTCTGTCTTGCTGGGATTCAGCCAAAGCCCATTGGCCCCCATCCAGACCCCAATGGCCTCCAGGCATCCGGATAGGATTTCAGCAGCATTACTGGGGTCCCCATGGGCCGAGATGTACAACTGGGTGTCATCCACGTACTGATGGTACCGCACCCCGTGGGAACGAATGATCTCACCCAGTGGCTTCATGTAGATGTTAAATAGGAGAGGAGAGAGCACCGAACCCTGAGGCACCCCATACTTGAGAAGCCTAGGGCTGGACCTCTCACTATCTAACCACACCAACTGGGTACGACCCTCCAGAAAAGAGGAAAACCAGGACAACACGGTGCCCTGGATCCCCAGTCCAGGTAGCCTGGCCCACTGTCATATAGGGCTTCAAAGGTCAAAACCAGGACCTTGAATTGCACCCAGAGGTTAACTGGTAACCAGTGCAGCTCCCGAAGCAGTGGCAAGGCATGGGCATAACATCCACACCCCGTCGCCACCTGGGCTGCTGCATTCTGGACCAGCTGTAGCCTCTGAATGGTCGTCAAGGGCAGCCCCATGTAGAGCACATTACAATAATCTAGTCTGGAGGTGACCAGAGCATGAGTGACCATGACCAGGGAGTCCCTGTCCAAGAACAGGCACAACGAGAATTAATTGAAGCTTTGCAAAGGCCCTCCTGGCCACGGCTGCCACCTGTTCTTCTAGCAGCAGTTGTGAGTCCAGGAGGACCCCCAAGTTGCGCACCCCATCCAAAACCAAAGATGGTAATTCCCTGGTCACCCCAGGGCCCCCAATCCACAGCCACTCAGTCTTGCTGGAATTCAGTTGTAGCCCATTGGCCCCAATCCAGACCCCCACAGCTTTCAGACATCCAGACAGGACTTCGATAGCATCGCTAGGATCACCATGGGCCGAGATGTACAACTGAGTGTCATCCATGTACTGATGGTACCGCACCCCATGGGAATGGATGATCTCACCCAGCGGCTTCATGTAGATGTTAAATAGGAGAGGGGAGAGCACCGGACCTTGAGGCACCCCATATTTGAGTGACCTAGGGCTCAACCTCCCACTCTTCAACTACACCGACTGGGTACGGCCCTTCAGAAATGAGGAAAACCAGGACCACACAGTGCCCTGGATCCCCAATCCTCAAAGCCATTCCAAAAGGATACCATGGTCGATGGTATCGAAAGCCACAGAGAGGTCAAGGAGAGCAAGAACGGACAGATGACCTCCGTCTCGCTCCCACCAGCGATTATCCATCAGCATGACCAATGCCGTCTCAGTACCATATCCGGGCCTGAAACCAGACTGAAAGGCATCTAGATAATCCGCTTCATCCAGTACCCCCTTCTTCTAGCAGCAGCCACAAGTCCATAATATTTTATGGTCATAGGAAAATACATAACTACTATGTGTACCCACCACCTTAGTATGACATGATCCTTGTTCCCTCTTTCCAGAAATGTCAAATATTCTTGTCCAGACCAAATATGTTGAATATTTTTATAGGAGCCTTGGTAGACAATGACTTAACTTGAGAGCCCTGTGATAATGTTAATTATCACACTGGAAAAGTGAACATGGCACCACTGTTAAATATGTAAAAGCAAAGATTTTTTCTCTGCTTTCACAGGAGGCAGGAAGGTAGATCTAATTCTAATGGGCTCGTTACAAAATGGTAGAATTCAGTTAAGACTTAGGATACATTTTGAAATGGTAAGAACATCTTGATGGAGGGCAACAGCTTCATCAATCCTGGCCTGGGGCCAATGAGGATTTTGCATGCCAAAAGGGCTCAGGACCAGACAGTGACTCACAGAACAGGATCAGTGGTATGGGTGTCATGCTGCAATACAGATGAAAGACCACTGCATTATATTCTCAGGACAATAGGATTGTCTATATTTGGATTTGGGAGGAGGAGGAGGAGGAGCATAGCAGCAATGGAATCCAATAGCTAAGTACAGACTGTCCCTGTTGAGAAAAAATTAAGCCATGCTAATAACATACCTATTTCCAATGTGAAGCAAGGGGTTGACTATATGACTTTATGTTCTCTGCTATACAGATCAAGCATTGGCATAGGGCTTAAAATTTTGAGCCTCTTAATTGCCTCCAATATACTGGCTGCATTTGGAGTATTGGTAAATTGATCTTGAAATATCATTCTAGTCATGCTGTCATGATTCAAAAACAGTAAACATCTTTTGTTGCACTCAGTGGTTGTGATTACTTTTTAATTAAAACACCACTTATGGTGAAACTTATTAGAAAGTGATGTGAAACTCTGCACCCCATGAGCTTCTTTTAAGACATTGACAATTTAATAAGCATGTGCTGCTAAATGTTTCCTAACACCTTGACATCTTGGAGCAGCTATATGATTTTCAAGCACTTATGCCATCAGCACAAAGTAAAAATACAATAAAGAATGTATTGTGGGCATGCATTAATTGGTAGATTACTTTAAATGTGTTTCTACTGGAATAAAAAAGATGTTTTATTTACTTTGTTCTTGAGTTTCTTACTTCTCTAGGATTAACAGCAAAAATCCCTAAAATTAATCAAATTGGTTTATCAAGGAATAAGTAGCAGCTAAAGATAATTGCAACTAAGGACCAAACCAGGCACGTACTGGTATATCGGGCCATTGGGCTTTGTCCCACCCCGCCCTCGCCTCTGGTGCCCCAGGGCACCAATAGCAATGTATGGGATTCCCCCCCCAACTCCCCCAATAGGCACCCCACCACTCCCTGTCCAGCACCTTCCCATAGTGTCCTGCACACCCCTAGACCAAACACTAAATTTTAAAAAATTGTTGCTTATTTAAAAATCATTTCTCTTTTGATGTTGGAATGATGAGCCATTTAGATTAAATTTACCCCTCCCTTTACAGTAAACTCCACAACATTATGTTGTCTATGAAGGCAATTTATTTGGAAAATGAGATACTGTTAACAGTAGATTAAGATGTGAACAGATGGTTATACTATTCTGTAAGGAAGATGAATGAATAAGCTTCACTCAGAGAACCCCTCCATGCTACACCACTGTTAAACTTTAAACACATAGGAGTATTCATACACATTTCCTTGGAAAATTCAGGCTTTCATTTCACAGAACCAATCTATTTGCACCCCAACAGCTTAAAGCAGAAGAAAACAAGCACGCCAGAAATGCAGAGTTTGGAAAACAGTGGCCATAAATTTATTGGCTACTTCTGGTAATCTTTGGCAGAGCACAGGGCAAAGATTCAAAAACTTGTCAATCCATTTACAATCTGATGCTTCCAAAACCCAGCCTGGCCACTGGGGAAATGACAGGGAATATTGATTTGAATATACCGGTAGGTCTCTAATGGCACCTGGGGAAAAGTCTAGTTTTTTTAGCATCTAAGCCAAGCTGATGTTACACTTTGTCCCCCAAGGTCCTTTATAAATATTTCCCTGTAAATAAGTCATATTGTCTATACATATTGTTAGCACTATTCACAGACTGGGGAGACAAATAAAGCAGTTGCTAAAACAACTCAATTGATCTTGGTCAGCTGGTCGATTGATTGATCAATAGTTAGATGACAGATTCCGGATTAAGAAAATGCTGTACATAAGAAAAAAAGTTTTAACAAACAATGTGACAGTTCAAGTTAAAATATTGCAGATTAACCCTTCTAATGAGTACGGGTAAATGCAGCACAAATGAAAGGGCAAAAGGAATACTGGCTCCAAATATCCCTCTGGTTTATAATTGTTTTATTTTTTAAAGAAAGAAAGTCCACATCAATGCACCTTTCTTAAAATCTAAATTTAGATAAGTGTGTTCACATTTGTTAATCACAGCAAGGTAAAAAGAACTGCCTTTGCAGATATAAATGAGTGAATAGATTCTCTCCCTAAGTGTTCAAATACTTGATTCTTAGAAGGCAACACCAGCAAAATAAACACCTTCAAGCCTTTTAAGGCCTGCTGGTATATATGCAGTGACATAGCACTGAACTAGGAAGCCAACATTAAGTAAAACAAAACTGAAGAGGTTGTTAACTTATGCAACCTAAAAGGAAGTCAACCCTAGGAATATGCATCTGAAATGATTAATGCTGAACCATGGGTCTGGGGTCTGGGATTGTTAACAAACTCCCCTTTTTGGCTCATCTGAGGCTCCCCCTCCTGTAATTAATTACAGGAGACTCCCCCCTCCTGTAATTAATTTTTTAAAATTAATTATTTTTAATGTTATTGCTCAGAGTTTTTATATTTGTTTTTAGATAGTAAATGGCACCGGGGTGGTGGTGGTGGTGGTATTGTTATGTTTCTAAGGGTTTTTTATTGTTTTATATTGGTTTTAACTTATGTACACCGCCCAGAGTCCATTGGCTAGGGCGGTATATAAATCTATTAAATTAAATTAAATTAAATTAAAATCATATTCAGCACCACTGTAAAGATGTCATCTTCAGTGTGGTCAAGATGGAAGCCCTTGCCAACTCATCAAAATATCCATGGAAAAAGACTGGGCTTCCTCATGCTTAACTTTAGATTGAGTAATCATTGGTCAATACCTTGATTTTATTCCAACACAAACTATGGAATAGATTCTAACATAGTTGAAATTTCAGTCTAGCACTAGAGTCTGGTCACTTTCAAGAATGGGTAGAATAAAAGCAAAAATCAAGACTTTTCTGATTATTTAAGTACCATGAATATGCTGCTTCACACACCTGGAAAAAACAACATTAGAACACCTATTACATAGACAATGAAAATTGAGAAGGATGGGCCAATATAAAGAAGGCACTGAGGTAGGAGTGCAAAATCATACATTATATAGGGGAGGTACTTTTAGAATTTCAGGAGCTGGCTAATGTTTTGCCATAGCAGTGTTCAGTGGGTTTTCAGATTAGTCTGATCAGCTTTCTGTTTTGTGAAAGCATTATTTTAATTCTGGTCACAGTTTGTTCTTGGAAATAGTACAGCCCTCACTACTCCTTCAGAGTGGCTTGTAAAGTTGTAATTGAGCTCTAATTTATGAGGAAGAATCACTGTACGTTCACTGTGTAAAGTGACACCATGCAGTGGTTTCTTTATTGGACAAGAAAAATGTGTATTTCCTCAGAGACGTTTTAACAGGGGAAAACCCCCAAACACAAGATGAAATGGAGGAACGTGATTACAGAAGTGTACAGATCAGTTCAGGCAGAAAGAAGCCAAGAGAGGATGGATTTGCCACAAAATTAAGGGGACTGAAAAATTATCACTCTAATTGAACTGTGCATAGCTGTTCAAACTCAACTATTTACACAAGTGACTGCCTATTTCTGATCTTATTTAGAAATAATGCATTATGCTAAGTGAAGGCATTCTCACAGGTGGGCGACCTCCCACGCTCCACACGTCCCCCAGATTTTTCTTTTGGGGACAGTATGGATGGGGTGGCCATACCTGATTGTCCAGTGGTTAAGCCAAGAACACACCCCTTTCTCTACTTTTGCCCACTCTTTTGGTAAGGCGTTCTTCCATCCAGTATGAACTGGCTCATAAGTAGAAGGATGGCAACCTTCCTTAATGTGGGTGTCTGATGGTAGCTAGTTAGAATGGCCAATTATAAAGTCCAGTTCTGCCACCTCCTACGACTCAACCACACACTTTCCCTTGGTGAAGATCAAAGCTTTGCAAAGGGGAAACTTTGGGGTGATAAGAAAGTTACCTTCCTTGCGTTGGAGTCCTCCTGGAACAAGGAAACTAATCCCAAAGACACCCTCTCTTCCAGAACAAAGCAAACCTTTAATAATTTTATTACAAATGAAGGACAGAGGGTCTTTATCAACTCTGCCAAGTACCTCCCTCTCCCTGAGAGTAAAAATGTGCTTGAGGCAATATTCCTTTAAATGGGTTTATTCAGAAAAAAAGTAAATACAAGGAATAGATGAAAATAAGCCAATTGTAATCCCATGTTGCAATTGTCCAATTCTAAATCTAAGTAAAATGTCCAAGCAGGCATCTATGCCCTCATCCAGTAGATGAATAAATCCAAAATCCAGTTAAAGGTGTTCTTCAGGTGTTCCTGTAATCCCCAATGTACAAAGTATCTGATCTCCCCTTCGATCTCTAATTTTCCTCTATTCTAAGGGACCCCTGCTTAAATATGTTTTTGGGGTCCCTCTTACTCCCTCTCTTGGAATCTTAGCTATCTTTTCTCATGACCGAATTGTTATGGACTGATGTTGTGCCGACCTGGTCTCTAGGTATCTGTTTTTTCTATTTGGCTCATCTCTAAAATGACAATCCTGTCTGGAATGTTAAACTTTTCACCTTGTTAGAAAAAAGCTGTCTGGGTCACAATCTTGCTAATGAGCTGGAATGTGAGTACTGTGAAAACAACATGGAGTCAAAATTGCTCTTTTGAAAGTACAGGTTGGACTATAGAAAGACATCCCTCCACCTCACCTTCATGCAATTAATATAAAATGAATAAAAAGTAACTTCCTCAAGATTCCCCTGACAGGCATAAGTGTGCTGTTGAAGATGGATTTTTAAAATGTGAAGTAAGCTAATACTCACCTACCTTACTATGAACATAATCATTACTGGCATAATCTGTACAGCATGTGCTGAATACTAAAGCATTATATCAATAGTACAAATTAATTTCAGATATGACGTTTTATAAAAAGCCTCCAAACTGTTAAACTAGTGAAATGCCAGGATGAGTGAAGATGTTTATATCTCTGTTGCCTTGAAGTACATATCTGAAATACCAAATTAGATCTGTCTGTCAAAAGAAAGATTAAAAGACATTTTCTAAGGATCTGGTGTGGAAGAAAGTATGGGAATTGTGTGGTACATTCTAAAAGTTTCCAGCCAGTTAGGCTGGCTCTACAAATCACTAACATTTGCTTTGGCGTAGAGGTAAAAGAAATGTGCCAAAGCAGAAGAACACACACGGCTGAAGTTCCAATGGAAGACAATCCTCTCCTAAAAACTCCAGATGTTGAGTCCTTCTCACGTAACTCTGTTTATTCCCCAGTCAGCCAGATGAACAACTGTAATACATCCAGGGATAGCAAGGGAAAGGTGTAACATTGCTTCTTAGACTGGCCATGTTCCATCTTTTGGAACAATGAGGCATCATTACACTTAAAATTGAGTGCATTGATTAATATAGAGTGGACAACTGATTTTCTTGTAACAATTTGGATTAGATAGGTCACAGTAAAGCTAGGAAATATTTTCTACCCTCCTGTCCTGCAGTTTTGTATTTCTTCCTTTGTAGAACATTTTCCTTTCCAGCAGAATCACACTTCCAAGAACGTCTGACGAAGTGGACTTGATCCACAACAGCTAACATTAAAATATAACAGTTAGACTTCAAAGTGCTACAGTGTTTTTGTTTTGTTTATTCTGATATACTTCCAAAATGGTCTCCAAGGTCATAATTCTTTTTCAAAACAAAGGATATGCTCCCTGTTACATGCATTTTCAAGGAAAATTGCAGGCTTTTTCTTGCCACTACCATACTTTTAAAATTTGGTGGCATGGGGGCAAGTTTGTTAAGAAGACAAAACAGAAAGCCAAGTTATATAGTAAGATTTCTAAATGCATGACTTTGCAAAATTTCTTGGACATTTATCCGTTATTTCTAACAAAAAGATTCTAAATGCTTCAGGATATTACTATCCTTATTTAGAACAGCTTTCCCATGCAGGATTCACATAGAAAGTGCAGAAGAAACAAGTAAGCTGCACAAGACAACTTCAATTCTTGCACAGAATGGCACCCATATTTCCAGCATGGATTCATCTATAAAGAGCATTAAGCAATGTTGGATTTGACAGTTCCTTGTACAGAACAAGCAGACCAAGGTCTCCTTTCATGGGAAGTCAGATAATGTCACTGGCACAAGAGGGAATCTAAGAGAGTAGTCTTGGTCTATAACTGAAGACATTTTTAAGGATGTATCACATCCATAACAGAATCATAGAATCATAAAAACACTGAGTTGGAACAGGCCTTTTAGGTCATCAAGTCCAACTCCCTTCTCAACTCATTCATTTTCATGTCAGAGATTACTCTGACATGGGGGAACTGCCCCTTCTCAACTAGGAAATCCATACAGTGAAGTAATCTTCAGTGTCAGAAATTATTCTGTAATATTTTTACAGAAGAAACTCCATTCAGGGAACACCATAATGAGTCTTCTTTCATGTCCCCAAGAGCTGGGGCAGAGATGGGTGCTCAATCCATCATGCAGTACCTGGGTCTTGAACTGCTGACTTGCCAGCCTTCCAGATAATAAGGCGAGCTTCTTAACCACTGAGCCACTGCAGTCCCATTTACAAATATGCTCTTCACACTCTCATGATGAGCTACTATGGTTCAAAACTTGTACTGCACTGTTTTGAAATTTCTAATTTGTGTAAGATTACCATCTCTACTGCCTCCAACAAATTTTACATGGTTTCCCATTGTCAAAACTATCTATTTCTCCTTACCTTGCTATCAATTTTTGTTCCTGAAGTGTGAATCTTTTGAATATGGAGGGAATTCATTTCATGATGGCAGTATCCATAAGCTTCGTGATCTAGCCACTGATTGTAGTTGGATTATTATCTAAAAAGTAAGTTTGGGACTACAAAATAAAAACAGTAGGGAATGGATAAAGGTAAGGTACTAATGGACACTGAATATTTTATTTGTAAAATATATGACCAACAACTGTAGCCTATTTGCTAAATATGTGATTGATATTTCCATCTTCAATATTTAAGATTATAGCACCAACATCTTCACAGTTCTTAAAAACTAGCATCGGCATTTACTCTGTGATGTTTATGGGCTAGTAAAAATGAAAGGGTCTTCATCAATATTACTTTCATTTTCTTTAATTGAATTACTCCAGCAGCACCTAAAGATTTTACAGCCTATAAGGTAGAACAATAAAATATGATGCTACATGTGACACGGACATACTTTCATTTGAAGCTATTTGCAACTCTCTTTCAACACCCTTTGCACATTCATTTCCCAGAACTTTTTGCAAGAGAAATTTAGCATGCCAAAATGGGAAGCGTGTAGAGGTATGTCACAAATGCCTATGGAGTTACTTGTTAATTGAAATATAAATTTGATTTATGGTGAAGTGTGAAGATACTGAGCTAGATTTTCAAACCAGGCTTTAATACTGGAAATAACCAGTCAAAATTATTCACTGTTTTTTTTAAGTCTTTCTATTCATTGCCAGTTCATATTCTAGTCAAAAGCAAGCATGCAGGAACGTTCATGAACAAAACAAGGAATAACTATTTGTCAATGACCACAAATGAAGTATCATTGAGATTGCTGTCTGTTTCAAACAAAAACACATGGTGGATTCTTCCCGAATGCAGAAGTGCAGAACTGTTGTTCCTATTGACCATGAGATTTTCATATAAAATGGAGAAAAAGAAGATATGGTTTTGCCATTATCTCACTGATAAGTAAATGCTGATGGTTTATCATGCTCATTAAAATTTTAGGGGAGAATAGCTAGTTTATCTTTCCTCTTACAACTGGCAATGGCAGACTCTGAAGGTTTATATTCATCTTTTATCCCAACAACTGCCAAATAGGTTAGAAAAGCTCCTTGGCGATGGTGTTCATCTTTGGGATGAAACCAGTTCCTTACTCTGCCCCACAGTGGCTCCAGAATCTCACAAATATTTCTTATTCACCCTTCTTTTACACCTTTATCCAAAAACAGTACCCAACCCTTGTTTATACTATCATTCATATCCTCAAGTCTTCAGCTGTTATCTCTTCTTCTTAAAAGATATCACAAAGAAAAAGAAAATGAAATACCATATTTATCGATGTATAAGATGCATCAGAGTATAAGTCGCACCCTGTTTTTTCTACACTTTTTAGGTAAAAAATAATTTTCTACATTTTTTTATGAATTTCCAAAATTAACTCCAGGAGCCAAGGAGGGTGGGATGGGGGGGGGGGAATAAGGGCTCCATTGAAGCCCGTTTCCACATCACCCCACAGCTGCTGGCCACCAGGAGCTGAGGAGAGTGGGACGGGGGCAGGAAAAGAAGGATCTTTTAAGCCTGTTCCCCCCCATCCCACCACCAGCAGGGGAGAGTGGGATGGAGGGGGAAAGGAACGAACCTTTAAGCCCATTCTCCTCATCCCAGGGAGAGTGGGATGGAGGGGGGAAAGAAGGATCATTTAAGCCCGTCCCCCCCCCATTCCACCACAAGCCAGGGAGAATGGGATAGAGATGGGAATGAAGGATCCTTTAAGCCCATTCCTCCCCTCATTCCACCACCAGCCAGGGAGAGTGGGATGGAGGGGAAAAATAATGATACCTGAAGCATTTTTTCACCCCATCCTACCACCACTGACTATCAGGAGGCAGAGAGGCTGGGATTGGCGGGGATTGGCCAGGCAAGAGAGCTCCTTTGGAAGCTGCCCCTCACCTGGATCCTAGCAGTCAGCAGCAGCCGCTAAACTGCACCAGTAAGAAGGGGGTTGAGGGCAGCTTTACAAATAGCCCTTTCCTTTCTCCAGCTGCCAATCCTCTCTAGTAGGGGCCTGTTGCAAGCATATAAGATGGATTCCATTTTCCCGGTGTATTTTAATGGGGTACGTACATCTTATACACCAGCAAATATGGTAAAGTCAGAAGTTTCTTCAGAGGGGATTTTATAGAAATGTTGCTGTTGTTAAATATCACTTGGTAAAATATAATAATAATTTCATGTCAGAAATTATTCTGTGATGAAAAGGTTTTTGCAGGAGAAACTCTGCTCAGGGAATGACCAAATGAGGCTCCTTTCATGTCACCAAGAGTTGGGGCAGAGATGGACCTTCAATCCGCCATGTACCTGTAGTACCCAGGTCTCAAACTGTTGACATGCCAGCCTTTCAGCTAACAAGGTGGGCTTCTTAACCACTGAGCCACCACAGCCCCTACTTGGTAGAATAAGACTATAGAAGCTTTTGGTGTTAAGCAACAACTCCACATTTAAAATAAGAATTTTGCTTTGTTTTTTTTTAAGAAGAACATGATGTAGTAATGATCAGCAGTTATGAATTTCCCAGAAAAAGTTTGGATTGCCAAGAAAAATGAACTCTGCAGCTATTTCTTCAGAATGTTTGTTTCCAATCCATCATGTTTTAACATGAACAAGTCTACTGAATATAGGCAGTGATTCAAGAAGCTGTAACATTTAATAAGTCATTGTAAACTAGCTCATAAACCCATCTGAGTTTGTTTTATAGGTGAATCAGCATGGCTGGACCAACTAAAACTGTCATTTGCTTGGCTCATTGATAAATTATCTAACAACAAGGTCTTCACACACATGTGTACCTATTTTATAGGATACCCTTTTGTTAGAGACAATGATAGTTTCAAATATTGTTATTAATTTAAAATTTAGTAAATTTATGAAACACATCTGTCAAAGGCTTCTGTTTGTGATTTTCTTGTGTAACCTTAGAGTGCAGTAGCAATATACCATTTTACCCAGTATCAATATCAATTGCACTTGCAGTATATAGTGCCCATAATGCTTAGAGCACTCTCTGATCAGTCCATAATATAAGTACCTCAACAAGCTGGATACTTATTTTAATGACCTCAGAAAGATGGAAGGTTGAGTCAACATTTATCCCACCATGATCAAACTCAGATTATGAGCAGAGTTTTGGCTGCAGTATTACAGCTTATCACTGTACCACAAGGGCTCTCAGTAGTGGGTACAACAGTTGTTTTGCAGAAGCAACAAGTGAATGATATTGATCGACATTCAGAGCCACAGTCACAATGGGATTGTCCTTCCCTTTCCATCCCCATGCAGTTCTCTTTGATAACCAGACACACCCGACACACGATCCCGGTTAAAGTGTGCCACAGAGAAACCTTGGATGAACACCACAACCAAGCAGTTTCCCCCCACTCTCTCCCAGTCCCAGATGGAGCAGTGTGGACAGCGGCAGCGATTTTTGTCTGACGCATGTTCTCAGCTAAAGCGTGCAGCAGAGAAACCTCGGATGAACACCACAACTGAGCAGTTCACACACACACACACACACACACACACACACACACACACTCCCAGTCCCAGTGGGAGCAGTGGAGACAGCAGCAGTAGTCTTTGTCCAGCTAAAGTGCACTGCGGAGAAACATTGGATGAACACCACAACAGATCGTTCCCACCCACCCACCCTCTCTCAGTCCCAGTAGGAGCAGTGGGGACAGAAGCAGTGGTCTTCATCCAATACGTGTTCCCAGCTGGGGCATGCTGTAGAGAAGCCTAGGATGAAGACCACAACTGAGCGGTCACTCCCTCGCACTCTCCTAGTCCTGGTAAAAGCAGAAGGGAGGAAAAACCACTTAGGAGGAAGCAGCAGCAGCAGAAGCAGCAGCAGCATGGAAAAGGTAGAAAGATTGTTTCGGCATTCCCTTGGTGCTGATTATTTTTTTTATTTTTCAGTGCATCCCTATGGAAATGCATTGTATTCCGTAAAAAAAACATCTTATGTTAAAAAACTATAGAATGTACTTTTAACGTCAGATGGGGTTTTACTATAGTGGGTTTTCCACTCTCCCAATAAAAAATAATTCCACCGTATTTTAACTGTTGCCTCTAATTGCTTTAAAATTTCACAGCAGTGCACATTCAGGAGGGGAGAATTAGCTTCCTCTGGCCACCTGCCCTCTGCTGGTCAGGAGTTTTGAAAATCAATAAAGTTGTGGCCCAGGTTTTAACCCAAAACAATCATGTCTTGCTTTTTTATTTTATGGGTATGGGAGAAACTACATTTTAGTAGCATGTACTGTGTTGAATAGAGACTGTGGTGGCTTAGTGGTTAAGACAATGGATTTGATGACTGGAAGGTTGGTAGGTCAGCAGTTCAAGACCCAAGTGCCACACAACAGAGTGAGCTCCTGTCTCTGTCCCAGCTACTGCCAACCTAGCAGTTTGAGAGTAAGAAATTGAAAGTAGATAAATAGGTACCGCTTCAGTGGTAAAGGTAACAGCATTCTGTCTGTTTTGTTTTCTGGTCATGCCTGCCACATGAACACAGGAACATCTGCAGATGCAGACAGAGCTGGCTCTTTGGCTGTAAACGGAGATGAACATCACACCTTAGAATTGGATAAGATCGGCTTTTGCACAAGGGAAACCTTTTGCTATGCTTTTGCATAACTCTACAAAATAGGAATAATGAAAGCGCGGTGCCAAAATGGCCACCGCGCTCTTTGCGCCCTTCCCAGACTCAGACATCCGGGTGAGTTAGGGGGCATGGCCACCCCTCTATAAAAGGGGTGGCCACGAGGCAGCCAAGCTGCCATTTTAGAATAGCGACGGAGAGGAGAAGTTTTCCCCTCCACCTAGTGAACAGTGTGATTTTTTGGTCGCTTCGGGGCCGGGTGGGAATTTTTGGCCCAAACCTACAATTGGCCTTTTGGTTCTGGCTTTTTCACCCATCCCACACTGTTGCTAGTGTTTGAGCAAAGGGGTTAGTTGACTTTAGTCACTTTGGCGGGTAGCACTGGTAAGGTAAAGATTTATGACCCATAGGTATCCGGCAGGTTCGCAATTGACTGGCCAACACTTAGACAGGTACAGGGGAAATAGGTTTGGCCGGTCAAGGACGAACCAGGCAAGGGGTGATGGCAGGAGCTTCACAGCCTGCATCACCTTGATATTTAACGGATACACGTCATAGGGTGGGGTCAGTAGATAGTTTATTGACTCCGGTCAACAATTTGTTTGTGTCAACAAACAAATTGATACAAATAGTTACATGTTGCCAATTGCCATTGGCATTTTGGGAGGAACCTTACCAGTGTTACTTCGGCCTGCTTGCATTAAGGAATTACAATTGGATGACTACACCAATTGAAAGTTATAATTCGGACTAGGGCATTATTCAATAAAAGTGGCCCAATGCCTTTATCCATATACTGGTGTCTGAGTCTTTCTTTGGGGGGTGCGCCTGCAAAGTCACTTGCTGGCAAAAACTGAAACAAATTCAAGATTCACTTTTTCAATTTTAGGGCACATGCACCCCAAATACCTTTGGGGGGGAGGAACTCTTTAAATAACAACAATATGCCACTAGGAGGTTACCCATTTGCATGCTGCATTATATTCAGTTCATTTACTTTTTAAAAGTTATGGACACTTGACAAGTCCTCTGTTTCCTGTACTGTTCAAACTATTGACATGCCAAAACATAATGTCTCGCTGTTCACATGCATATATTTAACATTGTGTTTTTCACGTACTTTTGCCTCAAATATTTGGGATAGTATATCCCAAATTCTGTCATAGATATATCACTCAATACTGTCACACTAAGATTAAGAAAGAGAAAAAAGATGATTGTGACTATCTTCTTTGGCTTTTGAAGTTTTGCAACACTGTTTCAGTCTGTAGTAACTAAAATGGTATATGCTAGGCTCAAATATGCCCCCCCTCCCCAATGTACTTTCTGTTTTAACCTCAAGTTTATGGAAGCAATGAGGAAGAAGAAAAGAATTCTCGTGTATTCAGTAGCCTTAATAGAAATAGCACTTTCACACCTTCTGAAACACACCTTGCCTTGGGAATTAGCACATTTGAAAGGCTTACAAGACATTACAGAAACATAAAGTGCAGATAAAACAATTAACACTTTATAAAATGCAAATAATGTAAAATGCATTCAGTTGGGGGGAAAACACAAGAAGCACACTTTAGTCCATGGGGAAAATGTACATATTTGCTAAAATTGGTAAATATGTAATAGGAAAAATATATGAATAAAAGTGCAAATTAGGAAATGTACATAAAAAATATGCACATTTGGGGTGGGGGGACTTCAACAACAAAGCGTCACAATGCAGTACAAACAAAGGATGTGCATGGGATTTGGTAAAACTAAAAAAAATTGAAACAGAGGGATTTTATCTCCCTATTTTCAAGTAAAAGGTAAAAGTAAAGGTTTCCCTTGCTCGAAAGCCAGTTGTATTCTACTCCAGGGTCAGTGCTCATCTCTGTTTCAAAGCTGAAGAGCCAGCACTGTCTGCTTCTGCAGACATTTCCATGGTCATGTGGCAGGCATGACTAGACAGTGGAGCGCACAGAACACTGTTACCTTCCCACCAAAAGTCCCTATTTATCTACTTGCATTCTCTTGCTTTCAAACTGCTAGGTTGGCAGCAGCTGGGACAAAGACGGATCTCTCTGTATACCTTTTCTATGGTTTGTCTCTGAATAACATAAAGGCATTAAAAATAGTAATAGACACACGCAAGGTCTGCTTTCTTAGAGTAATAAAATTAGTCAATATGCAAATTATGCCTCACCATGAGTGTAGAAATTAGAGTAATGTCATGCAAAATTTGGGATTTGTAACGGAAAGAACATCATACCCCTTTTGTACAGAAGGCATAGTCTTATTGTACAAATCCAACAAAACACTGCAAGTGATTTTTCTTCTCTGTTGACAATACTAAAGAGTTCTGTATACCTTTGCTGACCAAAGAATCTACATTTAAAATATTAAACTTGAAGTACTTCTTGGTTCAGATTGGAGATGTTAATCAAATTTAATGTTCCATCCATAAAAAAAAATTGATGGAAAGCTCTTTCGATAACTGTTGATTAATTCTCATAATAGATTTCTAGTACAGAGACACAGAAAAGGAGGAAAATGTCTATGGTAATTGCATCTCAAGATTTATCAGAGGGGCTTTTATTATTTCTAATTTATTTGCACATTCTACCAGGAACTTCTTTCAGCCAAGCATATGGAAATGAATAGAAATTACACAAATACACTATTTAGTGCAACTTCCATTTATTTCAGAACACTGTAATGTGTGATGGATTGTCTTTTGGCAATACATATTGTATATAGAGGATACATTTGTCTTCAAAATAGATTATCCAGGTTTCCAGGATACTACTTTTACAGGAAGAAAACATTGTCTCCTCAACAGGTCACCACAGAATACCCCATCTATAGAATATGCATTCAAAAATAGGAAGATTGGGGTGAGGTCAAGATTTACTTTCTGAAGAAATGAAAATCACAGGCAGTAAGTCAACATTTTAGTAAATGGGTATCAATCCCATTTATTTGAAGGATGGGCAACTTGTGGCTCTCCAGATATTATTAGACTTCCAGATGTCATTAGGCCTAGCCCACATGGTCAATGGGAGCTATTCATTCAAGAACAAGCATTATTGAAGTCTAATCTTAGCAAGAAGGTGCTTTCAGGACATAACTATCTCCAAAAGCAGATTAACAGCATGTTGCAATAAAAATGTAGTTGCAAACTTTACAAACCCAGAATTGAAATGAACAACAAAGCCTTTGAATAGGAACAGTAAACATCATTTTCTATTGAATGAATCTTAGCAGTTGAACATAAAAATAAGCCATTAGTATTTCATTTCCATGTTAAGAGCTCTGGAATAAAAATAATCAGATTGTTGTTTTTTAAAATGCCAACTGAAACACATTCAAATTTTCTTTCAAATTTGCCATCATCCTTTGATTCACCACTGTTGCTTTGTGGTTTGTGACCTCTTCTGAAGGAGAGATTTTATAGTCAGTCATGTTATCATTGTTAGCAACATATGGTTCGATTTGTTAATATATTAAGAATTAGACACATAACTCCTTTCCTTCCCCCTCCCTTGAATGCCACAAAATATAGTGATGTTGTGCATACATGCCTGGATTCAGACCTCCCCAACTGTACCTGCTTTGGCTCAGCTACTTTGTTCACTCTGGCCCAATCTGGGCTTGGATTACACCTTGGAAATCATCAATAGAGAGGAATACATGTAGGGTATACAATTGTAAGGGGTTGCGGTGGCTTAGTGGTTAAGATGCTGAACTTAACACCTGGAAGGTCAGCAAGTCAGCAGTTTGAGGCCTGAGTACTGCATGACAGAGTGAGCACCTGTCTCTATCTCAGATCCTGCCAACCTAGCAGTTCGAAAGCAAGAAATTGCATGTAGATACATGTAAATTGGTACCACTTCGGTGGGAAGGTAAACAGTGTTCCATGCACTCCAGTGTCTAGTCATGCCTGCCACATGTCCATGGAAACATCAGAAAACACAGACAGTGCTGGTTCTTTGGCTATAAACAGAGATGAGCACTGAACCCTAAATCAGATATGACTGGATTTTGATCAAGTGTGATCTTTACCTTTACCTATACCTCGCCGCACCTCTCCCGGGTCCACGCCATCAGCCTGGGATAGGAGGCAGCTGCGGCCACTGGACCTGCCTCCCTCCAGCCCTGTCTGACTGGAGGGATAAGAAGGAAGGCAGAGTAGCTGCCAGGGAGCCTTACCGCGTCTCTCTCAGAACCTGGGCTCCATTGGGGACATGGGGCTTGGGCTCTGACAAGGACGTTGTGCCCTGGTTCCGCTGAGGACTTTATCTTGGACATGTAGGTGGTGGAGAGGCTATTGTATTAGGGTACTGGGGTTTTGTATTATTATTATTATTATTATTATTATTATTATTATTATTATTATTATTATTATTATTATTATTATTATTATTATTATTATTATTATTATTATTATTATTATTATTATTATTATTATTATTATTATTATTATTATTATTATTATTATTATTATGTGTATTGCATATTATTGTGAAAGAATATTTTCTATTTATTGCATTGTACCTTTACTTTGTGCTCTTGTTATATTGTATTTTTGTCATATTGTATTTTCATTTAACGTGTTGTAAGCCACTCTGAATCGGCCTATGCCGAGAAGGGCGCCGTATAAATCAAATAAACTAACTAACGAACCATTGCAAAAAAATTGCATTTGCAGCAGATTGCTATCAGGGAAGAGGCCAAATGGATCTCCTAGGGTGGAGGTTCAGCAACCAAGACATTACAACAGAAAGGGAAAAAAATATTTCCCAAATTCTTGTCTGATGAGCAAAAATATGTTGAAGATGTATGTAGCATTAACGTGTGTTTATGCGATGTGTACGATGGCGCAGTAAAGGTTTTATACATAACAAGAACTGCTGCCAGTGGCAAAAGATTGCTGCCAGTGGCAAAAGAGAAGAAGCCACTGACCTTTTCATGTAAAGAAGATGACTGTACTGACAGTTGAAATTTATCTTAGGACTAAAAGTTAAAGAATTCTCCACCAGAGTTCAGGACTGCAAGCTAGTTTAGGGGGTGCAGTACTGGCTGTGTACCATACACAGCTCTCTCATTTAGAAGGAAGGGACAGAAGATTAAGAAGAAATACTAGTGGGCTTCTATGAATGCTCTCATAAACACTTGAAGGGAAAAATAGTTACTTCACTATGTTTAATGAAAAGATTGGACTAGGCACAAAACTTATTTTTAAAAGTGTTTATTACATCAAAAAAATCTATGTAACAAAGAACAATCGAGCAAAGGATGATACACAGATGATCAAATATCAAATAAAGAATTGTGTATAAGATCAGGTGCAAAACAAGCATTAACGTTGATTGAGTTGGCAAGGCATTGGTTGGCCAGGCATGTATGCCACTTCAAAGATGACAGGTGGACAAAAGCTATCACAGAATGGATACTACTTGGCATAAATAATAAATTTCATGTCAGAAATTACTCTGGGCTGAAAGGATTTTTGATGAAGAAACTCTGCTCAGGGTACGCCTGAATGAGGCTCCTTTCATGTCCCAAGATCTGTCATGCAGCACTTGGCATAAAGCGACCACTAGGGAGGCTAGCAACCAGATTGGAAGACCAGTTCAGGACAAAGTTCCTGAGGCCCTGGGTGAGACTGTTACAGGATTGGAAACAATGGAAGATGATGCTTTGATCCACCACATCAAACTGACATTTGAAACACAGATCAACCGCTTAGGACATTTTTGTTTAAATAATAACAGATCAGAAACATTATTTAGAAAGAAGATTTAAAGCAAATCCTAAAGTGCTTGCTCTCATACCTGTCAAGTATCCTGTTTTTCCCGGGAAAACCCCTTATTTTTACCCCTCTTCCCGCCCCTCCCATTTTATTAATTTCCCCGTAATATCCCTTAATTTTAAAAACAATCCTGACCAGAGCCCTCACAGGCGAAGCTGCAGTATGTTTTTCCGGCCACCAGAGGTTGCTGTGTGGCTTTTCGCTTGTGGAAGGGGAGAGAGAGAAGGTGGTGGGGGCATTCTGTAGTTTCTCTTTCATTTCCCTTCCCTGCCACATGGTCATGGAGGCTTCATTTTTGCTGCTGCTGTTCGGAGCCACCATGGGATGGGAGTCTACTCTAGAGGTGAGCGATATTTCATATATGCAGGGGCAAATCAGTGAGAGACTTCTCTCTCACACTCATCATTTATTGAGCTGTTTCTACCCTTCCTCCTGGCTGGAGGCTTCCGTTTCTATTCTAGAGTTAACTTGGGAGGGGGGAGGGGGGATGTTGCTTGATCACTATATGAGAGAGAGAGAGAGAGCACCCCACCTTCTAATAAACCATCTGGAGGGAGATTAACTCCTCAGCTGCTGGGAGGCTTGGAAACTACAGAGGTTGCTTTTTACTTTACTAATTCCCTTCCTTAAGCTGGATCCGACATTCTCAGGTGTTGGTGCTTCAATTGGTTGCAGTGAGGAACAAATCGGATGGCTAATTTGGGGGAATTAATCCCTTGCTCCTCCACCCTAATTGGGGGGGGGAGTGTCTAGCCATGTGCAGGGCTAGTTCATTAAAGCCAAGCTGCTTACAAGCAGTTGGTAACCCTAGGGGCCTGGTTTACTATTCTGCACTTTCTTTGCTTCCCAGGAAAAAATAATAATTAAAAATGAGTAAGGTAAAGGTAAAGGTTTCCCTTGCTCAAAAGCCAGTCGTATCGGACTCAAGGGTTCAGTGCTCATCTCTGTTTCAAAGTCAAAGAGCCAGCATTATCTGCATCTGCAGACATTTCTGTGGTCATGTGGCAGGCATGACTAGACACCAGAGTGCACGGAACGCTGTTACCTTCCCAGCAAAGTGGTCCCTATTTATCTACTTGCAATTTCTTGCTTTCGAACTGCTAGGATAGCAGGAGCTGGGACAAAGATGGGAGCTCATTCCATCTTGCAGTACTTGGGAAACGAACTGCTGACCTTCTGCCTCCCAGTCAGCATCTTAGTCACTTAAGCCACTGAGTAAACAAGAAAGAAAACAAAACAAAAGTCCCCCAAGAAGATGGGGAAAGGTTTCTTTGGCCCACACAGCTTTGTGCCCATTGCATCTACAATACCATCTAGCCATCTTATTTTTGACCACCCCCTTCTTTTGTCCTCCACCATTCCCAGCATCAAGGCTTTCTCAAGTGAATCCTCTCTTCTCATTTGATGTCCAAAATACTTTAGCATCATCTTTAATGTTTAACCTTTAATGAGCAGTCAGGGTTGATTTCTTCTAGGATCGACCTATTTCTAACACCACATTTCAAAGGCATCTATTTTTCTGCGCTCAGCTTTCCTAATGGTCCTGCTCTCACACCCATACATTACCACCGGGAATACCATTGCTTTGACTATGCATTTTTTTGTTTGCAAGGTCTACTTTTAATTATGTTCCCCAGGTTTCTCATAGCTTGTTTCCCAAGCATCAGTCGCCTTTTTATTTCACGGCTGCAATCACCATCTGCAGAGATCTTTGATCCTAAGAAAGTAAAATCTGCCAGTCGTATCCAACTCTAGGGTGCAGTGGTCATCTCCATTTACAGCCAAAGAGCCAGTGCTGTCTGTGTTTGCAGACATTTTCATGGCCATGTGGCAGGCATGACTAGAGCCCAGCAAGTCCCATGGCTATATTTGGCCATGCCCACAGATTTGGCTACACCCACAGAGGGGTGTGGCCAAAATTTCCTTTATTTTCAAATCCAAAACTTGACAGGTATGCTTGCTCTGGAAAGTGAAGGAAGCCAGCCATGGGGCAGGACAGGCTTATAAAGCCTCTCTCCCTGCCCACAGGGCCAGCTGCCAGGATGTGATTATATCATGGCCATTTTCACCTGTTCCAAAGTATGGAGGTGGGATCATCTCCTACTTTCAAGCCACTTAATGGTAAAACTAAAGAGGGTGCATTATAAAAGAAATTAATTTTAAGCTATGCTTGTCCAACCAGCTCACTCCTGTCTGTGTCCTGTCTGTCTCCAAAGACAGATGGCCTCATCTTTTTTTTCCTTTTGTAGAAATCCCTGCCTCCAAGTCGCTCTAATTGGATGGGAGATAAGGAATAAATAACAAAAAAAAAACATTGAGACATCAGTAAATGTTTTCTTCTTCAGATCCATGGGATTGTACACATTTGAAGCTTTCAGTTTTAAAACATTCCAAATGCTTCACATATGCTTATCTCAGTAATTCTTACAACCCTCTGCTAACTATACTAGGAAAATTCTTCCCAAATTGTAGAGAAGATCTGCGGACACTAAAAATTAAAGAGAGTGCCTATCAGAAGCCACCCAATGAATTCAAGGCTGATGTTAAATTTGACCTGTAGGTAATATGGACCAGGGCCACTTATGCCTCAGCAAGCAAGGTACACTAATAAAACCCTTTAAAATATTGAGGATCATTCTCCCCATCTTCTATGTGTGCATTCCTGAAACTCATACAAAGAGGTATACAACACTTCACTCTGTGCATAAACCCCATTGGAACCAGGGAGAATGATGCAAGACTCAAAGGTTATTGTCGAAATAAAATCTTCGAGACTCAGAGGAAGGAAATGCTATTTTTAAAAACACACAACAGGTGGGGGCATTCTGTGGCATTCTGGAAGCTGTAGTCAAAAAGTGTAACATTTACACACTCTGAGAAGGTGGTGGTGGTGGTGGTAGTAGTAGTAGTAGTAGTAGTAGTAGTAGTAGTAGTAGTAGTAGTAGTAGTAGTAGTAGTAGTAGTAGTAGTAGTAGTAGTTCCTTCTCATGCTGCCAGGCTCCTTATTGTTTCTTAAGCAATAAAGTTTTACAGGGCTGGTGTGCTAACTCGACACCCAACCTTCCTGCAGCAATGATGAAGTTCTGAGAAGACAGAAGGACAGATAATCATAGACCACCACTATAAGGTTTTGCCATGCCATTATCCCTCCTCTATCATACACAGAAAGAGCCTCCTTGAATATTATGGCATTTTTTAACCACAATTGTCCATACCTTGATAACAGCAACCTTGTGTGCTAGCTAATCTTTCTCACACTAGGTCAGGCAAAAGGAACTGCAGAATGAACTCACCAAAAGGTGGCTTCATTTTGGCAGTTTCACATCTGACCTCCTCTATTATTGGAATAAATTCATTTCTGCCTCAAGGGAAGAACAGTTCTCTCTCTCTCTCTTGTCATCTCTCTCTCTTTCTCTCTAACCTGAAACTTTCCAGTCACAATTCCTTCAAAGTTTTCCCCACCCACTGAGCTGAAATAAATAGCCTGCATGGGATTGCACAAACACCGGAGAAAGCTAGCTAGGTTTTGACTAGATCAAACTGGAATCTATAGAGCTTTTGAAAAGCTGCACATCTTCTTAAATTTGTGTCATACAGCACAGGTGAACCTTTACAAAAACAATCCAGAAATCAATGAAGCCACTTTAAGAGGTGGAACATGAGATGAAATTCTGTAAATGTGCTTTTGTTATTAAAGCGAAATATGAAACTCATTTAGAAAACAGCAAACTTTCTGTAATCCCCCATGTCTCAAAGGACAAACTTTTTATGAAACAGTATGTCGTTATATATGGGTAGATCTGTCTTATTTTAGATATGCCAGAACAGAACTGCATGAAGATTTTTGAATAAAACCCTACTGAATATAGTGATGCCTGTTTCAAGGTAAAAGTTACTATGATTGGATTCTAATTTGCATATAAGATCAGAGTTACCTTTTCTCTTCTTAGAACATTTCAGTCATTCTTAAGGCATTTGGACAAGATTTTTTCATGTTTTGTGCCATTCTTTGATATTCTTTTAACAAACAAAACAAAAGGAATGGAAGTTAGTGAAAATCAAAGGACAGTGTAATGAATAATGCAAAAATAAATTTTTTTGAAAGTTACTATTGTATTACTGCAATGAGAAGTAATTTTCCAATTCTGAACAAAATACACAAGTGCATCTTTAAATTCTGGATAAAATATAGAAAATATTTTGTTGTAAGAAATCTCACATTTTGTCTTTGGCAATGGCATCAAGAAAGCCCACCCCCAGCATTAATTTTTGAATGAGTTGATTTCCCCCCATTGCTTTTCTTCACTATCCAGCTTTCAAATCTATAGATATTAATCAAGAATAAATTAGTATGGATAATCTTAACTGTGATCTCCAGAGATATGTCCTTCTACTTGATTATATTTTCTAATTCCTTCATAGCTGTTCTTCTGAATCTCAGTCTTCTTCTGACTTCTTAGCTGGAATTTCCATTTGAATTTATGTTTGAACCATGATATACAAAATATTTAACAATGCCCATTTCTTCTTTCTCCACATTGAATTTATGTAATTCTTCTGCTGTCATGATTTTTGTCTTCATAAAGTTCAACAGCAGTATTGTTTTTACATTTGCTTCTTTCACCATCACCAGGAAGCTTTCCATTCTTTTTTTCTTGCTGGTCACATTGTCTGCAAATCTTAAATTATTAATGTTTCTTCCACCAAATTTCACTCCTCCTTCATCCAGCTTCCTGTAAAATACATTCTGCATTTTTGCAAAAGCCATGTAAAAAGAGGTTTCCTTAGAATCTAAGATAGCAGATACATACAGGAAAACATATCATCTGCTTTGGCTGCAATCTCTGTGAAAGAGAAAAGGGTAAGAAATACAGTTTTCAACAACCGTTGAAAGGGTTTGTTTCATGTAATTGATTGTCCCACAACCAGTGATGCACTGCAAAAATTTTTACTGCCTACTCTGTGGGCTGGCCAAATATGTGGGTGTGGCCAAACATCCTCCATTATGGGCTATGGAGGTGGGTGTGGCCAACCAAGTGGGCGTGGTCTGGGGGAATTTCCACTACTGGTTCTGCAGAACTTGACAGAACCTGCTTCAGTGCATCACTGCCCACAACACTCAAACCTTTTTAAAAAAATAGCTAGCTTCCAAATCTATATTTCTGTATCCTCCTCCTCCTATTCTTTTAAGGTCTTTGCTCCTTCTCATGCTCTTTTTTGGCATGAAGGTTATACTTAAGTCAAACACCTTGTGTAATGGTCTAAAATGCATGAAAGAGCAATATAGAGTGGCAAATAAAAACATTTATCCCCTTACTTATTGATTTTATTCCCTTTTATAACTTTATTTAGTTCCTGAATCCAATGTTTCTAAAGTTTGACTTTTAGTGATATTATATTGCCATCAAGTGGGAGTGTTCTTAGTATTTGCTGCCCTATTGTTTATTTTACTTATGCAAACTGCCCAGAGTGTTGAGCTTTTCACCAGATGGAATGGTGTAAGTAAGTAAGTAAGTAAGTAAGTAAGTAAGTAAGTAAGTAAGTAAGTAAGTAAGTAAGTAAGTAAGTAAGTAAGTAAGTAAGTAAGTAAGTAAGTAAGTAAGTGAGTAAGTAAATCCTCTTGAATTAGTGTTCCCAGCTCCAGCTTTTAAACAGTGTTGAGGTTGGAGTAAGTGGGGTTAGATGAGGCACTGCTGGAGAAGGCCCTTGGCTCTTCTGAAAGTTACTTTGCTGGGCCATGGCTCCCTGCTCTGGCATCTCCCTGGAGGACTTCTGCCTGGGTTTTCCCCTCTAGGTGCTCAGTTTACTGTAGTCAAAGGTGAGTTCTCCATTTACTTTGTCTCTCCAAAGTCCGCTAGAGAGCTCACAAGTCTGGGTTTGGTGGCTTCTGGAGCCAGACAGGAAGTGCCCCCCCCCCACTGGAGCAAATGCCACTAACTTCCTCCTCACATTGGTATACAGTATTTGATTGTGACATTCTGAAATGAAATTGTATGATCTGCTACACAGTATTTAATTCAAAAGACTCCTTATAATCTTAACACATTTATTTTTTTGAAAACTTCTATAATTTGCAAGATTGCATTGCTACTGACAGATGCTTTGCTTAACAGAAAGCTTAATTTATCACCAAGTGGTTATTCATGCATAATTGTCTTCCATCTAGATAAAGTAAATTTGATCTTTCAACCAAGAGTAAAAATCAACTTTTTTAAAAAAAATATTACCCTGATTAAAACTTTTCTTTAACCCCCCCCTCATCTACCTCTTTCAGTGTGCATTAAAAATGCTTCTTGTCAGAATTCCTTAATGATAAAAATAATTCTTTTTTAAAAATCTTCAACTTACTTAGCAAGTTAATGAGTTGATCTTGATCTCGTTTTTGTGACAAGAAAAGATAAGGTTACCTAGCCTACCTATGAAATTAGTTTACTCTTTGCTATCCAACTGTTATGAGATCAGCTGGAAACCTTTCTCATTATTTTCCTCTCTCTAACAATTACTTCTGTTGATAATATTAAGACCCCCAGCTTAGAGCAATTTGATTCTATTAACCAGATACTGTAGAATAAAACCTAACAAGGATTTAAAAGCATTCACTTTCCAAGATATTTATTTATATATTTTTCATTTTAAGAATGTTCACAGGCATAAAGAATTTACTTTGAAAATGTGCTGAAGGATACCCCATAAAGACCAAAGATGATTGAAGGAAAGACAACAAGATACATTGTGAAGGTCTCCACCTATACATCTGGCTAATGCCATACAGTTATGCTTCATCAAGGAAATAAATGTAAATGTCATTATAAATACTAGTTTGTTAAACATGGTATTTTCTGAGGGATTTTTCCCTAAATTACTGAGACAGGAAAAAATGCCATGACTTCAGGTACAATCACATTAGGTAAAGGTAAAGGCTCCCCTTGCTCGAAAGCCAGTTGTATCTGACTCAAGGGTTCAGTGCTCATCTCTGTTTCAAAACCAAAGAGCTAGCGTTGTCTGCTTCTGCAGACGTTTCCATTGTCATGTGGCTGGCATGGCTAGACACCAGAGTGCACGGAATGCTGTTACTTTCCCACCAAAGTGGTCCCTATTTATCTACTTGAAATTTCTTTCTTTCGAACTGCTAGGTTGGCAGGAGCTGGGACAAAGACGGGAGCTCATTCTGTCCTGCAGTACTCAGGAATCGAACTGCTGACCTTCCGCCTCCCAGTCAGTATCTTAGCCACTTGAGCCACTGCAGTCCCGGCAATCCATGAGTAAGTTACAGATATACTTCATCTCTCACAATTCATAGGGCAGTGGTTCTCAACCTATGACCTGCGGGCCAGATCCAGCCCAAGGCATCAAATAATCTGGCCCCCACCCTCACTCCAGCTGTCTCCGCCACCAGAATCAGCTGCGGACTCATTTACGGCCATCGTAAATGCATTTATGACAGCTGCGGACTCATTTATGGCTGCTGTTAATGCATTTACGACAGCCATGGGCTCATTAATAGCTGTTGTAAACACATTTACAACAGCTGACAATGAGTACATGGCTGATTCCGGTGATGGTGGCAGCAGCAGCAACGGTGGCGGTGGCTGGAGCACCAGTCTGGCCCACCAACTGTTTGAGGGAGCATGACCCAGCCCCAACTTGAAAAAGTTGAGAACCCATGTCATAAGGGATTGTCTGTTTTAATTCTTCATTTTACAAATAAATATGCCCTTGGTGTGTTTATTGCAAATTCAGAGTTCTCTAATTGACAACTGCAGATCTGCCCATTTAAGGCTCTCTGTCCCATTCCCCAAGTCATCTTTATGTCTCCTGTAATCCATAAACAGACCAAGAATATTAAGGTCATACAATTTCACCAACCTGAGAAGTTATTTTGATGTTGTACTTGTCTTTAGTTGTACAACCTGTTCAATAATTCCACTTGCAATCACACTGAGAAATGACCTATCCATTGGCAGTCTTTCAATTTCAAAAGAAAAACAAGCCCATCTGAAATTCAGACACAGTCAAGTTTTACAAAAGTGCACATGGGTAGAAATATACTATCAAGTGACAATTTCTGATCCTGCCTTTGGAAGTGTGAAGCTAACAACAGGAAGCAAAAGATGAGTTAGACTCTCCAAAATATACTTGAATTCTTTGTTCAAACACACACGCATACAGGAAGGACAAGGCAATAATAGGAAATAACAATCCTTAATTGTTTGATAGTTCATCCAATAACTCCTAGTTCTGTCTTTTGTAAACTCTAGCCGCCGCCGGGCAGCCACCCCCAGCCAGGGGGTGAGGAGGAGAAGGAGAGCTGGGCGAGCGGCAAAAGGGCCTGCCGCCGCCACCGCCGGGCAGCCACCCCCAGCCGGGGGGTGAGGAGGAGGAGGAGAGCTGGGCGAGCGGCAAAAGGGCCTGCCGCCGCCGCCGCCGGGCAGCCACCCCCAGCCGGGGGGGGGTGAGGAGGAGGAGGAGAGCCGGGCGAGCGGCAAAAGGGCCTGCCGCTGCCGGGCAGCCACCCCCAGCCGGGGGGTGAGGAGGAGGAGGAGGAGAGCCGGGCGAGTGGCAAAAGGGCCTGCCGCCGCCACCGGGCAGCCACCCCCAGCCGGGGGGTGAGGAGGAGAAGGAGAGCCGGGCGAGCGGCAAAAGGGCCTGCCGCCGCCGCCGCCGGGCAGCCACCCCCAGCCGGGGGGTGAGGAGGAGGAGGAGAGCCGGGCGAGCGGCAAAAGGGCCTGCCGCCGCCGCCGGGCAGCCACCCCCAGCCGGGGGGTGAGGAGGAGAAGGAGAGCTGGGCGAGCGGCAAAAGGGCCTGCCGCCGCCGCCGCCGGGCAGCCACCCCCAGCCGGGGGGTGAGGAGGAGAAGGAGAGCCGGGTGAGCGGCAAAAGGGCCTGCCGCCGCCGCCGCCGGGCAGCCACCCCCAGCCGGGGGTGAGGAGGAGGAGAAGAGCCGGGCGAGCGGCAAAAGGGCCTGCCGCCGCCGGGCAGCCACCCCCAGCCGGGGGTGAGGAGGAGGAGGAGAGCCAGGCGAGCGGCAAAAGGGCCTGCCGTCACCGCCGCCGCCGGGCAGCCACCCCCAGGGGGGGTGGGGGGGTGAGGAGGAGGAGGAGAGCCAGAGTCCCAGGCAAAGGATAAGTAGCTGATATGCAAATGTAGAAGACCTAATATAGCAACTGACATAGAGACATTATACTGACTAAACATAGAAACTGACATAGAGACTGTGTTTTAAAGTGTGATAATATGCATGATAATATGTTGTCTTAAATGTTTTAAACTTTTAAAAAATGTGATAAAATGTATGAGGAGAGAAAAATGGCGTAGACACCGGCAAACCACGCCACAAATCTTGCCAAGAGAACCCTAGTGACCAAAACAAAAGGCAAAACAAAGGAGCAGGCTAGGTGATACAGGATGCTTAACACCACAGAGTGGAGGAAGGGGAGGGACAGGAAAGGGGGAGGGGAAATGCAATGTTGTAAGAAACAATACTGCATAGGGACATGGAATGTGAGATCAATGAACCAAGGTAACCTGGAAGTGGTAAAAAATGAGATGGAAAGAATAAGCATTGACATATTAGGCATCAGTGAGCTTAAATGGACAGGGATGGGGGAATTCAGCTCTGGAAACCATCATATCTACTACTGTGGGCAAGAAAACCTTAGAAGAAATGGAGTAGCCATAATTGTCAATAAAAGAGTGAGAAAAGCAGTAATGGGATACAATCTCAAAAATGACAGAATGATGTCAGTCAGAATTCAAGGCAAACCTTTCAATGTCACTGTGATCCAAATATACACCAACCACTGGTGCAGATGAAGCCACAATGGACCAGTTCTATGAGGACTTACAACACCTCATGGAACCGATACCAAGAAATGATGTCCAAATTATATTAGGAGACTGGAATGCCAAAGTAGGAAATCAAAAAGTGGAGGGAATAACAGGCAAATTTGGTCTTGGAACACAGAATGAAGCAGGGCAAAGATTGATAGAGTTCTGCCAAGAGAACGCACTGGTCATAGCAAACACTCTCTTCCAGCAACACAAGAGGCGACTTTACACATGGACATCACCAGATGGCCAACACCGAAACCAGATTGACTACATACTCTGCAGCCAAAGATGGAGAACCTCCATACAGTCAGCAAAAACAAGACCTGGAGCAGACTGTGGCTCAGATCACAACCTATTAATCGCAAAATTCAGGCTTAGACTAAAGAAAATAGGGAAAACACGGAGACCAGAAAGATATCACCTAGACAGCATCCCTAAAGAATACACGGTGGAGGTGATGAACAGATTTAATGGCTTAGACTCGGTAGACAGAGTACCAGAAGAATTATGGACGGAGATGAGGGACATCATGCAGGAAGCAGCAAAGAAAACCATACCAAAAGAAAAGAAGAGTAAGAAAGCAAAGTGGTTGTCTGATGAGGCTCTTAAAATAGCAGAGGAAAGAAGGAACGCAAAAGCCAAAGGAGAAAGGAAAAACTACAATCATTTGAACACAGAATTTCAAAGAAAAGCAAGGAGAGATAAGGAAAACTACCTAAAAGAACGGTGCAGAGAAATGGAGGAAAACAACAAAAGAGGCAGAACCAGAGATCTTTTCAAAAAAATCGGGGAAATTAAGGGAACATTTAAAGCAAAAATGACCATGATAAGGGACAAAGAAGGAAAGAGTACACAGAGGAACTCTACAAAAAGGACCTCAACACTCCTGACAATCACAATGATGAAGAAGTAGAACTTGAGCCAGACATCCTGGAGAGCGAAGTCATAAAGGCCCTAAAGAGCACTGCAAACAACAAAGCTAGTGGAGATGATGGTATCCCAGTTGAATTTTTCAAAGCGCTAAAAGATGACGGTGTCAAATTACTGCATTCAATATGCCAGCAGATTTGGAAAACAAAACAATGGCCACAGGATTGGAAAAGATCAGTATACATCCCAATCCCAAAAAAGGGCAATGCCAAAGAATGTTCAAATTATCGAACAATCGCGCTCATCCCACACGCCAGCAAGGTGATGCTCAAGATAATACAGGATAGACTTCAGCAGCATGTGGAAAGAGAATTACCAAAGGTGCTGGCCGGTTTCAGAAGAGGCAGGGGGACTAGAGACCACATTGCCAACATACGCTGGATCATGGAGAAAACAAAGGAATACCAGAAACAAGTTTAATTTTGTTTTATTGACTACACTAAGGCATTTGACTGTGTGGACCACAACAAGATGTGGCAAGTAATTAAAGAGATGGGAATACCAGAGCACCTCATATGCCTCCTGAGAAATCTGTACATGAACCAAGAAGCAACAGTTAGGACAGAACAGGGAATGACAGAGTGGTTTGGAATAGGAAAAGGAGTAAGACAAGGCTGCATTTTGTCACCATGCCTATTCAACCTATACACAGAGCACATCATGCAGTGCAGGGATGGAGGAATCACGATATGGGATTAAAATCGCTGGGAGAAACATCAACAATCTGAGATATGCAGACGATACCACCCTAATGGCAGAAAGTGAGGAAGACCTAAAGAATCTGTTGATTGGGCTGAAGGAGGAGAGTGCAAAAGCTGGCTTGAGACTCAATATCAAGAAAACCAAGATAATGGCAACAGGCCCTATCAGTTCCTGGAAAATAGATGGGGAAGAAGTAGAAGCAGTGACAGATTTTACTTTCTTAGGATCAAAGATCACCGCAGATGGGGATTGCAGCCATGAAATAAAAAGGCGACTGATTCTTGGGAGACAAGCTATGAGAAACCTGGGGAACATAGTGAAAAGCAGAGAATCACATTGAAAACAAAAATTAGAATAGTCAAAGCAATGGTATTCCCAGTGGTAATGTACGGATGTGAGAGCTGGACAATTAGGAAGGCTGAACGCAGAAGAATAGATCCCTTTGAAATGTGGTGTTGGAGGAGGGTTTTGAGAGTCCCCTGGACAGCGAGGAGAACAAATAGGTCAATCTTAGAAGAAATTAACCCTGACTGCTCATTGGAAGGTCAAATAGTAAAGATGAAGCTAAAATACTTTGGACATCAAATGAGAAGGGAGGATTCACTTGAGAAGGCATTGATGTTGGGAAAGGTGGAGGGCAAAAGAGGAAGGGGGAGGCCAAGGATGAGATGGCTAGATGGCATTGTAGACACAATGGGCACAGAGCTGGGAGTGCTGAGCGGGATGGTGGAGGACAGAGGCGCCTGGAGAACTATGGTCCATAGGGTTGCAAAGGGTCGGAACCGACTGTGCGACTGAACAACAACAACAACAAGCAAGACATAGTGAAATGTAGCTGCTGAAAACATGTTGCTCAGTTATGCAAATGATATAACTTTGGAACAGAATTGCTGTAAGTTAAAAATATCTCTACAGACATTATTTGTTGTATACAAATAGTCACATGATTTGGCATGCAACAGAGAAAACCTACAGATATCTAAAGGTCATACCATTTGTGTAACTATGCAACAGGATTTCAGTCTATATCAGTACAGAGAATGACAGGAACTTGAGAAGATGTGTTTTCCCCATAGCTCCCAGACTCTCCACTCAGCAGAGCAAAACTATAGACGAGGGAAGATGAGTAGTAGAGAAAATGATTTCCAGATTCTATGACCCTGTTCCTACTTAAGTGTTTTTAATGTGGGGTTAGTAAGTGTCATTGAATATGTTAGGGATTAAGAATGACCTCTGATCCTGAAGCTGATACAAGTCAGAGGAAGCAGTAGTTGGGTAGATCAGGAGTTCTCAACCTTTTTAAGTTGGGGGCCAGGTCACGCTCCCTCAGAGAGCTTCAGGGGCCAGATGGCCATTTTGCCCATCCTCCACCACATGGCACTTCCTGGTGTGGTGGAGGCAGTAGGATGAATTATGATGTAAAACAATGTCATGCTCAGGCCTGGGTTCACATCCTGTGATAACAAGTGCAGCATAATCTAAGGAGAAAACTGTTTTGAGAATGTGCATGCAACTTTAAGTAAGCAGACATATTACTTCTCGATTAATTTGATGTTATCCTCAATCACTTCTTTTTTGGTGCCCATGAAACTCCTCTGAATGATAGTATTCTAGGGTTGTTTTAGAGGAAAAAGATAAATAAACCCTAGTTAATGCAACTGAAATGTGATACACTTTCAAAAGCTATTAAAAGTTTACAGAGAACCAACATTTAAGAAGATAAAAAAGCTATTACAACATATTCTAATTAAATCTCACCAATTTGTCCCATACATTCAGCTGTAAGTGGAATTATTTTTAAGACAAGTGAAAATAACTTGTGTGTAAACTTTTCAAGTTAATATTTTGTAAGGAATAGAAATGGAGACACCTTGGTTCTGAAAGTCAAGGAAGGGACCCCTGAGTTTCACCCAGTCTTTGCAAGGAATAACTCTTATTTCCCTCTGCCAACCCTTATCAAAATAGGTGACATTCTCCCCATAACACAGCCAGAGTCTTTAACTGCTTCTCATAGCAAGGAAGGTGGAGCTGCATTCCTGGGACATGAGAATAGGGGGTGGGTACAACATCTGAGCAGGATTTCCATACTATGCACCTGATTGGTTTCAATTCATGATGGATGGATGGTTCAGCATCATGGGTTCTGAGGTAGGGGGAGGAAGAGATATATTGCTGAAAAATTCTTGGTAGCTCAGTTCATGGAGCCATTTGGTTTTCATTGTTTTCAATGTGCTTTCTGAAATCAAGATATTCCATTTGCCTGTAATCTTTTTCTGAACTACATTTTTAATACAACATTATTTTAATGGAGTGGCTGGAGTGCATTTTTCCTTTTCTGCTACATTTATACAACCTGACTAAGTTCAGGACTTGTGAAAAGGCAAGCAAAATTCTGGGTTGTTTTGCTTCAGGGCATCAATTCAGGTACATTCCCATTCACTTGTATGCTAAGGTGCTACTCAGGAGTAGGGGGGACATTAAATGTTTCTTCTGAGATTCCAATATGGGGAAATAAGGATCAATGCCATTTCAGAAAAAGCAATAAATATCAAAGCAACATTTCTAGAAGAAACACAGTACAAAAAGTGGGGGGGGGGGTGCTGTTAATCTGTGACAAGAAGAATAACAAAGAACCTTGTGGATCCTTAAAGATTAAAAATAAAATAATTACAATTATTACTATAATTAATAAATGGGCTGGATTTCTCAAAGACACCTGAAATAGAATTTGATAAAAACAGACCTCATTTCTTTTCTTTTCTTTTTTTAAAAAAACCTAAAAGACAGTTGATGTTATAAGCAAGCAAAGTTGTCAAAGTCTGAACTGAAAATCTTTTCAGTTACAAAGCTTTCATAACTGATTATTCTCTTTTTCAGCTTACACACAGTAGGTTTTTGATGGGATGTCTCATTTAGGAATAACACTAGAAGCATAAGCAAATAATTAACAGCTTTAGAAAAAAAGCAAGGGCAATCATGGTTGAGTCAACAGGTAATTTGAAAAGAGGTGAATCTATCTCCATTATGGTATGAATTCAAGTAACAACAACAAAGGTTTTCATTGAAATGATCTATGGTTGGGTTAGAATTATATAACATATTTATATTTCTTATGTGCACTTTTCTGTACAGCATTAGAAATTATTCTGTTATGTTCATCAAATAGTCCTTCATTTGACCTCTGAATCCCATTACTTAGAGTAAATGTCCTTCTGAATTACCTTTCAGACATATATATTAAAACCTACACTTCTAATATAGGATTGTAAATCATAGGACTCTTATATCATAATTTAATTAATATAGACTTTTAAAGGATTCAGATAGAAGAGGGGACTTAGAAAATAACTCTGAAGTTGATTATATGAGGAGAAAAAAAAGCAAAATATAGTGTTGGCTTATAATGTAAAAGTAGAATTCAATACTTGAAGGAGCCAGCAAATGTCTATTAGTGCTGAGGAACCTTAATATTTAATAGCAGCTATTGAGCTTCACACTTAGTCTATAAATGGTACACTGCAATCAAATCTATCTCTCTAGTCTACCCTATTTTCTCACCTCCAAGTCTATGCTGTGCTGGTTTCCATATAGCCATTATAAAATACCCTTCATATTTATGTGTATATGTTTTTTTCCTCAATGGAGGCATGCCACAACTAAGTAAAGCATGCTTGAGCACATTTGGGAAATACAGTCTTTGCTTTCCATAATCATGGGCACCCCCTCTCCCACTTTCATAGAACACATTACAAGCCTTCATACATTTTCTGATCACAATTTACTAGTTCCCTTATTTTGCTTGGCAGATTACTACTACTACTACTACTACTACTACTACTACTACTACTACTACTACTACTACTACTACTACTAATAATAATAATAATAATAATAATAATAATAATAATAATAATAATAATAATAATAATACTTATTATTATTATTATTATTATTATTATTATTATTATTATTATTATTATTATTATTATTATTATTATTATTATTATTATTATTATTATTATTATTATTATTATTATTATTATTATTATTATTATTATTATTATTATTATTTCGTGTCAGAAATTATTCTGGGTTGGCAGATGAAGTTCTGCTAAATCCATTGGGGATGGATGGCTTTTGGGAGGTATCTGTTGTGACCGTTGTCATTATTTACTACTGTTTCAGATTCCTCTGATTTCAGAATGCTCTGGGAATTTTTCTCTCAATGCCAACTTTTTTATTTCTGCTTCATTAGTAGGTTAAAGGAATGAATGAGTGCCAGCCCTCTGTCACCTATTCCCTGATCCTGTTGCCAAAGCGGTGGTGGTGGGGAATCAGTTCAGCAAAGACAAACATGATAGTAGGGAAGACAGTGTACAGTACTCAACAATGTGTGAGGGTAATAGCTGTCAATACAGATATCAATCCTCACTTGTCTTGCCACTGTTCATGAGGTTCAAGAAACACAAAATTATTCTTTTCCCTCAGGAGATAGTGAAGTGGCTTGTGGAAATCCTGAGCTGATGAGGAAACAAGAACAATTTCAGTCCAAATTAAGCAAAATCCTGCAAATTTTTAAAAATGCAAGAATGCTAAACAATAACTCTTTCAGGCACTTTTTGTGAGGAGATGAAAGAGGGCCTTTACAATAGATGCTCACATATCAACTATGGATGGGAGGGTCTTTTTTAATGGTGTATGTTTTAACTTATTATTTTTTTTAAAAAATGTATTAATTTAGTGGTTTTTAAAAATGGGATAATGAATTTATGAGGTGCAGTGATCTGTGGTTTAGAATTTAAACTTGCAGAATTTTAAATTCAGCATATTTTATGATGTAGTCATCTTGAATTTATTTTGTGTACAGATGACATTTTTAAAAATGTTTTAATAATAGCAGGTTTGTAACAAAAAGAAAGAAAAAACACTGGTTTTGCATAGACACAGTTTATATAGTCACAAATTGCAGAAATTCAGATGAGAAAAACCTGTGTTCGTTCAAATACACAGTCTTGTAGTGCTTGAAAATTCCTCACTGTGCCAAAACAACTTAGATAAACAAGAATGAAAAATGATGCATTATTTGCATCCCTAATTAACAAGCTGAAGCTTTATCCAAGCAAGAGATTAGGGTTTGTCAAAATGTTGGTTATTAGATTTGAGCAATAAATGCTCTAATGTCTCTAAAATTAGGGATTCTATCAGGGGTTCCCAAACTTTTCACGCCATGGGCTGGTCATGTGGTTGAGTGGGCTGGTTACATGGTTCCTCCCATTGAAAACAGAAGTAAAACGCACCAGCACATATGTAAAATGCTGTCGTAAATGCACCTGTGGCTGTCGTAAACATGTTTATGTCAGCTGTGGGTGCATTTATGGCAGTGTTTTGTGCATGTGTTGGTTCATTTTATTTCTGAGTCTGAGAACAGCAAGGGCTGCATGGGCCGGATGATTTGGCATAATGGGCCAGATCGAGCCCACAGGCCATAGTTTGGTCAACCCTGGATTATATCCTTCCCACTGCTCCCAACCTGGCTGGCTATGGGGATAGTGTCAGCTGTGGCTTAGTAAAGAGACTTTATGAACAAGCCAGTCACTTCTAGCACAGGGTTCACTTCACCCTCCTTTAGACTTTTACCTGATTCCATTACCTTTGTAAACCCAGGACCTTTCCCATCACCTCATAGTCCCTAAAGATTACCAAGCCTGCCACAGTTCAAAGTCTAGCAGTCTAGACTGAATAGCTTGTGCCTCTCAAGGATGGCTTCTGCTGGTAGATAGCATACCTGTCAACCATCCCAATTTGGCCAGGATTACCCCATAATTTGGCACCGATTTGCGCCATTTCCTGACCTGCGCTGCCAAAACCCCGTAATTTGGCAGTGGGGGAAAGGAGCCACTGCGCAGCCCATCTGCACAGGTTGCATTGCACGCATGCGTGGAAGGGCTCTACACTTCCGTAGCTCCCTTCCACATATGCGCAGAAGGCTATGCCACCTGTGTAGAAGGCTACACAAGTGGCGTAGCCCTCCACGCGCATGCGTACAACGCGACCTGCGTAGACCCGGTCTGCGCAGGTCCCGGATTCGCCGGAGTCGCGTTTGACATGTATGGTAGATAGCTGTCATGCTGTTGGTTCTTCCAAATTCTCCTGGAGGAACCAAAGTTTCTCTCTGGTCTATTCTGGTCACAGTTGGGATCAGGTGGTCAATTGAGAGTGGTCTGCTCCACTGACACCAGGCAGAGGGTCCTGGTTGATAGGATATTAACTCAAAGCCTCTTCTTTGTCTGCTGTCATGTGGGAGCTGGAACCACAGTTTTTGTTCCTATGCTTTCACTGTAAGCACATTGGATTTTTTAGGGATATTTTGTAGCTATTTTTTAAAATACATGTAAATCTTATCTAGATAGATTTTATACCTGTGGATTTAGTTTAGTGTAATGTATTTATTTTGGCATCTTATATCAGCTTCCCAACATTTTATGGTGCCTCTTCTTGACAATTAATGATGGTGTATAGATTTCAGAATAAGTAAATAAATAAATGATGGTGTTTTTGTAGGGACTATATAGATCCACAACTGTCTTGTATTTAATGAATCATATATGGTTTATAGTAAAATGTGTTTGTTTGAAGAATATGAATACACACTCATTGACTTAGAATCTGCATGCTTATTTACTTATTCACAGCATGCTTAGAGAAGGGTTCATTCCTAATTATGATCCTTTTTATCAGCACTGTTAAAAATCATGAGGCCACAAGCAGTGCAGAAATGCAGGGTGAAATATAATGAAATGTAGTGAAGAATAATATATTCATTCATGTAGACGGCATTAGGAACATTTCCTAGACAAAAAATTTTGCAAAATTTTCAATGCAAGCCAACGTATAATAGCAAACTGTTTTGCATGGTTAATTCCTCCACAAGGTTCAAAGCAAGATAATGTGAGTAAAATGGTTTTGAGTTGGCTTTCACACATCGGTTGTTATCTTAGCCATTGATCGTTCATGGCATTCTGGACCTGTTTTTGTCAAGCAGTCATATTCTAAATACAGAAACAAACAGGTGACTTATGACTGATTCTTTCCAGCCTCGCTAGACATCTTTGACTCTCCAAGACGAAATGGCAGATAATACCAGACACAAAGGGTGGAGTGTATTATATTTCTCTGTATTGTTGTTTCAAGAAAACATTTACAGTAATATATTTTTATAAAATATGTTACAATAGGTAATGCATACAAAAAGGGAAGAACAGAATATACATATTTCAGGGATGTGAATTAATCTTCCCATTTATGGTTGAGATAGGCCAATTCAAAACAGTGAGACAGTCTATCATGGATTCTTCAGCCACCATGAGAACTCTGTTCCCCAGCCAGAATTAGACACTATGTACTTTATTTCTAAAATTGTTTGTGCAAAACCTCTTAACAGCTTTGTCCCTTTCTAAAGGTAAGTTACCCTTATTAGGGTGGTACTGATTTAAGTCTTGTACCATCTAGATGCCAAGCAAAATACTGCTGTTGTCAATGCACAACTTACGTATAGGAAAGGATATACTCCATCTGGATCAGCCCATTATTTTAAATTTTCCCCAATTTTGCAAACAAGTACATTTTCCCAGAAATAGGAAGAGGAGACATTGTTAGATCTTCTCCTTTAGCATATAAAGATGAACTATTTCATGATCTACATTCTTTACCATTTTAAATATAGTAACATATTTTTCTTTTCTTTGTGACAGAAATGTCCTTGTAATTTAGATAACTTTTTGATCCACAAACCTGTGTTATACTACTTATTATGGAAGATACATAGGAACCCTCAAACCTGTGTTATACTACTTATTATGGAAGATACATAGGAACCCTCTTTCTCCTTTTTTTCTGCTAGGAAACCTTGGGATGTCAATTTTCCTTTACTGTGTAGTGACAATATCAATATCAAGTGTCCCAGGAAAGTTACATTTCCCAAGACATTTATCACTACTATAAGATCGGTCTAGGCAATCAGCTGCAGAAAAGAAGCCATGCAAGAAAGAGATGGAATGGAGAATAAAGAAGAAAAGACAAAAAAAAAAACACACCTCTAGTTCCTTTGTTTTGCCTCCTCGGTAATAGATGGCTACTCAATGAGCACCTCCTAGATCTGTGATGGTGAACCTTGGCACTCCAGATGTTCTTGGACTTCAATTCCTAGAAGCTCATGCACCTTGTGAATCTACACAAATGGGTTTACTCTTTATAGGCATGTTTTACTTCCGCTTCCAGGAGCGATGAGGGCAGCGTAGGCTGGATGAATCACAATAAACCCATTCATATGGATTCACAGGGTACTTGGGCTTCTGGGAATTGAAGTTGAAGAACATCTGGAGTGCCAAGGTTCACCATCACAGTCCTAGATGAGTGTAGAAGGGAATTCCAACCCAGACCAGAACTCAAACTTTATGATGTTTTCCTTTCTTTAATAACCTCTGTAATAGATCATACCATTGTTATTAAGCCAAGAAATAATACATATCCTGTGAACATGCCTAGAGCAAATTTATTTTGGTTGATAGTAATATCAGGTAGACGAGAATAGAAATTTAATAGACTATATTCTTTGTAAATGTCTCTGAGAGGATAACAGGCTTATAGATCAATTAGCCCCATTTAAAATAGTTACTTTCATCTTCTGATGTTATTTCAAATGGATTCTGAAATGTTCTTACTTCATTTTCGTGCTTCTGGCAATCAGTAAATCTGTCATGGAATAACACCTGCCCTTAATGGGTGGAAATGTTCACTATAAAACACTTTGTATCATTTTTGCAAAACCAGGCCTTTTATTTTCCATCTCCTACCTTTTTTGCAAAGGCAGGCCCGATATTTCCTGTACCCTTCCACACAGCTGTTTTATCTTACTTACTGAAATACATAGCCTTCAACATGGTGATGCATGAAGAGGGGGAGTGGAAAACTGAATGTATGGGTACCTGTTCTCTGCTGGCTAGCAAAGCACCTGGCATGGCCAAAATGCTGATATGGAGAGTAAGATCAAGAGGGGGATGAGATAAGGAACTATTGAGACCAGAAGAAGCAACGTAGCTATTGTGTTTGTCCTAAGAAAGGGACAGGAAAAAGAGCAGTAGATGGTGCTACTTGAGGTAGGAAGAGTGGTGTGATCCTGAGTTAAAATGCCTTGAGAGTGATAGCATCAAATAAGCAGGGTGGAGGGCCACACAGAAGGAGCTTTGGGCCTGCAGGATACAGGTTGGGGACCCCTGGAATAGATTCACAGCACGAGTTCCAAAGGGCACTCTATCAGCATAATGATGGCTGTAACAAGAATATGTATCCATCAAGCGAACTTGACAGGGCAATCTCCTCTGGGATGCACCCCAGTCTTCAGTTCCCTTATGAGCAGGGCCAGATTTAAGCATAGGCTACCTGGGCTGCAGCCTATGGGCCCGCACCACAGGGGCCCCCGCACCACAACCCCCTCCCCCCCCCAATGAAGCAGGCACCAGGCAAGAGCACTGAATCCTAGAGAGAGTTGGACATGACTGGCTTTCACGCAAGGGCAAGCTTTACCTTTACTAAGATGCTGACTGGGAGGCGGAAGGTCAGCAGTTCGATTTCTGAGTACTGCCGGACGGAATGAGCTCCCGTCTTTGTCCCAGCTCCTGCCAGGCTACCAGTTCGAAAGCAAGAAATTGCAAGTAGATAAATAGGAACCACTTTTGGTGGGAAGGTAAACAATGTTCTGTGCACTCCAGTGCCTAGTCATGCCTGCCACATGACCACAGAAAACAGCACTGGCTCTTCGGCTTTGAAACAGATGAGCACTGAATCCTAGAGAGAGTTGGATATGACTGGCTTTCACGCAAGGGCAAGCTTTACCTTTACTAAGATGCTGACTGGGAGGCGGAAGGTCAGCAGTTCGATTTCTGAGTACTGCCGGACGGAATGAGCTCCCGTCTTTGTCCCAGCTCCTGCCAGGCTACCAGTTCGAAAGCAAGAAATTGCAAGTAGATAAATAGGAACCACTTTTGGTGGGATGGTAAACAATGTTCTGTGCACTCCAGTGCCTAGTCATGCCTGCCACATGACCACAGAAAACAGCACTGGCTCTTCGGCTTTGAAACAGATGAGCACTGAATCCTAGAGAGAGTTGGATATGACTGGCTTTCACGCAAGGGCAAGCTTTACCTTTACTAAGATGCTGACTGGGAGGCGGAAGGTCAGCAGTTCGATTTCTGAGTACTGCAGGATGGAATGAGCTCCCGTCTTTGTCCCAGCTCCTGCCAGGCTAGCAGTTCGAAAGCGAGAAATTGCAAGTAGATAAATAGGGACCACTTTGGTGGAAAGGTAACGGTGTTCCGTGTGCTGCAGTGTCTAGTCATACCTGCCACATGACCATGGAAACGTCTGCAGAAGCAGATAGCGCTGGCTCTTTGGCTTTGAAACAGATGAGCACTGAAGCCTAGAGTCGGATACGACTGGCTTTCGAGCAAGGGAAGCCTTTACCTTACTAATATATTATGTATGTTGTATAGGTTAAGTAAATTTTACTTGTTCATTACATTCCTTTTTGTAATCTTGCATTTTACATTTTTTATCATGTCTACTTAAAATTACGATATGTTATTTTTAAAACCGTAATACTCATATTTGCATATTTAGAAACATAGACTTGAATCTCAACTTTATTCTTTTTTAAATAATATAGTTGTTTGTAGCAATGCTAATAAATCATGCTAAATACCATTAAGATATATTACCTTAATGATGTTCAGTTCTTTTCATTTTTATCATCTCATGAATTCATCAAATTCTAAATACTGTATAGGGATGTCGTACGTAAAATTTCTATAATTTAATAATAAACTTTAAGCGTTTATTTTTCAGTTTTTAATTGGATAATTGCTGAAAATGAGGTTTTTGTAGGTTAATGTTAGAAAAATACTTTCTCCAGTAGGGCCCGCACCACAGGCTCAGCCTAGGGGCCCACAGATCCTAAATACAGCCCAGTTTATGAGCCCAATGATGCCAAATTCTCTCATGGCTCTTTCACTCTCCCCAAAAAGGGGGCTTTACTGCCTTGTGCTACCACACCTGACTTGCAGCCTCTACAATGCGAACTCCCTACTACAGATCCTCTTTATAAATGTAGGTCCAGTCAGAGGCAATAGGAAATCTTCCTTTGGTTTGTTGGTAGTCATGTGATAAGCTTCTTCGGTTTGCTCCTTCACCAAATTATTTCACCCTTCATCCCAACCTCTCTCAGGTCCTCTTTTATCCTCTCTAATTCCCAAGTCCTTTTCTCCTCCACCCTCATGCTCTCTACTGATAATCTTTCCTCCCTTCCAGAATCTTCCCTCTCTTCAAGAAATGATTTTGCCACCTCCATTTCTTGGAACCACCTTCAGAGCTCCTATGAGGCTCAATCTACTGGTGAACTCAAGATTAGGAAGTCTGGGGTGGAGTTGTTGAGGGCGATGGGCCACTGACCCTCTGGGGTTCTCATGAAAATGTAACTGATCCAGTCTTGTTTGGGAATCATGGGCAACTCATGATCTGAGCAGTAGAGATGCCTCACCCCAAATTTTGTGTAATTTTTCAAAAGGACTGTGATCTATGAAAACATTGAGCATGTGAATAATATATATTAAATATTTATTCTGCATAAGACAGGGCTTTCTTTATAAGCTGTTGTGAACTAATGTTTATCAAGTTACACATAAAATCTGATAGGCAGATTCTTTTATAGCTTCATTAGGCACATGGTGTTTTGTTGAGCTGCTTTTTTCCTGTGTTTATTTTAGAGACAGGAATTTCAGTCCAAAGTAACAGTTTCCCACATTATTGTTCCATTGCTTCTTTGCCAAGCTTTATAATAGGAGGAAAATCTAATTAAACCCCCCTTGATTTAGTCTCGAAAAGAACTCTTCTCTGCCACTTGTGGGCTGCAAAAATTAGTGTGCATGAAATGAAAGCTTAGTACAAAAACTACACTAATACACAGTAGCTATGGTGTTTCAAGGTAAGTGATAAATCACAGTTTGTTATATGGATTCAGGATAACATATCCATAAGTAAGCACGCCTGTGAAGGGTAAATAATTACATCACCTTTGTGCATAAATTAATCATGGTGTAATGTTTTTGTTTGCCTATGTTTTTGCTTTGTCATTGTAAGAGTTTTTTCCAGACTGCAAGGGCACTATACAAAAAAAAAAAAAATAGACATAGATTATTGCCACTGTTTCATGGGTGAAAATCAGCGAGGATATGATCAGTCAATGTCACTAAGGTGGTGGCATTTTAAGAGCTTTTGTTACTGTGGTTGGCTTTTTTTAAAATTGCAAGTCTAATGGACAAACAGTTCACTTTTTCTCTAGCTGCTGGCATATGGCAATGGGATGACAAGTCAGACAACCCATCAGATTAACAAATGTAATAGACCCAGAAGCAGCTTCAAAGCTGTTGAACAAAATTGCATATGGAATCTGCCAAAATACCAGATGCTGCTTTTGGAAAAAATATTTTCCAGCGCATAGCAACTGGGATCTGAGATTGCCAACGGAAGGGCAAAAAAGTGTGAATCTGTCATTTTCTATCTAGGCTCAGAGATAAATGAACTATTAGGTATAATATAGTATCAAGCAGCTGGATTAATAACTGTGAAATATAGTTTTACATGCAGAAATTTGTATAATTACTTACTATTTAGATGGATGGTGTCTCAGCATAATAATCTAATGAAAATTCAATAAGAACTGAATGCACTACATTAATTTCGCTGGATAATAGGAAAAAGATTGCTGGACAAGAAGATATTCTTACTGTCTCATTAAAGTTATTATCTAAGGTCAGCCCAAAACAGTGATATTCCAATAATTTTCCAGCTATGAAACACCTACAGCAAAGTCTGACTAACTACAAGGGGTTATTTTTAGCCTTATCCAGTCTTTTTGACTTGTATATGGTAAATATGCAAGGAAAAAAGCATGTCAGTGCTGTTCCTTCTCCTATTACTGCCATCACATTTGCACATGGTAGACAGTTATGTGTTTGAAGGGAAGAGCCTCCTATATTTGTTGACATGTCACTTAGAACACTGAAGAAATTAGAGATTAAATTCATGTGAAGAATCACAGCAGATAGCAGCTGTTGTCTACTTCAGACTGCTCCCATCAAATCTGCAGGATACGGAAGAAAATGCCCACTGAATGGGGCAGGACTAGCCCATTCTTCTTCCTTACATATTGGCTGAACATACAGTACTTAAGAATCACTGGACAGTCTTATTTTGACAAACAGAAGAAAGAAACTAGATAATATACAGGCTAATGATGACAACATACATAGACATCCATTACAATGTTTATCATGTGCCTGCTTCTATGCATTGATGTCTCAGGAATTTGGAGAAGTGGAACAGAAGTTACCAAAATGAAATAAGGTGAAGTGAAATAATATGTGGGTGGGTGGATATATGGATGGATCGGTAGAAAAATAGAAAAGCTGAACAAGTATTGTGTATGAATTTTTTCTTCATGCATTAATAAAATAGCACAATATGAGACATAATGATTGCTTGACTTAACACCTTCTATTGATCAAGATCTATAGGCTATCACTATTGTAAAAAGCAAGGTACTGATCTTAGGAGATCTTTACCCTGAAAAGTTATCTATCTCTATAGATATAGATATAGATATTATTACAAAAAATACAAATTTATACATGACATGGCTGCATTTCACCTTCATCCAAAGGCTTTAGAAGTAAATGTGCACAACTTTTCCTCCTAGGCCTTTTAAGATGTTTCTCACTTAGAGTTAAGTGCAACAAGGGCACTGTAGCAACAACAACATCCAGAAACTGCCAGCTATTCTCCAATTCCACATCTCTGTCTGACTACATCCAACAGAGCTGAAGCTAATTTTCCTCTCCTGTCCTGTGAGGAAAAAAGGTTCATCACTCCCCACTATCAGAATTAGCTGTGATTTGCTGTCTCTTTCTCCCATTAGTTTGGAGCAAAAGAAACTGTGCTGCAAGAATACCACAAATTGCCCAATAAAGTCAACAGTACTGATAGATTCGATGGATGTGTGGAATGCTTCTGGAAGGAAGATCAGCATGCAAGTTCAGCAGGTTTGTTCACAGTGCAGTGCTTCATACATGACCCACTGTGTCTAAAGTAAGTGAAAGTATTAGCTATGTAGTAGAATGGTTGGGCAGAACTAAGCTATGAAACATAGAAATCAGAACATGGAAGAAAATTTAGGTGCTGCTACTATTTTATTTGTTTGTTTGTTTTATTTCTAGGCCACCTTTCTCCCCGTGGGGAACTCCAACTGGCTCACACAATTATACTACATAGAAATATGTATTTCCTTGAATTAATCTAATATAAAAAGAGAATTAAACAATAAATCATTATTTGTGCTGATCATTAATAACACTGGAGTTGTTTGATTCACACCTCAGGCAAATCTTCTATAACATTAGACTAGAGAACACTAAGTCTTTTTAAGATTGCAGGTCTTTCAAAGGATCACAAATGGACAGATGCAATATAAAGTTGCATTGCACTGTTTTAATACTCTCTGTATTTTATGGTCTTTTTTATTGCTGTAGCACTGTGAAAACCACCTTGAAGGGTTTCTATAAGGGTGTATGAGAGTTATTGAAAAATCATAACAAACAAAATACTGCACTGGTTAACTGAGAAAATATATACTTATACCGGGGTTCTACAGACACTGGAGTGCAAACATAGAAACACCCTTAATCCTTGACTGTGTTGTTTTAGGCTTTTGGGAATTTGGGTCTAACAACATTAGAAATCTTATTAATCCATGTTTACAAAAACTAGTTTACTAAACACATCGATCAGGTCTTCTCAGTTATTGTAAATAATGTTGTTGTTTTTGAGACTTCAGTAACTTTTTCTTCATCATCCGTGTGTAAAACAGATGTGAAATTGCCAAAATGAAGCCACCTTTGAAGAGTTCATTCTGTAGTTCCTTTTGCCTGATCTAGTGTGAGAAAAATTAGCTGACACAAAGTACGCCCGATTGTGGTTCAAAAATACCACAATCTCCGAGGAAGTTTTCTGTGAATGACTAAAAGAAAAGTGTTAAGTTACCAACATAGACAGACACATACACATGAAAAAGTTCACAAGTTATGATGGTGGTAGTTCAACCTCTGTCTTGTCTCAAATGACACATTTGATCAAAGGCCTGCAGCCACTGGCTTTTTGGCTGGATCCTGTTTGTTTGTTGCAGCAATATTGGTAACCACAACAAATCTGAAAACCCAGTCCTTTATACTGAGCTGTTTTGCCCTGCTGCCACCTGTAAATAAAATAACCAAAGAAAATAAAATCGCCCTCAAGAACAACCAGCAACTGTTCCCAAAAAACAAGAGACAAGCAATTAGGTGACAAGGCAGTTTTTTTTCTGAATGTTTAGCAGAAAAACATACCAAACAAGCCAATCCGGTAACAGAAACACTCTTCTCCCAAGGAATATGTGTTAACCTTTTACACAATGATTTGCTATATCCCAGTTTGTTCATTTCATAAATTGTTTTGCCTTGTATTTGCTAGCTTTGGATGCTCACAACAAGGTATTAAAATCTTGTTATTTATGTATGTCACTTCTTAAAACACAGCTTCAGCACTGGCCTGAAATATTATTCTTTTTACCTTCTTGGAATCCCTTGGTCACATTAGAAGAGAGAATAGCACACCTCAGCAACTCTAGCTCTTTATCAAACTAAAAATTAGGGCCCACACCTAAAGCTAAATGTCTATATTGTGATGTAAGAGTTTTCAGTATGTGCTATTCTTGTCCATCAAAGGAGTGGGATCAAAATGTTAGAAGGCCATTTTAAAAAAATAAGCTGTACTTTTGTTATAATTCATATATAGGGGAACCTTAACAAAGTAATTGCATAGATTTATTTATTTATTTATTTATTTAAAATATTTCTATCCCACTTCCCTCTCTCAGGAGTGACCCGAAGCGGCTAACAACATGAGTAAAACAGGAAATAAAAACAGATTAACAAACCCCATTAAAAACACCATATTAAAAACATCCAAAAGTCCCATCCCTCGAATACAGATAAAACAGTCAGGACCAAAAAAAACCCCCGTATAGGCTAAATGAGCCAGTGGGACTGGGCAGTCGATGCATCCATGCCCCAAACCCGCTGGCATAGCCATGTTTTCAGTTGTCTTCTAAAGGGGAGCAGCTCCATCTGGATGCATAGTTTGAGATGCAAGAGGTTCCAGAGGGCCGGGGCTGACAAGGAGAAGGCCCTGCTCCTGGTCCCTGCAAGGTGGGGTTCTTTTGCTGAAGGGACCATAACCGAGTCCCTCTGATCAGCCCTCATAGGACAGGGATTATACCTAGGGGTGATGCGGTCTCTTAGGTAAGCTGGACCAATGCCATGGAGGGCTTTAAAGGTCAAAACCAGCACCTTGAATTGCACCCAGAGGTGATTATAGTCCTCTTCTATTCCGTTATGTGTCATAAGGTCAGAACTGACTTAGATAAAGATAAAGGGCTCCCTGGCCCGAAAGACAGCTCAGCTCCGTTTATAACCAAAGAGCCAGCACGTCTGCATCTGCAGATGTTTCCATGGTCATGTGGGAGGCATGACTAGACTCTAGAAGTGGTACCTATTTATCTACTTGCAAATTCTTGCTTTAAAACTGCAACTTGCTTTCAAACAGGAAAAATCTATACTAAATACGAGTAGCAGCAGCTGCTGTCGACGACGGCCCCAGTGAATTTCCATGAGAGAACAAGGTTTCAAACCCAGGCTTCCTGAGTCTTATTCTGTCTCTCTATCCATTACACCACACTAGGTATCAGTCCCCCTCTTCCTATGAACAAAAAAATGACACTTGACTACCTGGACTGCTGATTCTGAAAAGATTTCAAACACATTCTAGTACTACTGGAAACAGTGTTATTTTGTTGCAGATAAGCTCTGAATAAATAACACACCCAATGCTCCTAACTCCTAAAATCAACATAAAAACCTTGGAAGTTATTTCATGCCAGCCTGGGCAGCTGGTGATAATATTTCAGAATACATAAGATGTAATGTAGTGATAGCAATGAATAGAGAAGAATGAAAGATGCTGAGCAACGTAGAAGCTTGGCTAAGTTAAATTGAAATGTTTCAGAAAACACAAGTTTCTCATCCAAACTTTATAAAGTAAACTATCTTTCAATCCTTAAAAGCAACAGGGATGTGTAATGAATAAAATGATACATGGGTTGTAATTTTAAGCACTGCTGGTGACACAGGTTTTAAAGTAAAAGAAATTCAAATGAACTATTTCATAAAATGGGTGGGTTTTTTTTAATTTTGAGGACCTTACCAGCTTTGTGAAATACTGTTCTCTGTAATTTTTACTAATAACACCTTCCCTGTCAATTTGCATTATAAATCTTAGGCTGCCAGTGCGCAAATCAAATGACCCATGTGCTTTGTTCTTCTAGAATAAATACTGCAACAAATATTTCTTTTCTTTTCCTTTTTCTATTGTTAGTGGCATGTATCATTGTGAAAGAAACCTGAACATTTACAGGAGGGGTGGTGGTGAAGAAATGTATATGCATGAATTGTAGAAATATCAGCCTCACATGTTAATTTGTTTTTATATCAATTTAAAAGAGAGAGGAAATGCAAATAATAAAACACTGTTAAAAATTGGGAGGGGACATTGGATGTGTTTTATCAATTTTATGCTATTCATCACTGTCTTGTTGCATATATGTTTATGTTTGTACCTATTAGTACATTGGCTGTCTGAAATTCTTTAGTTGGTGAATTGCTAAGTTTTGTGTTGGCACTGTATTTGTTCTGAGCTGCTTTGGGCACAATTATTCAGAAATGTAATAGACAGATGACAATGATATTTGTTGGTGGTCATGGCGGGAGTGATAATAATAATTTTGTTTCAGAGAACACTCTGGGTTGAAAGGATTTTTGCTGGAGAAACTCCAATCAGAGGACACCTCAATGAGACTCATTTCATGTCCTCAAGTGCAGCCCTTGTGTACAGAAACCTAACCTTCCAGTCCCCAGCTCAGTGTTTTAACCACTAAGCCACCGGGGTTCTAGAAGCATGTTTGCTACAAAGTTGGGCTGCAACCTTAAAGCAACACCCAATAGTAACTTGCTGAGTTTTCTGCCAATCAGAAAAGGGTGGGAGGAATGTTTCTTCATACATTAAGCCTCTATCCTTGTGTAAGAATGGAAATGAATGGCTAATATAGGCCAGGAGTATGAATTTCACTTATCACATGTTTTGTTAATATACTCAGGCCAAAGGCCAGGATTAAGATGGGAAGCAGAAACACTTTGGAATGTAAGTCCCAGAATCGCATATACAGCATAGCAGGTGGTCATTCTGCCTGTAGGATCCTACATAACATGTCCCATCTTTTAAATTTACTTTGAGCATATTGAATGGCTGGTAAATGTACACAAGATATTCTGATTTCTTATTTCAAAACAGGCTGCTTTACAAAAACCATTTGTGAATTAAAGCAGTTGACCCAGAAACACAATACCAGAGTGATGCTGTGCATACAGAATCGTGTTCATGGTGGTTTAGTAGAACCATTCAAGGAGATACATTTAGGTGTGTGTGGGAGAGGGGAAATCATTCACATTTTAATAAGAACTGGCCTAATTCAGAAGGCTCTTAGCCTGAAGTCTTTACATTTCTCCAAATTTGATGTGTAGTGCTGTAAACAATAATGTGCTCAAGAATGCATAACCTGGGGGAAACTGCATGCAGAAATATGTATTTCTTTTTTAAAAAAAATAATCATATTATTTATGTGCCTACCATTTTCCCCATAGGGAACTCAAAGTTGACTATACAACAGTCAACAGTCCTAAAATATCATATAAATATTATATTAAAAGCCCCAAACATACATAAAGATTAAAACTAAGGTTAAAAACAATTAAAAAACATTTATAGACAATAATAAACAAAAGGCATACTTCAGGGGAAATTGCTTGCAAAACTATTATTGATTTCTTTCTTCATTTTGTATACTGTCCATTTAATGATAAAGTTACTCTGGGCAGTGAACACACAAATAAAGCAAAAATGCAGACAGACAAATTATAGAAATATATTAAAGGGGAAAAACTAAATAAAAGAATGTTATTGTGTAAACCTTTATACAAAGACTGTATGTTAGGTGAACTGGATGCAAGAGGTTGTATTGTAAAGAATTCATTCAAAAATGTAGACATATGTGCTGGATATTTTTCCAAAGAGAATAGGAAATGAAATAGAAATAGGGATAATTCATCTCAACATACTCAACAATTTATGTATAACTGAGTGAAACCTATTACTTATCCTAAATAGGGGAGTAGCATTTAATCAATAGGACTTACATTAGTGTAGACTTACCAAACCTAATTAATTTACTGAGACTACTTTATTTGCCACTAACAATCATATTTCTAAGTTATGGAACTCAAAACTGAAACAAATGAAGATAGTCATCTAAATAGCATGACATTCTTATAAAATATATTATCATCTCTCAATTTTAAAATAAAATGAAAATGATGGCCATCTTGGTAATATAGTAAAAGAGCAGAAACAAATGGCTGAGGCCAGAGTTATGCTGGTGAAATATTCTAATATTCTTCCCCTCACAGCCTTCAAGAAGCACCCAAGTGAGTTTTGGAGAGAAATGGTAGGCAATTTCCAATAACCTTCTCATTCTGTTATCAAAATTTGCCACTGAATTCTGCTCAGAAAAAGGAGAATTTTCAAAATCTGAGCTAATAAAATGTAAGAACAGGAAGACTATTGTCATGATGATGGCCAATATTTTGAATGGGTGTGGGAAGGCATCTGGTTTCCGTCTTCCTGTCTGCCTTCACATTGTGTAAACAGAGGTCTCTTTGTCTGCATGAGAGATAACACTGGATTTTGGGCATGCGTAGAATATGAGAAGATTTCTCCCTTCTTTCTCCTTATTTGGGTTCTGGCCTTCTGATTGGTTGTCTGTGCCTTAAGTTTTGTTTCTGTTAAGTTTCGTTTCTGAGACACTCTGCTTGAATAAAGAGAAGCCATTAGTATCCTTTGTTCAGCCAAAGACTGCAGCCGTGTTTTCTGTCTGTCTCTGTCTTTCCTTACTCTGAGCCTAATGAAGCTGGACTTCGTGGACTCTTAAGTTTCTATCTTAAAAGATCTGATGATATAAACTGCTGCTTCATGAGACTGATTGAGACATGAATCAGATTTCTACAAATGGGAAGAAGAAGAGATAAATTATTCTGCACCTAACACATTAAGGATTTTGCATGAATTTTGCGCTGCCGCTGCCGCACTGGAATACTCACCCACCCACCCTGGAGCCACTCCATCACCCGGGTTGAAGGCAGGTGTGCCTGCCTGCTGCCACCCACCGCCTGCCGAGCTCCACCTGCTTGGAGGGCTGAAAAACTGCCACTGCCACCACCACACTGGAGGACTGCCCTGCCTGCCCCGAAGCCACTCCATTGACCGGGATGGAGGCCAGGTGCGCCCGCTCGCTGCCACCGCCGCCCATCGAGGTCCACCTGCTCGGAGGGCTGAAAAGCTGCTGATGATGCCACCACACCGGAAAACTCCCCTGCCTGCCCCAGAGCCACTCCATTGCCTGGGATGGAGGCCAGGTGCACCCGCTCACCACCGCCGCCCACCACCGCCCGCCACCACCCGCCGAGCTCCACCTGCTCAGAGGGCTGAAAAGCCGCCACTGATGCTGCCGCACCGGAAGACTCCCCCACTCACCCCGGAGCCACTCCATCACCCAGGATGGAGCCCAGGTGCGCCCACTCACCACCGCCGCTGCCCACCGTGCTCCACCTGCTCAGAGGGCTGAAAAGCCACCACTGATGTCACCGCACTGGAGGACTCCCCTTCCCACCTCGGAGCCACGCCATCACCCCAGGAGGTGTATTTGTTTTTTTGATGTTCAGCAAGAAAATACAGCAGCCAGCATAACAGGGCCAAACACAACTTTATTTTGGGAACTGAACATGGAGAGCAATGGCGCAGCAGCGCCTATATATACTGTACAGGAAAGATACATTTGGGCAGGAAGCAACTGGATTGGTTGGGAGAATAGTGGGGTGATCGTGGGGTGACAAAGACTGTGAAGCCTTTCACGCTTCTCGCTAGAAAGGGTGGGAACCCAAGTCCTGCGAGAGCTTAGTTTCAAGAAGAACACAAAATGGAGGATCACCCGATCCCAACAATTAAATGCAAACTGTTAAAACAATACATCCAGTTACATATACAACAGTTTTGTTCGGGCTTTGTTTACGAGGGTGAGCCCTGGGCTCCATCTGTGTCATCAAGCCTGGGCTCTGTGGATTATAATATTGTATTTTATGATAATTTTCTGTAATTTTATTTTTCTGTATTTATTGCACTTATATTGTAAAATTTATTTTTATGTTGTGGGCTGCCTTGAGTGGTGTGTGCACCAGGAGACCAGGGTATAAATAAATCTCAAATCAAATGAATTTTTTACCATTTATTTAATGTTGGGAAAATGTTTCATTTTGAAGGATTGTTGTGTTCTGTAAAGCTGTGCCTTTAACAATGTACCTTAGCCATGTGTTAACAATGTAACCTTTCTATGTGCAACATTATAACCTTCAGCTGTATCAATGTAAACCTGATAAGGGGACGTGAGCTAGTGACCACAAGATGGCGATAGCGAGCGTCCAGCTCTCATGGCTCAGATTCACCTGGATCAGCAGCGCGGGAAGATTCCCTGCCACCTCTTCACCTGGTCAAGAAGGGCGTGACCTTCTACGACGTCACGCAGGCAGCAACCAATAGTCTGTCGACGAGCCACATTCAAATGTATAGCCAGCTGTATATATTGAGCTACCCATCCGCCATTACCACATGTTCCTCCGGATCATCATGCAATAAACCTGTGTTAAGCCAACCCTTCGGCTGTTTCGTTGTCTTTGGTCCCTTACACTAAACTGGCGACGAAGGTGGGATCATGGCAGCCCACGGGACCAAGACATGCGCCGGTTTCGAAATCAGGAAACCGGGCGACTGGGAGATCTTCGAAATGGACTTCCAGGCAGCACTGATTGAGTCCGAAGTCATGGAAGAGGCAAAGAAAAGGGCCATCTTCACCAGGATGCTCGGACAAGAAACCAAAAGGACCTTGGTGGACCTGATCGCACCGAGGAGGGTGAGCGAATTCAAGGCCAAGGAACTCATGCAGATGCTGCGTGAGCACATCCGGCCCGCCACGGCGATGTTTCCCGCTCGGAGTGCGTTCTGGAGGCGAGTCCAAGCGCCCGGGGAGACGGTCGCCGCATTCGTGGCGGCCCTGCGGCTGGCGGCCGGCCCGTGCAAATGGGAGAATGCCGAAATCACCCTCCGGGACTGTGTGCTGTGCGGCCTGAACGACTCCGAAACCCAGCGCATATTAATGAACCAAGAGCCGCCTCCCACGTTGCAGGAGGTCGTCAGAGCGGCCCAGGCCGCAGAAGCTATGAAGGCCGGGGTCCAAGAACTTCAGGACTGGCGGCCGAAGTCGAGCAAGGCAGAGACTCCGGTACAGGCGGCCCGGCGAACTTCGAGGTCGTCCACAGAGAGCAGCGACGACGAGGACGTCCGGAGGGTCCGGAAGGAGAGCCGGCGATGCGACGGCTGTGGAGCGGCCCACGACCGCGTAAAGTGCCCCTTCCGGAAGGCCGAGTGCCACAACTGCGGCCGCCGCGGGCACATCGCCAAGGTGTGCAGGAAGAGGCGCGAGACCCGGAGAAGCTCAGCAGACCGTTCCGCGGGACAAGACCGCTCAACGAGACCCAAGGATGGTGCTCAGGCCACGCGGAAGCAGGACGGCGTGGGCCGCATCTCCGACGGCAGTGAGGACGACGCCCCAGTATTCAGCGTGTCCGTAGGACACCCCCGCTACTTTGTTGAGGTACTAGTCCAAGGGGTTCCCATTAGAATGGAAATTGACTCGGGGTCCTCATATTCAATCATTTCCCAGAGGGAGTTTATGAGAATTGCCCCCCACAGGCGACCCAAGCTCAAAGCGTTGAGGTCCACACTACGGGACGTGCAAGGGAACAGCATTCCAGTGTTGGGGGTTGGAGAATTTCAGGTTAAATTCAAGAAGCACGCCGCGTCTCTCCCCCTAGTCGTGCTTAAAGGGGGAGATTGCAGCCTCCTCGGAACTCAATGGTTCCAGCCCCTGGGTTTGTTTATTGGGGGGGGGTGCACGCCGTTGGGATGCACGCCGTTGGGACTGATCCAATTCAGGAGGTGTGCGAGGCGCACCCCGAAGTTTTCAAAAAAGGACTGGGGAAATTCAAGGGGCCCCCAGTGACATTCGACCTGGACCCGGAGGTCCGCCCAATTCGTCTTAAACCACGCCGGGTGCCGTTTGCACTTAAGGACAAGATAGAGGCGGAACTGGACAAATTGGTGGGCCAGGGAATCCTTGTGCCTGTTGATTCTGCGGAGTGGGAAACTCCAATTGTAACCGCACTAAAGGCCAATGGGGAGGTCCGCATATGCGCCGACTACAAGTGCACCATCAACAAGGCGATCTGCCCGAATGCATATCCGGTGCCGGTAGTCAGCCATCTGCTGGCCAGGTTACACGGGGGAAAGTGTTTCGCTAAGCTCGACTTAGCACAGGCCTACCAGCAGCTCACGGTGTCCCCTGCCGCAGCTGCTGCGGAGACCATAGTCACCCATAAGGGGGCGTTCCAGGTGACGCGCCTCCAGTTCGGCGTAAATTCGGCACCTGGAATTTTCCAGTCACTCGTGGAACGCCTCCTGAAGGGGCTGGAGGGGGTGTTGCCTTATTTTGATGATGTGTTAATAACGGGGGGAGTCGGGTCGAATTGGCCAAGAGGTTGGAGAAGGTCCTGACAATATTCGAAAAAGCGGGGTTGAGACTGCGAAAGGACAAATGCGTCTTCTTCGCAACCGAGGTTGAGTTCCTAGGGTTTTGTGTGACTCCTGAGGGGATAACACCATCCAAATCCAAGGTGGCCGCCATTAAGAAAGCCCCCCGCCCCACCTCCAAGCCCGAGCTGCGAGTCGTTCCTAGGGCTGCTCAATTTTTACCACTCCTTCCTCCCCCGGAAGGCAGCGGTGGCTGAACCGCTACACAAACTGCTAAAAAAAGACCAGGCATGGAAGTGGGGCGATGACCAAGAAAGGGCATTTAGTGAGCTAAAAAGCCTCCTAGCGTCCGATGCCATACTGACCCATTTCAACCCCAAACGCCCGGTAGTCCTGACCTGTGATGCATCCCCGGTGGGGGTGGGGGCGGTGCTGTGCCACGTGCTGGAAGATGGAAGGGAGGCCCCGATAGCATTTTACTCCAGGTCCCTGTCCCAAGCGGAGAGAAACTACGCACAGACAGACAGGGAGGCACTAGCAATAGTTGCGGGGACGAAAAAATTTCACGATTTTCTGTATGGCCGCCCCTTCACCATTGTGAAGGCTCTCCCGGTGGGGCGGGGAGGCTCCCGTGAGGATGGACGCCGAGCCAACCCACCACCAGCTGGCGTCCCAAGCTCCGCCTCCAGCCCGGGACTTTTAAAAGGCTGTCGAGGCAGCTGAGCCTTTGCCACCACCTTCGGCTCTCCCGGTGGGGCGGGGAGGCTCCCGTGAGGATGGACGCCGAGCCAACCCACCACCAGCTGGCGTCCCAAGCTCCGCCTCCAGCCCGGGACTTTTAAAAGGCTGTCGAGGCAGCTGAGCATTCGCTACCACCTTCGGCTCTCCCGGTGGGGCGGGGAGGCTCCCGTGAGGATGGACGCCGAGCCAACCCACCACCAGCTGGCGTCCCAAGCTCCGCCTCCAGCCCGGGACTTTTAAAAGGCTGTCGAGGCAGCTGAGCCTTTGCCACCACCTTCGGCTCTCCCGGTGGGGCGGGGAGGCTCCCGTGAGGATGGACGCCGAGCCAACCCACCACCAGCTGGCGTCCCAAGCTCCGCCTCCAGCCCGGGACTTTTAAAAGGCTGTCGAGGCAGCTGAGCCTTTGCCACCACCTTCGGCTCTCCCGGTGGGGCGGGGAGGCTCCCGTGAGGATGGACGCCGAGCCAACCCACCACCAGCTGGCATCCCAAGCCCCGCCTCCAGCCCGGGACTTTTAAAAGGCTGTCGAGGCAGCTGAGCCTTTGCCACCACCTTCGGCTCTCCCGGTGGGGCGGGGAGGCTCCCGTGAGGATGGACGCCGAGCCAACCCACCACCAGCTGGCGTCCCAAGCTCCGCCTCCAGCCCGGGACTTTTAAAAGGCTGTCGAGGCAGCTGAGCCTTTGCCACCACCTTCGGCTCTCCCGGTGGGGCGGGGAGGCTCCCGTGAGGATGGACGCCGAGCCAACCCACCACCAGCTGGCGTCCCAAGCTCCGCCTCCAGCCCGGGACTTTTAAAAGGCTGTTGAGGCAGCTGAGCCTTTGCCACCAGCTGGCATCCCAGGTGCTGCCACCACCAGGACCTTCATGACTGCTATTTTCCTTCTGCGAATTTGTCGTCGGGAGAGGGAGTGAGTCATGGGTTATTCTGTTATTTTTCATTGCATTTTGTATCTATTGTACCGGATTTTGCATCTATTGTATTTTGCACCGTGTTTTCTATAGTGTATCTTTTGCTTTTTGTGATATTGGATGGCTGTGGGGATGTGGGGAAGTGGGAGCTTTTGGGTGCTCCCACTGGAGGGGGGGGTAGTATGGGGCTTGCGTTTTTTGAGATTAACTGTATGGGATTTTCTTTTCTTTTTTCTTGTAATGTGTTAATTTTCAATCTGTTCTTGTAATTATGTAATTATATTTGTAACATTGTATTTATATGTGTTGTAAGCCGCTTTGAGTGGCACTTGTGCTATGAAAGCGGGGTAGAAATTAAAACTTATTATTATTATTATTATTATTATTATTATTATTATTATTATTATTATTGTAATGGACCACAAGCCCCTGCTAGGCATTTTTACTGCAGATAAGCCCACCCCACAGATCCTGTCCCCGAGGATGCTCAGGTGGGCCATTTTTCTCAACGCGTACCAGCACGCGTTGGTCTACCGGCCCGGAAAAGAGATCAGCCATGCGAACGCTCTATCAAGGTCTCCCCTCCCCCTGACGCCCAGCCAGGTGAACAAGGGGGAGTGGGACCATCAGGTTCTTATGATAGAGGTGCTGGATTCGCCCCCCGTAATGCCTGCCGACATTGCCAAAGCGACAGAGAAGGACAAGACGTTAGCTCCTGGGTGCAGTTAGCTCCTGGGTGCAGAAAGGGTGGCCGGCGTCCTCCCCAGCGGAGGAGTTCGCTCCATTTTTCAGGAAAAAGTTAGAGCTGTCCCTAGAGAGGGGGTGCCTCTTGTGGGGGCAGCGGGTGGTGATTCCCACTTCCCTTCGGCCGCGGGTGCTCAAACTGCTGCACGTCAGCCACCCCGGCTTCGTGCGATCCAAGGCGCTGGCCCGGAGTTACTTCTGGTGGCCCCAGCTGGACGCCGACATCGAGCACATGGTCGGCACTTGTGATAGTTGCCAATGTTCCAGACCAGAGGAGGCCCGCCTTCCCCACAGGGAATGGGACTCGGCCAAGGGGCCGTGGTCCCGGGTGCACATTGATTTCGCGGGCCCGTTCAGAGGCACCCTGTTTCTTCTTGTCGTGGACGCCTTCTCCAAGTGGTTGGAGGTTATCCCAGTCACGAGCACCTCCTCGGCCCAGACCATTAAGCATTTGCGGAGGCTCTTTTCCACGTTCGGCATACCCGACACATTAATTAGCGACAACGCTAGTTGTTTCACGTCCTCCGAGTTTAGGGCATTCATGGAGATTAACGCCGTTCGGCATATCACCTCCGCCCCGTTTCACCCAGCCACCAATGGTCAAGTAGAGCGCCTCGTCCACACCATGAAGGACGCATTGCGGCGCATGGGCCCCGGGGACCTAAACCTACAAGTGTGTCAGTTTCTGCTAGGGTACAGGGTGACCCCGTTGGCATCAGGATACTCCCCCGCAGAGCTCTTAATGCGTAGGAAACTGACCACCATCCTTACTAGGCTAGACCCCACGAGGGTAGAGGACAAGGGAAGGAACATTGGGCTAGAGGCCACAAAGAGTTTCAGTGTAGGCACCCCGTGCATTGCAGGAATTACGCCAGCGCGGGCCCAGCCTGGGTACCGGGCGTAGTTGTGGAGCAAACCGGCCCCGTGTCGTACCGCGTGGAAACCAGCACAGGGCTACTGTGGAGGCGGCACGCGGACCAGCTCCGACGCAGGGTCTCCGATGAGCAGGGCACAGACCAAACAGAGAAAAAATCAGCGTTAGGGTTCTCCCCTGCCCGTTCAGCCCAAGGGGGAGGAAAAGGGGACCGCGGGTCCCCACCAAGGGGGGAGGAGGATATTCTCATAGATATCCTGGGGGATCTTTCCGAGGAGGAGGAACCCGACCCCATACATATCTCGCGGAATTCCCCCACAAATGCGGATACCCCAACTGAGTTAGAATTTGAGTTTCAGAACCGGGGGGTTTTTTCGGAGTGGTCCCCCACCCGTCCAAGCGAGAAGAGGGGTTTTCCGTTAGCCCCGATTGCCCCCGGTCTGCCCACAATGGAGTTCTTCCCTTTCCCTAAGGCCGCCAGACCGCAGCAAGCCACTAACGAGTCTCCCTCTCCCATTTCAGGACAAGGGACCAGGGAACAAAGAAGCAGTAGCGCCCCCGGGGGGGTCAGCCCTCATCACGGCCCAAACGCACATGCAACAAGCCATCTTGGCTGAGAGACTTCGTCTCATCCTAGGGGGGAGGGATGTTGTGTTCTGTAAAGCTGTGCCTTTAACAATGTACCTTAGCCATGTGTTAACAATGTAACCTTTCTGTGTGCAACATTATAACCTTCAGCTGTATCAATGTAAACCTGATAAGGGGACGCGAGCTAGTGACCACTAGATGGCGATAGCGAGCGTCCAGCTCTCATGGCTCAGATTCACCTGGATCAGCAGCGCGGGAAGATTCCCCGCCACCTCTTCACCTGGTCAAGAAGGGCGTGACCTTCTACGACATCACGCAGGCAGCAACCAATAGTCTGTCAACGAGCCACATTCAAATGTATAGCCAGCTGTATATATTGAGCTACCCATCCGCCATTACCACATGTTCCTCCGGATCATCATGCAATAAACCTGTGTTAAGCCAACCCTTCGGCTGTTTCGTTGTCTTTGGTCCCTTACACTAAAAGGATAATTATTTTTCTTCAGTACTGAAGCTCTCTTACCAAACAATTACCAAACAATTTCCATACTCCCTGTGGTGGAAGCTTATACCTGGCTTACACACAGTTGTGCTGAAAGTGCCCCCCTCCCCCACAAAAAAAATCAACCAGTTAAAACCTGTTCCTTTACTAACTAATGCACTACAAGTAATGCTTGTTATTCTGCATATTTAAGTAAACAAACACCTAATTAATCTTCTAAAATACAGTACCAGTTGTGATGGAACAAATTAAAGCAAGAAACCCAATGGAATGGACAACATGCTTTTCTAAATTTCCCCTAATAGGAAATACTGTAATGATAAACTGATGTGGCCAATCAGCTCTCATTGTTTTTTCTTTTTGTTTCCACTATAATCTATTTTACCCCATGTTCTCTCATAGATTTGCAGATAGCTATGCATTTTCTGTTGTGTTTCACTTTATTTCAGGGGTTTATGGAAATATTTGGATTTAAAAAAATTAATTTACTTGTTACAATGTTCATTTCTGCTTGTCCACTTTCTTTTCAGAAGTAGCAGACGTGTATACATTAAACAAAAGGATAATAGAATAGGTTTAAAATCCTGTAACCACTTTTAAAGCTATTTCCTATCAAATAAGAAGTCCATAATGTACTATCCAGGAATATCCCACAGGTTCCTTTTTGACAGATATTTCATTTTTAAAAGTGCCAGGCATTTTTAAATTTTTATTTTTACATAAGTAGTTGGGTGCCATCAAGTCAATTTATGGCAACCCTTTCCAGGGTTTTCTAGGTAGAGAGTACTCAGAATTGGTTTACCATACCATTATTCTGGGAGCATCCTGAGACAGTGCAGTTTGCCCAAGGCCACCCAACCTGGCTGTTCTGGGATGCGCTAAACTTTCAACCTCTGCTTCTATAGCCAGATACCTAACACACTGAGTTATCTAGCCACTTATATTTTAGCCAATTTGCAGTGATGTTTTAAACAAATCATAAATTTTGCTCATTTATATACATTCTTCTTTGGTCATGAATATAAATGCAACTGGAGATGAAGGTAGCAGTAATTAAAGGATTAAAGCACATTCTGTGAACTACTGTTATCTGTTTGCCTGTCCATATTCATCCCAATGAGATGTCCCTACCCACCCATAGTCCAATGGGCTTTTGCTGGTTAGGCTTCATGCATTTCATTTACTGACCTGGCAGTTGAACCTTGCTTCACCACTGGCCTCAGACAAAGGTCTTCTAATGCACCCAAAGGCATTCAGCCCTATTTACTTACTTATTTATTTATTTATTTATAATTTTTAGAGCCTTATGAGGTAATTGGCATGCCCAGTTTTCATACTCTTGACTACCACCTGTTTCTCATTGTGATGAACAGCACAAAAAAGCTACTAAAAGTGTTACTGTTGCCACTTATCAGCAAAGATGTTACAGAACCAGGACAACATTTAAGACAACATAAAACTAGTAATTATAATTCATAATACACATATCTCACAGCAGGTATTTTCCAAGAAATTCATATTTTTAAATAGTTAAATAATTTTCTTCCAGTGAATGGAGATATCATAAAGGGAGGATGGGACTAAAATACTAGAATAAATAAACCAAAATAAATAGGTATATCCTAAGTTATGTTTACTTTTTCTCTGTAGTATTGCCTACATATACTTCCATAGGATTGAAGTTTAATCTGCCTGGAGAATCTCCCCACCCCCACCAATCCATATATAATTTGAAACCATCCATTGCTAATGAGCAACAGTAAATGTGCCTTGAAGGATATGCACAGTCTTGCACATGAGGACTTTTTATTTCAGAATATGTTAAAACGTTGCTACAGGGCTCAGTTATTAGTGAGGCATTAATATAAAATTTAATATCTGACCCATTAAACAGTTGAGGTCTCATTAAGCTTTCTTCAGACTACTTAATCTGAGCATGAGACACAAGATCTTAATTAAATCCAAATATGAAAAAGCCTTTGGTGTAAATGGTTTCCTTTTTATTGGAATTCTGCTGTAGGTGTTTACATATAGATGCCAAACAAGGTGTAGAGCTTGGGAATTCCCTTTGTATTCCTCTCAGATCGATATGGGGGGGGACCCAAATGTTGTTGACGTCTTAAGGGACTAAAATGGGCCAGGCCTTGCTGAACATTCCACAGCCATTGTTCTGCGCATCGGACTGTGCAATTGATTTCAAGATAACAGACAAGAAGGAAAGGGTTGTCAGGTGTGACTGCCTCCTGTCACTGTGGGAAGCTTAAAACAATGTAATTCAGCAATTTTTTTGTCAATTTACGTGGGGGTAACTTGACAGTGTGGTTCTTTACTTGTCATACTCATGAAGGTACAGTAGGAATCCATTCAGATATCAGACCGGTCTGGAGACATGTTGGGATGCCAAGATTCACTCCTCCATTCTGCAGACAGCATACTGACTATTTTATAAGAAGACAAAGAATAAGAAGTGCAAATGTAATAAAATAGAAATGAAAGTTTGCAACTGTTCACATTAATATACATATTATATAGGTTACAGCAGTGACGGTGAACTTTTTAGAGCCTGAGGGCCCAAACTGCAACTCACTTATTTATCGCAAAGTGCCAACACAGCAACAGGGGAGGAAGGAAACACTCCTATTGGGCTGCTGGGCAGAGGGGTGGGGTAAACTCTGTGCTGGGGTGACAGCATGGGTGCCCACAGAGAGATTCATTATATCTCTTTTTAAATTATGGTAAATGTTTACAAATTTTTCATCAAATTAACATATGCTATCTTTTTTTGCAAATCTGTGCCATCTTATATCTGTTTTTCTTATTGACAATTTATTTTTCTTTCTCAAGTTAATGATGTCTTCTCTCATTTTATTAGATCTGTCTTCCTTTTTAAACAATCCTAAAAGTGTTCTCTCCTGAGATCAGACCATTTGCAGCAGATTGCTCAGACTGGAGAGAGAGGAGGAATTTGAAACAAAGATTACACTGGATGAGTAAATTCTATCAATCAAATAACAAGCTTTTCCCTCATCATGCCCAGAACAATGAAAAAGAGATGAGGTGTTTGACTCATCATCATATGGATGGCCATCCAAGTAATCTGTCGCTTTAGAAAAATTCTCTTGAGAAAACACAGGAACAGTCTTTCTCCTTGTATGCCTGTTCATGAATGAATTTAAAAGACAAAAATCAGGCTCTGGCAAACTGTTTGACTAGGTAACATCAATAATATCTTGGCTCCTGGTCCTTGGGCTACTTATCCTTTGTTATTTCTTTCTAGAAATGATTCCATGATTTGCTTAATTATTTCCACTGACTGGTCTCTGTCTCACTGTTTGGTATAGATAGATAGATAGATATATACATATTTATTGTAATTGTCCTACACAGAACAACCAGAAACATGGAGCATCCTTGTCCACTTGTTGGCATAAAGGTGTGAAACAAATGCAAGCACAGCGCCAAAATGGCCGCCGCGCTCTTTGCGGGGGCCCCCCCACTGGACGAAGGCATCCGGGTAGTTAGGGGCATGGCCAGCTCCCTTATAAAAGGGGTGGCCACGAGGCAGCCGAGCTGCCATTTTGCGAAGCGACGGAGCGGAGAAGTTTTTCCCTCTTACCTCCATCGCTTTTGCCTTGACTAGGGAAGCCTTTTGGCTGCTGATTTTTCTTCCTTCGGCTTCCCATAGGTTGGACTGAGATGCCTTCGAAGAAGAAGGCGGCCGCGAGCGCGGCTCGTGCGGTTCGGAGGCGCAATCCGGGTCGGAGGACCGCGGCTGCGCCTCCCCAGCAGCCGCCTTTGCCTGCACCCACCGGGACCGGTGGGATGGGGTCTATTCCCCCTTGGCCGGAGGCTGGGGACCCAAGCATGGGTCCAGCATGGGCTGCGGCCCACGGCCCGCAAGCGGTGGACACCGCTCTTGGTGCCCATTCTACTGGGCCTTCCTCTATAGGGGCGCAGCTCACTCCGGGGCCTTCCAGCCTTGGGGGGGTGGTGTGGTCCCCTTCCCTGGCAGGTGCCTACATCGGCCCTACCGGGCCTGGGTGTGGGGTCATGGCCCTATTCGGGCCCCGGGGTACAAGGACCTGTACCCACGCCTGTAGCAGGCGGGCCAGCTGGCCCTTGGCCCCACGTCAGTGTGGAGGCCTTACTGGCCCGCGTCGCGGCCCTCGAGGCTTCCCTGGCTCGGGCCAGCCACGCTGGGGCTCCCTTTGGGGTTCATTTTGACGCGTCGTCTGCTGGGCAGCGGCAGGCAACGGGACGGGTCGAGCAGCTTGAGGCGCGTGGTGCGACTGCCTCGCAGCTCCCCAACCAACAGGCCAGTGCGGGTCAGGCCCCAGCGACGAGCTCTACAGTGGTCGTGAGCTCCGACGCCCCCAGTGGGCCGGAACCCCCGGTGGGGGCGGCCCGCGGGGGTGCAGCATGTGAGTATGCGGTCCAAACTAGTGCACCTACACATGTGGCCACGTTGGGGGGGGCTTTCCAATGGCCTTGGCCTCGGGTGGATGGTGCGGCGGTACAGCCGCTGACGCCCCACCCGGCGACGGCGACTACCACGCAGGGCCCCGAGGTGGGGGGTGTTTCCTATCCTGCGGGGAATGTTTTGGGGGTGGCTGGGCTAGTACAAGCCCCTTTCCAGATGCCCGCAGTATCTGCGGTGCCTCTCTCGGCCTTGCCGACAGCGGGGTATTCCTTGCCACTGGGTGACCACTTGGCACAGGCCACCAAAGAGAAAATATGGCGGGGGGAGTACGTAGATATCTTCTCACTCCTAAATAGGGAGCCCACCAAGGAAGAGAGGGAGGGGCAGGATGAGAAGGATAAGGAACAGGCACGTCATCGCAAGCCACCACGGACGTGGGCCAACTGGCTGCCGGCTTACCTCATCTACATGGCGGTGTACCTGAGGGCCCGGCCGGATTTGGCAATTCCGATGGTCCAGTATTTGGACAACATCTATCGGGCGATGGTTGACTTTCCGGGCCCGTCGTGGTTGGCTTATGACGAGGAATTCCGTATGCGAATTCCCCTGCACACTGAGATGAGGTGGGATGAGCCATGCCAGAGGGGCAGAGGGAGGGGCGGACAGTGGGCTGGCAAGACTGCCGCAGATGGAGCTGGTTCACCGAAAGGCTCCCTCCCCAATTAATGTGGACATGTTGGAGTGTTGGCTCGCATTGTACCCGAAGGGGGAGGATGCGGATTATCTCCTTCAGGGCTTTAGGCAGGGGTTCCGTATTCCTTTCATGGGTGATAGGTCCCCTCAGGATGCCCCCAACCTTTTGTCCCTTAGGGGGAGGGAGGAGGTGCCTGCCGCCAGCATTAATAAGGAGGTCAATGCGGGCAGGGTCGCTGGCCCTTTCCCTGCACCCCCGTTCATTAACCTTAAGGTATCGCCCCTGGGCTTGGTTCCCAAGAAGTCTCCAGGCGAGTTTCGCCTTATCCATCACTTGTCCTACCCAGCCGGCCGATCGGTCAACGATGCTATCCCTGATGACCTTTGCTCAGTCAGGTATACATCTTTTGATCACGCGCTGCGCATGGTGCGCTCATGTGGCCCGGGTGCGCTGCTGGCTAAGTGTGACATTAAGTCGGCTTTTCGCCTCTTGCCGGTGCACCCGGGCGACTTTGAATTGCTGGGTTTCAAATTTCGGGGCGAATATTACTTTGATAAGGCCATGCCTTTTGGCTGTTCCATATCATACTCGGCTTTCGAGCGTTTCAGTACCTTCCTAGAGTGGGCTTTCGTCCGCAGGTCAGGGTCCCGGTCTGTAGCCCATTACCTGGATGACTTTTTATTCGGGGGTGAACGGGGCTGGGACACGTGTACACGTCTCCTCAACACATTTCAGACGCTAATGGAGGAACTCGGTGTCCCTTTAGCGCCCGAAAAGACCGAGGGCCCATCTACCCAGCTAGTCTTCCTGGGGGTGGAGATTGACACGATAACGCAGGCGTCTAGGTTACCGCGGGATAAGGTGTCAAGGATAGTGGCCCTTATCTCGGACTTGCTGGCCAAGCGCAAGGCATCACTAAGAGAACTGCAGGTGCTACATGGTCACCTTAATTTCGCTTGCAGGGTGGTCGCACCGGGCAGGGCTTTTGCCCGGCGCCTGTGCGACGCCATGGCAGGATTATCCAGGCCTCACCACAGGGTTCGGCTTACCCGGGGTATCAGGGCAGACATGCTTGTCTGGTTACAGTTCCTGAGGGAGTTCAATGGGGTCTCATTTTGGAGGTATGACCTCCTGGCTTCCCCTCAATTTCAGATTCAGTCTGATGCCTCGGGATCCCTGGGTTATGGGATGTACTTCAATGGGAAGTGGGCCTATGGTGGGTTGCCACCGGCCTGGGCAGGCACGGGTCGCCTGCGTGATCTCACATATCTGGAGTTTTTCCCTATCCTGGGTGCTTTGATGCTATGGGGCGAGGAGTGGTCCAACTCGGTCGTGCATTTCTGGTGTGACAATGCGGCGGTGGTCCACATTGTCAATGCGCAGACTTCTAAATCGCCCAGGGTTATGGACCTAGTGCGCCAATTTGTGTTGCGCAGCCTGCGCCTCAACGTACTGTTCAGGGCCAGGCATGTTCCAGGGGTTAATAATGATATTGCTGACGCTTTGTCCCGCCTACAGATCTCCCGGTTCCGTGCCTTGGCCCCGGATGCGGAGGAATTTCCCTCGCCACTCCCGGAGGAGATATGGACCATTGGCAAGGAGAGGTGAACCGGGCGATTGGCCTGTCGCTAGCGCCACGCACGCGTAAGGCGTATCACCACGCAATTAATTCTTTCAGGGCATTCTGTACCCAATTTCAACTGCCAGGAACCTGGCTGATCCCGGTAACCCATGTTCTGCGGTTCATCGTTTACCTGCATTCTCAGGGCCTTGCACCTCGCACCATAGCATCTAAGCTTTCAGCGTTGGCTTTCATGGCCAAAGTGGGGGGTCATGTGGACAGCACCTCTGACTTCCGTGTGAGACATGTTTTGGAGGGGTGGGTGCGCGAGCGCGGGCGTTGCCCGGACGACCACCACCCGATTTCCCCAGGGGTCCTTACCCAGTTGGCCCGGGGCTGGCCTTGCCTCTGTTTTGATGCATATGAGGCAGCCCTGTTCCATGCAGCCACAACGGTGGCATTTTTTGGAGCGCTCTGCATCAGCGAGCTTGTGATGCTGTCTAAGGCGGATGCAAGTCGTAGGGCACTGGAACTCGAGGATGTCTGTGTTGCCAAAGACTGGGCTCAGTTGAGGATACGCTCCTCTACGACGGATCAGCATGGCGTAGGCAGTGGTGTGCGACTGCTACGGTGTTCTTTGGCAGACATCTGTCCGGTTGGTGCCCTACAGGAGTTCCTGGCACTGCGTGGCACGCACCATGGCCCGTTTTTCTGTCACCAAGATGGGTCTCCCCTTACTAAATTTCAATTTTGGAAGGTGACGGGCAAAGCGCTGGCCAGTGTGGGCCTCCCAGGCGCCCGCTATGGCACCCATTCATTCCGTATAGGGGCGGCCTCTACCGCAGCTGCTTTTGGGTACTCCGGGGCTGACATGCGCAGCATGGGACGGTGGGGTTCGCAGTGTTTTCAGTTTTATGTGCGCCCACTCCCGCCGTGAGTACCAACCCAGTCACCTTACCTTCTTTTCCTCAATTTTCTTGTCGTATTACACCGGTGACAGTATGGATGGTGGGCCATAGCTACGTGCACAGGGCAGCGCGTTACGCTGCGGCGACAGAGTGGGGACCCCGACTGGGACTGGGTGCATACGCAAGTCTCACATGGCATGGTAAGCCTGGGATGTTGTGGCGGGAGCTGCTGCCTTTCCTTTTTTCAGGCCAGAATGCTGACCCGCCTGACATTCTGATTATACATCTGGGGGGCAATGATTTGGGCCAGGTAACCGGCTTATCGCTGAAGCATGCGATTTGCGAGGACCTCGCCTACCTGCATTACGTCTGGCCCGCCACAACCCTTGTTTGGTCGGACATGGTCCCGCGCCATTCCTATAGAGGGGGTGTTGACCTCCTGGCCCTTGACTGTGCTAGACGCATGGTGAATAGGGCAGTGGCGTGGTTCCTTGTCGACAGGGCTTGGGGGAGGGTCAGTCGTCACCCCGCTATTAGCTTACAAAGTTATGACTTGTATGCAGGGGATGGGGTCCATCTGTCGCGAGGAGGTATGGACCTCCTGTTGGGTGATTGGCGAGCAGGCCTGTTGACCGAGCTGACGGTCTGGGGGGGGGCGTCGAGTCTTCTTTGAAGCCCCTCCATGTGGCGGGTAGCACTGGTAAGGTAAACATTATGACCCACAGGTATCCGGCAAGTTCGCAATTGACTGGACAACACTAGACAGGCATAAGTTGGTTAAACGTTGTCCGGTCAACGACGAACTAGGCGACGGGGTGATGGCTATAGCTAGACAGCATGCATCACCACGTGATTTTACGGATACGCGTCAGAGGGTGGGGTCATTAGTTAGATATTGACTACGGTCAACAATTTGTTTGTTGTCAACAAACAAATGGATACAAATGGATACATTGTAGCAATTGCCGTTGGCAATTTTGGGTGGTACCTTACCAGTGTTACTTCGGCCTGCTTGCCTTAAGAATTATGATTGGTCAATTACCAATAGAAATTTATAATTCGGACTAGGGCATGAATCAATAAATGTGGCCCAATGCCGTTATCCACTTTTACCAGTGTCTGAGTCCTTTATTGGGGGGTGCGCCTGCAATGCAAGCGCGGCGCCAAAATGGCCGCCGTGCTCTTTGCGGGGGCCCCCCCACTGGACGAAGGCATCTGGGTAGTTAGGGGCGTGGCCAGCTCCCTTATAAAAGGGGTGGCCACGAGGCAGCCGAGCTGCCATTTTGCGAAGCGACGGAGCGGAGAAGTTTTTCCCCTCCACCCCCTCCCTAGTTAACAGTGTGATGTTTTGGTCGCTTCGGGGCCGGGTGTGAATTTTTGGCTGGGACCCATATTGGCTTCGGGTCCTGGTTTTTTCGCCCATCCCACACTGTTGCTATGGTTTGACATAGGGGTTTTGTCTGTTGCTGCTGTTGACTTTGGTCACATGGGCGGGTAGCACTGGTAAGGTAAACATTATGACCCACAGGTTTCCGGCAAGTTCGCAATTGACTGGACAACACTAGACAGGCATAAGTTGGTTAAACGTTGTCCGGTCAACGACGAACTAGGCGACGGGGTGATGGCTATAGCTAGACAGCATGCATCACCACGTGATTTTACGGATACGCGTCAGAGGGTGGGGTCATTAGTTAGATATTGACTACGGTCAACAATTTGTTTGTTGTCAACAAACAAATTGATACAAATGGATACATTGGAGCAATTGCCGTTGGCAATTTTGGGTGGTACCTTACCAGTGTTACTTCGGCCTGCTTGCCTTAAGAATTATGATTGGTCAGTTACCAATAGAAATTTATAATTCGGACTAGGGCATGAATCAATAAATGTGGCCCAATGCCGTTATCCACTTTTACCAGTGTCTGAGTCCTTTATTGGGGGGTGCGCCTGCAATACAATACATACATAAATAAGTATTGCATAAGGGAAACATAATTCAGAGAACATACTTTGAAAATTTAGTTACTATCTCAGATACAAATCTTTTCTACTATTAGATTCTTACCCGGGGGGGGGGGGGATAATGAATTGTAATCTCAAAAAATGAAAGTGGAGTGCTGTTCATCCTGCCAGTGTTCTATCCAAGCCAGAGTCTTGTACTTGCAGTGTGTTGTACTTGCTCTCATTATTTTCTAAAAAGCCCCATATTTGGATTAAGCTCTAAACCACTCTTCCCCAGACAAAAGGTGGATACTGAAATACCTTCCCTTTGATACCTTGGAGTCATTATTCAGAGAGGAGTCTGCATATTGGTAGACCAGTAATGGCAAAACCGAGTGCCCAAACTGCAACCCCAAACCCACTTATTTATTGCAAAGTGCCAACACAGCAATAGGAGAGGGAAGAAATGCTCCCATTGGGCTGCTGGGCAGAGGGGCAGAGAAAACTCTGTGCTGGGGTGACTGCATGGGTGCCCACAGAGAGGGCTCTGAGTGCCACCTCTGGCACACATGCCATAGGTTCACCACCACTGTGGTAGACATCTCCACGATGATATACCACACATGCAAGTGGACCTGTGAAATCAAATCCATTTGCATGCAGTTTTGTAGTCATTTGGATATTACATCACCCGCTGGCTAGATGGACCATGACATGTGTCCTCCACTTTCACATTGCCCAAGGGATCTGATGGAGGATACTTTGGTGAGTTTTAGTCTTGGCCTAACATCATTGACAAGAGATAGGCAACACTGCCTAGTTAGATCACTCAAATCCTCATGGCCGACAAGGCTTTCACCTAGCAGGCGTGAAATAACAAATGTAAAAGACATATCAGGAAGCAAAAACAAAAACACTGCAGCACTTTAAAGACTAACTTCTATGTTTTTAATGTGAGCTTTCATGGATTAAATCCACTTCTTCAGGCACGCCACTTCATTCATGGACTTGATCCATTAAAGCTCACATTAAAAATATAGCAGTTAGTCTTTAAAGTGTTGTAGTGTTTTTTGTTTTTTGTTTACTATTTTTGTCTTTGCTTCCTGATATGCCTGAAACACAGTCTAACATGGCTGCCATTCCAAAAAATGTAAAAGAAACATATACAGGCTTTGTTGGTAAAATACAACCTTCCACAGTTCTCCATTACCATTGATCATTGGTGGTGAGCATGCCCTGTTTGTCCTCTGTTTTTGTCCCTCTAAAGAAAACAGACATGTCAATGTGTAGCTCCAGATTATGTAAAAGGAAAGAACATGTGTGTAGTATATGCAAAGCAGCAGCAGCAACAACAACAACAGTAAATCCTTCAATTAAGAAGTTTTCATTTTTCACAATGAAATTTTGGTCACAGCTACCACACACAGTGAAGCTCTAAACAATTCCTTTTTAACCTGGAAATCGAAAGTAGATAATTTAGTTAGACAATACAAGTATTTAAATTTAAAAGGGGCTTCGCCAGTCTAAAAGACAAAGAAAACTAAGGGAAAGATTTAAGGCAGGGATTCTCAAACTGCAGCCCATGGGCCGAATACAGCCCATAGCACCATTTCATTTGGCCCACCACCACCTCCACTACACCAGAAAGTGCTATGTGGTGGAGGAAGTGCAAAATGGTCATCCAGCCCCCGAAGCTGTCTGAGGGAGGGTGACCCAGCCCTGGCAGGAAAAAGTTGAGAACTTCTGATTTAAGATTTCAAAAACTGGGGATAGTAAAATAAGGAAGGTTCCTAGGTTTCATAGATATACTCAGAAGTGGCTTAACATTGTTTTCTTTTGAGCATTCTGAGACTGAGCAGGGGCATGCTGGCTACGCTAAAAGGACACTGGACAGGGAGTGATGAGGGTGTCTATTCCTAACAAAATATATACATTCCCACTCACCTTCTATCTCCCCTCTGGGGATTTGAACCAACAACCTCCTGCTTACAAGGCAAATTTGCAACCTCTAAGCAACAGTGGTTCCACTGTCAATGGAGCTGCTTTTGTAATCTTATCTTTGGCAGCACAGGAAGAGGAAGGCAGGCAGAGGAATACAGAGTCGTGCTTGTTTGCTCGATCATTCTGGGCATTGCAGCTCAGCTCAGCCCAAGGAGGGCATCATGGTATTGGGGGCCAGGGGGCGCCCCAGGCTGATTCCTGGTTGTCTGATGGGCCAGCCCACCACTGGGACTGAACAGCTTCTCCATAGCTACACAGGCTAGCTCTTATGGGAGTCATTGTCAGGAATCAAACTCAAAACCTCTGAACCTAATTTGCTGAATTATCCATCCAGTAGTATTGTTGTTGTTGTTGTTGTTTTGCAGTAAATGTAGGTGGCATAAGTCCTAGGCAAGGATATACTTCTTCTTCTGCAGATTTTAATATGTTGTATACATGCTTAGCATGTACAAACATATGTTTCAGACTTGCAGAAAGTACCTAAACCACTCTGTAAATTCTTACAACTGGTACTTTGTAAAAGGTCTGCTATGACTAACTAGGAAGAATGGGTAATTAATTAATTAAGGCAAAGCAACCCAGCAAAAGACAGCTGGAAACTTCACATAAGTTTGCACATGCAGTTGCAAAAGAAACTCAATGTGTAGATGGTTTGTTTGTTGTTGCTTTTTTGTATTGAGTAATGAACCAAACACAGTTTGTAATCAGAAGTCTGAAAATTCTTGATTAGTAATACATTCAGTGACGGAAGAAAGCATTCAACAACATGTGTTGCTTAAAATGCACAAAACATTGCATGCAGTTCTAAAATATAAGCAGTACGAATGCACTTAAACCAATGGGAGATGTGCTCATGTGAAAATATACCCTTAAATCTGTAAACCTGTCTGGCCAGGATATCCTGCTGTAGTAATAGAGTAGACCATACTGCCAGTGACTCAACACCGAGTGTCAGGAGGCGGTTAACTAACCTGACAACCCTGAGGACTAATGGCTTTTGGTTGTGAAGTCTACAGGGAAGAGTGATGGTCCCCAAGTGGATTAAATCCATCTGGATGGAGGGCAGCAGCTTCATCAATACTGGCCTGGGGCCAATGAGGACTTTGTGTGCCAAAAGGGCTCAAGACCAAAAAGTGACTCGTGGAACTGAATCAATGGTACAGGTGTCATGCTGTGATGCAGAAGGCAGATGAAAGTTCACTGCATTATATACTCAGGACAGTCTTCACCGCCATGAGGATCACCAATATTTGGATTCCGATATGGAAGAAGAAGAAGAAGAAATCTGTAAAGGGTCTTTTTCCATTAAAGAGATCAGCACCGATCATTCATTCACTCACTCACTTAAATGTGTATACTGCTTACTAGCAAGCTACTCTGGCTGATGAACTGGATCATAGTCTTCAAGACTATGATAGGTAGTATTGCATTATTATTTACATTCTAATAATCATCTATAAAATTCCATCCTCATGGCAAATCCATGTCCTCCTTTGTCTTCCTTTGTGGTGATGCAAATCTGGTTTTCTGATAATCCATAGCATGCCATGCTAATTACACAGGCGGTTTAGCGTGTGTCCACAATGGCCAGGTGGTGAGATTTAAGAGTTCTCATGCCAAAACTTGTAAATTAGCATTAAACCTTTCCATTACCCTTACATAAATCTATCATCCAAATCAGCAGAAGAATACACAACATAAGTGATCTAGAAATAACATAAAGGGCAGGCAGATGACTGAACTATGGAGAATGTTTGCAAAATGTGCTCTTTGAACAAATTTAACAAGCCCCTTCCTTAAGCCTTTAAGGCTGCATGCAGATAGTACGGAAACATAAAAATAGGCAAAATTAATTGAAGGGATTATTTCTGATGAGTAGTTCACCCTCTTCTCTGAGCTACACAGAGCAGGAATATAGACATCACAGCTGTGATTCATGTAAAACTGAATAGAGTATTTCTGCCATATATCATATTCCTACTGATCTCATTGAAGGCTTTTAGGGCAGTAATAGCTTGTAGGATAGTTTTAAAAAGAAAGAAAAATTAAAGACACAAATCCTCTCCTTAAAAATGTGATTACAACTTGGACCAGGCATATCTCACAAGTGCAAAAGTTCTTCTACTTTCTCTAATTTACTCATAATCTACAACTCCAATTTTTAGTTCCATATATTTCTTTTTAAAATACTTATTACTAATACATTCCCTGGAAGGAAGAACAAGAAGAAGAATGTAAAAGCAATGTGAAGATTAACAGGTCAATCCAATTAGCCACTGAACTAATACAGCAATTATCAGTCCTGGCAGGCGTAAGGATAATAGTATCAACAGAGTGAGACAATGAAAGTCTATGAACATGTGACTGGTGAAATTTGATACACAGATTGTTATATGCTGCTATATATTTTGTATTATGTTATTTATTTATTTATTTTATTTATTTATTTCTGTGCATTTATATCCCGCCCTCCTGGTGGGTACACCACTCATATATCATACCTATCAAGTATCCCTTATTGGCTGGGAAAATACCATATTTCACCCCTCTTTACCACCATCGCATAAATCCAATAAATCTCCCGTATTCATGCCCCATCCAGAGCAAGGGAGGAGGAGGAGCCATGTTGACTGGCCTGTCATCATCATCTCCCTCCCCCCTCCCTCCAGGTGAAGTGTGAAGTGCAACTCTCGCGGTGCCCGAACATCCTGCAGGAGGTTCTGGGGCATCATAGAATATCTCTTCAGTCTGTTATCCTTTTATGTCATCTGTATAGTTCTTTAGCATACTGTTTCCAGCTTCTTTATTTTCTTCTGATTAGCTAGCATGCTTTTCTGTTGGTCATTTAACATTCTTTATGCGTGAATCATCATTTGTTATCTTGGATCTTCTGGAAGAGATATTTTTTAATTGTTCTATTTCTTTGCACTGGTTTTTATAATAGTTTTCTTTGCCTCTGTTTGAAAGCCTCTGAAAAACTGGATTTAGGGTTCTGGCCCCATTTCTGCACCTTTTATTTGTGTTATTCACCTGTCCTTTACAATTTAAATATCCTTTCTATCATCCATCTAGGTTTTTATTTTATTTTGACTACATTATTTTTGCATTTTTCACCAATAATATATCTGGTTTCAATCTACAGTTCTTCTGGTTCAAAGCCAACTGAGTTTAGAGCTTCAAGTCAGTTCCTTGCATGGTCTTTTACTATCTCATAGGTATTGATCAAATCACTAAAGTACATGGTTAGACTATGGAACCACAACTTTAATATCCAGGATATAGATGGGAGAGTAAGAAAGATTGAAAGTGTAAAAACCAACAGATTTCCCTGCATCACCTTTTAAGAAAAAATCAATGATCTCATGCACATTGCACTTTTAAACATCTCCACTTATTTTTTCCTTGTGGCTACCTTAGCAAGTTCCTTTGGATTTTTTCCTGTTGACTTAAAAAAGAAAAAAAGAAGGAGGGGAACAACAAAAATAAACAGAATGCCCCAATTGTTTGCCATGCACCAGTATATCAATCACTCGATCTTGCCATTTTCAAAGAAGTTTGATGTATCATGCAGAACCAAAAAGCCAGATATCTGCAAGATTTTGGACCAGGACTGGGCTGGAAATCTCTAAAAGGGTATGGGGTAGGTTTTAGCTGCTGTACCTTTCACAGACTGGAGCAAAAACCAGTGGGCATCCCTGTTATTTTTATTTATATCCCTTTTGTCATCTTAACAATCTTCTGCAGTTGGCCATGCTGAGAAAAAGTAACTGGCCAAAAGTTATCCAGAAAGTTCATGCCTCAATAGGAACTTGAACCCAATGGCACAGTGGTTAAACTGCTGTACTGCAGCCAGATTGATCTTGATGGGGATGGGGTTGGCTCCATCTGAAGCCAGTAAAATGAGTACCCAGCATATTGGGGGCAAAATGCTAACTACTGTGTGAACCGTCCAGAGACTGCACTAAGCACTATGGAGTGCTAATTAAATGTCATTGTCAGCTGCTAATGGAATAATACATTTTTCCCCTGAAAATCATTTTCACAGTTGATGGATGTGTCTCAGGAAAAATGCCATTGACATGAATTTGTTTAAGGTGGATACCAGCTTGCCATGAAGTGACCCACACACTGTGATCACAGAGCCATCTCCTGCAGCACAGATGAAATGAGACATGCAGGGTTTAACACCAGGACTGCAATGGACTTCTGCAGCCTTGAGGTGCACAAGGTGCATGGCTAGTCAATGTGGCATGGCCTCTTCCACCTCCATGACTGTTGGGAATTAGAATAGTGAAGTGGTTCCTCCTCCACTCATTTTGCCATTGGGCCCAATATGATGGTTTCCAGTGGCATTACCTACACTGAGAGTACCATCACCCCATCTAAAGGGGCTGATCCACCCGTAGCTCTTGGCCCCTTAGGGAGTCAGGTTATTTACCACTGCCCAACACTTGGCGTTGAGTTGCTGGCTGTATGATCTACTCCATTACCATAGTGGGATGTCCCGCCACACAATTGCTATTGCTATTATAATCCAGCACTGTGACCACTATCTGATACTGGTTCTCAGTAAATATATCCATTAAACTTTATGGAATCATTCCCCCCCCCCCAAAAAAAGGTGTATCACCACAGGTAGATCTGTCTACAAACAGATAATCCATTAGGCTAGGCTACTCAGTGCTTTAATTATCCATAAGAATAAGAAAGCTTTCTGATCAATAAACAATATCCCCCTCCTTTTCTTCCCTTTTAAATTTTGTTCAGTATCTTATCGTCAGCAGTCAAATAAGACCATGAACCAGGAAACCCTGATCAGCAGTGGCCATTTAAATAAATTGTTCACCAATTGGTTATAGTGAGTCACACAAATTAAAATCTGGATCAGTCAAGTGGAAAGTTATTATTTATAGCCTCATTTGTTTGTCTGTGGTTTTGCATAAAGAAATTAGCCAGCTCTAGAATGTAAAATTGAAACTCATTTTCCAGCCAAGGCTGGAAAAAGACATCTTGCTGTGTGCTTAACCCTTGTGAGTAGGCACATTTGTCATGTCACAGAAAAAGTATAGGGCGTGGTTGATTGCTTTTAATGTGTTTCCTAATCACCCTTAAGACAACCTACAGACATATGAATACTTGCACCAACCAACTCATTGTGCAAAGGGATTTTTCCTCTCCTTTAAAAGAAAATGATTTTACACTGTGCTAGAAATTAGCACAATTGATTTGTCTAGATTTCGTTTGAAGATCTAAGTCTTTTGGTTTTTTTTCTGTTTCCATTTATTTTCATCAGTATGCTGATCTTCTGAGTGTCTGCAGATCTAAATAAGTCAATAAAGGAGGGCTTATCGTGTGAAGAGGTAGGTAGCTTGGCAACAGAAAATATCACTATTATTATTTATTTTTATTTATTTGACTTATACCCCGCTCACCTTGGATACTCTCCCACTCTGGGTGGCTCACAATGTTAAAAAGAGCAAAAAAAAACCAACACACCATAAAACCATAGAACAACCATAGAAAATGTTGATAGGCACGAAAGAGTTCACATGGGAGGCCATTAGACGCCCATATTAGAACATGTTATGATTGTTTCCCAGAGGAAGAAAGACGAAAAACCTGTTACTAGAAGGATTGTACAAGGCCTACATTTTTTGTTAAAGACTTCACACATTTTTTGTATACTGAAGACTTCAACCAGGCAATATAAGACCTACATTTTATTCATAGATGTTTACGACTTCAATAAGCTAATACAAGACTTAGTTTGGAATTAATAAAGATTTTTTGAAACATTTGGATATATTGTATTTCATTCAACAAATGTTTTCTTCTCCTTTTGTGTATTGAAGATCTAAATAAGTCAATAAAGGAGGGCTTATCGTGTGAAGAGGTAGGTGGCTTGGCAACAGAAAGTATCACTATTATTATTTATTTTTATTTATTTGACTTATACCTCACTCATCTTGGATACTCTCCCACTCTGGGTGGCTCACAATGTTAAAAAGAGCAAAACAAACACAGACACATATGCTATAAGGGCAAAGAAGAGTCTAGTTGGATCAGACCAGAGACTTTTCTAGTATTATATAGATGAACTGGAGACTAGTGCTGTTAATTCCTAAATACAAAACAAAGATTTGTAGAAACCTGCCATGAGCTAATACCAATGGAGAGTAATATGATACTTGTTAAAGGCTTTCCTATCTTTCTTGGAACTTTTCACAAAGAGAGAGATATGGAGCAAGTGTGCAAAATGAGATTTAGGATCATAGAAAATCTGCTTCTCATTTTCACCCCAAACAGCACCCTATTCATCACCCTTCAATTATCAGTTGTAATATATGCTGAAAACCAGAAAAAGTAATCGTCTAATTAGGTCCCAAAAGCATGTATATAATGCCTGCATCCTGTTAATCTAATAAAACCTCTTACCTCCCAGCTTTTGTCCTAGATTTATGCCTAATAGGTAAAGTTGAAGCTTCCAGGATAATAAATTATTAAGCATCCACAGCTCGTAAATTTAGCTTACATGCAAAGCTACTTAAAATAGGATGTCCAAGTATTCCAAATTAAACTGCACTTATTATATGATTCTGTTGGCTATTACTTTAAAGTAAGAGGGAAATTCATTATGTGGGTGATTTAAAATATCTCACAATATTGATGTCATTACCTCCTGGGTTGTAATTTAGATCCTGAGAACTATTTCTTTAAAAGTTATTACTTGGAGAAGTGTATCACTAGTAGAATGAATGGAATACTCATTACCTAGAGTGGTGTGTAAATGTCTCTTTTCAGAGCAATTCTTTCCCCATCACATCAAAACAAGATACATTGATGTCAGGTCCCAGGTTAAAAAGCATAGGATCCCAGCCCACTTTTGTGCTTTCTTTGCTACTCAAAAATAATTATTTTATTTATTTAATTTTTTGCCATTGTGATTATAACCATAATGTTAACACTCTCTCTCTCCTTGGGGTCCACTGTTTTAGGAGTTTTCTATTATTGCTCATTCTTAATTTCATTTATAGAAAAATTGTGCATATTTCTTATAATTTGTAAGTAGATCAGGCCCTATTGGCACCCTTAAAGAAATGATCTACAGTTCTTAAATATGTCAAAGACTGCACACTGATTATTTTTCTTTTTGTTTCAATTTGAAATCTTTAAAGACATTTCCAGCACATGTTTAATTCTCACAGATAAATGGGTTTAGGTTTGAAGCTTAAAATATATTTCATTTTAATAAACAAATCTATTAATTACATCTTTCCAGGGTAGTCTACAATAATGCAAGCGCAGCGTCAAAATGGCCACCGCGCTCTTTGCAGGCCCCCACCCACCCGGACTCAGCCATCCGGGTAGTCAGGGGGCGTGGCCTCACCCTCTTTAAAAGGGGTGGCCACAAGGCAGCTACGCTGCCATTTTAGAAGCGACGGAGCGGAGAAGTTTGCTCCGCCGCTTCTTTCTCCTGCTTTTCGGAGGGAATCTTCCCCCCGAAAAGGCGATCGCTTGGGTGGCAATGGCACCCAAGCGCAAGGCTGCGGTCTCTAGGCTGCGCATCAGGGGGAGGGCTCTGCCTACCCCCTCGACGACTCGGGGGCTGCTGCCGGGCCGGAAGGCTCGGGCGGCACCCCCGCAATCGGGTGGCAGGGCTTCGGTGCCCACTGCCACCAATTTGGCCCCTGCATACCCGCCCAGTCTGGGGACTAGGGTGGGGGCGGCAAGGGCCTCCTCCTTCGGGGTTCATACCCCTGCTGCGACTTTGCCCACCTCGGGGCATGGTGTCCCACTTGGGCATGGTGCGGGTCTCCGCCCCACCACTCTTCTGGCCCCTCATGGGCCGGATTACAGGGCATGGCCCTATGCGAGCCAGGGATCGCCATTTGGCCTCATCCCCCAGCAATTGCCTGGTGGGCCATCCGGCCCATCCGGCCCACCTTATACAGGTGGGTCTGAAATGGTCGATGCCCTCCTTGTACGTATTTCGGTGCTGGAGGCATCAATGGGCATTGCTTCGCCACCTGTTGATGGTGCGCTCGCAGACCATCCAGATCTGGCCCACGCACCGGCCACGGCTGTCCAGAGGGCCATGGATAGGGTCGAGCTGCTTGAGGCCATTAGACCAGCCCAAGCTGGCGCCTCGCAGCTCCCCGTCTGGCCATCGCAACAGTCCTTCCCGCCGGGGACCGGGCCTGCTCGGCGGGGGCGGAGGAACACGCAGAGCTCGATTCCCATCGTAAGCTCCGACGCCCACCATGGGCCGGAACCCCCAGGGGGGGCGGCCCAGGGGGGTGCACCGAGTGAGTATATGGGTCAAGTTAGCACACCAGTAACATTACCCAATTCGTGTGTCTAGCTAAAGTAACCGAATTACTTTAGCTAGACACACTGTCAGGGAAGTCTGCATAGAATGTGACTTTAATCTTGAACTAGCAAGTGAGAGATGAGAAATCTGCTGTCATTTGTGATTGTCTTCCCCCCGCTCAAAAATAGTTGACCCTAGTTTATAAAAGACATTTTCAAAAGCAACAGAACTGTGATACACAATTACTCTTACTATTTTGAATTTTAAAGCAGATGAGAAGACATGATTCTGAACTTCTTCTTCAACTACTTCTTCTTCTTCCCATTCTAAATATTGGCCATCATCATGACAATAGTCTTCCTGTTCTTATATCTTCTTCTTCTTCTTCTTCTTCTTCTTCTTCTTCTTCTTCTTCTTCTTCTTCTTCTTCCATATCTAGGTCAGACATGAAACTGCCAAAATGAAGGCACCTGAAATGCATTTTATGGCCCTGAAACTGAAATGGCCAGAATGATTGGTAAATTGTATTCTATACGCCAACATTTTAGGCATTGACCCACTTTTGTGCAGTTGTGATGTAAGCCACATGATGTCATCTCCCATGGAAAGTAGGTTTTTTAAAGTAGTCATGAGTGTAAAGCTGTGTCTTATTGTTTATCTGAATGTTTGGAATAAACATGCAAATTGGCTTCCCCTGTGCCCTTAAAAAACATTTTAAGAAAGGAAGAAACTGTATTAAAATTGTAATACCCAATATAAATGTGAACAATAAATAAAATAAAAGATGAATACAAGTCATGTTTGGCTTCTGCAATTCCAAGAGGTGGTCAAAGTGGTTACCATCAGCATCTAGACACTTCTGATTATGGTGAACTACTACTGGAGCAATGTTGACCAAAGTTTCCACTTGTATTGCTGTGCATGCCATTTCAATTCCTTCCTGAAGTACCACCATTGTATCTAGTTTTCTACAGTACAGTACATCCTTTAAGGTCCACCACAGGTAGAAGTCAAGGGGTGCTATGTCAGGAGAACATTTTCAAATTTCAAATACTTTGAATGACAACCATGCTTCTGCCATTTTCTTTGACTGTTCTGCCTATCACATGGTGAGCATAGTATTCATTCTTTTGAGTGGACATCATACTACACATTGTTATAGTAATTCAATTCAAGACATAGATATCTTCTCTTAAAATGTGTACCATATATACGTGAGTATAAGCTGAGTTTTTTAACCCCAAAAATGAGCTCCAAAAGGGGACTCAGCTTATACATGGGTGAACAACCACGAGGGTCTTATATAAAGTGATTTGGGTATTTTAAAAGTAAGTTTCGTGACTTCCGCGGCAAAAGAAGTTGAGGCGCAATTGCACAACTGGACACAAGAGGGCACAAATCACAATTTTTCATTAGAATACATTGAAAATCAAGTTCTCGTATTCTGAAGTTTGTTTCAATTAATTCCTATGGAAAACCACAGATGAAGAAAGAAGCTCTACAGTACAATTGTGTCCCCCTTCCAAACTGGTGTAGAAAAAGAAAGGATTTCACATACCTTCATGCCTGCTCCATGTGGCCAAAATGGAGGGAGGAAGAGGCAAGACTAGAGCAACAATTCCTACCTCAGTGCAATTGACCTGCCCACCCACTTTACCTGCAGCACCACCACTGGTGGTTGGTGCAAATACAGTTTAAAAAAACCCACTAAAATAATTAATTTTAATGTATTTTCATGTATTTTAATTACTGAAACTCAGTAGCAGCTGCTGCATTTCCCACTCTTGGCTTATACTCAGGTCAATCTATTTCCCTGGGTTTCTAGGTCAAAATTAGATACCTCGGCTTATATTCAGGTTGGCTTATATTCGAGTGTATATGGTATATATTTTGGCACCTTCTGTATTATGTATTTCTGGAATTTTTCAAGTGAATGTTTTTGGGACATGAAGAACTGAAACCATTGATGTCAAACCTGTGGATATTGTGGGGGGGGACTGTATATGATGCATGGTGATCTCATCAGAGGTTTCCCTAGCACTTCTGTTGTTGGAGTGACTTGATGAGTTGTTGGGTTTGGGGGGGGGGGAGTTGATTTAACTTTCACTTGTCTTCTCCTTTGACTCTAGAATACCAGTGCAAAAATAAAGTGTATTCTTTCGATTTCCCCTTTCCTCAATTCAAATTGCAGGTCCTCTTTTTAACCCTACAAATGCTGGATGAGATATGAAGGATTTGTTGTCTCAAACCTGGAGTAAAGAGTGGCAGATCAATCTACCCTTGAGTTATCTTTAGTTTGAACAAATGCCTCTGATTTGATCACTTTTTAACATTTGTGGAATGTGCACAGGTCTACTTCTAAGCAAGTCAGTGCAGAAACCACTGAATGCATGTGAATTGCATAGACACGATCCAAACAAAGTTAAACATTGCCAATGAAAAGGTTAGCACAAACTTAAACATTTCCAGATGAAATCAGTGGGTCCTAGAAATGTGCTCTTTTAGCCAAAGAATATCCAATGTGATCATCTTTTGGACATTTTTTTCCTACAAAATACTTTCAAGAAATATGAGGGATGTTCATTTTGGATCAGACTAAAGGCATACTTTGCACAATATTTGTTGACAACTAGTTATCTATGGAAAGCCCAGAAATGGGAAGTGACTGTAAGAGTACTATGTGCTGTTTGTAGCTTTGGGATGTTAGTTTATTTTTGCAAGCATGAATATAGGGGTGTAAGTCATGACTTATTTTATCCATAAAAGATAACTGGGGAAAAACACCATTTTTTCTTTTCTTTTCAAGGTAGGAAACATTTCCATCTAGGTATCAAAATATATTGCCCCTTGGTGAATGTGATTTTTGCACTTTCCTGAAACATGTAAAAATGTAGTTCAAGATTTTAGTAAGTACAAACACAGATAACCAATAACAAAACTTAGCATACAGTTGGGAGGTCTGTTAAAAATATAACACTTATATGTGCATATAAATCACTATATATGAGTGTTCAATTAGTGCAAATTAAAAATTATATTATGAGAAAATACAATAAGTTTTGCCTGCATGCATTCACTTGTAAACACAGTAGCATTTGGATGAGGTTGATGGTACATTTCTTTGTGCTTGTTTTGTGTACGTACTTAGGAGAACAACATTAATTTTCTTTGTATTGCTGCCTTGTTCTCACACTTGTGGTGAGAACGCTTGTAGAGGTTAGAACATTTTACAGGCTATCTTGCTGCATCAGAGTGACTTGACAAGAAATGAGGAATTGGTGGGGTTTCTTTACAAAGTAGTGAATGCAGAGGCTGGTGTCAGAAAAGAAGAAAATAGCATGCTATGTTTGAGAAGACTTTGCTTGTACTAGGGGAAGAACTTAACTGTAATGAGAAATGCCAGTGTGCAGACTCAGCATGATAGATGGTTTAACTCTGTATCGTTCCTGAAGCCATCAGTTTCCCCCATAGATTGTCTTTGATACAAGGTATAACACAGATTGTCAAAACTACCAGTGGTGAGCAAGAAAGATCCATATTTGTGTCATAACTAAAGAATCCTTCCTCACCTTGATATTCAGATGTTTTGCTTCCTCCCAGACAATTTCATGTGCCTTTTTGATTCTATCTGCCAAGATCTTCTCTTTTATTTTCTAATTATCTTCTTTGTTTGCTTCTACTCTGTCATCCTAATTCTACAGATCAGTTTTAGGTTCAGATCTGAGACTCAAGTTCCAAAAGAAAGATAATAACAGTATTCTCCCTCTCGGTACACAGCACAAGACACAGCTACAATTAGAATGTCACTGTATACTTATGTACATTATGTACACTTGCCTAGCACAGTATTTTTAGGAGAATGTACATCCAACAACATGATAAGTATGGAATTGTACAGTTAGATTTCTGATTTTAGAAACTCTGGAAAATTATTTTGTCTACATTTTTAAAAGAGCATTCTTTTAGCTGAATATAAGATTTTGACATGATCCTCAACTTTCTTTACAATGGCAAAGTATACATTTAGAAAATTAATTTTCAAGGAATGCTTGTATCAAATATACTCTTCCACTTTTTAATACAGACACTCTGACCTACAATGAAACACAGATCAAAAAAATTGAAGAAGCTTAGCTTGTTGACATTTATTTCATTGTTTGAGCAGCTCCACACTGAGGATCTACCTGTTGAATAGTCTACTATGCTATTGAAACGAATGAGAAAAACATCTTTGTTTTAAAAATGGTAGCTGATTTACTCTGCTGAAATGTAAAACAAGATCTGGAAATAAAACTTAAATTGCTTCTAGTCCCTAGTTCAGGATCTCTGAAACTAGCTACAATCCTTAAATATACATGCAGCAATTTCCTATATTCCTTTAATGCTGCAGTGTTTTTCAGTGATCGCGCAGATTGCTTTAAAGATAACTCAGTTTCTGCTGAAGTATAGAATTACCATGACAATCTCGGGACAAGTGTGCTGGTTATGTGAAAAAAGTTTTCATTTCCCAAAGTATTCTTGCACCACTCTTCAGCATTTTTTGTTCCAACCTATCATCAGTAAAGGTCTGTCAAAAGCACAGTACGGATGATTTTCTCAGTATGCCAAGTTTTCCATTTAAATAATCAATGTATCATGCTGTGCCGGATGAGGTTAAACACACTTTTAGCGTAGTGGGAATCTGGAAGTGAAGAGGCAGTTATGAAGCTAAACTTGAAAGTATACCTATAGAGAGTCAAGTTTCCATGTACAATGAAATGCAACACCCTTCAGGTAATCATATTCATGCATAGACAGTGTGCTACTTAACTTTTTTCTTTGTATGTGTAAAAATGGATTCTAAAGCCCTTTGTAATGGCTTTTAGTCAAATGTAGCTCCTATCTCCTGAAGTGCTCAAATGAAACTTGGAGGAGATTGTTTGAAAGGGACACAGCTTTGGCTGCTTGCTGTCTATGGGTCTCAAAGCATTCAGGAACTGAATGGAAGTATTGATATCTGTTACTGATATTTTCTTCTCATCTTCTTTGCTAGGACTTATTTTGCTTCAGTCGATCATGTTTTGGCCATATCTTGTTTCTTTATTTGCCTCTCTTATTGATACAGTATATATCTGAACTTCATGCTACATATCATGCCCGCCCGCCCAGAGAGCAGAAAAGGACGCCGATGCCGCCGGCCCCTTGAGGAGCTCCCTGTCTCGCCCGGGAGCCCACGCCATCGGCCCCGGGGGTGGAGACAGGTGGGAGCCGCCGCTGGAGCCGCCGCAGCTGCCTTCGCTCTCCGGGCCCGCCCGCCTGGAGAGCAGAAAAGGACGCCGACGCCGCCGGCCCCTCGAGGAGCTCCCTGTCTCGCCCGGGGGCCCACGCCATCGGCCCCGGGAGTGGAGACAGGTGGGAGCCGCCGCCGGAGCCGCCGCAGCTGCCTTCGCTCTCCGGGCCCGCCTGCCCGGAGAGCAGAAAAGGACGCCGACGCCGCCGGCCCCTTGAGGAGCTCCCTGTCTCGCCCGGGAGCCCACGCCATCGGCCCCGGGGGTGGAGACAGGTGGGAGCCGCCGCCGGAGCCGCCGCGGCTGCCTTCGCTCTCCGGGCCCGCCCGCCCGGAGAGCAGAAAAGGACGCCGACGCCGCCGGCCCCTCGAGGACTTGTTGGGGTCGGAGAGAGATGTATGAGATGTTATTGCACTACTGAGATGTTACTGTGTTTACTGTATTTTATTATATTGTGTATTGTATTTTTCCTGTATTGTATTATTGTTTGATATGTTGTGAGCCGCCCTGAGTCGGCGTATGCTGAGTGGGCGGCATACAAATCAAATAAATGAATGAATGAATGAATATTAATGAACAGTATTATAGAGGTGAAAAATGTGTGAGGAGAGTACCATTGGGTAATTGGGAGAACCATCTCATTGAGCTGAGGGGACACAAGATACCTACAGACCTGATCAAAATGTCTCCTTTCCTAAATTTCACAATCTTTGATCATGATTCTTTGGATGGTTGAGAAATGCACACAGATATTCAAATTGGGGAGGGGTGGTGGTGTCCTACACAACTGATAAAGTTCAGGATGGGAAATCCAAGATGGAATGTTCATGATGGAAACCCTTGGTTACCCACTGTGATAAAATTGTTAGGTACATTGTACTCATTCAGGCCTAGACATGGCATTTTCTATGGAGGTATTCAGGGCTTCTTGGGATTAGTTCCAATTGTTGTAGAATAGAATAGAATTTTATTTCTGTACTGCTTTCCTCCCCATAGTGGGCAACCCAAAGCGGTTTACAAATATTTCAAGATACAGTACAATATAACAAGGACAAAGATACAATGCAAGCGCGGTGCCAAAATGGCCGCCACGCTCTTTGCGGGCACCCCCCCACCGGACTTGGACATCTGGGTAGTTAGGGGGCGTGGCCAGCCCTCTTTAAAAGGGGTGGCCACGAGGCAGCCAAGCTGCCATTTTGCGAAAGACGGAGCGGAGAAGTTTTTCCCTCCACCCCCTCCCTAGTAAACAGTGTGATATTTTGGTCGCTTCGGGGCCGGGTGGGAATTTTTGGCTGGAACCTACAATTGGCTCTCGGGTTCTGGCTTTTTTGCCCATCCCACACTGTTGCTCAGGTTTGATACAGGGGTTTTATTACTGTTGACTTTGGTAAGGTAAGGTAAATAATTGGCACTGGTAAGGTAAATAATTATGACCCACAGGTATCCGGCAGGTTTGCAATTGACTGGCCAACACTAGATAGGCACAAGTTGGTTAACGTTGTCCGGTCAATGACGAACCAGGCAAGGGGGTGATGGCACGAGCTAGGCAGCATGCATCACCCCATTATTTTACGGATACGCGTCAGAGGGTGGGGTCAGTAGTTAGTTATTGACTACGGTCAACAATTTGTTTGTTGCAAACAAACAAATTGATACAAATGGATACATTGTAGCCAATTGCCGTTGGCAATTTTGGGAGGAACCTTACCAGTGTTACTGCGGCCTGCTTGCCTTAAGAATTATAATTGGTTGAATACCAATCGAAATTTATAATTCGGACTAGGGCATGAATCAATAAATGTGGCCCAATGCCGTTATCCACTTATACTGGTGTCTGAGTCCTTTTTTGGGGTGTGTGCCTGCAATATAAATACAAGGTACAAATAAATTACAAAATACAGTAGAAATTTCAGCAGCATAACAACATCTCGATTACAAAGTATGAAAAAAACAACAACACAATATAAAGCAATATTGTAGCTAGATGTCGTGGAAAAATAATTTTATCCATTGCCGGCACTGCTCCGCCACTGTCCCATTTGGTGTAACCACGTGCTAGCACTCTAACCTGATTTACCCTTGATTAATTTTCTGCTAGCCACCCTGGGTCTCATCAGTTAGGGGAATGGTGGTGCTTTCAAAATACCCAGTGCATTGGCCTTGCTTTGGTAGCTTCTGCCCTGGCCTGTAGTAGATTATTGGGTGAGAGAAGTGGCTCCCCTGGTTCTCTGTTAGCTGGGTAAATGGTGGCTCTATAAATGAAGTGAGTTTCCTTTTACTCCTTTAAGTAAGCACTGTCTTCACTATCACCTTGCTGCATTGGGAAGAATAGAAGGTGAGTGTGTATGTCCTTCTGAGATAATTGGGTGCCAAGTTGTGGCCCTGTGCCTTCTTTGAAGTTTCCCCCTTCACTTTGTCCCCTTTCTCTTAAAGGGTGAAGGCTGGCCCATCTACCCTTCTTCTCAGGACTTCTGGTTCCCAAGGGAGATTAAAGGAATAGTCTCTTTGTTTAGAGCTTGTTAAGTTTCTTATCTCACCTTCCACCCTCAATTTCCTATTTGCTTTGAAGAAACACACACTTCATCAGCATAGGATCTCTTTATTAGCAAAAGAGCTATTTTCTATAAAATAGGCATTTGAACAACATTTAAAAACTTGCTTCTTAAAATCCTGTCTCTCTCCTCTGAGCATTCGATGAGTGCAAGAAAGAAACATAATAAATTCAGCTTTCATAGCTACCTGTTTTCTCTGGCTAATTGGCTTCTTGGCTTGGGCAGGACGCCCCCATGAAGTTTCATTTGGCATCAAGTCAAATAAGGCATCTTGATGAGGCTTCTCAGCTTTCTCCTCCCCAGCTATGGGCTGTCAGCTGCTTGTGTATTTTATAAAATTCTGAGCCAGACTATGTGCTCATTATCTTATAGTTAATGATATAGATTGTTGACATTTGTGTGCCGGACTGGGCCAAATATGGTACATCTCAATGTATGGATGTCCTGGGACATGTGTACTTTGACGTCCCCCTCACATCTAGTGGATGAGGTCACATATACATTGCTTCTCTCTCCCCCCTCCTAACTGTGAATTTGAAGTGAAAAGTTTGACTAATTAAATTCTTTCAGGTTACTTGCCAAGTACAGTGTGTAGGCTTGTGCAAACTGTTAGAAAATGCTGGATTCTCAACCTTTAAGCAAAATGCTTTCTATGAAACTATAACTAGGCACTTAATATATGTTGCTTAGGCCTAATTATAAAGGATTATTTATGACATCCATGACACTCCCTGTACATTAAACCTGTAAAGTCTATACGAGAGGGATAGGCTGAAGGCTCCATGGGATGATACATAACATTTTAATCCAATTTTTCAGTGTTCACTTCATTTCTTTTAAATTGCCACTGTCACTACCAGCTGGCTGTAGTGCACACACCCACTCTAACCTGATTTACCCTTAATTAATTTTCTGCTAGCAACCCCAGGTCTCATCAGTTAGAGGAACGGTGGTGCTTTCTAAATGCCCAGTGCATTGGCCTTGCCTTGGTAGCTTCTGGCCTGGCCTGTAGTAGATTAACTTGATGAGAGAAGTGGCTCCCCTGCTTCTCTTTATTAGCTGGGTAAATGGTGACTCTATAATTGAAGTTGGTTTCCTTTGACTCCTGTAAGTGAGCGCCTCTTCCCTATCACTTTGCTACACTGGGAAGAATAGGAGGTGAGTGTATATGTCCTTCTGCTGATAATTGGGTGCCAAGTTGTGGCCCTGTTCCTTCTTTGTCTACTTTCCCTTTAAGGGTGAAGGCTGGCCCAGCTTCCCTTCTTCATCTGAGGACTTCTGGTTTCCAAGTCTTTGGAGATTAAAGGAATAGTCTTTTTGTTTAGAGCCTGTTAAATTTCTTATCTCACCTTCCACTGTCAGTTTCCTATTTGCTTTGAAGAAACATATTATTCCATCAGCATAGGATCTCTTTATTAGCAAAAGAGCTATTTTCTATAAAATAGGAATTTGAACAATATTTTAAAAAGTTTCTTCTTAAAATCCTGTCTCACTTCTCTGAGCATTCAATGAGTGCAAGAAAGAATCATAATAAATTCAGCTTTCATAGCTACCTGTTTTCTCGCTGGCTAATTGGCTTCTTGGATGAGCAGGGCTTGCCCCCATGAAGTTGCATAGAGTTGGCGTCAAGTCAAGTAAGGCATCTTGATGAGGCTTCCCCCCTCATCTGAGCTGTGAGCTTCTTGAGCTGTTTGCTGTCAGCTGCTCGTGTATTTTATAAGATTCTCTACTAAACTTTGTGTGTCATTATCTTATAGCTATGTGTGTCATTAACTTATAGATTCTGGGCATCTGTGTGCCAGACTTTGCCAACTATGGTACAGCCATACATTTATAATGATATGGATGTCCCAGCCATCTCCAGGGCATGAATACATTGAAGTCTTATCTTGTGTCTTCCCTCCTCCCTTCTAGTGGATGAGGTCACATATACATCGCAGCTCTCTTATTCCCCTCTCCTAACTGTGAATCTGAGGTGAAAATTTTGACTAATTAAATTCTTTCAGGTTAGTTGCCAAGTACAGTGTGTATGCTTATGCCAACTTTTTGAAAAATGCTGGATTCTCAACCTTTAAGCAAATGATTTCTATCAAACTACTACTAGGCACTTAATACATTGTGACCTAGGCCTTCATATAAAGGATTATCTATGACAGCCACTGGTCTGGTGTTGATCAATTCTTGTTCACAAGATATTGTCAGATAGCATATCCAAGAATTCCACCCCACTTTTAAAGCCAGCAAAAAAACCTATGGTAATTGTGGTATAAAGGTAAAGGTCACCCTTGCTCGAAAGCCAATCATATCCAACTCTAGGGTTTGGTGCTCATCTCTATTTATAGCTAAAGAACCAGTGCTGTCTGCATTTGGAGACATTTCCATGGACATGTGGCAGGCATGGCTAGACATCAGAGTTCACAAAATGCTGTTTACCTTCCCACCGAAGTGGTACCTATTTCTCTACTTGCAATTTCTTGCTTTCAAACTGCTAGGTTGGCAGGAGCTGGGCAGAGATGGAAGATCACTTCATCATGCAGCACTCTGGTCTCAAACTGCTGACCTGCCAACCTTCCAGGTATCAAGTTCAGCATCTTAACTGCTAAGCCACCACAGTACCGAAATTGTGGTATTAATAATAATAATAATAATAATAATAATAATAATAATAATAATAATAATAATAATAATAATAATAATAATAATAATAATAATAATAATAATAATAATAATAATAATAATAATAATAATTATTATTATTATTATTATTATTATTATTATTATTATTATTATTATTATTATTAGTAGTAGTAGTAGTAGTAGTAGTAGTAGTAGTAGTAGTAGTAGTAGTATCCCACCCTACTCGGCACAGGCCAACTCAGGGCGGCATTCCAACATATTAATGCTGATATAATAGAACAAAGACCAAGAAACAGTATATCAAAACAAAATAAAGCAATACAACGCAACAGGGTGCAACGGTGCCAGCAACAAACTCTTTTAAACCCCCACCAAGCGGGGGGGGGGACACGGTGCTCGGCAGGGTTGTGGCACTCAGCATATTCCTCTTCAGCCACCTCAATGCTCCGAAGTCCTGGTGGCCCTTTTAACCCCTTCCGGCAATGGTGTGGCCAGAGGGGGTAGGGGATGAGATGTGGTGCTCGGCAGGGTCACAGCGCTTGGCGTTTTCCTCCTCTTCAGCCGCCTCGATGCTCCAAAGTCCAGCCGGCCCTTTTAACCATCGTCCTGGTGGCTCTTTTATATAAATAACCACAATTGCCCATTTCTGCTCTAGACCCTGAGTGAGAAAGATCGGGTGAATATGTATGTCATTAATGTCTTGGCATGTGTAACTAGCAATGTGAGGCTCTAAATGACACAGTGACACAGAATATCAATGTGATCAACTCATTTCTGTTTTCTTCGTATTTTCATTTTCCAGTCTTACTGCTTCAAGATAAACATAGTTTTATAACCCTGTTGTCATTACTTGTTAAAAGGAACAATGCAACAATTAATGTTCCTTGAAGAATATCAAAGAGAGAATTGCTTAGAGGAGAGGAACTGCAAAAAGCTTCAGATGGAGACAGCAACTAAATGCAGAAATAGCAACACTGCCTACTATTTTCCATAAATATATGTGCTGATCAAAGTATCTCTAAACTCCTCAGAAACAACACCTATAATTGAGATTGATTAGTGGTCAGAGACTACATAAAATCCATACATTTTGTAAATAAAATGGCCTTTTAAAAAAATCTCTGCTTCAAGTAGAACTTTCAATTTTATTGATAAAATGACAACAGTCATAACCAAAGATTGATACTCTAGCATGGTGAATGACATGCTTCTTTGAAATGCTCCATTATGTATAGCCAATGATTGATAGCTGAACAATAACACCACCAGTATGAATGTCTATATTTAAGGGCACCTCCTCTCCCCTCTGCATTTCCAGAAAGAGAAAAAATTATGTGTCACAGACTATGCAATGTCTGCTAAACAAAGAGTGGAGTGGGTAACACTTGTAATCTCTCTGAACTGGGAAGTTTAAATGTGCCACATATTTGTGGATTTTTACACTAAAATATTTAAGGAAATACACTTTCTTGACACTCAGAGAGTATTTGGTATCAGATCAAATGTTAGCAGCTTTCTACAGTTGTTGTTGTTGTTGTTCAGTCGCACAGTCGATTCCGACCCTTTGCGACCCCATGGACCATCGTTCTCCAGGCGCCTCTGTCCTCCACCATCCCCCTCAGTCCTCCCAGCTCTGTGCCCATTGTGTCTACAATACCATCTATCCATCTCATCCTTGGCCTCCCCCTTCTTCTCTTGCCCTCCACCTTTCCCAACATCACGGCCTTCTCAAGTGAATCCTCCCTTCTCATTTGATGCCCAAAGTACTTTAGCCTCATCTTTACTATTTGACCTTCCAATGAGCAGTCAGTGTTGATTTCTTCTAAGATTGACCTATTTGTTCTCCTCGCTGTCCAAGGTACCCTCAAAACTCTCCTCCAACACCACATTTCAAAGGCATCTATTCTTCTGCGTTCAGCTTTCCTAATTGTCCAGCTTTCACATCCGTACATTACCACTGGGAATACCATTGCTTTGACTATTCTAATTTTTGTTTTCAAGGTGATGTCTCTGCTTTTCATTATGTTCCCCAGGTTTCTCATGGCTTGTCTCCCTAGAATCAGCCGCCTCTTTATTTCATGGCTGCAATCTCCATCTGCAGTGATCTTAGATCCTAAGAAAGTAAAATCTGTCACTGCTTCTACTTCTTCCCCGTCTATTTTCCAGGAACTGATCGGGCCTGTTAAGGGAGCTTTAATCTGTAAAGTCACTTCAGACATCTTTCCATTTTTATGAAGACTGGTTTGGAGGTCAGTCATAAAATCCTCCCTCACCCATCTGTGGTCCATACATTCATATGAAAACATGATCACATGCCCTCCCAGTTAGATGAATAGGCTCTAATTGTTTACCAAATGACATGCCAAGATGTATTTTTTTATTAAAAAAAAATCAGTCAGTTGTATCATCTAATTGATATTTTCCCTACTTGAGGGGGCACTGAAGATTCATATTGTTCTGCCACCTTGGTTTTGCTTCCAGGAATCATTGATGTCTCTAATTAAAGGATAATTCATACTGTTCTTTGGCACACAATTATATACTAATTCATGTAAATGAGCATCAGGCTTATATAGGGGGAGGGACAGAATGGGGAATAAATATTGGCAATGAAGTAGATGTTATCATTTTTGGTGGAAGAGGTGGTGGTTGCTCTTCTTCTTCTTCCAGCGGTGGCGGCAGTGGCGGTGGCGCAGGCACAGCCCTTTGTTGGGGTACATTTATCTTTTGGGCATTTATATGGAGGTTTCTTTGGCTGTATCACCTTACATGTAGCATGCCGTTCCCTTAGAAGCTTGACTGATGAAACCATTGTCAATGTCCAAGTGCCACTTTACAACCCTTCTCATTCTCTCAAATATTTAGTGTATATTAAGATAGTGACTCAACTACACTATCACTATGCTGGTTTTCTTTTCTTTGGATCATCAAATTGCTTTGGAATGGTTAGTAGAGTTTGAATGAGCCTCAACAAAATCATAATATTCTGTTTGATCCTCTATGAATGTCTGGGATGTAAGCACAATTATATCTTCCTGTACGCCACCCCCACCCTGCCCAACCATTAATATGTCCACCCTTCATCCATGCATATGAGTAATCTATATCTATAAAACAGAGGTGTGGGTTTGTATGTGCGCAAAAGGCTCCCACACCCCTGGACCAATCCTGCTGAAATTTGGTACATATGTACCTTGGGCTGGCAAGATCAGCACTGCAGGGGACACAAGCCCCCCAAATAGGGAAGCAATTGATCTATACAATGTGTGTTTCCCAGTGATGTAATTGACCTGATGTCATAGTCCCAGGTAGGTTGAGATTGTGACATCATCTGACTAGCTCAGCTGTAGCCCTTTGAGCTCAGCGGTAGTTTTTACAATAGGTGGAAAGCAAAGGGGGGCCCTGGTCGGGCCGGCACAGTGGTGGCGATGGAGGCCCTTGAGAGGGCTGGGAGGGTGCGGGAGTCATGAAGGAGGCTGGCCAGCCTCCGTGGCAGAGGCAGCGGCCATGGTGGGTGAAGCAAAGGAGGGAGGGATGGTCCGAGGGTTCCTCAATGGCTGTGTGCCACTCTCTCACCAGGTGGTCGGACACAAGTATGGGAAGGATAACGGCAGTAAGTGTCCATCGACGGAGAAGCGGAATGGGTGAGGGGAAAGAGAGATGAAGGGAGGGAGGCAGGGTTGACCCACATACACCCTACAAGGTTTCCAAGAGGGAAAGGCTGGCCTATGTTAAAGAAATGAAAAACCTGAGCAAAGCTGGGTAATCAGCTAGTATCTTGATAAAGCATGCAAATGAAACTGACATGCAAGTAAGGCACAGTCATTCCGCTCAGCAATTAAGAAAGAAAACCAAATATAGATACTACCTCATAGATCTGCTAATTATGCATACAGACAGAACGCCTGAGGCAAAAATGTAAACTGAGGACTAAAAAGAACCATTACACAGCCCAGCAAGGTATCTGCTTTTGTGATGTCTAAACATATAGAGTGAAATTAGGAAACAGATCAGAGCTGCCTACTCCATATTCATATGTAAATTGAACCTTGTAAATAGTTACCAAAGAGCAACAAGTACATTTCGATTTGTTTGAAGATTTCACATACAAAGCATGTAATAGAAAAATGCATCTGTTCAGTAAGATACTGCTTAGCCATCTCAGAGGAAAAGATTGCTTGAATAGACTTCGGTGAGTGATTTGACCTGGATTTGCATCTTATCAAATTCAAGCAACTCCATGTTCCTATTAGTTTTTCCCCAGCTTCATCTCTTACATTTTTATTGAGAGAAATGGAGAACACTGGGCAGACATAATATTTTGAGCTTAGTTTAAATCTCTCTCTTTCTTCAAAATATAGTTTAGTTGCATTTCTTCATCTAAAATACTTTTATCCCAACATTTCAATGTAAGTGACTTAAAAGGAGCTTGCTAAAGTTACACATAATAGCAAAAATGATTAATAGGAACTTGAGACTTAAGAGGTTCATGGAAATAGTAGTAATAGATATCAAGAGGTGAGGGGAGCTGGCCCTATCAGCACTCTGGGATAGATGAACAGTTGGGTGCACACCATTCTAGCATTATGTTGCCAATGTCCACCAGCCCTATGTTTTCTGGAGTCCACATGCAGATCATGAATTTGATGTCTCCTGTCATTTGTGCTCAGCATATAGTATTCACAAGTAAAGAGATTATATTCTTGGAGATTATGTTTATCTGTCATAATTCTTGTCTAGTAGGTTTATATTTGATGGTTTATGCTAGAAGAGTAGAAAGCTTTGTTAGCATGTTTGTGTCAATGTTTTTCACTCCAGCAGCAGCCGGAAAAATGTTGGGCTGTTTCAGCATTTGCACAACCAGTTGTGACCCTCCTGTTCTCCACTCAATGCCTGTCTTTGTCTCTGCCAAAATGGTTGGCTGAACTGGAAAATACTCACTCAAGGACGTATTGGATGTTTCTTTGCATAGATGCCAGAAAGAGTACAGATGCTCATGTTTATGAAATCTGTTCAATAATAATGCTCAAACAGTCACCAGATCTTTATGGTAGTACATTCCATATTTGAAGTGTTTGTGTTTGGCTGGGCCATCATGATGCATATTTTTTTTATTTAGCAGCTGTCAGTCAATAGCCAATACCCATGACACGTTCTTGCTCTTTGTATGAAGAACAAGATCAGTAAGAATGCAGAGATGGACAGACAAGTTCACCAGTAGGAATGGAGTGCAGTGGCTCAAGTGGTTAAGATGTTGACTGGAAGGTGGAAAGGTCAACAGTTCGATACCGAGTACTGCATGACGGAATGATCTCCCGTCTCTGTCCCAGCTCCTGCCAACCTAGCAGTTCGAAAACAAGAAATTGCAAATCGATAAATAGGGACCACTTTGGTGGGAAGATAAACAGCATTCTGTGTACTCCTGCCACATGTCGACGGAAACATCTGCAGATGTAGACAGCACTGGCTCTTTGGAAGTAAACAAAGTAGAGATGAGTAATGAACCCTAGAGTCAGATACGACTGGCTTTCGAGCAAGGGCAAGCTTTACATTTACATTTAGAGATAGGAAAATATGTTAATCCCATAGCTGTCAAATATCCCTTATTGGCTGGGAAAACCCCTTATTTTAGCCTCTTTCCCGCCATCATCCCTTATTAATTAGACTGCAATGCCCTATTGCCGCCATTGGAGGGCAGCACAGGATAAGCATAGCTGTCAAGTATCCCTTATTTGCCAGGAAATTTTCCTTATTTCCAAATCCAAAACTTGACAGGTATGGAATCCCCCCCTTGTATTTCAACTAGCATTTCTTTTGCCTCAATCTGCCCATACTATGCTGCAGGAGTTTTAAAAAATCCCACATACATTCAAATTGATTTTGTGAGAAAAAATTCTTAAGATACACACTTTTCTTAATGTATGCTTTCAAAAATGCATTTTCACAAATGATGTAAGTCTGATTGTGTGCATTGTTCAAATATATTCTTGGCTACTCAAGAGCATTGCTCAAGTGAATGCATTATTTGCAATGGTTCCAGGAACCCCATCTACCCAATGATATTCACTTTTCTGCACCAGCCTCTCAAATAGACAATGGTTTTTTTTTGTCTCTGCCTAGGGACAGGGAAATTTCTCTAACAACAATAAGCAAAAAAGCTCAAATGAGACTTGATGCTTCATAGTTTTTTGATAGATTAAGGAGAATGCATGGCTGAAGTGCAGCAATAGACACAACATTTTGCCTGTACATGGAACATATAAAATACAATGACTAGAACCCTAGCTTACTACTTTACCCTCAGACCACTCCACATGCTTTAGAACAGGGGTGCTCAAACTATGGTCCTGGGGCTGGATGCGCCCCCCCAATGCCAATTCATCTGGACCATAGTGACCAGTCCCCTGAACCATGTGACCAGCCCATGGCCCAAAAAGTTTGGGCACCCCTGCTTTAGAACCAATGACTTGCTTGGCATAGGAAGGACTTTGAAGCATTCCTTTCAGCCTGAATGTGGGGATGATGCAAAATTAATTGTACTGCCTATAATGTAAAAATGCCAAGGTTTCATAGCTTTTTAACACACTGAAACACATTAGCATTATGCTTTTTATTATTTCTATGCCATTTCTTGGAAGACATAGACAAAGCAACTGTAGGTGTACTGAGACTTGTGAAACCATGAACATATGTTTATTGCAGCAGCCTTATTCTTATCCAGAAGCACTATGTGACACCTCATAGTAGTTTGGCATGCTCATAAATAGTGTGTGTCTTCTTCAAATGGCAAGAAATGAACATTATCAGACTAAGGTACAGGATGTTGTTTTCAGAAAGTCTTGATACAAAAATAGCCACCCTGTTCCTGTTAAGTCCTACCATTCTATAAAGAGCCGCATTTAATCTTACCATGGATGGGGAAGATAAATAGAGCTCTCAAAGTACATGGTGTGCTTTTGCTGCCCTCTTAAGACAAATATATATAAATGATAGTAAGCAAGCTACAGAATCCCCATTGCATTTAATCCAAAAAAGCTTCGATCACTGAAACTATTACTGGATGATTATAATAGTCAGAATGACAATAAATCCAGGAATTTTAATGGACCATGTTAAAATACTAATCGAAAAGAAAGAGTTTAAAGATTATAACTATATGAAAGCCAGAATGTTCTGTCAAGGCACATTAAAGTTTTTAGGAAATCAAAGCTCAAACTGCAAAAAATAAACACAACACTAAATATAGTAAAACTTTGTGTCTTCCTTATTAACAATGAGGCAAGAGCTCAGCAATACATCTTCTCAATGATATATTGCAGAGAGATTCAGATAAACTAGGAAATAATTTAATAATCTAATCTAATAATTATAACAGAGATGAGTTATTATCATTTTCTGTTCTATTAACCTTTGTAAGGAGGCCCAATTAATGCTTAATCATTGGTTTCTCTGGCTAAATCGCATCTAAGACTTTGATATTAGAATATTGATATCCACATTTCCATTTGCAACATTCAGGATTATGCTGGTATCCACTTCCTTATTCATCACCTAATTTAGACTTGAGCAGTTGCACGGATGATAAAGCATATATCAAAGTACAGTAAAACCCCTTCTTAAGAAAAAAGTCCATTCCGTAGGCATTTGCTTCAACTGATTTTTTTTGTAACTCGAAACAAACCCATAGGAAAAATTATTTTTTATGTAACTCAAAGCAAACGTGTAGGAAAAAGAATCTTTATGTAACTTGAAGCAAACCCACAGGAAATAGTGTAAATCGCGACATGGTTTTAGCATAAAATCATTATGTAAGTCAAATTTTATGTAACTTGAGGCATTTGTAAGTCAGGTTTTTACTGTAGCATTTATTATAGCCATTCACTGTATATGTTACTTTCAAGCTCCTGTAGTCAATGCAATGGTATACAAGGTATAAAAAAGGTATACAACAAACAATAAAATATGAGCACCCAAGTGTGCTGCTGAAAGTAGACACAGCTATATAAAATGAGCATATGGATCATAGACGTTCTATAGCAAAAGAGACTGCTGTTGCAGTATTGTGGGAATTTATGTATCTTAGCTGCCACTTCTACCAAAGCAGGTGGAATATTTATGGGATTCTTGAGGCAGATGTACAGAGGAAATATCTTATGTGTTGGTAGGAACATGATACCAAAATCATACTACACAAACTTTAAAGAAAACTGCAGTTTTTGCTGAAGTTTAAGCTGTTGCCAATGATTTTTTTAATCTGTAAGTCTAAATGGTATGGATCCCAGGCATTTCTGAGACCACCTCTTGCTACACATACCACCTGATATGGGGCATCTTCTACATGGAGACATAGTAAAGGGCTTTCTCAACTGTATTGTCCCAGTTGTGGAAGGTACGCACAGCATCAAAATGGCTGCCGCATGCTTTGCTGGTCCTGCCCCTGAGGCATGGGCGCAGCATGGGAGAGGGGGCATGGACAGCTTCCCCTTTACAAGGGGTTGCCGAGCCAACGGCCCTCTCTTTCACAATTTGGCTGGGCCCGGATGCGTTTTTGCGCTCCGTGCCCAGCCGAATTGCTCTGACTGCTGCCAGCCCAGGAACGGGCTAGCACGAGTCTGCCACAGTTGGAACTGCGTGTTCTTTGGCTTGCTCAGTGAGCCTCGCTCGGCCCCCCGCCTGAGGATGGGCAGGAGCCGAACTCCCTCTTTGTCAGCCCAGGCTCGGGCCGGCACTTGACTTGCAGCATCAGCACCGCTTCTGCTCACGCTGCAAGCTTTTCAGGCGGGCGGCTGTGCTCCTGCCTGGGAACGGGCCGGGGCTGCATGCCGCCTGCACCGGGCCCTACTTGTGGCCGTGCCTCTTGCGCCAGCCTCCCCCTTTATTAGGCAACATGGCACCGAAGAGGAAGACCGGGTGCAGCGATCTGCCTGCAGTGCGCTGCTCGCACGCAACCACGCCTAGGCATGTAGCGGCCCCCACTCCGGCACCTCAACTCACCCCCCCCTCTGAGTAGGAGGGCATGCAGGGCGGCTTCGTCCAGGCCGCTGGGGGGACTCCGACCCGTAGGGGGGCGCACCCAGCATGGGGTTCTCTTCTCCGCAGGCCCCGGCTCCCGGCCTGCATGCAGATCTCAAGCCCCAGCCCCTGCCTGGCCCCCAGGCCCATGGGCTGGTTGAGGCCCGTTTTGCGGCCTTGGAGAGGGCCACGGGCCTACAACCTTGGGCTGAGGCTGCCTTGCAGCCTGAACGTTCTGACTCCCCCATTGATCACTCACTGCCGGCCTCTGTCGATTCCCAGCTAGCGTGGCTTGGGAGGACCCTGCTGGCCATGCCTGGGGGCTGCCCGCTGTCCAGTCCTGTGGGAGTGTATGCCCTGGCTGCTGCGGCATCTGCAGGGTGCACCGAGTGTGGTTCCTTGGATGGCTCGAGCTCTAGTTCATTCCTGAGCTCCAACGCCCCTGCCCGCACGGAACCCCCGGTGGGGGCGGCGGGAGGGGTTGCATCCGGTGAGTATAATGGTGAAGTTAGATCCATGCAAACTCCTTCTACGACACCTACACTGGCCACTTGGCCATGGCCGGCTGGCCCCAGTGCAGCTCCTTCTGTGTCACACTTGCCGCCTATCATGGCTGCACAGTCCTGGGCCGGGGAATGGAGGGCTCTTTATCCCCTGCCGCCGCCGGCCATTCCACAGGCCACCCCACAATTACCTTATCCAGTTTGGCCTTATGGCCCCCCGGTCAACACTGGATATCATACAGTTCCCACATCTGTGTTGCCTACCGCAGGGGTCTTGCTTCCCCTGGGTGATCACTTGCTCCCTGCCACTAGGGACAAGATTTGGCATAGGGAATATGTTGACCTGTTTAGCCTTCTGAAAAGGGAACCAACACGGGATGAGAAAGAAAAGCAGGATGACCATGGTAAGGAGTTGGCCCGGCGGCATAAACCTTCATGCACCTGGGCCAACTGGTTACCCGTCTACCTCATTTATGCAGTGGTCTCCCTCAGGGCTCGTCCAGATTTGGCTCTTCCCCTCTTCCAATACCTCGATATCATCTATCGAGTGTATGTGGACTACCCGGGTCAATCGTGGCTGGCGTATGATGAAGAATTTCATATGTGGGCCGCACTTCACCCAGAAATGCACTGGGACGAGCCCAACCAACTTTTGTGGTTATACTACATGACGCTGTCCCACCCAGTTCCATTCTGGACATGCTGTACAGTGTCCTGGCTCCACACAATCCCCCTGCCATCAGGCGGGGCAGGGGCTTCCACCCCCCTTGTTGTGCTGGAACTACTCGTCGGCGGCCGGATGTTCTCGCAGGAAGTGCAAGTTTAGGCATGCATGCCCTACCTGTTTGGGGCCCCACCCGGCCACTGCTTGCACCAGATCTGGAGGATCCCGGGGTAGGGGCAGGGGACAGCAGGGCGCCAACTGACCTAACGCTGACCCATCAGCTGCTAAAGGCACCCTCCCCAATTAAGTTGGATGTTTTGGAGCGTTGGCTGCATGTCTACCCCGACAGGGCAGATGCTGAGTATATTTGGGCTGGTTTCTCTGATGGGTTTCATATCCCATTTGTAGGGGTACGCTTGCCACAGGATGCGCCTAATTTGGTCTCCCTGAGAGGGATGGAGCAGGTTGCCTGGGTAAAGATATTCAAGGAGGTCTGGGAGGGCTGGGTTGCTGGTCCCTTTGATGACCCACCTTTTCCCAACCTCAAAGTGTCACCCCTGGGTTTGGCCACCAAGAAGGTACCTGGTGAATTTCGCCTGATTCACCATTTATCTTACCCAGCCGGTAAATCTGTGAACGACGCTATACACTTCGTTTGATCAGGCGCTCAACATGGTCTGGGCGTGCGGCCGGGGGGCTATGATGGCCAAATGTGACATCAAGTTGGCCTTCTGCCTCCTGCCTGTTCACCCGGATGATTTTGAGTTGCTGGGCTTTCGTTTCCAGGGGCAGTACTTTGTTGATAAGGCCATGCCTTTCGGGTGTTCTGTCTCTTGCTCAGCTTTTGAGTGTTTCAGTTCATTCCTGCATTGGGCCTTTGTCCACCATTCAGGGGTTCATTCAGTGTCACACTACCTGGATGATTTTTTGTTTGGGGGCCCTGCAGACTCGGGTGAGTGTGTGTGCCTGTTGTCTGCATTTCAGGGACTCATGGCTAAATTTGGGGTGCCGGTGGCTCCAGAGAAGACGGAGGGTCCCGCCACTTGCTTAGTCTTTTTAGGGATTGAATTGTATACCATAGCCCAGGCCTCCAGGTTGCCTGAGGACAAAGTCACCCGCATCTCGGATGCTATCCGTTCTCTACTTGCTAAGCGTAAGGCTTCCCTGCATGACCTTCAGGTGCTTCATGGGTACCTCAACTTTGCTTGCCAGTTCATCGCCCCCGGCCATGCGTTTGCCAGACATCTGTGCAATGCCATGGTTGGGTTATCCAGGAAGCACCACAAGGTTCGTTTGACTAGGGCCATCAGGGCCGACTTGAAGGTATGGTTGGGGTTCCTGTCAGATTTTAATGGGGTTTCCTTTTGGCGTAATGAGCGCCTGACCACACCAGTATTCCAAGTTCAGTCGGATGCATCTGGGGCGTTTGGCTATGGGATGTACTTTGATGGACACTGGTCTTACGGTAGGTGGCTGGAGGCCTGGCAGGGCACCTCTGTGCTCCAGGACCTTACCTTCTTGGAGTTCTTCCCTATTTTGGGAGCTCTCTTACTGTGGGGTGAGGCCTGGGCAAACTCAGTGGTCCATTTTTGGTGTGACAACGCAGCTGTTGTCCACATTGTCAATTCCCAGACATCTCGCTCCCCTAGGGTTATGGCCATGGTCCGCCATTTCGTGTTGTGTGCATTGTGCCTCAACGTACTGTTTAAGGCCAGACACGTACCGGGTATCAGGAATGATATTACTGACGCTTTGTCTCACCTACTGATCCGGACTCTGGCACCGAATGATGACGACCTGCCTTTGGCACTCCCGGCCGAGATGTGGAGGTTTGGCGTGGAGAGGTGAACAGGGCCATCTCTCTTTCGCTGGCTAGCAGCATCTGTAAGTCGTACGCGCTTACGCACAAGGCCTTTGAGGCATTCCGCCATGAGGTATCCCTCCCTGGTATTTGGCCTACCCCCGTGGATCACCTGTTGCAATTCATGGTTCACCTACATGGCAAGGGGTTGGCACCTAGGACTATTGCGGGCCGCCTTTCTGCGTTGGCCTTCTACGCAAAGGTTAACGGCTTTGCAGATGTCACTTCGGATTTCAGGGTTCACCATGTTTTGGAGGGGTGGTCTCGCGAGCACGGCCCATGCCCTAATCCCCAACAGCCTATTTCCCCGGACATGCTCCTGCGGCTTGCCGGTGTTTGGCCGTCAGTATGCAGAGATCAATACGAAGCCTGCCTTTTCCGCGTGGCTACCTCACTGGCATTTTTCGGCGCACTCCGGGTCAGTGAGCTCATGGGCGCGTCCCACACAGATACCTCATGCAGGGCATTGGAACTGACTGATCTGTCTGTCACCCACGAATGGCTATGGTTATCCATTCGTTTCCCCCCCCAAGACAGATCAGCTTGGCAAGGGCAGCATGCTCATGCTGTACGCATGCAGCAACCCCGTGATTTGCCCAGTCAGGGCCTTCTTGTCATCACGTGGTTGTACAAAGGGCCCCCTTTTCTGTCATGCTGATGTGCTCCCCCTCACCAAATACCAATTTTGGAAAGTTACGGGGGCAGCACTGGACAAACTGGGCTTACGGGGTGTGTGTTTTGGGACCCACTCTTTCCACATTGGTACGGCATCCATCGCGGCAGTGTGTGGGTACACCGAGGGGGCTATCCGCTCCATGGGGCAGTGGGGTTCCAATCATTTCCATTCATATATCCGGCCATTGGTTCAGTAGAACTTTGCTTGTGCATTTTCTTTTCCTTTCTTTCAGGTGCGGCGTGCCTCGGGAGGCCTGCACAGGTCTGAATCATTGGGCACAGCTACGTGTATTGGGCCGTCCGCTACGCTGTGTCCACTTCTTGGGGCCGCACCTGGGCATCGGCGCATTGGCACTGCTACGTTGGTTTGGCTTCTGCGGCATGCATTGGCATTTGTTGATTCCCTTTATCAGGTCCATGGGAGATCAGAGCCCCCTCGATGTTCTTATCATACACCTGGGTGGCAATGATTTAGCTCAGATTACCAGTTTGGAGTTGGCATGCGCCATCTGATGAGATCTCACCCTGTTGGGTCAGTCCTGGCCACAGGCATGGATCGTTTGGTCTCAAATGATACCATGCATGTTTTACCAAGGTGGAATTGATCCATGGGGAGTTGACCGGGTCTGCAGGTCAGTTAACAGGGCAGTGGCTCGTTACGTATATGGCAACACTTTGGGGGCAGTGGCCCCACACCCGCTCATATGCATACAGGACCGCTGTCTGTATCATGCTGATGGTGTACATTTGTCAGACAGGGGCATGGACCTCTTTTTGTCATCCATACAGATGGGCCTGTTGGCCGTTTGCAGCCATGGTGGGGCGGTGAGTCGGTGAACTCCTCCCCGTGTGGCGGGTAGCACTGGTTAGGGGCAACTGCATTAACATTTAACAGGCTAAATACAGTTGGTTGGCCATAGGGAGGACAAGGTTAGCCAAACTGGTATGGCCAGCTTACTTAGATAGGCAACACACAGAGTAGGTCAACAACACGCTTCTGCTGAAACCGGTTGTTGGCACAGGCTCTCACGTTGTTACCGCAATAGCAAGTTGTGAGAGTCAGTTAATCAGGACTCTAATTGGATTTGCCCCTTACCAGTGCTATTGCGGCCCGTCTGATCCTTAACCATTGTTAAGGTAGGCCTTGTTTGAATTTAAATAAATGTGGCCCAATTATAATCCAAAATTCTGTGTCCGTGTCGTTATTGGGGTGTGGGTACGGCAATGTCCTCTCCCTGCAGGCTCATCTAGTACTGTTATTGCTTCAGTTTCATGGCTGCTATTAGCTGTCTCTTCCCTTCCCCACTCATTTCTTGGACTCAGTAGTAGAAATTTAAATCCACACTTTTCTTGTCTTTACATATAAGGATGGGGAACTGGTAAATTCTACCAGTGCATTAAGGATAGCCAGGCGTTCCTTCTAATACTTGACAGAGCTTGTCACATTGCCAAGCAGGATATTTTGCAGGGGGGAAATTGCCCATTTCTAGACAATGTTGTGCAACTCACACAATTGTTTGCATTACAGAGATTTCCACAAATTAAGACGATTGCTGCTTTATTTAAGGATTCCAATAACTTTCTTAACATCCAGACAGTCTGTTTGTGCTTCGTGTATGTTTTTGGTTGTGTGAGTTTCTCTAAGGGAAAGGGAAAGATTGGCATTTTATGCAAAATACAGAGATGTTAAAAGGGGAAATGCATTTTGCCCACAGCTGTATGTAGCCTTTGGGGCAAAAGAACCAACAAGCAAACAAAATCCCTTCTCCTGCTTTAATGCATATAAAGGTTTCCCATGCTCAAAAGCCAGTCGTATCGGACTCTAGGGTTCAGTGCTCATCTCTGTTTCAAAGCCGAAGAGTCAGCACTGTTTTGCCATATAGTGTTGTGTTGTCTCAACCACAACTTTTTGCTGCACCCTGTTGAACTCCGTGAGATTACACCAATTTAAAGAAGGAGTCTGGTAGTCCTTCTCTTTCACCTCCTCTGCTATGAAAAGGGCATATTTTAAAGAATGTATTCCACTGGGATTTTATCGCTTAGTGCCTTATGTCTCATCATAAGCTTAAGCAAGGTGAAGAGGAGAAGGGGGAGGGACAGATAATTCTGAATGTGATGTTCACTCTGCAGTGCTTTTCACCTTTTGTTCCCTGCTGATAAGATACAGCAAAACTGATGCATGGAGCACCAATATTGAAAAGCACTTGAAATAAGATCAGAATCAGACCTACTGTCTTGAAAATATGGGTCTATCCTACAGCTTATTTTATATTGTCAACTTTAAAGCCTTAGGCTACTTTTTCTGCAAGTTGTCACCATTCTTGCCCTTCATTGTAAGCTCCAATTTCCCTTTATCCTGTCATTTCCAATATTTCTCTTTTTTCTAAGCCCTGTGAAAGGATCTGAGCCAGGTGCAGTTCTCTGGGTTTTTATTTTTATTTTATGAAAGACAGATAAATCAGTCACAAACAACTCACACATATTGTCTGAACATATCTTATGCTATCAGTTTATCCAGTATCTTTCAATGAAATTTTCATGTTCAGTATCATTGCATTCACTAATATTTGCTTCCCACTAATTACTGTATTTGCCATAATAATGGCATGAAAAGATTCAATGATGGATATTCATTTTCTCTTTTTCTGTACTGAATGATAAGGCTCACTTCTAATACTGGAGCAGGGTATCAAGACTTACTTTGAGACTTACCAGGTTATAAAAATGGAGGGAAGGATTTTGCCATATTTTAGGTTCTATTAATATAGTTGAGTTTTTTGATTTTCCAAAGTGCAAAATACTTTTGGTGATGGGAGCATAAAGAAATCCTGACAAATCATAAGACCTTATAAGATATAGAGTATGAGTATGGGATGCCAAGTAATGTAAGTGCTGCAACAGTGCAGCATTTTCATATTCACTTTGAGACTCACATTGCCTAATTTACAAATGTTGTAATTGAGATGAAATATCCATGCAACATCTTCTAAAGTTATGATTATTTCTGCAAAGTTTTGAAAGTTTTGTGGCTACCACGAGACTGAAACTTACTAACCGAAGGGTATTGTTGCCTGTATAATCCACAGGGATAATGTTCCAACAAACAGCAGGCTAAACAGAAGCTGTTAATCAGTTCATGTTGGTAGACAGTGTTCCAGGTGGCAAAGAATTTGCCATCTGTAAGGTAACCCTTGGAATGTCTTGTCTGGTAGTAGCTACTGCTGAACACTGTTGTGTGATAGATTGCTACTAGGAAAAGAGCCTTTTCAATATGGTCTCTTATCTATGGAAAACTCTTCTGCAAAGATCCATCTGGCAGGATCATTAATGGCATTTAGATGTTAGCCTAAGACCTTTGTCTTCTGCCAAGCATGTTATTGCTGTTTTTAGCTGTTTGGTTTGTGCTGCTGGCTCTTAACATTATTTTAATATCACTGTAATATTATACTGTTTTAATATTTTAGTATCTTAATTTTGTTTCTGCTGGCTTTCTTGATTTTATTGAAAAACAATAATTTTATTCACATTTTTGTTTCTGTATTTCTATATTTTTATTTTATTTCAATTCAAAGGCTTAATAAGTATTATTTGTACAAACAATTTCATTGATCATGTAAGTAAGATGGAAAACCTGGTAGAGATTCTGGGCCCTTTATAATATTTCTATAAAATGCTGACTACTAAACAGTCTTTTCTTTGAGAAGTAATTGTGACTTGTAGATAACTCAACTTGTTTCCAATCTAAAAAGTGAACATTTGTTATCCAGGCAGTAATTTAAAGGTATCCATTGTGGTGTAGTGATAGAGTAATGGACTAGGACAGTGGTGGTGACCCTCTCTGTGGGCACACACGCTCTTGTCGCAGAATAGAGTTCACCCTGCCTCTCTGCCCAGCAGCTCAAAGGGAGCGCTTCCTCTCTCCCCACAGCACAGAGCTCATTCAGCCGCATTGGCAGTTTGTGATAAATAAGTGGGTTTTGGGTTGCACTTTGGGCACTCGGTCTCTAAAAAGTTCATCATCACTGGACTAGAACTCAAGAGACCCCTGTGGCTAGGGGATATGGATTGTTAATCTCTTTTTTCAAATTTTGAGAAGAATCCAGAGGTATAAAAATAAGATTGTATGGTTAAGTATTTTATTTCCATCAAAAGCTATTTCCTGTTTTATGTACAAAGGTATAATTTTATGAAGATGAAAGGCATCATGATATTTAAGTATATCTTGTATCCCCAAACTAGCCCACTGCAGCTCCTAAATACATTAATGATTTAGAAATTGAAGGTTGGGATTTTTTTTAAAAAAAGATAATTTTTTTACCAATTTCTGCCAGTTTAAACATTTATGTTTTGAACATTGTAAATTTCCACAAATGTAGCACAAATATTTAGTGTTGCCTTGAAATACAGGTTTGAAGAGTTCATTCTATTTCCATCATTTGTGAAGAGAACTTCCTGTACAGTCTCTAAATTGTTCTCCAGGTCATAATTTGATCTGATACACAAGATAATTTTCAAATTAATTCCTCATGACCACATTCACTTCATACTCGTATACTCATTAGCCCCAAGCAGCCTTCCACCAATCTTCCAAACATGTGTTTCTTTCCCCTTTATTCCCTTACCTCATTAGGCATAGTGGCCCTCTGACAGCAAGAAAAGGGATTGCCTCTTTGCCCTGCCACTTTTGTCCTCAAGATATTGTTGTCCTGTTGAAAACTACATATTCCCTGGTGCATTGCTATCTCATGTACCTAAATGCAAAAGAATAGAGAATGATATACTTCTCACCTATTTAGCACTGGCTACTAGAGTGCACCATAGCATGGCCCAAAAATTGGGATAGAGGGAAGAGGAAGAAGGATGAGTGATCGGAATGGAGATGAAAGAGGGAAAATGGATGGAGCAAACCTCATTATGACTTTTATTTGTATCCATGAATTTTGTGTTATTTTATGAATTTTTGTACACATTACACATTTTACATGAGTATACACAAGTCCCCACATAACACATACACCCATGCCCCAGTTGCCCCCCATAAGCACAGGATGAGAGGGAAAGCAATAGTGCAGTTGTGCTTGTTCGTTCTTCCTCCCGGTCTCCACGTAAACATGTTCCTCTTATTGGCCTGGCCAGCTGGTGGAGCTGGTATTGGAGATTGAACCCCCACTTTATGTGGAGATAGACCCTGGTGGCTTGGCCACCAGCAAACTGCTTCTTGAAGCCTGGAATTGGATTGCCAGTTTGAATTTTCCTGGTCCAATCTCCAACCTTGAACAGCATGGACTTTCTTCATTGACTTACATTGGAGCTGATTCAATCAACATTCAAAGCATACCAAATTGGCAACTTTATGTCCATTTTTCCTTTGAAGTCTCACATCTGTGTTGTAACTTGAAAACAGTCATTCTAGGTAAATCCAAACAAAATAATAGTTAAACATTCTTTTCAAACATTTTCTTGCTCGCTGATTTCTAAATTTGCCTTGGCTTTCAGAACCCCAACCTGCCATGGTTGACAGTGCGAAACCTGAATCTTCATCATAATCTTGATTGAACTTCACAGAAATCTAGAAACTATCTTTTCCCCTATCTCAGTCAACATTGAGCCTATGTTTTCCCCCAACAATGTTCAGTTCCTGCTACCATCTCACTTTGACCCCAATGGGATGAAAGTCCACTCAAGGGCCATACACAGTCATCACATTCCTGCAAAAGGGGCAGGCTTTCATTAGCTCTTCTGAGCACGATAGAGCAATCACATGGTCTCCCAGGGATAATTCCATTCAAAATAATAGCACGGAAATTCCTGATTACAGTTTCAACCAGATTTCTCAGCCCTGCAAACAATATTTAATTATTTTGACACTGGATTTGCTCACCCCAGGCTGCTGTTGATACATTCCCTGTCTTGATTCTCCCTTAATTCTTTCTCCTCCCATTTACACCTGGGTCTATAGAGGAGCAGGAGTTCTCAACCTTTTTAAGCCAAGGGCTGGGTCACACTCTCTCAGATAGCTTCGGGGGCCGAATGGACATTTTGCCCTTTCTCCACTACATGGCACTTCCTGGTGTGGTGGAGGGGATGGGGGCCACAGGTTGAGAATCCCTGGGCTAGGGCTAAACCTTTCTGTCTATATTTTCCCCATTCCATTGTTCCCCGGAAACTGATAATCATTTACTCCATGAAGAACTAACTCATTATTTTACTAAAAACTCAATTTACATGTGTTATTCTCATCGATTCTGTCTGCATCTTCCACTTAGACAAAGGAGAAATCCCATTTGAGGTAATAATGTAGAAATTCCAAAACTTTTCAAAATATTTCAGTTACTTTATTGTGCAAGTAGATTCGAAGCCCTTCCGGTATTTACTTTTTGGCTTTTCATAGCTTCGTCAGGAATCTAAATGCATACACAAAAACAATGTGTCACTATACAGGTAACTAGTGCATAGAAATATATACAGTATATACAATATATACAATGAGATCAGAGAGTTGCATACAAAATTCAGAACAAGAGAAATGGATGTAGATAATTACCTGCTCATAAGAAGAGTAAATTTCACTTATTAATTCATAAGAGAAGAGTTTCTTTTGCGTCTTGAGCCTCAAATGTAGATTTTTTCAGTGCTCCCAGACATCAAAGAAGCCCCAAATCCTCCATCATATTTAAAGCTATAATCATGCATAACAGCTGAATGACATTAAGGTTACGCCCAGTTAGTCTTAAAGAAAGCAGGACAAATCTAACTCAATGTTGAGTCCATGAGGCTGAATGGAATTAAAATGATGTATGTGCCATTTTCAGTTAGTTCTGAGTACGGATCTCATTTATTGGTGTCTGGTATCAATAAATGAAATCTGGTTCAGCACAGCTGTAATTGTCTGTCTTTCCTTCCAGGGTTGATTTGATTTATTATTTATATCTACATGGAATAACTGCCATTCCGAGGATTTTGGTATCAGAGGGGTTTTGTTGATTGTGAGATATTGGTAGAGTCAGATTGGCTCCCAATAACTGCAATTATATCCCAGTTACTTTGAGTCAGCTACTTAGCTTGCTTTCTAGGCAAAATGTTTAGAAGCTTGAAGAAAATTGCTTTTCTTCTTCAGTAGTTTTCAGAGCTTCATCCAAGATAGTTCCTTAATATTTGAAAGTAATTGTACATGGTAATAAAATACTGCTTTAACTATTTGTTTATTTCCTCTTGTTTTGAATCAAATGTTTAATAAATCTAACTTAGCTAATATTAGTAGTAATAATCAGGAAGATGAACTACTGCCTTCAAAAGAGGGGGGGATGTTGTTCAAACTCCTTTTACTAAAAGACTTTTTTTTGCTCTCGAGATGATTTTACTTTTTGTATTTGCATGTTTTATTTTGCTTTCTTGAATGAATTCTACAAATAACCACCTTTGGAAGTTTATTTTTCTTTAATTTGAAGTTTCAGTATGCCACCAGGATACTAAACATTTTACTTATACTGTATCTGAATCTTTACTCAGAGAAAAGATATAATCAACCATATTTTAGATGATGTGTTTGACAAGATCGTTTATTTTCTACATATTGCTGAGCATGTTTATTGCTCAGTAGCTTTCATTTGTAAAATTTTCTTCTACAGATGTTGACACAGGTAGATTTTTTAAAGTAGAAATCAACTCTTTCTGTTGTTTATCAAATTATTCTATTCAGACTAGTGTAATCAAGCAGAATGATGTGTATGTTGGTTGTGTGACTCTACACACTTCTCCTGTAACCCCACCCCATCAAATCTTGTTTTATTCCATCACTAACAAAAACCATATTGGAACAAAATAAATCAAAATGAAGCCTGTTTGTTTCACTTCCTTCCACTGTCCCTCCCAAGAATCCTCCTGGTTCTGATTATCATAGGTTCTTCAAGTTTTACCTGACAACCCCAATAAGAGATATCATCTCCTTCTACACTTAATCATAAGCTGTACAGGTAATTTATACAGTACCTGACATAGCAAGGTAGATGTGATTATAGCAGCATGAGTTCTTGATGGCACCAATTTTCTGCTGTGGCACTACAAAAATACCTGAGGTTTTGCATCCTGAAAATGTAGGCTCTTCTCCAATAATTAATTTAGTCCCTAAGGAGATGCACCAGAGGTCCAGAAAATCAGAATGGGGTCCTAAATTACACCTTGACTAGCTAAACTCCAATTTTAGGATTGGAGAGTGGAGAAATACACACACACATGCACGCGCGCGTGCGCACACACACACACACACACACACACACACACTTACTCTTCCTGTCACGTACAGGTGAAACTTGGAAAATTAGAATATTGTGCAAATGTTCATTCAGTTCAGTAATGCAACTTAAAAGGTGAAACAAATATATGAGATAGACTCATTATACACAGAACGAAAGAGTTCAAGCCTTATTTTGTTATAATATTGATGCTTATGGCTTACAGCTTATGAAAACCCCAACCCCCCAATTTCATGTACCCCATAATCATCACATTATCTCATGTACGCTGTACACCATGATCATCACAATTATAATGAATTAAGGTGTGACATAGCTCGCTTTGCATGCAATGAGTCTATCTCATATATTTGTTTCACCTTTTAAGTGAAACGAATGAACATTTGCATGATATTCTAATTTTCCGAATTTCACCTGTATATGTATATGTATATGTATATGTATATGTATATGTATATGTATATGTATATGTATATGTATATGTATATGTATATGTATATGTATATGTATATGTATATGTATATGTATATGTATATGTATATGTATATGTATATGTATATGTATATGTATATGTATATGTATATGTATATGTATATGTATATGTATATGTATATGTATATGTATATGTATATGTATATGTATATGTATATGTATATGTATATGTATACCATACCAAAAGAAAAGAAGGGCAAGAAAGCAAAGTGGTTGTCTGATGAGGCTCTTAAAATAGCAGAGGAAAGAAGGAACACAAAAGTCGAAGGAGAAAGGAAAAAACTACAATCATTTGAACACAGAATTTCAAAGAAAAGCAAGGAGAGACAAGGAAAACTACCTAAAAGAACAGTGCAAAGAAATGGAGGAAAACAACAAAAGAGGCAGGACTAGAGATCTTTTCCAAAAAATTGGGGAAATCAAGGGAACATTCAAAGCAAAAATGACCATGATAAGGGACAAAGATGGAAAGGAGCTAGCTGATGCAGAAGAGATTAAGAAAAGATGGAAAGAGTACACAGCGGAACTCTACAAAAAGGACCTCAACAATCCTGATAATCACAATGATGAAAAAATTGAACTTGAGCCAGACATCCTGGAGAGCGAAGTCAGAAAGGCCCTAAAGAGCACTGCAAACAACAAAGCTAGTGGAGATGATGGTATCCCGGTTGAATTTTTCAAAGCTCTAAAACATGATGGCGTCAAATTACTGCATGCAATATGCCAGCAGATTTGGAAAACAGTGGCCACAGGATTTGAAAAGATTAGTATATGTCCCAATCCCAAAAAAGGGCAATGCCAAAGAATGTTCAAATTACCGAACAATTGCACTCATCCCACACGCCAGCAAGGTGATGCTCATGATAATACAGGATAGACTTCAGCAGCATGTGGAAAGAGAATTACCAGAGGTGCAGGCTGGCTTCAAAAGAGGCAGGGGGACTAGAGACCACATTGCCAACATACGTTGGATCATGGAGAAAACAAAGGAATACCAGAAACAAGTTTACTTTTGTTTTATTGACTACACTAAGGCATTTGATTGTGTGGACCATAACAAGATGTGGCAAGTAATTAAAGAGATGGGAATACCAGAACACCTTGTATGCCTCCTGAGAAATCTGTACATGAGTCAAGAAGCAACAGTTAGGATAGAACACGGAATGACAGAGTGGTTTGGAATAGGAAAAGGAGTAAGACAAGGCTGCATGTTGTCACCCTGCTTATTCAACTTATACACAGAGCACATAATGTGCAATGCAGGGATGGAGGAATCACAATATGGGATTAAAATTGCTGGGAGAAACATCAACAATCTGAGATATGCAGACGATACCACCCTAATGGCAGAAAGTGAGGAAGACCTAAAGAACCTCTTGATTGGGCTGAAGAAAGAGAGTGCAAAAGCTGGCTTGAGACTCAATATGAAGAAAACCAAGATAATGGCAACAGGCCCAATCAGTTCCTGGAAAATAGATGGGGAAGAAGTAGAAGCAGTAACAGACTTTACATTCTTAGGAACAAAGATCACTGCAGATGGGGATTGCAGCCATGAAATAAAAAGGCGACTGATTCTTGGGAGACAAGCTATGAGAAACCTGGGGAACATAGTGAAAAGCAGAGACATCACATTGCAAACAAAAATTAGAATAGTCAAAGCAATGGTATTCCCAGTGGTAATGTATGGATGCGAGAGCTGGACAATTAGGAAAGCTAAACGCAGAAGAATAGATGCCTTTGAAATGTGGTGTTGGAGGAGAGTTTTGAGAGTCCCCTGGACAGTGAGGAGAACAAATAGGTCGATATTAGAAGAAATAAACCCGGACTGCTCATTGGAAGGTCAAATAGTAAAAATGAAGTTAAAGTACTTTGGACATAAAATGAGAAGGGAGGACTCACTTGAGAAGGCCTTGATGCTGGGAAAGGTGGAGGGCAAAAGAAAAAGGGGGAGGCCAAAGATGAGATGGCTAGATGGTACTGTAGACACAATGGGCACAGAACTGGGAAGGCTGAGGGGGATGGTGGAGGACAGAGCCGCCTGGAGGACATAGGGTCGCAAAGGGTCGGAATCGACTGTGCGACTGAACAACAACATATGTATATGTATATGTATATGTATATGTATATGTATATGTATATGTATATGTATATGTATATGTATATGTATATGTATATGTATATGTATATGTATATGTATATGTATATGTATATGTTTATTAAATTTAATAGATTTATATACAGCCCTATCCAATGGACTCTGGGCAGTGTACACAAGTTAAAACCAATATAAAACCAATTAAAAACATAACAACCTTAGAAACATAACAATATTACCCCCCCCCGCTGTACCATTTACTATCTAAAAACAAATATAAAATCTACAAAACCATAACATTAAAAAATTATTAATAATTAGCTAATTAATTAATTAATTAATTAATTAATTGAAGGGACGGGGAGCCTCAGATGAGCCAAAAAGGGGAGGCATAGTTCTACTGGGAGGAGGTTCCATAGTGTGGGGGCTAAGACCGAGAAGGCCCTTTTCCTTGTGCTGGAGAGGCATGCCTCCCCCACAGATGGTACCTGAAGGGTGCCCTCTCAGTTTGCTCTCGTGAGAAGGGTCGATATCCTAGGGACAATACAGTCCCTGAGGTATCTTGGTCTGCTACCATGAAGGGCTTTAAAGGTGACAACCAGCACCTTGAATTGCACCTGGAGACATATAGGAAGCCAGTGCAGGTCTCGCAGCAGCGGCGAGGTGTGGGCGAAATGACTACACCCCACCATCACGCAGGCTGCCGCATTCTGGACCAACTGCAGTCTCCAGATGGTCATCAAGGGCAGCCCCATGAGAGCGCATTACAATAGTCCAAAAGGGAGGTGACCAAGGCATGGGTGACCATGAGCAAGGCCTCCCGGTCCAAGAGTGGGTGCAATTGATTAATAACATGCACTTGCCCATAGGCCCTCCTGGCCGCAGCCATAACCTGCTCCTGGAGCAGAAGCCACAGGTCCAGGAGGACCCCAGGTTGCATACTGGGTTGGATTGGGGCAATGATGCCCCATCCCAAACCAGCAGTGATAACTCCTTATGAGGACTGGTTCCCCTCACCTACAGCCACTCAGTCTTGCTGGGATTCAGCTGTAGTCCATTGTCCCCCATACAGACACTAACCGCCTCTAGGCAACTGGTCAGGACCTTGACTGCATCACTGGGATCACCACGGGCTGAGATATACAACTGAGTATCATCAGCATACTGATGATATCTCACCCCGCGGGATTGGATGATCTCACCCAGTGGTTTCATGTAGCTGTTAAAGAGTAGGGGCGAGAGGTCCGAGCCCTGAGGCACTCCAAACGGGAGCTATCTTGGACTCAACTCCATGCACCCCACCCACACTGACTGGGTCCGGCCACTCAGGAAGGAGGAGAACCAAGACAACTCAGTGCCCCAGATCCCCAACTCCTAGAGCCAGTCCAGCAGGATACCATGGTCAACAGTATCGAAAGCTGCTGAGAGGTGAAGAAGAGTGAGAATGGAGGGGTACCCTCCATCTCGCTCTTGGCAGAGATCATCCAACAGCACAACTAATGCAGTCTCCACACCATGACCCGGCCTGAAGCCTGACTGGAAAGGGTCCAGATAATCTGCTTCCTCCAGGACCCCCTGGAGCTGCCATGCCACTGCTATCTTGACAACCTTCCCCAAAAAGGGGAGGTTCGAGATATGAGGGGAAAACACACACACACACACACACACACACACACACACACACACACACACACACACACACACACACACACAGAATAGCTGTGTTACTCTTGTATGTTTTATAAACATGGTTTGCAAATGTTCAATACATCTATTTTTTGCATTCTTATTTTCTCCAACTCAATTTTTGTCAGTCTTACACCAACTAGGTACATCTCTGGCCCAGGAGTGAATAACCTTTGTAGGCTCTAGACCAGTTTTATGGCCTTGGTATTTAAGGGTGCATGTGGACTACTAAAATGTGAAGGAGCAACAATGTTTCCTTTGTTCCGGAAAATGTTCCTGGAAGTCCAATTCTGTGTATTAAAAAAATTGATGTGCTAAATACTGCAGAGGGGTTTCTAAGACAAATCACCATTATTGGAGGCTTCTAGGAATGGAAATTCATTTTAAGGGGCAAAACCGTTTTTGACAAGGAGAAATGGTGTCTGGTGGGACCAAGTGCTATAATCCTGTAGGCTACATGCAGCCTTAGGGCTGTGTTTTGGCCACCTATTATATAGAGAGATCAAATTATTTTCTTGTGCTTGGCTTAATAAATAATTGTGCACCATTAAGGCAATTTTGGCTTCTGGCAAACTTTTCCAGGGTTATCTAGGTAGAGAATACACACAAGTGGTTTTCCATTTCCTTCTTCTGGGGGTTCCCTGGGGCTGTGCAGACTGCCCATGACTATATAGGCTGACTCTTTCCCCAGAGGCACACAAGGGAATTGAATCTCTGGCTCCATATCCAGATACCTAAACCACAGACCTACCCAGCTAGCTGCATTTGACTTTGCTCGAGATTTTTTCTCTAGCAAACATGTATGTTATTAAAAATATTTGGATGTACTCAATGCCCACCCAGTTCTTTTTTGAGTTAATCTTAATGACCACTGTTGAGATCTGACTTTGTCATCTTCCAATGACTGCTGAACTACCATTGTTAATATTTGCATTTTCTGTTCCATTGCACATCCATCACAATCTCCCATGTCTGTGCAAACATCTTCTAATGATATAGTTCATAATTCTGAATAAGGGAGCTACAGTTCATGAAAGCATATGGCAAATAAAACTGATAAGCCTTCAAGCTGCAAACACAATTCTTGGACTTTATTTTCTGGAAACACAGTGAGTCTCACACCGCTGATTTAAAACTGCATACATCATTTTGCTTAGAAGGTCTGCATAGCATACTTCTTGTTCTCCTTTCCTAGAGGAATGACAGGTGCACTATCTCTGCTAGGCATTTGACTTTTCTTCTCATTTCTTAGATCCCTAGTTTCAAGAGTAGAGAGGGGGAGAGTTGTTCAGTTCTTGTAATGAAAAGTTACTTAATTCCCTTCCTTTAAACTGCCTTCCAGTAGCTACATTTCCCTCATTCTGCAATCAAGGGATTAATTAAAATGCCTGCAGCAGGGATAGGACCATGTATGGCCAGTGCAGGGGATTTACAACTGTAGGGAATTTACAACTGTAACAACTCAGAGAAATGGCAATTTATTCTGTGTCTAGAAACCAACTAATGAAGGAAAGTCTATCACCATCTGAGATTGTCCATTCTACAAATATGAAAAACACTTTTAAAAAGATGGCTTGTTCACAGAAATTGTCCAAGTCTCACCATGCTGACACTTTCCCTGCATCAACAAGATTTGTCGGTTCCTCACAAAAATAAGAATGTTGATACATATTCCCCATTAGTCCATTTGCATGTTCATTCGTTCATTTATTCATTCCCTTTCCCTGGAATGTGTCAAAGTCTGTTTAGCTCAGTGCCCTTTCAGTGGAATCAGACAGTTTTAAGATAACACACTCTGCAAGCCACAGTTGGAATTTGTACAATACCCTGATTAGCTAACTAAGACAGAGGCTATAATGAAGGAGGGACATCCACTATATTCCAAGAAGGACGATCATTGGGTATTGTCTGCTGAGATTGAGTGACAATGAAATCTCCTGAGGTGAAACCTTAAGCCTAGCTACTTCATGCTGATTCTTCAAAGCTGCAGATTCCTCTTTGGAGCTTGCTGAAAACAAAAGAGCCTGGCTTGAACAGATGACCATCAGAATTCAGGGTTTTCCCCTATGTCTTCTGAAACTGCACTGTTCTGTAATGCTGAGCCTTAGGAAGATGCTACACAACTCAAAAGCTTTCCTGCTTATGAGCTTTTAGATGCCTAATAAACATATTGCTAACACTTCTTTGCAATATTGTTTCTTTGCATACACACTATATTTGCATTCTTCTTCTAGTTGGAGCAGTCAATATGTCCTCTAAACACATGACCTTTTGTTGGTGAATGTGTCCGCATTTGCTACTAGTTTCCTTAACCAAAATAATATCCTGAGCTTCTTCACAATTAATAGATAACAATTCTATTTTATTTGGCAACATTTGTGATCAGACAGAATTCCAAAAAAAAGACCAAGTTTGACTTTTTCCAAAATCTGGTGCCTTAAAACTAGCGCAAAACATTAAAGCAAGGCTACTGGAAAATTATTTCGGATGTTACACTCAGATTTCTGAAATAATTCTAAATACCCCTATTTAATCTAAAATGTGTGGCATTAAGCAGTTTGTAATGGATCTATAGAGAAGGGATTGTTGGTCGGTTGGCTGATTTACTTTCAACAATAATTTGTTTTTTGTTCTGCAGGTACAACCTGATTTGAGGTGACAATACTTTTTCAAATCCAAGATAAAAACAAAGTTTTTGGACTGTGGAATATTTTTGACCCTAGTGATAATTATATTGTTCTATATCCAAGCAAAGGGACTTCAGTGGCTAAGTGGTTAAGAAGCTGAACTTGATGACTGTGAGGTCAGCAGGTCAGCAGTTCAAGATTTGGGGGCCGCACAATGGAGTGAGCTCCTGTCTCTGTCAACCTAGCAGTTTGAAAGTAAAAAAATTACAAGTAGATAAATAGGTACTGCTTTGGCTGGAAGGTAACAGTGTTCCATGCACTCTGGTGTCTAGTCATGACTGTCACATGACCATGGAAACATCTGCAGATGCCAAAATTGCCGGCTCTTTGTCTGTAAATGGAAATGAACACTGTATCCTAGACTTTCAAGCAAGGGCGGTATTTACCTATATCCAAGCAAATGTGTGTACAGCGTTCCATCCAAGCTGGAAATCATAAAGTGGAATAAAGGTAAAGTCAAATCAAATACAATAAAACAAAACAGAACAGAATATAAACTTCCATTGTGACATATTTCCCAATCCTCATTAATTTCAATGCCAAGTCTAAGACATTTTACTTCTTATCCCCTAAACTCTAGCCAGCTTGCTGTCAACTTGAGTGTGTGTGTGTGTGTGTGTGTTTGTTTGTTTATTATTCAAATTTGTATATTGCTGCCCCATTTGAATAACTCTGGGTGGCATTTCAACAATAATATAAAAACATACAATATTTAAAACAATATAAAACCCTTAAAAGCACCCTTAATCAACACTAAAATTACCTCTCCACCCCATCAGTTATTAAACAGCCCTCCCCAATTAAAAATCCCACCTACCCCAACTGTAGAAGGAGGGAGAATCTTAAATTACGTCTTAAATAAGTCAACCAGTGGGGGTCACAACTGCATCCATGCCCCACAACTGGCCTGCCAGCCAGGCTTTGAGTGCTTTTCTAAAGGGCAGCAATGTTATTTATGCTTTGCTGTATGATCGTTTGTTTGTTTGGGGGGGGGAGCTAAGGACATCATATTTCCTCCTCTTATTTGTTCCATTGTGTCACATTGGTAGGGACAAAAATGTTATTTGATGGTGAAAAACACCAACGTGCTGGACACTCCCACAGACCTGTCAAGTATCCCTTATTGGCCGGGAAAACCCTGTATTTTACCCCTCTTCCCGCCCCCTCCCATTTTATTAATTTCCCCATAATATAACTTTTTTAAAAAAAAATCCCAAAGCTGCAGTTTGTTTTCCTGCCACCAGAGGCTGCTGTGGCTTTTTGCTTGTGGAAGGAGAAAGAAGGTGGTTTGGGGCGGGGCCTTCATCTCTCTGCTTCCATTACTTTGACTCCTCCATAGGCCCGTGCAAGGGGAGCTGGGAAAGGCAGAAAAGAGCTGCCCGACGTGGCTGGCCCTGGGGCAGGGAGGCCCAGCATGGATGCCCCGGCGCTTGCCCCTTCTGGGTAAGTCTATGTCTTTTTGTTTTGTTTACTTTCCTCTCTGTGTGTGTTTGTAAGTAAGTCTCTTTGTTTTGTTTTGTTTTGTTTTGCTTACTTTGCTCTCTCTCTCTCTCTCTCTGTGAGAGAGAGACAGACAGAGGCAGAGAGAGACTTGCCTTTGTGTGGGTGGGTGTGGGTGTGGGTGTGGGTGTGGAGAGTGATGGTGTGTGTGTTTGTGTGTGTGTTGTGGGTGATGGACCAGGGTCCAGACCAGGTTAAACAAAGATGACCACTGAACCCTAGAGTCGGATATGACTGGCTTTCAAGCAGGGATATCTTTATCTTTACCTTGCTTGAAGGCCGGTCATACCTGACTCTAGGGTTCAGTGCTCATCCTCGTTTCAAAGCCGAAGTGCCAGCGCTGTCTGCTTCTGCAGACGTTTCCATGTGGCAGGCATGACTTAGACACAGGAGCACATGGAATGCTGTTTACCTTCCAACCAAAGTGTTCCCTATTTATCTACTTGTAATTATATAAAGTGGAATGGGAGACATGGTTTGAATGCATTTTGTATAGATTAATCATCACTCAGACAGACAAATTTTAATATAATACAGGTAACATTTCTTCAGAACTTCAAAAATAACAGTGAAAGTACAAATAATGATATCATGAGGTGGTGGGCTGATAAACATAAGGTAGACCCTAGGGAAAGAGATGCCTGAGGGTGAAAAATAAGGCCCTAGATGGGAGGAAAGAGGCAGAAGAAGATGAGCCACTTGTGTGGTGGGATGGAGGCCCCACTAGGTTGGTGGGACTCAAGCTTAAACAAACAGGAAGATGAGGGGAAGGAGCTTGGACTAATCTAGATACCCTATTTGTTTCCCTAAATTTTCTTGCTTTTGAACTGCTAGGTTGGCAGGAGCTAGGACAGAGGCAGAAGCTCACTCCATCCTGCAGTACTCGGGTATCGAGCTGCTGACCTGCCACATTCCAGTCAACACCTTAGCCACTTGAGCCACTGCAGCTCAGTGGTTAAGAAGCTCGCCTTGTTAGCTGGAAGGCCGACATAACGGTTTGAGCTCCCACCTCTGTCCCAGCTCGTGGCAACCTAGCAGTTCAAAAGCAAGAAATTACAAGTAGATAAATAGAGACAACTTTGATGGGAAAGGTAACAACATTCTGGTGTCTAGTCATGCCTGCCACATGTCCACAGAAACATCTACAAGCAGGCAGTGCTGGTTCTTTGGCTATAAACAGAAATGAGCACTGAACCCTGGAGTCAGATATGACAGGCAGCATTGGATCTAACAATAGGTAAAGGTAAAGGCTGTCCTTGCTCAAAAGCTATTCGTATCTGACTCTAGGGTGCAGTGCTCAACTCCATTTACAGCCAAAGGGTCAGTGCTGTCTGTGCTTGCAGATGTTTTCATGGTCATGTGGCAGGCATGGCTAGAGCCCAGGAAGTCACATGGCCAGATTTGGCCACACCCACAGGTTTGACCACACCCACAGAGGGGTGTGCCCAAAATTTCCCTTATTTTTAAATCCCAAACTTGACATATATGCACTCCCAATTTTTTCTCAGCCATTCTTTCTTTGTAGGGGAGAGCAAATGACTGAAATTTGGGGATATTATGTACATCTTTACTAGTGACAATGTCCTGGATGCTTACATTAGAGGTCTTATTTGTAGAACCTTTAGATTGTGGCTTTTGGGAATGTAAATGTCACTATTGAAGAGGGTTTTAAAAAAACTCCAAAGGGAGTATACTAGTATCTATACCTATAAAGGAAAGGCATGACTGTTCGTGTCTGGCAAGCATGGCCACACCCCTGTAGCCTATCCCGTAATACTTGGCACACACCTACCTTGTGTCCCAGACATCAGCCCCGCGAGGGTCCGGAGGCCAGGAGTGGGGTCTACATCCCATGAAATTGGCCAAATTGGCTGCATATGTGTGAGGCGGGGGTATCCACGTGTGGTGGGGGAGAACAGAGCACAGATTGCTCGTGGCGGTTAAAATGTCAGCCAACAAATCCATGACTTCTCCCACCTCAACCCAGTTATCCCTCACCGGGGATGCAAAGCCACCAGAGGTGGCCGTCACACCCCTCCATAAGCTGCCGCACACCACCACATAAGCACTGTCACCCAAGGCATCCTCCGCCTCACCTCAGCCACCGGAGGTGGCCACAGTGCCCCTCCGCCTCACCATGACCAGGAACACAAGGCTGCCAGAGGCAGCTGCAGCACCTCTTACGCCAATGCGGCCCGCATGGCAGGCTGCTTTCTGCCAAAGGGAAGGAAGGTGCCAGGCAGGCAGACGCTACCCAGAGTGTAAGAATGGATCCACTACCCAGCAAAGCAGGTACCCCCTTGCTAGTTATCTATAAGCAATGTGTTGTTGTTGTTGATGGTGATGACGATGACGATGAAGCTATAATGTAAAATGTGACAGAAAGAAGTGAAGGAAATGAATCTATAGGCTTTTTCACACAGGTGATTCAACTTTTCTTCTTTTTATAGCTGTGGATTGAACTTGCATTTTCTTTGTTATAAACCTCACTGATTTGCTATTCATTTCTGAATGGAGGCTAATTGATATTGATTTCTATGCCTTGCTTATTATCATGTTCTAGGGAGGAAGTGGTTTTGAAGGGGATGTATTTGTAGTGAGTTGTGGTGTTGCAGGCAAAATCAATATACTCAAGAAAAGCTGGAGAGGTGGTTATACCTTGCAGTATATCTTTCAGAAGGGAGATATAGTTCTGGAATATACATGGACATTTTTAATTGTGATTTTGTTAAGAGTTCTAGTCTAGGCCCGAAGAGTATAGGCAAAACATAATTTTCAGAAGCTGAAAAATCTTTTTAAAAATGTGTGAAATGCATTTACATTGTACTTGTTACAAATGTGGGTGGGGACTGATTACTTGTCAGTTGGAAATAAACATAATGGCTTGATTCTAACTTGGAAGCAGCATTTGTTGATTGTTGTAAAATGGGTTCTAGTTAATACCTTGAGAGCTTATTTGCCTTGAAAATCATAGCCTGGTTACTGCAGTTATAGCTTCAGGGAGGCAATCATAGATTTAGTCAAAAATGGAGATTCCACAATCAGTTTGAATTATTAAGTAGGATTTTTATGGCTAAGATGGCGATAGTTTAACATCGACTTTTCTTTGCTCCCGTTACAATAAAGGTGGATTAATGGGAATGCTTTTTAAAATGAGACTTTAAAGGACTTTTTTTCAAAAATAAGTTGTCGGTGAGTGGGGATCTTGACTTTCGAGTGGGCTGACAGCCCGAAGAACAAGGCAGGCGGCTTTAATGCAGAGCCGGCTCGAGGTGCCGAAGCCAGAGAAAGTGAAAGTGAGATAAGCCTCGGTAAATGAGGAGCTAAATCGAACTTGGAGGGAGAGAAAGTGAAAAGAAAAAGATCCTCCAAACTGCCAAAACATGTTTTGCTGAGCTGAGATATTTGATCGATCACGCATCGGAGTACTGGATCGGTGGTGAGTGCAACCTGACGGGCGGAAACTGGATGGGGATGCTGGTGCTGAAAGGTACGGGGTGCAGAGATCAAGAGAAAAATTTATTAAATCAGCAGTGGAGCCTTCTTGGACGGCAGAGAAGTGAGGCAGAGTGTCGTGTTTTTGGACTGGTTTGAGTTGGTGGGATATTGGATGTAAGAAGCAGAAGGAGAGGATCGAGAAGGGAGGAGGTGGACAGAAAGTAATGGCGGTGCTGGAAAGTGTTTAGAGAGAAACTAAACTTATGAGTGGAGAAGACACAATGTTACATCTGCAGAGGGCAGAAATGAAAATTAGTTACATTGTCTTCCAGAAGTGGATGTGAAAGTATTGAGTTGGAAGTTGGAAAAGGATAAAGAAAGTTGAGAAGGTTCGAAGTGGAATTGGAGTTGTGTGAGTGTTGCTGAAGTGTTGCTGGAGGGAGAACAGATGGAAGGAAGAGGGCGCCGCCGCAGAGGAACCCACTGCAGATTATAAAAAGTCCTTTTTTTCTTTTTACTCTTTTTTCCCTCCCCCCTTTCTCCCATTCCCTATTTTTATTTTTGAAGATTTTGACGAAGGTGAATGGGGTTAGAGGGTTTGTTATAGAAGATTGGATTGGGAAATAAGAACCCTCACACACACACACACCCCCTCCTTTTTGGAAGGCTTAGATTTTAACTCGGTTTTTGATTTCTCAGAGTTTGAAGCTGAACAAAGGGCCAAACTTAAATATTTTGTTCAATTTTGGGACTGGATTAAAGTGTTTCAGTGAAAGTACTGAAAGGAAACTTATCAGTATTATTTGAGGATACAATGGCAAGCATGGAAAAGAATTTAGAGGAGGAAGTGGTAAAGCCAAAGCAAGCAGAGATGAAGAAGGACAAGGAAAAGAGGGAGAAAACAACACCAACTGTATCTCCAACACCTCTGGATGAAATTCAAATTATGATAGAGCTAGGCAAGTTGTTTAAAATATTGGATAGAATGGAAGACTCCAGAGCTCAAGATAAAGCTGATATTCTGAAAGTAATACAAGGGTCTGAGAATAAGCTTACTGGGATGTTTTCTAAATTTGTTAAACAGACCAATGAAAATTTTGATAGAGTGGAAAAGGAAATGAGGGTTCTTAGGGCGGACTCAAAATTGATGCAAAGAGATTTGAGAAAGTTGTATGAAGAAGGAAAGGAGGTAAAGAGTAAAGTTAAAATACAAGAAAAAAGAGTGGATATGGTGGAAGAAATGATGAGGAGGCAGAATATAGTCATTCAAAAATGCCAGATCAGCTTAAAGTAAGAATTTTTGATTGGCTGAACAACTTGAAGATTTTTAGATGGCGGACATTGTGAGTGCCTACTGAATTGGACCAAGGAGAGGGAGAGAAGAGCAAAGAAATGTGTTGGTGAAATTTTCAAATTTGGGAGATAAATTGAAAGTGATGGAATTTATAAAACAAGCTGGATCTGGCATTTTAAAGATGGATGGAAAAGATATTGAAATTTATAATGACATAGCAATTGATGAGAGAATATGGAAGTATAAGATGAAGCCAGTTACTAAGATCCTGAAAGAACAAGAAATTAGATATAATGGGAGGATTTCCCAACAGTTGAGATATTATTATGCTAAGAAAATGCATGTAGTTGACTCAGAGATGGATGCAATGGAATATTTGAGAGCAATTGGTCTGTTTCAAAGTGGTTCTCAAGAATGAGGAGAACAGAGGGAGGGTTTGGAGACTTTGGGAGATGAGGAGAAGGGGGAAGATGAAGCAGATGAAAGGGGTGCTGTGGGAGGGATAGTAGCTGGAGTGACAGGGAAGGAGTTGAGGGTGGTGGAAGAGGAGGAAAAATGAGAAATGAAGCTATTAAATGGGTAGAGCGGTTAGGGCGAAGAATATGAAAAGTCTCAAGATCTTACACATCTCCACCATCTTTGGAAGACAAGGGCTGCTTTTCTTTAGTCTGAAAAGAAAGAGTATGGGGGAGATGATGGAGTTTATATATATGTTTACATGTAGGGTATTTGGGTTTAAATGTTTAGTTAAATGCACACCTTGGGAAATTGTGGAGGACCTAGCGAAATTCATTCAATTTTAATTATGAAGTGTGTAAAGTTATTGTCCTGGAATGTCAAAGGGTCTGGCTGCCAAGTGAAGAGAAAAAGGCTGGAAATGGCCCTTAGAAGGGATAAACCTGATGTAATCTTTTTGCAGGAAATGCATCAAAAATTGGAAGACACAAATAAATTATTTTTGGGATGGACACAAATATATGAAAAAGCTTTTGGTACATCAAAAGCACGAGGGGTAGTGATTTTGATTTCGAACAGATTGGGCTTTACAATGACAAAAAGTATTTCTGACCCAGAAGGTAGATATTTGATAGTTAAAGGAACAATTGAAGATGAAGAGATCACATTGGTTGATGTGTATGCCCCAAATGAACATCAAGATATTTTTTTGGAGAAAATTTATCAAATAATAGAGAAAGATCAATAAAAATGATTGTTGCAGGTGATTTTAATCTAATAAGATCTGATATAGATTGTACCAATGTGACTAAATATAGATCTGGGGTAAAAACGCATTTGATTGACAAATGGATTAAAATATTGAGATAAGCGAGATGCATGGAGAGAACTTAAAGGGTCAGAAAGATCGTACACTTACTTTTCTCAAGTTCATAATTCATATTCTAGATTGGATTATATTTTTGTTACGGAAAATATGGTTAGAAATTTGGAAGAGATGGAAGTGGGTCTTTTTAAAGAATCAGACCATGCAAAAGTGATGTTAGAATTAAGTTTGGAGGGACTGAATCAGGGAGGAGGAGGAAACAATTGGAGATTTGATATAAATCTATTCAAAGACCCTAAGAATAAAGAATCAATAATGAAAAATTGGGAAGAATGTTGGCAATGGAACGATACGGGTGAAGTGAACTATAATGTAGTGTGGGATGCCATGAAGTCGATATTTAGAGGAGAATGCATAAAATTAGCTATTTTCAAAAATAGACAGTGGAAGAATTAACAAAAAGCTTTGGAAAAGGAAATTGAACAGCTCCAAAAAGAACATGTTAAGACTAAGAATATAAAGATTTATGAAAAGATGCAGAGACTAAAAGCTGAACTGATTGGGAAAGATATAGAAAAAGTGAAACGAGATTTGATTTATTTGAAAAGAGAATATTTTGAATATAGTAATAAGAACTCAAAATTATTGGCTAGGGCTGCAAAAGAGAAAAAGACTAAAAGAGAAATGGGAACATTAATAAATAGAGAAGGTATTAGATGTAATAAAACAAAAGATAAACTTAAAATTGTAAAAGATTTCTACCAAGAATTATATTCAGAAAAAGAAGTTAATGTGGAAAAGTTGAAAAAATATTTAGAGAAGGGTTCCAAATTTAAATTAATAGAGGAACATAGAAATAGAATGGAAGAAAGCATAACTGAGAAGGAAATTAAAGAAGTTATAAAGAAGTTGAAAGGAGGGAAATCCGCTGGGGAGGATGGACTATCGGCTGAGTTTTATAAAGAGTTTTATGAAATGGTAGGTCCTAAACTTTTGAAACTGTTCAATTCTATTTTGGAAGGGGATAGGATGCTGACTTCATGGCACAGGACTATAATTGTATTGATTCCTAAGCCTGGGAAAGATTTAACGAAAGTAGAATCATACAGAACAATTTCATTAATAAATCAGGATGCTAAAATATTTACAGCCATTATTGCAAAAAGGTTGAATAGTTTTATGACAGACTACATAAACAGGGACCAAGCAGGGTTTTTAAAAGGGAGGCAGATGATAGATTTAACAAGGAGGGTAGTAGATTTAATAGGTTCAGCACTCCAAACTAAACAGGAGGTGGGTTGATTATCTTTGGATATATACAAAGCATGTGATTCATTACAATGGGTTACAATTAAATAGATGGTTAATAATTATGGGTTTGGTATGAAATTTAAAAGGACTATAGACCAACTTTTACCAACATGGTTTTGCTAAAGTGAGAGTAAATGAAGGTTTTACAGATGAGGTAGAGCTCAAGGCTGGAACACGTCAGGGTTGCCCACTTTCACCAATATATTTATAATGGCAATGGAAATATTGGCAAATATGATAAGGGAAGATAAAAACATTGAAGGATGGAAGGGAAAAAAATTAGTTTGTACGCAAATGATACCCTAATAATTATGAAAAATCCAAAAGGAGCTTTAGCAAAAATACAATGGCATCTTAAAGAATTTGGGGAAATGACTGGACTGAGAATAAACTGGGATAAATTGGAAGTAATATTTTGTAATACGAATAAAGGGAAAAGAGAAGAGATTAAACTAAAATATCATATTCAGGTTAAAGATAATTTGAAATATTTTTTTTGGATAAACATATCAAATAAATTTGAGGACTTAATAAAGTTAAATTATGAAAAACAGAAAAAAGAAATGAAGGAAAAAATTCAACAATATAAGAGGCTGAACCTGTCTTGGTTCGGTAGAATTGCACTGTGAAAAATGAAATTATTACCAAAATTAAACTTTTTGTTAGATGCTTTACCAATACAACCTAAAGATAAAGAGATAAAACATTTTCAAAAATTTTTTTGAATGATTATTGTAATGGGGGGAAGAGACCAAGAATATCAAAAAAAGTTGTGGTATTTAGCACAGAAAGAGAGTGGATTGGGAATACCAAATATAGATCCTTATTATAAGGCGTTTCAATTAAAAAATGTGGTGAAAATATTAATGAAAGAAGAGATGATATGGGAGGAAATGGAAATGAAGGAAGGGAAGCAGGTTGGTAAAGCAATTTTTTTGGACAAAATATTAACAAAAATTGAATTTAAAAATAGATTGATAAAAATAACATTGAACTTATGGAAGAAATTGAAAAGGAAATTAGCAGCAGATGTGTCCCCAATTACAGAAATGGAAGATTTGAGGAATTTTCCGTTGAAGTTGGATAGGAAGGTGAGGGATGTGTTTCTGAAAAATGATGTATTCCTGCTAAAAGATTGGATTCAGATACGGAGAAATAAAGAAAAAAGATTGAGAATGTATGAACAATTGAATTTGAACTGGTTTCAAGTCATTTTATTGAATAAATGGAATAATAAATATTTTTGGAGACCAGCTTAATAAGAGAAAGGACATATTTTGAAGAGTTGGTATTTAAAATGAGAAAAGGAGAGGTAGGAATTAAGGGCCTTGTTAGTAAATTGGATAAAATGTTAAATGGTGATGACGGATCTGTTGTGTTCTGTAAAGCTGTGCCTTTAACAATGTACCTTAGCCATGTGGTAACAATGTAACCTTTCTGTGTGCAACATTATAACCTTCAGCTGTATCAATGTAAACCTGATAAGGGGACGCGAGCTAGTGACCACTAGATGGCAATAGCGAGCGTCCGGCTCTCATGGCTCAGATTCACCTGGATCAGCAGCGCGGGAAGATTCCCGCCACCTCTTCACCTGGACAAGAAGGGCGTGGCCTTCTACGACGTCACGCAGGCAGCAACCAATAGTCTGTCGACGAGCCACTTTCAAATGTATAGCCAGCTGTATATATTGAGCTACCCATCCGCCATTACCACATGTTCCTCCGGATCATCATGCAATAAACCTGTGTTAAGCCAACCCTTCGGCTGTTTCATTGTCTTTGGTCCCTTACACTAAAGGATCACAGGAAGCATTAAGAAAAAAATGGGGAAAAGATTTGAATATTAGAATTTTGGAGGAAAGTTGGAGGTATAAATGGAAAAGAAGAATTATGAGATCTATGTCTGTGAGAGTTATGGAGCATAAGTATAAAATGTTGTAGAGGTGGTACCTGACACCAGTTAGGTTAAGTCAGATGGATTGTACTAAAACAAAAATGTGTTGGAGATGTAAGACTGTTGCGGGTACTTATGAAATATGTGGTGGAGTTGTGACGTGGTTAAAGCTTTTTGGCTTAAAATAGAAAATGAAATATCACAAATAATGGGTAGTAACTTTAAGCTGGAGTCAGGTACCATCTTATTGATGGAGTTTGATAATATGAATATGGAAGAAGACAATATAGAACTATTAACAATAATAACTGCAAGACAATGTATTGCTAGAAATTGGAAGAATGATTCTACAGTGGATATAGAGGAATGGTATAGAGAAATGTGGCATCTTGCACTTAATGATTAGTTAACATGGGAATTGAAAATAAAAAGAGGTATGACAGATAAAAACAAATTTGGAATCATTTGGAAACCATTTCTGGTTTATACACTGTCTGAAGGTAAATGTAGCAGACCAGCCGCAAGTCACATGAGTTTTTGGTTATAATATGTGATGCTGGGCAGTTCTGCAACTCCCAAGGCAATGTACATAGCACTGGGGTATTATCTTATGTTTAGATTTTTTTTTAAGATAGTGTACTTTTAACATTAAAATAGTATATGTCTAAACAAGAGGGTTTAAATAAGGTAAAATGAATATACACTATCTGTTATTACTGTACTTTTAAGTATGTGATTTTACTTTTAATTTTTACTTGTAATTTGTATTTCTATGTTACTTTTTATTATGTATCAATGTCTTTTTTCTTTCTGTATTACTTTTCCTTTTTAAAAATATAATAAAAAATAATTATTATAAAAAAACTTGAACTAAATGTAATGCAGGACATTTCAGAAGCTGAAAAATCTTTTTTAAAATGTGTGAAATGCATTTTACATCATACTTGTAACAAATGTGGGTACACTGTTGAATTTAGTGGGGTCAACAAACAGAGTACAGTAATACCTCATACAAAGTCCGCTTCGTACAGCATCGAATTCATACAACATCGCCTAATTTCTTGAAAAAAGTTACCTCATACAAAGTCGCTCGACTTTGTATGAGGCTTTGGGGTTTTCCCAGGTTGCATTGTGCCTGGGCAGTATAAAAGGCAGGGCACATGCGTGCATTGCTCTTGTGGGTCTTGCATGAGGCAAAGAGTGTTTAGGAGTGGTTTTGAGCGTGATTTTGGATTTTTTTTTGGATTTTTTCGTCAGAATTTTTAGAAGCATTCCTGGGATTTTTGCAGCATTCGTCAGGTTCTTGAACAATCAGGGTTGTTTGACATGTTTTTGTAATGTATTTAGCCTTTAGATGATGATTTCTTAAAGTTCTGTCAGTTTCCTGTCTGTTTCCTTGACTTTGCCCTGAAGTCTGTGCTGTTACAGTACAATGTATCTCTATGGAAACAATGTTTTACAAGGCATTGTGGCAAGGATTTGGACATTGTATGAGGCATCGTGGCTAGGATTTTGCATGCCTCATGCAAAGTCCAAATCCGTATAAAGTCCAAACTTGTGGAACCAAGTTTGGACGTTGCATGAGGCATCACTGTATATCACTTCTGCATCTTACAACATGTTTTGCCCAAAAAAATGACATCCCAATCAGTTAACTTAGCTGGGGCATAAAGGAATGGGTGTTTTAAAAATAAAAATCTAGAAGTTAACCATATTTGCTTCCCCATTGAAGCAGGAAATGTGTATGCATGTGTTTTTCAATGTGCACACATGAGTGTGTATTCTGTCCAGGGACCTCCCCACTGACTCAAATAGTGAAGTTGGGAAAATGCTCCAATAATATAAATCAATTGATAATGAATAAATTAGTAAAGCAAAAGGTTTAGATTGAAGCATTGGTTAAATAGGCTATTAAGCCGGAACCAAGTAACCGCCGCCTGGAGCGCCGCGCAGCTGTGAGGGGTCCTGCCTTCCCTCCCTGCCCCATCGGGAGGGATAAAGGGCCAGGGGCCGCCGGGGCCAGGCTGAAGACCGCCACCCGGAGCGCCGCGCAGCTGCGAGTGGTCCCGCCTTCCCTCCCTGCCCCATCGGGAGGGATAAATGGCTGGGGGCCACCGGGGCCAGGCCGAAGACCACCGCCCAGAGCGCTGTGCAGCTGCGAGGGGTCCCGCCTTCCCTCCCTGTTCCATCGGGAGGGATAAAGGGCCAGGGGCCGCTGGGGCCTGGCCGAAGACTGCCGCCCAGAGCGCCGCGCAGCTGTGAGGGGTCCCGCCTTCCCTCCCTGCCCCATCGGGAGGGATAAAGAGCCGGGGGCCACTGGGGCCAGGCTGAAGACTGCCACCTGGAGCACCACGCAGCTGCGAGGGGTCCCGTCGTTATGCGAGGGTCTACTGTAGCTGAGAAGTAATGGAGGATGATATGGAAGAAAATAGTTTTAATGATTATATCTATAAGGTGTCTTCATTTTGGCAGTTTCATGTCTGGCCTAGTCATGGAAGAAGAAGAAGGGTCAAGGGAAAATGTTATAAGACCATATGGAGATGGTATTTAACACAAGTCAAACTAGCTTATATAACATGAATTATTCTGTCACATGTTGGAGATGTAATAAACAGAGGTATATATTTTCATTTGTGATGGGAATGTAAAGTTAGATAAAATTTTGGGAAGAGGGTGTTTAAGGAATACTATCAATAAAACTTGCTTGTTCTCCAAAGATTTCTCTGTTGTATTGTTTTGAGAGATGTCAGAATGTTTGGCAAAGGAAAAAGTAACTAATCAGTAATTTAGTGATGGCAACAAGATTAATTGCTGCAAAAAAATTGGAAAATGGACTATGATTTTCAAATAATTGAATGTTATAAAGAATGTTGGAATATAGCTATCTATGATAAATTGACAGGTGAGACTAACGTTTAAAAAAGGTTTAATGAACATTAATCCTTTTCAAGTGATTTGGCATGATTTTATTATGTTTGTATTAATAAAAGGGAAAGGATGAAGGCCAGCAGCAGAAACAATATCATTTTGGGAAGATAGACTTACTTAGACTTAGTTCCTCCCATGGTACGTAGCATATCAGGTAGCAAGGGATCTCCAGCAGCTTCAGTCTTGTGGGAAGATAGGGGGTAAGCAAATTCATGGAATGTAGTTATTGGAATAATATTTGTTTAAGTTGTTTGGTTTAAGATGATTACTATGATTAACATGAGTATTATAAGGTGCATGAATGTATGGCTTTATGTGTATAATATGTTGATAAGTTTAAATAAATGGGTGTGTATATTCAACATGGCTGAAATGCAAAAAAACAAACAAACCCCAAAACTATCTACATCTGTCCAAGTGACAATATAATGCCTTAGCATGTAGGCTTACTCTTGTGTTAACTGTACAAAAGAGATGCAACTTGGAAAGACTAAATGCCCTATAATGTAGATGCTATAGCAGTGATGGTGAACCGTGGCACTCCAGGTGTACTTGGACTTCAATTACCAGATGCCCAAGTCAGCACTCCTGCTGATCAGGGCTTTTGGGAATTAAACTTCAAGAATATTTTGAGTGCCAAGGTTCACCATCACTGGGCTATAGCCTTCTTAGCAGCTGATCTTGGTGTTTTCTTTAATCCTGTCACAAGACACATTTCACATTAGGCAAGCCAATTAATTTCTCATCCAAATCATATCAGATAAACTCTTTGACTAATCTGCATTCCTCTCCAATACAATCTAAATATTCCTCTTATATTAATTCACAACAAGTATTTTCCACCCCAATCCTGTTGGCCCTTATGTTTCCTCCATACACTATTCTCTAATTTGTAAATTAAAATAAATTATATTTAAACATATTATCTTTTTCCCCATTTGATTGCTTTCTCTTCCTTATTTGCTACTGCTATTGTTTTGGTCATCTGGACACCATTCTGTATTTCTCCACAAACTCCTATCATTCTAGGACATGGGTGGCCAAACTACAGCCTGTGGGCCAGATCCGGCCTGCCATACCAAATCATCTGGCCCATGCCGCTCCCGGAAGTGGAAGTAAAATGTGCCCTTGCATGCGTATAATGTGCCTATGTATGTGTATAACACTGCCATAAATGCACCTGCGGCTGTCATAAACACATTTTCAACAGCCACAGATGCGTTTTATGGTGGGAGGAACCATGTGACCAGCCCACTCAACTATGTGACTGGCCCATGGTGCAAAACGTTTGGTCACCCTTGTTCTAGGACATCGGGGGCAGGCCAGGGTAAGTAGCAACTGCCACAACTAATACTACAGAGAATTTAGAGGAATTGTTGCCTTAATTGGCAGGCAGGGAAAGATCTCTGAGAAATTTGAAGTCAACTGCAATACTAACCATTATTCAAATAATCAAACATGATGGAAAGAGTCAAGCTTCTAAGAAAAAAGCAGTACAATACACACCTAGCCTGTCAGTGTTCTCTGATTCTCAGTGAAAGCAAGATATGGGGGATAAAGAGAGGATGTTCTTCATAAAATGCAATTCTGTACCCAAAAAGAAAGGGCTCAGCAATACCTGCACCACCAGTATGTGTCCTTCAGTATATAAGGTGTTTCTACTTAAAGCTGCTAATTTCTCATGTACGGTCAGATCTTGAAATTGCACTGTTCTCTCAGCGGGGCAGATGAGTGTAATCAATGAAAAGCCCTTTTTGGAGAGTACTGAGTACATAATGGAAAAGAAAGTAATATATTTACTGAGCAGCAGTAATAGAATATTCCATAATAACACTCAATTTGAAGTATTGGCAAGCCTTTCTTAAGAAGTAATGGAAATGTTACGTTAGAATGAATAAGAAAGGCTTATTTTCTCTAGAAAGAAAAATGAATGGTAGGATCCTTTATTATGGTTACCAGAAAAATGTAGATGCAAAGACCCACATAATTAATAGAATGTCAAAGAAGAAGGCATTGTCTTTGTACGTGTGAGATGGGAGATCGTTTAATTTAAAATGGATTGTATTTTACTATCTGGTGGGGGACTCATCAACTATAGACCAAATTGATGCAAAGAAAATTACTGCAACAAGTTCGTCTCCTTCTTTCATGCCTGGGCCAGTCGTGAAACTGGCAAAATGAGTTCATTCTGCAGTGCCTTTTGCCTGACCTAGTGTGAGAAAGATTAGCTGGCAACACAAGTTTACTTTTACTAGGGTACACCCAATTGTGGTTCAAAAATACCACAATCTTTGAGGAGGCTTTCTATTTTATTTTTTTTATTTTTGCACATTTATATCCCGCCCTCCTGGTGGGTACACCACTCGGGGCGGCTAACAATATAATAAAAATTACAATAAAAACAATTCAATGACAATAACTAAAAACAAACCTAACACCCCAATTAAAACCAGCATTAAAACACAAACAAATCATCATTAAAAAAAACAACCCACCCACCACCCACCCTAGCCCTGTTTTCTGTGTATCCCATTGCAACAAGTTGAACAATAGCCTGATTAGGAGAATTTAGCAACTAGATGTGAGTACCATATATACTCGAGTATAAGCCGAGGTTTTTAGCCACAAAAATGAGACCCAAAAAGGGGACTTGGCTTATATTTGGGTCAATGGCCAGGAGGGTCTCAAGACTGTGCCAGATTGAGATGTGCCAACAATTTAGTTAATTTTACCATATTTTCATGTCTTTGGATTATTGAAACTCACTAGCAGTTGCTGCATTTCCCACCCTCAGCTTATATTCAGGTCAATCTATTTTCCTGGGTTTTCAGGTCAAAATTAGGTACCTCAGCTTACATTCAGGTCGGCTTATGCTTGAGTATATACAGCATTTTAAAAGTAGAATTCTTGCAAGATCTCTTCTGAGAAATTTCCTTTTCATGACATAGGAGCACTTTCAATAAAAAGTAGTTCTGACAGAATTGGCATTTAAAGTTTGTTTGCAGCAGAAAGTATGTATGATTATTATGAATGTTTGAAAAGTAGAAAAAATGAGTTTTGGTTGCTCACTCTACAAGGATTATTTGGAATAATACTTTGTGGAAATCTTTAGTTACACCTCTTAAATAAAACATCTAAAATTGTTGTAATAAAAATAATATTTTGAATGGTCTTGTTCAGTAACATTCAACATCACTCCTCAAGGGAAAGAACAACCCTAGGTTTATAAAGTTGCATAATTAACCCAATGGAACATGTTCAATTCAATTGTCACACTTCTTTAATGTCAGCCACTAATCATTGTTGTTGGGGATATTCATAAATGTGTATTATTTCAAAATATGTGTCCACAGTGTGGTTTCTCATCTTCAAAAGAATAATCCTTCTGATTGTAATTCAATCCATATACTATCCTGCCCACCTCTCTCCCAAACTCAAGCAAGTGAGCAGAAGTAAAACATTGTAAATATATGAGGAAATCTATGTTCTGTCACTTGAAATGCAGGATTAGAATCATGAATAATTAGAATTTGGAATTAGCAGCTCAATATATAAACCACATATGTATCAATAACAATTGTTGTTGTAACATTGTGCTTTCATTTATGAAAATGAAGAATTGTTTGTATTTATTTGTGATGGGAAGACCTGCAAAATTTGGGTTCTAGTTTTCTTTGGCTGCTCTGTTCTGTCAAGTTAGTTCTTATATGACTTTTCTCCTTCTTCCTTTTATCTCCTGTATGGATCTGCATTAGATTCTTCCTTCCTTACTTCTATTTTTCTTGCATGGCCAGAACTGTACAAGAATTATCTTAGTGTTTCTCAGTGTTGATATGTCATCAGCTAGGATTTTATTTTGCTCTTTATCTTATTTTGTAGTTTGTTTTACTATGTTATTATTTGTCTGTACGCTGGCCAGAGTGAAAAATATCCCAGATGGGTGGTATGAAAAAGTAATAAATGTAGGAATCCCTGGCTGCCTTCAAAAAGGTGGAAGTGGCTTACGAAGATGAGGCCATGAAAACTTGGCCAAAGCACAGCACTATGACTCATCTCCCCTAAAATAGAGGGTCACCTAATTTCCTGTTTTTCAACAAGCTTGATCATGAGCACACCTCATGATGTCATTCCTCATGACTTGTATCACTGCCCAGCCAATATGTAATGTCACATGACCTGACAAACCAATCACCTTTGAGACCAGACCCACTTCCTGCATAGAACTCTATGTCTAATAAAAACCATCTGGGTTGCCTTTGTCTCAGTTGTTCCCTCCCAGCTGGCTTCAGCAAGAAGCTACCTATCTCTCTGTGTGTGTTTGGGTGACTGTGTGTGAATGCATCGGGGGGGGGGGCTGCTGCAGAGGCTTTCCCCTCCCTTCAAATAAAATAAAATAAAATAAATAAACAAAATCAGCAGGTAATAACTGTACATATTATATACACTGCTCCGGGAGTTGCTCATGGCTCCCAGTATGCCTCTGAGTGCAATTCAAGGTGTTGGTTTTGACCTTTAAAGCCCTTCATGGCATTGGTCTGGGGTACCTAAGAGACCGCATATCCCCAAAATATTCAGCCCATCCTACTAGGGCAGACAGGAGGAGCTCAGTGGTGGTCCCGTCTGCAAAAGAAGTCCATCTCACCTGGGCCAGGAGGAGAGCCTTCTCCATGTCTGCCCCAGCCCTGTGGAACCTCCTACCACCAGAACTCCATCTCCAGTCGGATCTGCTATCCTTCCAGAAAATGTTAAAGACCTGGCTATGCCAGAGGGTGTGGGACATGCTTGATTCCACGACGCAAGACCGCTAGCTCGTATAGTCTGTCTGAGGGATCCTGTGTATTTTATTTTATTTTGTTGCTGTATTTTATTATGAGGGTGGGAGAGTGAGGGTATTCTTTTTAATGTTTAACTGTTTAGGTTTCTGGGTTTTTAACATTGTTTTTAGCGGGGGTTGATTGTTTTTAGCTAATGCTGTTTTAATTGTGTTATTGTTTTGTATTGTATTGCATGTTGTTAGCCGCCCTAAGTGGTGTCTCCACCAGGAGGGCGGGATACAAATCCATAAAATAAATAAATAAATAAATAAAATATACAGTGCTTCCTCATACAACAATTTTAATTTGTTCCATGGGGCTCGTTATTGTACGAACCAATTGCTATACGATGCATGCATTGTATAGCAATTTTCTTTATGGGATGCATCATACAACTATTATTATTATTATTATTATTATTATTATTATTATTATTATTATTATTATTATTATTATTATTATTATTATTATTATTATTATTATTATTATTATTATTGCTAAGTGGTTTTTCCCATTGAAAAATTGTTGTATGATTTTTTCCATAGGGAAAATTGTTATGTGGGACACCATTTCCCCCAAAACCTAATTGTTATGCAATTTCATTGCTATACAGGGCAATTGTAGAATGAGGTTCCACTGTATTTCCTTCTAGTGATATATGGCTCTGAGCTTGAGAATTCAAACCCAAAAGAGCTTTGTCTTATGTGATCATCCAGAAAACTTTCACCAAAGGAATCTGCCTTCCATATTTTAAGAGAACTTTATTCTTGGCAACCTTTACCTTTACCTAATCTTCAACTCTTCATTAGACCTTGCAAACATTATTTTTCAGTATAGCTAACTGGAACATTTTGAGAACAGTGGTAAAAAAGTGACATTTTAAAGCTTAGCTCTTGAGAATTAGATGAATCTTACTTATAAAAGGGCAAACACTCAGAGATTGAGCATCAAACTATTAGCAATTTGTGCTTAGTTTCATAGCACCAATACCGTGGTTGAGTGGACTTTGGATAATATTTGGAATTCTGTTTCTAAGATATTAGAGACCTTCTTATAAACAGGGAAATGGCTTAGAATTATTTGGTAATGTTCTGACTTGCTAAGTCTTCCCCTTCCCCCTTCAAATAAAATGAGAAAAGTATAACTATGACTGAAAATGCTGATATAACAATAGTATTCTCCCCCCCCCTCTCTCTGCCTGTTTTTGATTGTCAGAACCTAATGAGAAACAAAATAAATCCATAATCCTTAAAGGTTTCAAATCACATTAAGCCTGATGCAAATTAGTTTGAAATAGGAATGGCTGTTTAATGGTATCCATTATGATAATGAGAAAAGACATAAAACAAAGTGAAAATAGGCAGTTATTCTGTTACAGTTAACAAGTAGGAATACAAATTATTAAATTAATAGAAAGTCATAGAGGTTGTTAAATAAGAAGATCCAATATTTGTAATTGCTTTTGTTTTCTGTTCACTATTCAGGTATAATGAGATTACTTATTTTCCTAAAACTAAGAATTTGCTGAATTAAATAAATAAATAATTTTCATGATTATTATTTTTTTACTCTAATATCTTTGACACCAGCCTGAATTGCATCAAATGTAAACAATACTTTAGGACATTATCCATGTTGATGCTAACTGTATGTAGAACAGTCTCTTCCGCACGTGGCTTCTTTTTTTCCAATGCTTGTGAAAGGTGAACTCTATGAACTCCTTGAGCAAGGGTTAACAACCCATTATTTGCAACTGGGCTTTTGTAACTTAATAATTATTGTGTGCCCTCAAGTCAAATCTGATTAGGGCAACCCTTTTAAGGGTTTTCTTGGTAGAGAATGCAAGAAGTGGTTCACCATTTCTTCTCTATAGGGTGTCTCTTGGACTCTGCACTTTGCAGATGAATGCACATGCTGGCTTGTCTCTTAGGAGATTGTGTGTGTGTGTGTGTGTGAGAGAGAGAGAGAGAGAGAGAGTAGGCGGGGAGTGTCAAACTACAAACCTTTGGCTCCTCAGCAAGATACTTAAACTACTGAGCAACATAACTGCAATCCATAGATCAGGGCAAACAAGACCACTCCAGTCAGGAAGCGCTTACACTCTGCATTTGTAATCAAAATTCTTACATGGATATTAATGGGAAATGTTTCATGTGTGTACATTTTCAGCTGTACATATTTCTAACTTGTCCATTCTTCATTCATTTCATTCATTTCATTTATTTGATTTGTATGCCGCCCACTCAGCATACGCCGACTCAGGGCGGCTCACAACATATCAAACAATGATACAATACAGGAAAAATACAGTACACAATATAATAGAATACAGTAACACAGTAACATCTCAGTAATGCAATAACATCTCACACATCTCTCTCCGGCCCCAACAAGTCCAAAAGTAAAAAGTGGCAGTGACGAAGGTCCTGCTGCCTCCATGGCTTTTCAAGCCCTGGCCGAGGGCAGAGCCTGGGACGCCGGTGGTGTGGTGGTTCCCGGTGTCCGATGCTGCAGAGGTCTCTCCGCCCCATCCGCAGGGGAGACCGGAGGCGGTGACCAAGTCCTGCTGCTTCTGTCCCCACTCCCGGGGCCGATGGCGTGGGCTCCCGGGCGAGACAGGGAGCTCCCCGAGGGGCCGGCGTCGGCGTCGTCCTCTTCTGCTCTCCGGGCGGGCGGGCCCAGAGAGCGAAGGCAGCTGCGGCGGCTCCAGCGGTGGCTCCGGCGGCTCCCACCTGTCTCCACTCCCGGGGCCGATGGCGTGGGCTCCCGGGCGAGACAGGGAGCTCCTTGAGGGGCCGGCGGCGGCGGCTTCCTTTTCTGCTCTCCGGGCGGGCAGGCCCGGAGAGCGAAGGCAGCTGCGGCGGCTCCGGCGGCGGCTCCGGCAGCTCCCACCTGTCTCCACTCCCGGGGCCGATGGCGTGGGCTCCCGGGCGAGACAGGGAGCTCCTCGAGGGGCCGGCGGCGGCGGCGTCCTTTTCTGCTGTCCGGGCGGGCGGGCCCGGAGAGTGAAGGCAGCTGCGGCGGCTCCGGCGGCGGCTCCGGCGGCTCCCACCTGTCTCCACTCCCGGGGCCGATGGCGTGGGCTCCCGGGCGAGACAGGGAGCTCCTCGAGGGGCCGGCGGTGGCGGCGTCCTTTTCTGCTCTCCGGGCGGGTGGGCCCGGAGAGCGAAGGCAGCTGCGGCGGCTCCAGCGGCGGCTCCGGCGGCTCCCACCTGTCTCCACTCCCGGGGCCGATGGCGTGGGCTCCCGGGCGAGACAGGGAGCCCACGCCATCTCCAAAACATGTTAGCACCTTCCCAAACACATTCATTCATTCATTCATTTAAATATATATCCTACTCATCTCATTATGACAGGCATTCTTAACCTACAGACCGCTGGCCAAACCCAGCCCCCAATGCCAATTCATCTAGCCCCTGATGCTCTTGCTGATCCCAGAAGCAGAATTAAAACACATTTTGTGCATGAGCAGAATGTGCTGTGCATGTGCGGTGCACATTTTACTTCTGCTTCCAAGTGGGAGGAACCACGTGACCAGCCTGATCAGCAGTCCAGGAGGCCTGGTCAAGCTTGCAACCTGAAAACCTTGAGAAAGCTTGTACGAAGAAGTCATTCTAGGCCAGTGGTTTCCAGCATTGGGCACACACACCACAGGGGGACTTGAATCCCCAGAAGCCAAAATAAGTACATTGGCTGATCAGTGCTTTGGGGAATTGTTATATCCGGCCCTTATAAGCACTAGTCCAGACAACGATGAACAAAACAGCAACAAGTCTTTATTCAACAGTCCTTTAGAGATGAGCTTACAAGATGTTCCGTACACAGAGATGGCTCTACAATCCCAGTGGAGTCAGTCCCTCCGGACTCTTGCCATGTAGGAGGCAATAACTAGCTACCATAGAAGCATAGCATAATGGAGGAGACCCAGGTTTAGCACTAGCAGGCTACCTGTACGAAGTGAGAAGTATAGATCTAGACTGACCCCACCCTTGTTTAACCGTGGGGCTTATATAGTGTCTTCTCGGCGGTGGCAATCCACCAGATAACCATGACTAACCAATCATAACAGGGTATATATCTAATTAACCAATAGAAAACAGGATCCAAAACTGTAACTAATCACAGGGCTTGGATTAACATAATCAGCGCGTCCTAGAATGGGGAATTTTGTGCCATTTTAGGCTCCTAATTTGGATGGCAGGAAACCTCCATTTTCCTCTTGCAAGGCGCCGCCCGCGCTACTTGCAAATATGCCTGAATACACAGCAGGAATTGAAGTCCAAAAACCAAAAGTTAGAAAACACTTATCTAGGCAGTGTCAGTATAACAAAATAAAGCACATGAACTTTCTTACACAAGATAAATTAAGTTCCTTTGTGAGTCAAAGAAGGGGTGAAACTGATTTTTTAATATGTAAAAATTGGTTCCTTTTTTTATTCCTGCATGTGGATTGGGGTAATCTGCTGGGCACATTGCACCTGGAATTTGAAATATTTCTAATCATTTAAAAAGTAGCATGGAGCACTAATAAAGATGGAAAGGAGATAAAAGCTTGGGGGCAAGCAATCACTTCACCTTGTATAAAATACTGCAATAGGCAATGACAATGAGCTAGTGGTAAGGCCCTAAGCACTTATCTTCTGGCAGATCAGACTTTTAAACTGAACTGTTAACTCTCTTTTTCCATTTGAAGAGAATGTTTGCATAGAGATGCTTTATGCATGCAGTCTTTTACTGTCCTTCCCACTTAATGGAAACGTTGGCAAAGGGGTCAGAATTTTGATCTCGAATGTTTACTGAGTGAAGACAGGTAATTGCAGGCTCGATTTCTCCTTTAAATGGAAAGGCAGTACTGATAATAATTTCATATCAGAAATTATTCTGGGTTGAAAGGATTTTTGTGGAAGAAACTCTGCTCAGGGAATGCCCAAGCGAGGCTCTTTTCATGTCCCCAAGAGATGGGACAGAGATGGGCACTCAATCTGTCATGCAGTACCTGGGTCTTGAAATGCTGACTTGCCATCCTTCCAGCTAACAAGGCAAGCTTCTTAACCACTGAGCCACCAAATTATTAGTAGTACTAATTAATACCTTGCATGGTGTTGTGGATCCACTATAGGATGAAACTGATAAGAAGCTCATATCTCTTGTAAATGTTATGAATCACTGGAAAGTGCACTGGACTTAAATTGCAACATTATGTATTCTTACTGAGAAGTTAATCCTATTCATTCAGCACAGTTTATTCATATGTAACAAAGTACAGTGGAACCTCATACAACAATCGCCCCGTACAGCACTGAAATTGCATAACAATTAGGTTTCGGGGGGGGGGGGGAATGGCGTCCCGTATAACAATTTTCCCTAGGGAAAAAATCATACAACAATTTTTCAATGGGAAAAACCACTTAGCAAAAAAATTGTTGTGCGATGCATCCCATAGGGAAAATCGCTATACGATGCATTCATCATACAGTGATACCTCATACAACGTCCAAACTTGGTTCCACAAGTTTGGACTTTATACGGATTTGGACTTTGTATGAGGCTTGCAAAATCCGAGCCGTGATGCCTCATACAACGTCCAAATCCTTGCCACGATGCCTCGTACAACGTCAATTCCATAGAGATACATTGTACTGTAACAGCACAGACTTCAGGGCAAAGTCAAGGAAACAGACAGGAAACTGACAGAACTTTAGGAAATAATTGTCTAAAGGCTAAATACATTACAAAAACATGTCAAACAATCCTGATTGTCCAAGAACCTGAAGAATGCTGCAAAAATCCCAGGAATGCTTCTAAAAATTCTGATTAAAAAAATCAAAAAGAAAAATCCAAAACCGTGCTCAAAACCACTCCTAAACACTCTTTGCCTCATGCAAAACCCACAAGAGCAATGCAAGTATGTGCCCTGCCTATTATACTGCCCAGGCATAATGCAACCTGGGAAAACCCCAATGCCTCATACAAACTTTGTATGAGGCAACTTTTTTCAAGGAATTAGGTGATGTTGTATGAAGTGGACTTTGTATGAGGTATTACTGTGTAGCAATTGTTTTGTACAACAATGAGTCCCATAGAACGGAATGAAATCGTTGTATGAGGTACCACTGTATATGAATGCCACCTTGATCAATTAAATTAATCTATGTGCCCCCTTTTCCATATTATGCTCAAATTAGCATACAGCCATAACTTGCCACAGGTCTCTCACAGAGCAGGGAGAATATTGCAATGGACTCAGGACACATCTCTAGGGACAGTTGGCTGCATTATCCATTGACTCACCAACAAGCATACTGAAAGAAGCCATTTCTTTGCACTAGGTGAGGCAATCGATGAGCCGAGTTTGCGGTTATCGGATCTGTGGCCATACACATTAACTGATGGGCTCCTGCCTGTACTGTAGTTATAAAGCCTCTGCCACTGCTGATGGGCCCCTTGCTCATTACTCAGCCATAGACGACCTTCGTACCATATGGCATCTGCAAGCAGGTATGTGAAAGGAACGCAAGCACGTCAGGGCATTGGTGGACAGCTTGTCATCATCAGGGTATGCCTGCTTATGCATTGCAACACAAGACTACGGCAAACACATCTCTCACTGAGCAGTAATGGTTGACCAATCCATGGGATTTCTCCAGGGCCATCTCTTGTCCTTGCACTGTTTCACATCTGTGTTGTGCTCAGTTCTGGGTTTCCAAGTCCATTTTCTCCATAGGTGGTCCAAAGCATGAGTCCAAGGCCAGAGGAAAGAACACAGTGTGCCAAGTGGCTAGTTAAATTTCAATCCCGTCTTTCAGCTGTGGAGGAAGAGTGGTCTGGAGAGAAATCCTCAGCTGTTACAGAGTGAGTAGAAGGAGAAGCCTGGAGATTCAGGATGGGAAAGCATATGACAGTGTATGGCTAGGTGAGGATGTATTTACACTAGTCACCAAAGGGGAGGCTGTATCACAGCCATAGAGACCCAGAAGCCATCTAGCCCTGGCCTGGATAAACCTGTTCTTCTGCACACAGAGCCCCAAGGTAGTAGGATGCTCTAGAGCATGGGGATCACTTTTCACTTCCTAGCTTCATCCTGGGTCTTCTCCTGGGTCAGCTGGCATGTGTAGAGGCTGTCATTGCCCATCATTGCCACATAGAGGGTGTGATACATTTTCAGATTCTCCCACTTGTGGATCAGGTGCTTCCTTTGTAACACCATATCTTGCCCTTCATAAAAAAGAAGATACAGTGGAACCCAGCCTAATGACACATTCAACTAATGACATTTTTGATTAGCGACATGTTGTTAGCGGCAAAGTCACCATTCGCACAACGACATCACATTTCAATGGAGCTGCTTTTTTAGCGTTGTTATGCGAAAACTTCCTTAATCAAGGTTTTCCCATAGGAAGCCACTTTTTTAGTGCCGTGCGAAAATGTCATTAATTGAGGTTTTCCCATAGAAAGCCACTTTTTTAGTGTCGTTGTGCAAAAACATCGTTAATTGAGGTTTTTGCATAGGAAGCCACTTTTTAGCATCATTGTGAGGGAACTAGCGATTAACAACAATTTGTGATTAACGATGCTACTCATGGAACCAAGCTTTATCGTTAACTGAGGGTCTACTGTATGAAAAAAGGCTATGTGGGAATTGTTAGCCTGTTGAAGAGGGAAGCAGAGAAGGAAGAAGTAAAGGATAGAGAATTTCATGTGAAAATGATCACAAATATGCAAGTTGGTTGCCTGGTTTCTTAAGTTATTCTGAGGTTGTTTTTAGGGCCCGTCCAGTATATGGCAAACATTCTCCTTGTCCCCATGTTTGAACTTAATATACAGGACATGTGTTGATTCCATTGGCCTAGATTGGTTTCTTATGATAAAGCATCAACCCTTATTAAAGTGGGATGAACATAGTTTATTACTGCAGATTACAATAACCAATTGTTCAGCTCAGGATGACAGTGCACATATAGTTCAGAGAGTTACCCATGCACAGCTTGGACTGTTCAAGCCCACATGCTCTGCTGAGAATTCAGTTCCCTGAGTATTTGCATCAGGTTTTCATGCAAATACCACCAAGAATGCTCAATTTCTATTGTACCTTAATGGATGCATGGAGAAGGCAAAAGGGACACCTGAAGGAAACACATTTCTTCCAAAAGAGTGCCAGCCCTATTATATTTTGGTGAACCTACTCGAAAACTGCAGCAGTGTTACTCAACCTTTGGTATTTGGACTTCACTTCCCAGAAGCCTAAGTCAATTCCCCAAAGTACTGATGAGCCAATTTACTGGTTTAGGCTTCTGGGAATTGAAGTCTCCCTGTGGGGCATGGCCCCCAAATTGAGAAAATGAATGCAGAAATTCTGCCAACTATGTTCTCTAATGTAGAGTGATCGGATTTGGGGTCCAGCATTTGATGGCCAATAATTCCCTAACCCTAAACTTCACTTAGGAATAAACATGAGTGAAATATTTCGTAGCATTTTGCCATTTGTCTATCCATATCTGTTCTTACTTCTGTTCATCACATAAAAAGCTATGTTGCTATTAAGTCCTGTTTTATAATAAGCAGTTCATCAATGTAATTTAGCCTACCATCTGCTGATTATCAACTGGGTTTGATGTCCATTTACTCCTCTGCTGAGATATTACAGCAGCACTGTTCCTTTTTCATGCATTCTCTGAATAGCAGTTAGAAAGAAGAAAAATGTTTTCTTGAAGTAAAAGCAATTTAATTGTAATAATAAGTTGACATTGGATATGAAATATCCTTTATCTCCACAAAAAATTGTGAATGAATAATTTAAAAAAGAGTAGCAAATATTTTCTTATATCAACTGTTTAGGTATCTTTTTGTGTTTTCCTAGACTATCCATTCTTATCTGTTTAATCCAGAAATCTAAAGGAACTGAGAAGGAGGGTGAGAATTTCATTATTTTAAATAATTGTTTGACAAAATTCATTAATATCTTCAAAAAAAGGGGGAAACTTTGAGATGCAAAAAAAAATCTGGTGTGGGGAAAATGCAAAATTTGAGGACGGTACCAATTCATCCATGGACTGTGGTGGCTTAGTGGTTGAGATGCTGCACTTGACAACTGTAAAGGTGGCAGGTCAGCACTTTGAGATTTGTGTGCTGCAGAACTGAGTGAGCTTCTGTCTCTGTCCCAGCTTCTGCCAACCTAGCACTGAACCTTAAAATCGGATATGAGTGGCTTTCGAGCAAGGGTGACCTTTACCTTACCTTTTCATCCAGAAATAATTGCTTATCTAATTCTGTCATTCTGTGTATTATACTGAATTGTTTGTACAATTATTATTTTTTTAAAAAAACCTATAGATGGCAGGAAATGTAGAGATATTTTTCTCAAGTCATACAGAAAAATAACAAAATTAGTGTTGTATGGACAGTGCCCACATTTGCAATTTTGATGCTAATGGGTATGATGACAAGAAAGTCAGGGAAGGAAAAAGGTAAAGGTAAGGGTTGCTCGAAAGGCAGTCGTATCCAACTCTAGGGTTCAGTGCTCATCTCTGTTTCAAAGCCGAAGAGCCATTGCTGTCTGCATCTGCAGACGTTTCCATGGTCATGTGGCAGGCATGATTAGACACCAGAGCCCACAGAATGCTGTTACCTTCCCACTGAAGTGGTCCCTATTTATCTACTTGCAATTTCTTGCTTTCGAACTGCTAGGTTGGCAGGGGCTGGGACAAAGACGGGAGCTCATTCCATCCTGCAGTACTCGGAAATCGAACTGCTGAACTTCCGCCTCCCTGTCAGCGTCTTAGCCACTTGAGCCACTAATCACTAAATTGAACAAGATAAGTCATTTGATTTTTAAAAGGAGCTACTCATTAAAGTCGAAAAGGTCAAGCTAGCAAGAAATGTCCAGAGGCCACACTCTCCTAAAGGCTTGTTTTAAGTGCACATTAGGAAATTAAGCAAGCAAAGTAAGAGTAATTCAGCTTGAACTTCAAATCACCTTTCTACCTGCTCTATCAAACATGTGGTTAAACAGGCAGGATCCATTATGATAAAGGTAACAAGGATTCCATTCTTTAAGTGCATACCTGTCAACACGTGGCTCCGGAAAAACGGGACCTGTGCACATCGCTTGTGCTCAGGTCGCTTTCCACGCATGCGTGGAAGGGTTTTACCCCTTCCATGCATGCGCAGAAGCGCTACGCCGCTTGCACAGCCCCTACGCAAGCAGCGTAGCTCTTCTGCGCATGCATGGAAGGGGTAAAACCCTTCCACGCATGCGCAGAAGCGCTACGCCGCTTGCGTAGGGGCTGCACAAGCAGCATAGCACTTCCACGCATGCGCAGAAAGCGTTTCCCCTGCTGCCAAATTACGGGGTTTTGGCAGCGCGGGGTGGGTTATGATGTCAATCGACGTCAAATTACGGGGTTTCCCCTGCCAAATCGGGATGGTTGACAGGTATGTTTAAGTGACCCTCCCCTCTTTCACAAGGCATGGCTTCTAAAATAGATATACTGTACCTTTGGGGAACATCCCAGCCTGTGTCCTGAGACCAAAAAGGAATCTAAAACTCCAAAATGTGAAATTACAACTGGTATGTCCTTATGTTATTATTTAAAATGTTTTGAAGTCATGGAGCATGTTATGAAGACCCTAGCAACATGCCTCTGGTATTTCAAATGGTCTTCTGTTTGCCTTCTCTACAAATTTAGTTAGTTCCAGGCTATTTTTCCAATCTCACCTGCTAGGAGAACAGGTGACTTTCATTTAGGCCAGCCTTAAAGTAAACTATTTTAGTCCTCTATGATGGATTGATAGGTATGGGGAGGGGAGTAATTTTCTTAGCTTATACTGAGCCCCTTTCCTGGATTTCACTGAGCCCTTTTTCCTGAGGATTTGCTCAACAGCTAAAGAATGAAGAAATAGCCATTCACATAGCCGGGGCAGTTGTTTCAAGTTACACGGCTTTGGCATTATTGGATGTAGACCTTAGTTTGCATTGCTGTGCTTCAGGAGTCCCAATTCTGATGTCGTATTAAAGATTAAGGGAGTGTGAGAAAGCCAAGTTTTTATTTCTTTTTCTAAGCAGTGCATTGGGTTGTGAGAATGCAATCATGACACTAGCCCAAAAGCTACTACTTTAACTCTTTCTCTATGTTACTTTTTTTTCTTGCCTTGAGCCAAACTGAAATGTTAGACAGTGTGGCGTATAGTTCCTTAGCAGGCTGGAATGGAGTTGTAGATCAAACATAAGACAGCAATAGGATCCTTTGGTATTCTGGAAATAATAGGCAGCAGCCAGCAATACGGGCCAAACACACAACTTTATTCGGAATAATAATAGGTGACCGGTACTAACAACACACCATCACATTCCTTATTTATCTCTGATCAGAACTGACAGTTGGAAGAAAAAAAACGTTGGAACCATTGATAGCTCTGTCTTGTGCACTTCTCGTTTAGAACCTTCCCGAAGTCTCGCAAGACTTCGGACCATAGTAAAGCAAATACATATTAAACTCTATCACAAAAAAACTCAAAATGGCAAACACATTTCCTTAAATACACAACAGATCCTAACATCGATGAGGATGAGGATGCAAAGAAAGGTACGGTTGGCAAGAGTTTAACAAAGTTCTTAGCTTATAGTTTCCAAAGTGTACGTTAGCCCTGGGGCTGTTTTTATTTTTATTTTTAGTAATTCTTACACCTGCTGTGTGACATAGGGCACAATCCTAACTCCACATTAGGTAGGACTGAGGTGGGTTTGCATAAGACATAAGCCCCCTGTGATGGCACAAGTGGCCTTAGGCTTGTCTAAGACATTGTGTTGGCTGTTAGCTGCTGATTGTCTGTTGTCAACTCTGTTTCCATGGTGATTGTGCTGAGGTTGGGGTTTTTATTTTTCCCCTTGTCCTATTTTCCTCTTAGGCCAGCTGAAGTCTCTCACCTCCTGAACTGGGGAGGATTTTGAATACAACATAACCTTATTCAGTCTAAGTTTTCTCAGTCAGGCTAAAGTCAGCCTAGATCTGGGAACTTCAGTTCCCAGAAGCCGAGGTCAATTCCCCAAAGCATTGATCAGCCAATGTACTAACTTAGGCTTCTGGGAATTGAAGTCCCCCACTGGTGTGTGTGCCCCACATTGGGAACCACTGGCCTAGATAGTTATGATTGTGCCCATAGTGTTACTGAAACTAAAACTATAATGTTCAAAAAGTGTTACAAGAAAGATTTAAGATACATAATGCTGTTATATAATTAAATTATGTGTCTAGAGAAAAGATGGGCTGGAAGTGCCACAGACACTGAAAGAGGAATGAAATAGATGTGGCAGCCAGTTCATTAAAAAAATGCAAGCGCGGCGCCAAAATGGCCGCCGCGCCCTTTGCGGGCCCCCCCCACAGGACAGAGAATCCGGGTAGTTAGGGGCGTGGCCAGCTCCCTTATAAAAGGGGTGGCCACGAGGCAGCCGCGCTGCCATTTTGCCTCAGCGACGGAGCGGAGAAGTTTTTCCCCTGCGCCTCCGTCGCTCGTTGGTATTGCCGGGAAGCCTTTTGGGTCGATTTTGCTTAGCTAGCTTCCCTTTTTTGCTCGAGATGCCTTCCAAAAAGAAGGCTGCTGCGAATTCAGCTCGGGCTGTTAGGAGGCGCAACCCAGGTTGGAGGACCGTGGTGCCGCCTCCTCAACAGCCACCTTTGCCATCCCCGGCCGGGGCTAGTGGCTTGGGGTCTATCGCACCTTGGCCCGTTCAGAGTGCGGGCGCGGAGGGCGCTCCGGCCCGCGGCCCGCGAGCGGTGGACACCGCTCCTCCTTCCGCCCAACCCGTTGGGCCGACTACTTCTGGGCCGCAGACTCTCCCGGGGCCCTCTAGCCTTGGGGTGGCCCGGTGCCCCGCCTTGGCAGGTTTCCTCACCAGCCCTACCGGGCTTCGGCCCTGGCCAATGGCCATATCTGGGCCATGGGGTGCAGGGAACTGTCCCCATGCAAGGGTCAGGTGGGCCGGCCGGCTCTTTACCCATGGTTACTGTAGACACCTTACTGGCCCGTATTGCGGCCTTAGAGGAGTCTTTGGCCCGGGCCAGTCAGGCAGGTGCCCCTTTCGGGGTACCTTTGGAGGCGCTATCGGCAGCAGGACAACGGCCGGCGGGGAGGGTTGAGCTGCTGCAGGCGGGTGGCGCGGCTCCGGCCACTGCCTCGCAGCTCCCCAGCCAGCAACCTGGCGCGGGTCAAGCCCCGGTGATGAGCTCTACATCGGTCGTGAGCTCCGACGCCCCCAGTGGGCCGGAACCCCCGTTGGGGGCGGCCCGCGGGGGTGCAGCATGTGAGTATATGGTGCAAACGAGTACATCCACACACATTCCCAATATAGGGGGGACCTTTCAGTGGCCTTGGCCTCGCGCGGGTGGTGCAGGGGCTACGCCGCTGGCGACCCACCCGGCGACAACTACTGCCACCATGCCCGCTGGGGTGGGCATTGGTTCTTACACTGCTGGGAGCGTACTTGGGGTGGCAGGGTTAACTCAGGCCCCTTTGGGTAGGCCAGCTATCCCCTTTTCGGCTTTGCCGACGGCAGGGTATTCCCTGCCATTGGGTGATCACTTGGCTCAGGCTACCAGAGAAAAGATATGGCGAGGGGAGTACGTGGATATCTTCTCACTCCTGAACAGAGAGCCCACTAAGGAAGAAAGGGAGGGTCAGGATGAGAAGGACAAGGAGCAGGCACGCCGCCGTAAGCCGCCGCGTACCTGGGCTAACTGGCTCCCCGCTTATTTGATATACATGGCGGTGTATTTAGGGCGCGGCCGGATCTAGCTATTCCCATGGTCCAATATTTGGACAACATATACAGGGCGATGGTAGATTTCCCGGGCCCCTCATGGCTAGCATATGATGAGGAATTCCGTATGAGGATTCCCCTGCACCCCGAGATGAGATGGGATGAGCCGTGCCAGAGACTGTGGCTCTTGTATATGACACCCACACGTCCTGCCCCGGGGGATAGATACCATTGTGGACATGCGGTCCAGCGAGCAGCTCCAGCGCAGGTTACCCGCCAAATGGCGGGGCAGGGGGTTCCAGCCCGCCTGCTGTGCTGGACTTTCTCGTCCAATGGTTCCTGCAGTCGGAAGAACTGCAGGTATAAGCACGAGTGTCCCACATGTTCTGGTCCCCATGCAGCCTCTGCTTGTCCCAAGCCTGGGGGGGTGCGAGGCAGAGGGAGGGGTGGACAGTGGGCTGGCAAGCCTGCCACGGATGGAGCTAGTTCTCCGAAAGGCTCCCTCCCCAATTAAGGTGGACATGCTGGAGCGCTGGCTCGCATCGTACCCAAGGGGAGAGGACAGGGAGTACCTCATCCAAGGTTTTAAGCAGGGATTTCGTATCCCTTTTATGGGTGATAGATCTCCTCAGGATGCTCCCAACCTTTTATCCCTCAGAGGAAGGGAGGAGGTAGCCGAGGCCAGCATTAAAAAGGAGTTAGACGCGGGCAGGGTCGCCGGACCTTTTCCCGCACCCCCTTTTCCCAACCTTAAGGTTTCACCATTGGGTTTGGTTCCTAAAAAGTCCCTAGGTGAGTTTCGCCTTATTCATCATTTGTCCTACCCAGCCGGCCGATCGGTCAACGATGCGATACCTGATGACCTTTGTTCGGTCAGGTATACATCGTTCGACCATGCGCTGCGCATGGTGCGCTCGTGTGGCCCGGGTGCCTTGCTGGCCAAGTGCGACATTAAGTCAGCTTTTCGCCTCTTGCCGGTGCACCCGGGCGACTTTGAATTGCTGGGTTTTAAGTTTAGAGGGGAGTATTATTTTGATAAGGCCATGCCTTTTGGCTGCTCCATATCATGCTCGGCTTTCGAGCGTTTTAGTACCTTCCTAGAGTGGGCTTTCGTCCGCAGGTCAGGGTCCCGGTCTGTAGCCCATTACCTGGATGACTTTTTATTCGGGGGTGAACGGGGCTGGGACACGTGTGCACGTCTCCTCAATACATTTCAGACGCTAATGCAGGAACTGGGTGTCCCTTTAGCGCCCGAAAAGACCGAGGGCCCGTCGACCAAACTAGTATTCCTGGGGGTTGAGATTGATACAGTAGTACAGGCTTCTAGGTTACCGGGTGATAAGGTGTCCAGGATAGTGACCCTTATCTCGGAATTGCTGGCTAAGCGTAAGGCATCCCTGAGGGAACTGCAGGTGCTACATGGGCACCTCAATTTTGCCTGCAGGGTGGTCGCACCGGGCAGGGCTTTCGCCCGGCGCTTATGCGACGCCATGGCAGGGTTATCCAGGCCCCACCACAGAGTCAGGCTTACCCGGGGTATCAGGGCAGACATGTTTGTCTGGTTGCAATTCCTGAGGGAGTTTAATGGGGTCTCATTTTGGAGGTCTGACCTCATGGCATCCCCCAATTTCCAGATCCAGTCTGATGCCTCAGGATCCCTGGGTTATGGTATGTACTTCAATGGGAAGTGGGCCTATGGTGGGTGGCCACCGGCATGGGCAGGCACAGGTCGCCTGCGGGATCTCACATACCTGGAATTTTTTCCCATTCTGGGGGCTTTGATGCTATGGGGCGAACAGTGGGCTAATTCGGTGGTGCATTTCTGGTGCGACAATGCTGCCGTGGTGCACATTGTCAATGCACAGACTTCTAAATCGCCCAGGGTCATGGATCTAGTGCGCCATTTTGTGCTGCGCTGCCTGCGCCTCAACGTCTTGTTCAGGGCCAGGCATGTCCCAGGGGTTAATAACGATATTGCTGACGCTTTGTCCCGCCTGCAGATCTCCCGGTTCCGCGCCTTGGCCCCGGATGCGGAGGAATTTCCCTCGCCACTCCCGGACGAGATGTGGACTATTGGCAAGGAGAGGTGAACCGGGCGATTGGCCTGTCACTAGCGCCACGCACGCGTAAGGCGTATCAACAAGCATTCAATTTGTATAGGGCTTTTGCTACTCGATTTCAATGGCCAGAGACCTGGCCCATCCCGGTGGACCATGTTCTGCGGTTCATGGTTCACCTGCATGCACAGGGCCTTGCACCTCGCACCATAGCATCCAAGCTCTAGGCGTTGGCTTTTATGGCCAAAGTAGGGGGTCATGTGGATACCACCTCTGACTTCCGTGTGAGACACGTTTTGGAGGGGTGGGTGCGCGAGCGCGGGCGTTGCCCGGACGACCGGCACCCTATTTCCCCAGGGGTTCTTACCCAGTTGGCCCGGGGCTGGCCAGGCCTCTGTTTTGATCATTATGAGGCAGCCCAATTGCATGCAGCCACAACGGTGGCATTTTTTGGAGCGCTCCGCATCAGCGAACTCGTGATGCTGTCTAAGGCGGATGCAAGTGGTAGGGCACTGGAACGCGGAGATGTATATGTTGCCAAAGACTGGGCCCAGTTGAGGATTCGCTCCTCTAAAACAGATCAGCATGGCGTAGGCAGTGGAGTAAGACTGCTACGGTGTTCTTTGGCAGACATCTGTCCGGTTGGTGCCCTACAGGAATACCTGGCACTGCGTGGCATGCACCACGGCCCGTTTTTCTGTCACCAAGATGGGTCTCCCCTTACTAAATTTCAGTTTTGGAAGGTGACTGCCAGAGCCCTCACCAGGGTGGGACTACCGGGTGCCCGTTCTGGCACACATTCGTTCCGTATTGGCGCAGCCTCTACAGCGGCTGCTTTTGGGTACTCTGGGGCTGACATACGTAGCAGGGGGAGGTGGGGCTCACAATGTTTTCAGTTTTATGTGCGCCCACTCCCGCCATGAGTACCAATCCAGTCACCTTACCTTCCTTTTTCTCAATTTTCTTACAGACCCTGGGTGTCGTATTACACCGGTGACAGTATGGCTGGTGGGCCACAGCTATGTGCTCAGGGCAGCGCGTTACGCTGCGGCGACAGAGTGGGGACCCCGACTGGGACTGGGTGACCACGCCAGTCTCTCATGGCACGGTAAGCCTGGGATGTTATGGCGGGAGCTGCGGCCTTTCCTTTTTTCTGGCCTGGGGGCTGACCCGCCTGACATTCTAATCATCCACTTGGGGGGCAATGATTTGGGCCAGGTCACCGGCTTATCGCTCAAGCATGCGATTTGCGAGGACCTCGCCTACTTGCATTATGTCTGGCCTGCCACAGCCCTGGTTTGGTCGGACATTGTTCCGCGCCACTCTTACAGAGGGGGCGTTAACCTCCTGGCCCTTGACCGAGCTAGGCGCGCGGTCAATAAGGCAGTGGCGCGGTTTCTCACCACCAGGGCTTGGGGACGGGTTAGTCATCACCCCGATATTAGTCTACAAAATTGTGACTTGTATGCAGGGGATGGGGTCCATCTGTCGCGAGGAGGTATGGACCTCCTGTTGGGTGACTGGCGAGCAGGCCTGTTGACCGAGCTGACGGTCTGGGGGGGGGCGTCAGGTCTTCTGTGAAGCCCCTCCGTGTGGCGGGTAGCACTGGTAAGGTAAACAGTATGACCCACAAGTATCCGGCAGGTTCGCAATTGACTGGACAACACTAGACAGGAATAAAGTAGTTAAACGTTGTCCGGTCAACGACGAATCAGGCGATGGGGTGATGATGATTGCTAACCAGCATGCATCACCCCTGTGATTTCACGGATACGCGTCAGAGGGTGGGGTCATGAGTTAGTTATTGACTACGGTCAACAATTTGTTTGTTGTTAACAAACAAATTGATACAATTTGATACATTGTAACCAATTGCCGTTGGCAATTTTGGGGTGGTACCTTACCAGTGTTACTTCGGCCTGCTTGCCTTAGGAATTATGATTGGTCGTTTTACCAATACAAATTTATAATTCGGACTAGGGCATTGAATCAATAAATGTGGCCCTTTGCTGTTATCCACTTTCAATGTTGTCTGTGTCCGTTATTGGGGGGTGCGCCTGCAATGCAAGCGCGGCGCCAAAATGGCCGCCGCGCCCTTTGCGGGCCCCCCCCACAGGACAGAGAATCCGGGTAGTTAGGGGCGTGGCCAGCTCCCTTATAAAAGGGGTGGCCACGAGGCAGCCGCGCTGCCATTTTGCCTCAGCGACGGAGCGGAGAAGTTTTTCCCCTCCACCCCCTCCCTAGTTAACAGTGTGATTATGGTCGCTTCGGGGCCGGGTGGGAATTTTTGGTTGGGACCCACATTGGCTTCGGGTCCTGGCTTTTTTGCCCATCCCACACTGTTGCTATGGTTTGATATAGGGGTCTTTCTTCGTTCCTACTGTTGACTTTGGTCACATGGGCGGGTAGCACTGGTAAGGTAAACAGTATGACCCACAAGTATCCGGCAGGTTCGCAATTGACTGGACAACACTAGACAGGAATAAAGTAGTTAAACGTTGTCCGGTCAACGACGAATCAGGCGATGGGGTGATGATGATTGCTAACCAGCATGCATCACCCCTGTGATTTCACGGATACGCGTCAGAGGGTGGGGTCATGAGTTAGTTATTGACTACGGTCAACAATTTGTTTGTTGTTAACAAACAAATTGATACAATTTGATACATTGTAACCAATTGCCGTTGGCAATTTTGGGGTGGTACCTTACCAGTGTTACTTCGGCCTGCTTGCCTTAGGAATTATGATTGGTCGTTTTACCAATACAAATTTATAATTCGGACTAGGGCATTGAATCAATAAATGTGGCCCTTTGCTGTTATCCACTTTCAATGTTGTCTGTGTCCGTTATTGGGGGGGTGCGCCTGCAATAACATACAGTACATGACTAAATGAAACTCCCTGCTGACTTGTAAAGAAGACAACTTTTTGTCTGCAATGGAAGCAAAGCAGTTGTTATCCAAGGCTGTTGTTTTATGCTAGTTGTTGACATCTTGAGGAAATTCATCTGGAAAGTGATCCTCTGGCTTTTATTTTATTTAAATTTAAATTTTATTTTAAGTAGCCCATCACTTCTCTCCTGAGAAAATTTCTAGGCAAGAAATAATTACACAATGGAAAAGTTACATCTCATTGATTAAGTTGCATACACAGAGAAGTTGTCAATTGAGACAAGTTTATTAAGCAACATATTTTTATGCTAGCTTCAGACTTTAGTTCCAGGTACAATATTCTTCCACGTGTTTCCTTCACCTTTTTAAAAGGTGCACGTGATATACCTTTCATTTTGAATTATGCATGTGTCTATAATTATATTGAAGTGTTATTCAATTCTGATGCCATGGTCATGCTTAGAAAGCAGCACCTCGTCCTCCCCTGTGTTCATCTAATTTTTCACAGTTTCAGCACTGAGTCTGAAGAGAAGGATGATACTCATAGGTAGCCTGCAAATGTAAGCAACTGCCATGGAAAAAAATGAGTTCTTCCTCACTGGTGCTGAAACTATGGAGAATGTGACACCAAGGGATAGGCATTTAACTCTCTCTCTCTCTCTCTCTCTCTGCTTACATGCATTCAAGGTACAACTGTATAGCTTGGGGAATGCTATACAGTAATACCTCACACAAAGTCCGCTTTATACAACATCGAATTTCTACAACATCGCCTAATTTCTTGAAAAAAGTTACCTCATACAAAGTCGCTCGACTTTGTATGAGGCATTCAGTTTTTCCCAGGTTGCATTGTGCCTGGGCAGTATAAAAGGCAGGACACATGCGTGCATTGCTCTTGTGGGTTTTGCACAAGGCAAAGAGTGTTTAGGAGTGGTTTTGAGCACAATTTTGGATTTTTTTGGATTTTTCATTAGAATTTTTAGAAGCATTCCTGGGATTTTTGTAGCATTCTTCAGGTTCTTGGACAATCAGGGTTGTTTGACATATTTTTGTAATGTATTTAGCCTTTAGACAATGATTTCTTAAAGTTCTGTCAATTTCCTGTCTGTTTCCTTGACTTTGCCCTGAAGTCTGTGCTGTTACAGTAAAGTGTATCTCTATGAAAATGACGTTGTATGAGGCATCGCAGCAAGGATTTTGCATGCCTCATACAAAGTCCAAATCCGTATAAAGTCCAAACTTGTGGAACCAAGTTTGGACATTGTATGAGGTATCACTGTATATATACAGCAGTGCAGATTAGAGTTGTTGAATCTGGCTGCCAGCTGAAGCCTCAGAGAATTGCTGTGCCATCTTCATTTCTATGTAGAAAGACAAATCTCCATACCAGAAAAAGAGAATATTTTTGCAAGTAGCTCACTGAATAACAATAAAGGAGGATATGGCTGAGGAACTCAACATTCCTAATGTCACTTGGAGGACCCTGAAAAGGCTGAAGGTTAGAGATACCTGTCAAGCTTTGGATTTGAAAATAAGGGAAACACTGTGGATGGGGCTACCTCGGTGGGTGTGGCCAAATCTGTGGGTGTGGTCAAATCTGACCATGTGACTTGCTGGGCTCTAGTCATGCTTGCCACATGACCATGACAACGTCTGCAAACAGACAGCACTGGCTCTTTGGCTGTAAATGGAGATGAACACTGCACCCTAGAGTCAGATACGACTGGCTTCTGAGCAAGGAAGACCTTTACTAAGCACTTGCATAAATAGGGCCAAACTTCACAGCAAATTTGAATACCATTCAGGGATTTTCTATTATTAGGTAAAGGTTGCCCTTGCTCAAAAGCCAGTCATAGCCAACTCTAGGGTTCTGTGATCATCTCTGTTTATAGCCAAAGAGCCAGTGCTGTTTTCTGTGGTCATGTGGCAGGCATGACTAGACACCGGAGTGCACGGAACACTGTTTACCTTCCCTCCAAAGTGGTTCCTATTTATCTACTTGCAATTTCTTGCTTTTGAACTGCTAGGTTGGCAAGAGCTGGGACTGAGATGGGAGCTCAACACACACACACACACACACACACACACACACGATTTGTGCAGCCATGTAAGCAAAACCCCTTCCTGCTCCTTCTCTCTCTGTGCCATCCAGGCAGGTCCAGCTTTTTCCCCCAGTACTGCAGTCCCTCGATCTCTCTCTCTCTCCTCCTCTGAAACCCAAAGGCCACTGGGAGGTATATTCCTGCTCCTTGTGCATCTCATTGGGGCTGCCCACCCAAAGAACTGGGGCTCCCAGGGTACACCAGGGTCACTTTGCCCCCCAAGCACAAAGCATACTGGGAGCTTTAGTCCCGCTCTCCATTCTCCTCAATGGGGGCTACCCACCCAAAGAACGACTGCTCCCAGGATGCTCCGCTGCACTTTCCAGTCCAGGGGAAGTCTGTATTGATCACGTACCAGCAAAATTGCCATCTTGGAATGCCCCCCCCACCTTCTTCAAAAAAATAAGGGAAAATATTTTAAAATACATGCAGCCGGGAAGAAGACTGAATTACGGGGAAATCCTGGCCAATATGGGGTACTTGACACGTATGGGTTAGAGCAGTGGTAGGCTAAAAAAAATTTACTGCCACACTGTGAGTGTGGTATGGTGGCCGTGGCCAATGGGGAAAGCGTGTGTTGCACCCAAATTAGGACTACTTTATTTCAAAACTTGGATGGGCCGGGCCAGCCAGAATTTCTGCTACCGGTTCTGGCGAACTGGTGCAAACCTGCTGATGCCCACCACTGGGTTAGAGTCCCTAAATGTAAGACCAACATACTCAAGTGGGGGCAACTGGCAGACAACAACATGCTGTGTGAATGTGAAAAGATACAGAATCCAGCTCATTACTTGTCTGTCAATAACTACCGGTTACATGTACTGATGAGGATTTAATTTTGGCCAGAGACAAAGCCAAGAAGCGGTTTCATTTTGATAGTTTAAAATTTGGTCTGGATATGAAAGAAGAAGAATCTGTGTCTCAAATTGTACCCTATTAACTTTGCAAATGCTGACCAAAATACAGTATGAAACAGACTTATCAGAAAAATAAGCACACATTGGGCACATATAGTTTTTACTCAACTCCAAACATTCTTTTGTCTGATAGAAAGTTTGAGATTTGTTCTTTGTTTTTTCAAGAGAGTTCTATCATTTTACAGCAGAAACTTTCTCGCTAAGCTTAACTATGGAACAACTGCCAGAGATTCACACAGAAGGATCTGCCAGTTACCTTTCTAAAACATTGCCCCACGGGATGAATAATATGGAAAGAAAATGTTGTCATCCCTACCTATATGCTTATAAGCTCATTATTGTTTTGTGTGAAAGTGGGTTGAAGTGGAAAGGGAGACTGCCAAAGTATATTATGCAAGATTAAAAATTGGATTTATTTTTTTAAAAAATCTTCCAATAGCTAAAATCTCAGGTTTTATTTTTGTTGCTACTAAAATTAAAGATCGGTGCAAAATTATATGAAAGATTGTTGGTAAACTTTCCACTGCCTTCATTTGTATAAGCACAAGATGTATAAGCACAGAGACAAGTGTTTGGAATAAATTAGAGTCACAATTGTTGTTTTCTTTTTAAATTTGTGCATCAATCCCACTCAGCTAAACACCCCAGCTCCACATGGGGTATGCTACTTGGGCCTCAGCCACAAACCACATTCTACAGCTTGTAGAGGGGCCACCAAAAAGCAGGAGAAAAGAGTACAGTGATTTGCATAAAATGTTCCTGATTTAATTTGTAAAATATGATTTAATGTGAATTGCAGTGCATCTCAAACAAGCAAGAGAAGCAATGACCAAATGACTTGTGTGCTAATCAGGTTTGTTGACCAAGTAGCAGGGGCAATGTCACGACCTCCAATTTCCCTCCTTACATGTCTTTATCTTTAAAATATGAGAGCCTAGTGTGGCATAGTGAATAGACAGACCTAAGACTCTGGAGAGCAGGGTTTGAATTCTTGTTCTGTCATGGAAACTAACTGGGGGAATGGAACTGGTAAAACCACTCCTTAAATATCTCACGTACATTAAAAGCTCTGTTAAAGTCTCTATGAGTCTGTTCCGACTTGACAGCACATAACTAACTATTTTTACATTCAGATCTGAGGTGAATATATACCTGGTGGAACGTCTTCCCCTCAGGACATCAGCCTGCATCACTCATTCCTCCCAGATGGCACAGCTCTAGGTGCCGACCCCGAGATTGGCAAGAAAGACTCTGACTTGGAGAAGAGGCTTCTCCTTGGTGGCACCACCTTTGTGGAATTCTCTTCCAGTTGAACTGCACCAGGTTCCATCCCTGCCTATATTTTAAAAATAGTCATAATCATTTCTGTTTGAAGAGGTTTTTAAGGATATGTTGCCAATGGCTGAGTGTTAGGTATTTTATTTTATCTCTCTCTGTTGCCAATAGGTGTTTTTTTTTTGTTCCTGAGATATTTATATGTATTTATTTTTTAAATGTGTGACTATTTTTAATGTGTGAGTTTTCTGTTGTTAGCCGCCCAGAGTAGGAAAATCTCCTACATGGGTGGGGTATAAATATAATAAATAAATAAATCTCAGGTAGAAAGTAGGGGTGTGAATTCTTGTTTGGAGGCAAAAAGTGATCTCTCTGTCTCTCTGTCTCTTTCTCTGGTCATGGACATGGTACCTGAGGACGTGTTCCTCTGAGAACAAGTCCCACAAAGTTCTGCCCCTGCCCTTTTCTTACTAAAACCAAATCTCACTGCTTGCCAATTGGATGAAAGAAATGTAGCATAATATTGCCACATATAATTCTAAAGAAAAACAATTTATGCCTTGAATTACAACCAATTTGGTCTCTCTAATACATAGGTAACAGTGTTTCTCAAACAGTAAAAAGGAAAATAAATGTGAAGGGCAGTAGACATAGCTGTCAAGTATCCCGTATTGCCTGGGAAAACCCCATAATTTAGCCCCTCTTCCCGCTATCACATATTTTTTTAAATAATCTCCCTATTTTAAAAAAATCCAGGGGGCATGTAAATCTCCCGTATATTATTGCATTATTAATATATCTTTATTTATGAGGTATGTTCTCCATACCAGAGCCATAGAGGAGTGTAGGGCTCCCCCTGGTGGAGGAGGAAGCACCCCACAGGCACTCCCCTTAGCACAACTGCTTTCCCTCATGGAAAACAAGGAAGCAGGCCAGCCTTACTGTAATAGTTCTATTTTAAATCTCTTTCCTCATTCTCTGCTGCAAAAGGATTTCATATTATGGTGATTTTTCATGAAACTGTTTTTTACACTTTAATCACTTAATTGTCTATTGTCTTAGCCTTGTGTACATCAATTTCATTTTTTAAAACTCTGTGTTTAAGGCAAGACCACGGAAATATCCTCTTTATGTTGTATGCAAATATACTTGAAGCCGATTGGTTCATTGTCTCTTCTCTCTCCTGGGAAAGATGGTATTAAAGGGAAGAGACAATGAGCCAACTGGCTTCAAGTATATTTGCATACAACATAAAGAGGATATTTTGATGGTCCTGCCTTAAACACAGAGTTTTTAAAAATGAAATTGAGGTACACAAGGCTAAGACAGTAGATAATTAAGTGATTAAAGTGTAAAAAACAGTTCCTTGAAAAATCACCATAATATGAAATGCTGTCGCAGCAGAGAATGTGGAAAGAGACTTAAAATAGAATTATTATAGTAAGGCTGGCCTGTAGGGGCTGGTTTGTTGCCTTATTCCTCGAGGGACAGCAGTGGTGCTAAGGGGAGTGGGAGAGTGCCTAGGGGGTGGTTTTCCTCCATGGGGGGGGGAGCCCAACACTCCTCCCTGGCTCTGGTGGCTCCTTCTTTTCTAGGCTCTTGGATGTACCTGGATTTTGGGGAGGAGGTGGCATGGCCTGGTGGGTGGGGGCATGTCCTGGTGGGGAGATGAGCGTGGCCCACCCTTATTTTCATGTCCAAAACTTGACAGGTATGGCAGTAGATTATATCTCTGTCCATGCCCAAACCAGTCTCTCTCTCTCTTCCTGAATCCCTGAGTCATAACATTAGCCTTGGCATGGAAACTGAAAATGAATATCTGGTTTCCCATAGCTAGCTTGTTTTTGTACATCCATGTGAAAGTTGCAGAATTTGCCTATTCTACCTTTAGGGACAAATTCATCTCCAGTATCAAATGTGGGGGGACTCATTTGTGAACAAAAAAAGAAAGGAGATACAGTGATACCTCATACAACGTCCAAACTTGGTTCCACAAGTTTGGACTTTATACGCATTTGGACTTTGTATGAGGCATGCAAAATCCTAGCCGTGATGCCTCATACAACGTCCAAATCCTTGCCACGATGCCTCATACAACGTCAATTCCATAGAGATACATTGTACTGTAACAGTACAGACCTCAGGGCAAAGTCAAGGAAACAGACAGGAAACTGACAGAACTTTAGGAAAACATTGTCTAAAGGCTAAATACATTACAAAAACATGTCAAACAACCCTGATTTTCCAAGAACCTGAAGAATGCTGCAAAAATCCCAGGAATGCTTCTAAAAATTCTGATTACAAATTCAAAAAAATCCAAAATTGTGCTCAAAACCACTCCTCAACACTCTTTGCCTTGTGCAAAACCCACAAGAGCAATGCACGCATGTGTCCTGTCTTTTATACTGCCCAGGTGTGGGAAGGCATCTGGTTTCTGTCTTGCCTGTCTCTGACACATTTTGTAACCAAAAGCCTCTTTGCTTGCATGCGTAGAATAGTGAAAAAGTATTCTCCTTATTTGGGCTCTGACACTTCTGATTGGCTGTATGCCTAAGTTTTGTTTCTGTTAAGTTTCGTTTCTGATATACACTGTTAGCTTAAGTTTCGTTTCTGAGACTCTCTGCTTGAATAAAGAGAAGGCATTAGTTTCCTTTGTTCAGCCAAAAGACCAGCGTGTGTGTTTGCTTTTCTCTCTATCTGTTTCCCTTCCTACTGAGCCTAATGAAGCTGGACTTCGTGGACTCTGAAGTTTCTATCTTAAAAGATCTGATGATATAAACTGCTACTTCATGAGACTGATTGAGACATGAATCAGATTTCTACAAGTGGCGCTCCGTGTGACGCTTTGAACTACAATGACAGAGCCTTCTTTGAACTCTGCTTCAGCAATTAACACCTCATAATTGGCGACCAGGGACAAGGTCTTCACTCGCTTCGACCGGGAAGGTAATAAATCGAGCGTTCGAGAATCATCCAAAGTCAACTTTGGGTCCCACATTAGGTGAGTGACGAAAGAAAAAGAAAAAATTATTTTTTTTATCATGGGGTGTATTCTGGCGTCGCAAATGAATGAACTTTGTAAAGATATCTCAGATCTTTTGCATATGAATGGGCGAAAGGCTGATGAGAAGAAGATACAGCAGCTGGTTAAAGCTATAGAAAAAATCAGTCCTTGGGTTAAATATGATCAATGTCTGGACTTAAAACAGTGGAAACAGATTGGGAGAGAAATGCAGAAGCATAATGGAATTCCTATATCAATATTATTTACATGGGAGGAAGTCAGAGACTGCCTTCAGAGACTCACTCCAAAGAATATGTTATTCTCTCAGAGGCTTGATGGCCCCCTCCCAAAGCTTTTGCCACCAGACAAGGGAGGGGCTATAGCAACTGCTCCTCCATCATATGAGAAACAACAGCCCCCTGATGGGGGTGGAGGTGGAAATGGAGATGGGACATTATATCCTGCCTTGCAGCAATCAAGCACTTTTAGCCCTACAAAAGACCTGTTCTCTGCTGCAATACTGCCTGCCGAGTCTAAAAAACAGCTAGTGCCAGCTGATGGGGAACAAATGGTGGGGACCTCATCGCAGATTGAAGCTGTTAATGCATGCAGAGTGGCAGGAAGCAAGGAGTGTTATTCAAAGAGCAGCATAGGGGATCTCAGCCCCCCCGTGAAGCAACCCTCATCACAAAAGCAGGAGAAGCTGAGCAGTAAATTTGATACCTCACGTTTGGGCAGGAAGATCCTGCAGAAATGGAAGGATGGCCCAAAGGAGGAATGCAAAAAACCCAAGCCCAGAAAGGGGTGCAAGTACAAACTAACAGATGCAGTTTGTCATAAGGTTGAGAATCAGATGCTGGAGATGAAAGAAATACAGAGGAAGAGGGGGGTGAATATTTCCTCGATGGACAGCAGGCTGTTGCAAAAATACAAGGAGGAAGAAGACATACAGTTTTTGGCTGATTTTGAACTGCCCAACCCTCAAACAAAGAGATCCAGAGTGAGCTGTCCCAAGTTTCAAGCATCAGGATTTCAGGGAAAGCAACTTGGAATTCCCTGTGATTTTCTTCTGTGTGAAATTACTTGCAACTTCTGGGGAATTTGTTCTTTGTGCCTTCACACCTCTTCGCCTGCCTTAATGCAGATGGGTGTGGCTGGAGCATAAAGGAATGTGTGTTTGCCAGAAAAGCTGAAAAGGGGGGTTGTGTGGGATTGTCTTGTGAATTCAGTGAGACTTAATTTATGGCTTAATTTCAACCTTTGCCATGCCAAGAACTGTGCTGGAGAGGAGAGAGTGTTTAAGGAAGCTTCAATCAAGATTTGGACTTTAGTTTGGACATTTTAATTGGACTAAAAAGAAAAAAAGTTTGTGTGGACTTTAAAAAAGAATTGGCTTTGTTTGCATTATAAAACCTGACAGCCTTTTTTAAGAAATTGTCTACCTGCTCAGGCTATGAGTGTGAAATGCTTTAATGAGATTTATACTGTATTTGAGTTACCATGCTATGCTGATTATAAGTTATTGAATGCTTCTTTCACTCACACCAGTGGGAGAAGAAGAAATTTAATGCCTTACTCATGTAATTGGGGAAGTGAGAAATGCTTTCTAAAATGCAACCAGACCTCCTTCATGTAAGGAAGAAAAGAAATGTTCATGTTTTGTTTATGCTTAAATGTTTGCTTATTCTCTTGCAGGAGAAAGACCTGTCTTTGCTTATGTTATATTTTGTCTTATGAAACTGCATATCTCAAGGTACCTTCAGAAGTACATGGCAGAGTTTCAGTACCCTACACATGTATATGGGTTTGTGATATTGCATTTGTGTTATATGTCACTCATGTTTCATGTTTAGTTACATGGTACTAGTTATAACAGGGCATGCTCCTGTTTCTTAGGAGAGTGTCTTCCTAAGCCATTGGTCGTTTATTGGCAACAAGGGAATCCTGAGTGGAAGGATTCCTGCTCGAGCGATCCGCCCATGGAGAGAGAAGAAGGTTACTCAGCTCCAGGATGGTGGTTCACCAGTAGACTAAATTTGCTGACATTTGTTTTCTTTCTTACTGTGCTTCCAGCTGTAAGAACAATGCCTCATGGGGGCAACCCCAACTTTTGGATTCGTCATGCTAACTATATGTTTGAAGTTCATGGTAAGAATGCAACGTTATACTATGAGCATCCACTGGCCGTGTCTCAAATGGCCTTTCTTCCGGCATTGTTCAACACGCCATAGTTGGTTATTGGACATTTGCAACATCTTGATAGATCTACACTCTTCTCTAATCCTCCAGAACAATTTAACAACACCCGCTGGCGAAGCATGACATTCAAGAAATACACTAAAGGACTTTGTTTCTGCTGTCATAGTTCTGGAGTCTGGAATAGTAAATGGAAGTACTGGACTCAAGCACAAAGGGTTTTGAGGAATGTAGGCAATTATACGGGTTGTGATGATTATTTTTGGTTATGGGGTAGTTATAACAGTTCTTATAAGCTTAATTATACCTTGTTTAACACTACTATTGAAGATATATATGATGTGTTTCCTATGTTTACTCCTGATTATTCTGCTATAGATAGTGGTTCAATTTGCAATGGATGGCAAATCAAGGATCCTAACATGTGGTTCTTTTTAATGGAGTTGCCACGAATTTCCATCCAGGACAATATCAATGTGCAGCATTGGGTTATTTTACCTTACCCGTACAAGTGCAAATGCCGCTTCGGGCAGATGCACGGCGCCGGAGAGCTGCTGCCGGCCCGATGGGTTCTGGTTGCAATGATGAAGTGATAATCGATGTTCAGCTTTCTGATGGTAGCTCCTGGGGGAGAGCTATAGGGAGTGCTATCACTGGAGCACTCACCTTGGGATCATACCCAGGTGTCATTTCCCAGGAGAATAGAAGGTCCATTTTGGGACTCACCTGTAGGCTGGAGAAATCAATCAATGCCACAGGGAGGGTCATACGGGATCTTCAAATGGAAATCACTGAGCTTCATCAAGACCAAATGCAGGACAGACTGGCCATAGATTACCTGTTAGCAAAATCCGGAGAATTTTGTAAACTGGTCGGGAACCAGGGATGTTGGGTAAAATTCCAGGATCTGAATAATACTATTGAGAAAGAACTTCAGAATTTACAGGAGAGCATTACTAACAATGTACGCACTGATGTTAATCTCTTTGATTGGGTGACTTCTTGGTTGCCTGATTTATCTGTCCTTAGACAAGTTTTCTTTTATGGGGTTTATTATTATTATCTGCTTTATACCTTTGTATTTTTGCATTACTTGTATTCCTAATCTTATTTCTATGTGTAACACATGTCCATTGCGTAGAAGGGAGACATCGAGTTTTGCACGATGGCAATTGTACTCAATGAGGTATCATCCTCCGGAACAAGGTACCAGGAGTCAGGAGGGGTACGATGTCCGGGAGGACAGTGATGATGTATATGGAGGAGTAGTTATGGAGTATGATGACATGCAGGGGTATGATTAGCCGTCTGTCCCTCTCTCAAATTTAAATGAAAAAGGAGGACATGTGGGAAGGCATCTGGTTTCTGTCTTGCCTGTCTCTGACACATTTTGTAACCAAAAGCCTCTTTGCTTGCATGCGTAGAATAGTGAAAAAGTATTCCCCTTATTTGGGCTCTGACACTTCTGATTGGCTGTATGCCTAAGTTTTGTTTCTGTTAAGTTTCATTTCTGGTATATTCTGCTAGCTTAAGTTTCGTTTCTGAGACTCTCTGCTTGAATAAAGAGAAGGCATTAGTTTCCTTTGTTCAGCCAAAAGACCAGCGTGTGTGTTTGCTTTTCTCTCTATCTGTTTCCCTTCCTACTGAGCCTAATGAAGCTGGACTTCGTGAACTCTGAAGTTTCTATCTTAAAAGATCTGATGATATAAACTGCTACTTCATGAGACTGATTGAGACATGAATCAGATTTCTACACCCAGGCACAATGCAACCTGGGAAAAACTGAATGCCTCATACAAAGTCGAGTGACTTTGTCCTTCCCCAGTCCGGCATTGGCTGCGGAGAAGTCAGAGCAGCTGGGGCCAAGCACCGCCACCGCAGACTTCAAAAAAGTCGAGCGACTTTGTATGAGGCAACTTTTTTCAAGAAATTAGGCGATGTTGTATGAATTCGATGTTGTATGAAGCAGACTTTGTATGAGGTATTACTGTAATCAAATAACATACAGGTACTCAGAAAAAAAACTTTAATGAAGTTCAAGGGTTGATAATTATTTCCCTTTGACCAATGCCTACCAGACAGTCCTCCAAATGGAACTCAACTGTCAAAAGGAAAATTGTCCTCTTTGAAATAAATGTGGCCACCATAATTGCTTGGCACTCACTGACCACCTCAAATTGAAAGTCCTCTCGGTTCACAATTACTCCTCCCAAACTTCAAGATTTCAATGGCGTGCTCTGGGCTGACAGTAGAGGCAGTTCCTCTTCTTATTCATGTTCCTAAAGAAGAGGTTCACAGCCTATGGCCCACAAGCCAGACCCAGCCCATGGCGCCATTTCACGTGGCCTGCTGGCCTCACTCCCGTCATTGCCAGTGGCGGCAGAAATGGCAGAAGCAGTGAAAGCAGACAAAAACATACCTTACAAAATAGAGGTAGGAAAGAAAAAATGGTTAGGAATTTTATAAAACATGATTTAAATGCCTAGTTCAGATTTCTGTACAAATCTGTCCAGTTCCTGATCACTGGTACTATTTATAAGTGTCTACCAGATTTTCTTTTTGTTTCTTATCATGTCAGGTAAAGGTAAAGGTTGCCCTTGCTCGAAAGTCAGTCATATCTACCTCTAGATTTCAGTGTTCATCTCCATTTAGAGCCAAAGAGCCAGTGCTGTCTGAGTCTGCAAGACATTTCTGGGGACATGTGGCAGGCATGATTAGACACCAAAGTGCATGGAACACTGTTTATCTTCCCACCAAAGTAGTACCTATTTATCTACTTGCAGTCTCTTGCTTTTGAACTGCTAGGTTGGCAGGAGCTGGGACAGAGACAGAAGCCCACTCCATCATTCAGCACTTGGTTCTCAAACTATCAACCTGCTGACCTTCGGAGCTTTGAGGTGGCTGAAGAGGAGGAAGACGCCGAACGCCATGACCTCTGCCAGGTACCGTGTCCTCTCCCCTCCCCCCCTTCGGCCACACTATCACCGGAGGGGGTTAAAAGGGCCGCCAGGACTTTGGAGCCTTGAGGTGGCTGAAGAGCTCCTTCCCTAGTCCGGCATTGGCTGCGGAGAAGTCAGAGCAGCTGGGGCCAAGCACCGCCACCGCAGACTTCAAAAATTGCTTCCTTCATTGTTTGACCCCAAGGTTGTTGCAAGCCTCTCCCAGGGCCCACACCATCGGCCCCAGTATGGGAAGCAGCTGCTGTACAAGGATGTCGGGACCATGGGTCTTGTTGACAGTTCATTGAGGGGTGATTGAATTTTGTTATATTATATTGTCTTTTTGTCTTTTTTGTGCTCTTGTTATTGATATTGTATTGATTATATTGTATTGCGGTATTTTTGTACTATTGTGTATTTATTTATATTGTATACTAGCAGGTTTTGCCCGGCGCTGCCGGGCTTTTTAAAATTGTGTTGGATAGTGAAGGGTTTGGGTTTTTTTTCTTGAAGAAATGGTGCCGGGCTGTTTTAAATGGTGTTGAAAGGTTTTGTGAATTTGTGGCTTCAAGGTGCTGTGTCCGCCTGTGGCGGACTTGCGCTCCCAGTGTGTTGTTTATTTTTATTTTTTGCGCTGCGGCTTCCTCAGTGCCAGGCTCTTTAAAATGGTTTTGGAAGGGTTTTGTTTTATTTTTATGCAAATGAGGTTATTTTTTAATTGTGGTTTTTAAATTTTTTATTTTTATGCATGGGCTGTTCAAAACTGTGTTTTTTTATTTTTTGTTTTGGATTTTTAGTTTTTCAAAAGAGGAAAGGATGATATAATTTTTTATAATTATTGTATTTAACCAAATAATGTGTTACTATGTGTATTTTTTAAAATAGTTATGCCTTGGATAATAATTTTTAAAATGTGTAATAATATGTTTTTTTAATCAATGTTTCCATACTGTGTTTAGATGTTTTGTTTCTTTGGGTGAAAACTTATTCCTTTTTTTTTTTGGATTTTTTTGTGATTAGTGTGAATATTTTTGAATGATTTGATAACTTTTTTCAGTGTTTTTGGAATTATTCTTATTATTTTGAATATTTTGGGATGGTTTTACTCTTGTGGCCACTGGGTGGGGCTGGTGAGCTTTTCGTCTACTCTACAATTTTTCTCTACTGTCCTCTGGGTGTGGCTTCTTCTTCCTGTAAGTAATCTCTTTTTTTCTCATTTGAGTTCCGGTGGTCATGGAGTGAAGATGTCTCATGGTAAGCTATCTGGTTTTATTTATTTGGGGGAGGGGGTTGTTTTTTGGGGGGTCTGTGTGTTTTTTCTTGTTTGTTTTTGGCTGTTTTTGTGTTTCCTTTTTGTCTTTTAGATTTTTGATTTTGACTGTTTTTGACTGTTTTTGGTTTGTGTTTTTGTGTTTACTTTATGTAGGGTCTTTCTTTTCCACGGGCCAGGCTCAATGCCTGGCCCATGGAAGGGAAAGACAGGCTCTATGCCTGGCCTGCAGAAAGGAAAGGGTGGGTGGGTGGGGGTCTTTTTTTCCACGGGCCACACTGAATGGCTGGCCCGTGGGAAGGAAGGGCAGCGGCGGCAGGGGGGGCTTTCTTTTCCATGGGCCATGCTGGCTGGCCCGTTGGAAGGAAAGGCAGCGGTGGCAGGGGGCCTTTCTTTTCCACAGGCCATGCTGGCTGGCCCGTGGGAAGGAAGGGCAGCAGCGGGGGGGCTTTCTTTTCCGCGGGCTGTGCTGGCTGGCCTGTGGGAAGGAAGGGCAGCGGCGGCGGGGGGGGCCTTTCTTTTCCACGGGCCAGGCTGGCTGGCCCATGAGAAGGAAGGGCAGTGGCGGCGGGGGTGCTTTCTTTTCTGCGGGCCATGCTGTCTGGCCCGTGGGAAGGAAGGGCAGCGGCGGTGGGGGGGCTTTCCTTTCTGCGGGCCATGCTGGCTGGCCCGTGGGAAGGAAGGGCAGCGGCGGTGGGGGGCCTTTCTTTTTCGCAGGCCATGCTGGCTGGCCCATGGGAAGGAAGGGCAGCAGCGGCAGGGGGGTTTACTTTTATTTTTCGTGCACCAGCTGCCTCAGCGTTCTGCGTGCTAATGGTGCGCAGGATGCTGGGGCTTGTAGTTTTGCCTGCGCGTGTTTGGTTACTGCAGCGTTTTTTCCCTGTGGCTTTTTTTTGATTGGCCGCGGCGTGTTTCCGAACGTTCATTTTGCCACGCTGCTCAGCCTGATTGGCTCTGGTGCGGCGTGGTGCAAGGAACATTGGGAATTGAAGTTCCCTTTTTTTGTTTGCGTCCAGGGGGCTCTTGCCCCCCATCCGAAAATTTCAACCCGACAGTTACCTGCGAACCCCGTTTGGGCGAGTGCACGGAGGCTCGGACGGGGCTAGTGGGGCCTGGTGCAACATCCTTTGTCACATTCCAACGGTTAACGCACCATTTTATAGGTATAGATTGGTACATATTGTATTGTTTTTGCTATTGTTGTTTGCCACTTTGAGTCGCCTTCAGGATAAGGGATAAACTATGAATGAATGAATCAAGTTCAGCATCTTAACCACTAAACCACCGCAGTCCTTTATAATTTCAATGTTAGATTATTTTTCTTCCTGTTTCCTTTTTTTCTGTTACACCAAGTAAAATGCTAATTACCTTGTGAACCATCCAGAGAGTATACTCATATAACATCTCATAGCACTTAAAGCACTCTCTGGGCTGTTCACAGGTAATTAGCATTCTACCCCCAATAGAAGGATGGAAGTCTGAGTCAACTTTGAGGCTCAAACTCAAATCATGAGCAGAGTATTGGCTGCAGCACTGCAGCTTAACCATTGTTCCATGAGGGCAAAGGTGTTATTATTTAAGTTGTTTTTGGATCCTTTTGAGGAGAAAGACAAGAGGAAGGAATGAGGGCAATATGCCTTTTACTGAAAAGTGCCAACCCCTCAAACCAGTGGAAATATCACTTATCAGAAGCACTGATACAAGAAAAGCTTTACAAAGACTTGCACCATCACAGCATCAAAAGAAAGCCAACATTTTTTTAAAATAAATGGATTGGTGCACAATCCTGATTCCATTTCAATGTGCTGGTTCAATTATGTCCATGTATCAAGAGCTGGATACCTGAAAGCTTATGGGTTTCAGTTGAGCTTTATTGTGCTTAATAGGTTTCCCCCCAAATCTAGACACAATTATTTAGGAGGAAGGTCATCAACACCTGCAAAACACCATTGTATACTGAATCACTTTAAAATACATATGCTACTCCTCATCCTCCATGTGAAACCAGATGTTCCAATTACTAGAAAATGTTGCCCAAAAGATGTTTTTACCCTATAATTCATTCTGACATCTTTGAGCCTCAATCAAATTTGCATCTGTTGAACTACAGTATTTCAAAAGATCTGGAAATTGAGGTAATAGCATACCATTGACCACAGTGGCATGAATTGCCCTAATAGAATTGCAAATGATCCTGTGTACTTATTGGCATCTTGATATAATGGTGTGTGTGTTTCCCCAAACTAGATAATATAAAGATGGTCATGACACACTGCTGCCAATCAAGGATATTTGTGGGTTACAGCCAGGACAATTTGTATATGCATGACTACTCTAAGTAGCAAGGCGTAGAATGTGTGGCATTGAGATGAGAAAGGTAAACAAGTAATCAATAATCAAGGCTGGAAGTATGCAAGCAACAGTTAATTCCCAAAAGATGCTGTAAAAGAGTGACATTGGTTTCACTATTAGTAGTAGTTGACATTTATGGGTATTGATAGAGAACCTCTTCTTTACTAACCAGCAGAAAATACATGCCTCTGTGTTGCATTTAATACCCTGATCTAGTCAGTTGCCTCGCAGTCTATAGCTAGGAGTCATAGACCAGGCATAGTCAGCATCGGTCAGGAATTTAACATCTTGCAAGCGCGGCGCCAAAATGGCCGCCACGCTCTTTGCGGGGGCCCCCCACCAGGACGCAGACATCTGGGTGAGTTAGGGGGCGTGGCCACCCCTCTATAAAAGGGGTGGCCACGAGGCAGACGAGCTGCCATTTTAGAAAAAGCGACGGAGAGGAGATGTTTTCTCCGTCGCTCTTCGTTTCTTCAGTCTTCGGCTGTTTAGTCATTTCGGCGCTTGCAATCCCCGGAAAGGGATCGTCTTCTCTCGGCAATGCCTCCCAAGAGGAAGGCTACGGCGACCAAGCTGCGGCCAAGAGGGAGGAACTTGCCTGGCCCTGCGCTTGGAAGGGGACAGCATTCGGGTCGGAGGAACGCAATTGCGCCCCCGCAACAGGGCACCGCATCACCTTCACCCACCGTTACCGGTGGGATGGGGCAGATTAGGGCATGGCCCTTGGCTCTCCAGCCTCAGGCTGGCCCTACAGGGGCTTCGGCCCCCGGCCCGCAATTGCCGGCCACGGGTCAAGACAACGGGGGAGGGCCTGGTGCGGTCACACAGCAGGGCTTGCCTCCGGCCCCTCATGGGCCGGAGTTTTGGGCATGGCCCTATTCAGGACCTGGCTCCCAAATTGGGGTCCCCGGTGTATCACCCAGTGGGCCGTGCGGCCTACCTTGCCTGCCTTATACCGGGGGTTCTGCGACAGTGGATGCATTGTTGGCACGTTTAGCCGTGCTGGAAGCATCCCTGGGGATCACAATCAACCCCTCCGGGGGGGGGCTTCACTGCCAACTGGGGCCCCCTTTTGCCTGCCTGCCACCTCGACGGCCGCCACTCTGCAGCAGGCGGCCAGTTGGGTTGAGCTGCTGGAGACGCGTCGGCCTGTGCCCGCCGCTATCTCGGAGCTCCCCGTTCGTCCTGAACTACAGCCGGGGAGTGGTCAGACGTGGCCCCAGAGCTCGATTACGGTCACGAGCTCCGACGCCCGCCATGGGCCGGAACCCCCAGTGGGGGCGGCTCACGGGGCTGCACCCAGTGAGTATCAGGTTCAAGCTAATGTTCCCACATCACAGTCCACTTTCGGTGTTAGTTTTCAGTAGCCATGGCCTCGTCACGTCGAGGCGGGTGGGTATCAGTTCCCAGCTTACCCTGGTGCCACGGGGTCCCATACTGGCACAACATTGGGCGGGGGGGTTCCACCCCCAGGGCTGTACCGGGCATTGCAGGGACTGTCCAGGCACCGCCGCTGCTGCCCCGTGTGAATACTGTGCCGGTGTCGGCATTGCCGACGGCAGGGTATTCCTTGCCCCTCGGGGATCATTCGTCCCAGGCCATGAGGGAAAAGATTTGGCGGGGGGAGTATGTTGATATTTTCTCCCTATTGAACCGTGAGCCCACCAAGGAAGAGAAAGAGGGGCAGGATGACAGAGACAAAGAGCTGTCTCGTCGTCGTAAGCCACCGCGCACTTGGGCCAACTGGTTACCCGCATATCTCATTTATATGGCGGTGTACCTCAGGGCCCAGCCCGATTTGGCCATTCCTATGGTCCAATATTTGGACAATATTTACAGGGCGATGGTGGATTTTCCTGGCCCATCGTGGTTGGCTTACGATGAGGAATTCAGGATGAGGGTGCCCTTACACCCGGAGATGAGATGGGATGAGCCATGCCAGAAGTTGTGGCTTTTATACATGACCCCCACATGCCCGGCGCCTGGGGAAAGGCACCATTGCGGCCATACCGTCCAGCGAGCTACTCCAACGCAGGCTCCCTGCTAGTTGGTGGGGCAGGCGGTTCCAGCCCGCTTGCTGTGTTGGAGTTTCTCAGCCAATGGCGTATGCAATAGACGGCAGTGCCGATACAAACACGAGTGTCCCTCTTGCGCTGGCCCCCACGCCGCCGCTGCGTGTCCGCGAGCCGGTGGGTCACGGGGCAGAGGTAGAGGTGGACAGGGAGCGGGCAGAACTGCCGCTGAAGGAGCTGGTCAGTCAAAAGGCCCCCTCCCCGGTTAACATATTTATGTTAGAGAGGTGGCTCTCGACTTACCCGAGGAGGGAGGATGCGAGGTACCTCCTCGAGGGTTTCCGGTGTGGTTTTCGTATCCCATTCGAGGGGGTGTGCGGACCCCAGGATGCTCCTAATTTGCTTTCCCTGAAGGGTAGGGAGGAGGTGGCTGCCCTAAGTATTACCAAGGAGGTAACTGCAGGGAGGGTAGTGGGTCCCTTTTCTAGGCCTCCCTTTCCCAATCTTAAGGTTTCCCCTTTAGGTTTGGTTCCCAAAAAGGCCCCTGGTGAATTTCGTCTAATTCACCATTTATCATACCCGGCGGGTCATTCGGTCAAGGACGCCATTCCTGATGACCTTTGTTCGGTCAGGTATGGTGCGCTCTTGTGGCCCGGGGGCACTTCTGGCGAAATGTGACATTAAATCGGCATTCCGGTTGTCGCCAGTGCACCCGGGTGACTTTGAGTTATTGGGTTTTAAATTCCAAGGGAAATTTTATGTAGATAAAGCCATGCCTTTTGGCTGCTCTATTTCCTGTTCAGCATTTGAACGTTTTAGCACTTTCCTTCAGTGGGCCTTTGTTCGCAGGTCTGTAGCCCATTACCTCAATGATTTTTTGTTCGGGGGTGAACGGAGCTTGGACACGTGCACGCGTCTCCTTACAACATTTCAGACACTAATGCAGGAACTGGGTGTCCCTTTAGCACCCGAAAAGACCGAGGGCCCGTCAACTACACTCACATTTCTGGGTATTGAAATCGACACGGTCGCGCAGACATCCAGGTTACCTATGGATAAGGTCACACGGATCTCTGTGATGATTTTGGCCTTGCTGGCCAAACATAAAGTGTCACTTCGTGAGCTCCAAGTCTTACATGGTCATCTTAACTTTGCCTGCAGGGTGGTCACGCCTGGCAGAGCTTTTGCTCGACGCCTATGTGACGCCATGATTGGGCTATCGAAGCGCCACCACAGGGTCCGACTGACCAAGGGCATGAGGGCTGACCTGTTGGTTTGGCTTAAGTTCCTGCGGGAATTCAATGGGGTATCATTTTGGAGATCTGACCTTTTGGTTTCCCTAGGTTTCAGGTTCAGTCAGATGCCTCTGGGTCCCTGGGATATGGGATTTATTTTGAGGGGAGGTGGGCCTACGGCCAATGGCCTCCAGCATGGCGGGGCACGGATCGTCTATGCGATCTTACATTCCTCGAGTTCTTCCCGATACTGGGAGCTTTGATGCTATGGGGTGAGGAGTGGGCCAATTCAGTAGTTCATTTTTGGTGCGATTATGCTGCGGTAGTGCACATCGTCAATTCTCAGACATCTAAATCACCCAGGGTCATGGAGTTAGTTCGCCAGTTTGTGTTACGCAGCCTACGCCTCAATGTGCTCTTTAGGGCCAGACATGTACCAGGTCTTAATAATGATATTGCTGATGCTTTATCCCACCTGCAGATCCCCCGGTTCCGCGCTTGGCTCCGGACGCGGAGGAATTCCCCTCGCCACTCCCGGATGAGATTTGGACATTTGGCAAGGAGAGGTGAACCGGGTGATCGGCATGTCACTTGCGCCCTGCACGCGTAAGGCGTATCACCATGCATTTAGTCAATTTAAAATTTTTTGTGTGCAACTCCGGTTGCCCGAAGTGTGGCCCATTCCAGTTGAACAAGTTCTACAATTTATGGTTTACCTACACAGTCAGGGCCTAGCTCCCCGCACCATAGCATCCAGGCTGTCAGCACTGGCATTCATGGCCAAGGTGAGGGGTTTTGCTGACAACATAAATGATTTCCGGATACGACATGTTTTGGAGGGGTGGACACGTGAACGTGTGGCCTTTTTTGGAGCGCTCCGCATCAGTGAGTTGGTGCTACTGTCTAAGGCGGATGCGGCTCGTAGGGCACTGGAACTCGAAGATGTCTATGTCTCTAATGAGTGGGCTCAGTTGAGGATACGGTCCTCAAAAGTCGATGAGCACGGTGTAGGCAGTGGTGTTAGACTGCTACGATGTTCCATTGCAGACATCTGTCCGGTTGGTGCCCTACAGGAGTTCATTGCAGTGCGTGGCACGCACCCTGGCCCGTTTTCCTGCCACCAAGATGGGTCTCCCCTGACTAAATTTCAATTTTGGAAGGTGACCGGTAAGGCACTATCCAGTGTTGGCCTCCCCGGGGCTCGTTACGGCACCCATTCTTTTAGGATAGGGGCTGCTTCTACTGCGGCTGCATTTGGGTATTCTGAGGCTGATATACGCCGTATGGGGAGATAGGGATCTAAGTGTTTTGCATTATATGTTCACCCTATCCAGGTATGAGTACCAGATAAGTCACCGTTCTCTCCATTTTATCTTACAGACCCAGTGTGTCCCCGCACACCGGTGGCAGTATGGCTGGTGGGCCATAGCTATGTGCACTGGGCAGCGCAGTACGCTGCGGCGACAGAGTGGGGACCCCAGCATGGACTACGTGCCTCCGCCTGTATCAGGTGGTATGGTAAGTGTGGAATGTTATGGCGGGAACTGTTGCCATTCCTGTTCTCCATCAGGGATGCTGAACCGCCTGATGTCCTGGTGCTGCACCTTGGGGGCAATGACCTAGGCCAGGTCACTGGCCTTTCTTTAAAATCTGCGATTTGCAGCGACCTAGCTTATTTGCATTATGTGTGGCCTTACACAACGCTGCTATGGTCGGACATCATACCGTGTCACGCTTACAGGGGGGTATTAACCTCCATGCCCTTGACCGCGCTCACCGCTCGGTGAACAGTGCAGTTGCCCGGTTCTTTGCAGACAAGGGTTTGGGGCGGGTCATCCGACACCCCACCATTAGTTTACAAAAATATGATCTTTATACAGGGGATGGGGTCCATCTGTCGCCTAGAGGTATGGACCTCTTTTTGGAAGATTTGCAAGCAGGCCTGTTGACTGAGCTGACGGTCTGGGGGGGGGGGCAGTGAGTCTTTATTGAAGCCTCCCCGTGTGGCGGGTAGCACTGGTAAGGTAAATATTTATGACCCACAGGTATCCGGCAGGTTCGCAATTGACTGGCCAACACTTAGACAGGTACAAGTTTAATAACATTGACCGGTCAACGACGAACCAGGCAATGGGGTGATGGCAGGAGCTCTTCAGCATGCACCACCCCGTGATTTGATGGATACACGTCAGAGGGTGGGGTCAGTAGATAGTTTATTGACTATGGTCAACAATTTGTTTGTCGTAACAAACAAATTGATACAAATGGATGCATTGTAGCCAATTGCCGTTGGCAATTTTGGGAGGAACCTTACCAGTGTTACTGCGGCCTGCTTGCCTTAAGAATTATAATTGGCTGAGTACCAATTGAAATTTATAATTCGGACTAGGGCATTATTCAATAAATGTGGCCCAATGCCGTTATCCATATACCGGTGTCTGAATCTTTCTTTGGGGGGTGCGCCTGCAATGCAAGCGCGGTGCCAAAATGGCCGCCGCGCTCTTTGCGGGCCCCCCCGGATGCAGACATCCGGGTGAGTTAGGGGGCGTAGCCACCCCTCTATAAAAGGGGTGGCCACGAGGTAGACGAGCTGCCATTTTAGAAAAAGCGACGGAGAGGAGAAGTTTTTCCCTCCACCCCCTCCCTAGTGAACAGTGTGATATTTTGGTCGCTTCGGGGCCGGGTGGGAATTTTTGGCTTGAACCTACAATTGGCCTCCTGGTTCTGGCTTTTTTGCCCATCCCACACTGTTGCTATGGTTTGATACAGGGTTTTTTGCTCTTGACTTTGGTCACATGGGCGGGTAGCACTGGTAAGGTAAATATTTATGACCCACAGGTATCCGGCAGGTTCACAATTGACTGGCCAACACTTAGACAGGTACAAGTTTAATAACGTTGACCGGTCAACGATGAACCAGGCAATGGGGTGATGGCAGGAGCTCTTCAGCATGCATCACCCCGTGATTTGACAGATACACGTCAGAGGGTTGGGTCAGTAGATAGTTTATTGACTACGGTCAACAATTTGTTTGTCGTAACAAACAAATGGATACAAATGGATACATTGTAGCCAATTGCCGTTGGCAATTTTGGGAGGAACCTTACCAGTGTTACTGCGGCCTGCTTGCCTTAAGAATTATAATTGGCTGAGTACCAATTGAAATTTATAATTCGGACTAGGGCATTATTCAATAAATGTGGCCCAATGCCATTATCCATATACCGGTGTCTGAGTCTTTCTTTGGGGGGTGCGCCTGCAATGTATTTTGTCTGGAATTTTACTCTCATTTAGTCCCAACTTCAACAGCACTGTGAGAAACCATAGTTCTGTGTTTGGGTCCATATTTTCCATGAAAAAGATCTGACATTCAGTGGTGGGCTGGACTATCAGGCAACCGGGACTCAGCCTGGGGCATCCCCCCAGGCAACCAGTAACCATGGTGCCCCCCTTGGGTGCCAATCCAAAGAGCCAAGATGAGGTGGGATGCTCGAATGATCGAACAAACGAGTGGGGCTCTGTATTCCTCTGCCTGCCTTCCTTCTCCTGTGCTGCCAAAGATAAGATTACAAAAGCAGCTCCATTGACAGCAGAGCCGCATCTGGCTTGTAAGCAGGAGGTTGTTGGTTTGAATCCCCAGAGGGGAGTTGAAATTAGAAGGTAAGTGGGAATGTATATATTTTGTTAGGGTTAGACACCTACATCACTCCCTGTCCAGCACCCTTTTAGCTTAGCCAGCATGCTCCTGCTGACATTTGATCTGTGACTGAGAACTCTTGCCACTTGGGTCAATAATACAAAGCTAAATTTGTTCCTTACATAAGTGGAGATGAGTGAGAATTAAGCTAAGGTTTTTTTTTTTAAAAAATTAGAAATTATCAAAATGTACAAATGTAAATGTGGAAGAAGGCAAAACTACTGGATTTGCCCATCTCTGGATATAAGGCAGTTTCATGAGCATAGTGAGGTTAAGTAGATGAATTATTTTCTTTCTTGTAGCATTCCTTTCATATAGGCTCTAGAGGCAAGAATTATCATGCCAAGCAAAACTGAAAATACTTGATTGATGCCATCTGTGAAATGCAGGCTTATTTTTTTCTTTTAAGTAATCTTACCTCGGGTTTCATTTCCCTATGCCACACCACACTATTTAAGACTCTTTAATCTTTACTGAGGATAACATTTACCTTGATTTCCCTTCTGAATTCTGAACAGAAGTAAATCCAAAACTTAGTTAAGTAACAATATTATCACCTCTTGACATCTTACCTATCCTGAGGTGATTAATAGACTATGCATCATTTCTAATAGCACTGGATATTATTCTGCTCCATACATGGTTTCACTTCTATTTATCAAAGAATGAATCTCTGGAACATGTATGTTTCTTTATCATTCTGCTCATGCAACTAGACAGATGAATTTAGAGTGATCTGGGTCACTGTTAAATGATTCTTATCTTTGGTGCAGTCTATTTTGTTTTGCACTTGAGCAATCCTTCCATTCACACAGGAGACATTACTTCCCCTGTGGAAGGATTTCTTAAATTTATCTCTCTCTTGATTGTTGATATCGTCTCTCTCATCCCCTTTCCTGCCTTTTGTTAAAACTGTTGTTCTGCAGGCTGTGGTGACTTGCTTTTTTTGCAAGGAGAGAGGGTGTATAATTTTGTAAGTAGCATAGAAATAGACCAGTACATCAAACTAGCATGGATACTCCCTTTTATCTCAAATAGTGCTGCATACCTTGGAAAAATATTTTTAAAAACAGTGAAGAGAAGAAAATAAAGAAGATGGTTTCTCTGCCATTCTTTCTAATGCCATAACCCACTCAGCGTCCCGTGAACTCCGGTGTCTAGTCATGCCTATCACATGACCATGGAAACGTCTGCAGAAGCAGACAGTGCTGGCTCTTCGGCTTTGAAACAGAGATGAGCACTGCACCCTAGAGTCAGATACGACTGGATTTCGTGTATAATGCGCACTCGTGTATAACGCGCACCCCTAATTTTCCATGAAACCTTGGTATAAAATTATATCGGTGAAAAAGCTTGTACATAAGAGCACACCTTAAAACATTGAGGGAGGGGGGGATAATCAGACCCACCTGTTGCAGGGTAAAGAAAATGCAATCCGAAACGAGCACTTCCGACCCCCAGGAGCCTCGCTCGAACTGCGAGCTACCTCCGGGCCACGCCTCGTCTCCCGCGCCACCCAATCAGATCCCGTCAATTTCTTCAAAGCCACACCCCCGCCTCCCCTTCAATAGACAGCCGACCCAATTCTAAAAAGGAAGTAAAAGAGGCTCGCGACGGGGGTGGGACACCAGTCCTCGTTTATAACGCGCACCCCAACTTTGATTTCTTTTTTTGGTATAAAATTTTGCGCGTTATACACGAATAAATATGGTACTTTTGTCCTGTGGAATTCTTTGACATTCTTGCTCATAAGAAATTACTGTGAGTACCTTTGCAGAGTTTGAGGTTTCTGTATGGTCAGTATGCTAATTAAACTCAGCTACACACATGCAAACAAGCTTTTGTAGTTCAAGCTCTATTGTCCGGTATCAGAAGTGGACTGAATTATATTGAACAAACTGAAACTTAATACAGTATGGACAAATTAGAGTGTTTGGTGGTTAGTCAACACCAAATTCAAGAAAAAAGAGATTCAGCAAGTACTAGACAGGGATATGCTCTTTCTGAAGATATGATTTGGAATGTCCGCTGGATTCAAACCTAAACTTGGATGCTCAGGTTTCTGCTATGGCTTAAAACACATTTGCACAGCTGAGACTCATTCACCAACTGCACCCATTCTTGGAGATGTTTGATCTGGCAATAGCAATATATTTCTTAATTACATCTTGTTTTGACTACTATTTCATGTTCTGTGTGATTCTGCGCTTGAAAAGTGTTAAGAAACTTCAGCTGGCTTAAAAAAATCAGTGAAGCTATAGGCAAGCCCATGACTGCCATGATGACAGCACAGCCAGAATTAAAACTGGTAGTTATGTCTGTAAAAATCCTATATGACTTTACTCAAGACTATCTAAAGAGTTGTGGATTCCCACATGAACCTGTCTTGGTTCTGAAAACTTCCACAAGGTTCTTCTGTTGATTCCATTACCTTCTGAGGTATGTCTAATGAGAAAGTAAAGATAGGACTACATTAGAAGAAAACTTCTGCTGAGGTTTGAATCAGAACCTCATTGGGCTTGTGATTTGATTCAGAAGTTAAGTGGTCACAAGCAATTGTTATTCTAGCCCTTTCCAGACCATTTGTTGTTGTTCAGTCTCACAGACGATTCCAACCCTTTGCGACCTTATGGACCCTTGTCCTCCAGGCACCTCTATCCTCCACCATCTTCCTCAACCCACCCAACTCTGTGCCCATTGTATCTACAATGCCATCTAGCCATCTCATCTTTGGCCACCCCCTTTTTCTTTTGCCTTCCACCTTTCCCAGCATCAAGGCCTTCTCAAGTGAATCCTCTCTTCTCATTTGATGTCCAAAGTACTTCAGCTTCATCTTTACTATTTGACCCTCTAAGGAGCAGTCAGGTTTGATTTCTTCTACGATTGACCTGTTTGTTCTCCTCACTGTCCAGGGGACCCTCAAAACTCTCCTCCAACACCACATTTCAAAGGCGTCTATTCTTCTTCGCTCAGCCTTCCTAATGGTCCAGCTCTCACAGCCATACATTACCACAGGGAATAGAATTGCTTTGACTATACGAATGTTTGTTTGCAAGGTGATGTCTCTACTTTTCACTATGTTCCCCAAGTTTCTCATATGTTGTCTCCCAAGAATCAGTCTCCTTTTTATTTCATGGCTGCAATCACCATCTGCAGTGATCTTAGATCCTAAGAAAGTGAAATCTGTCACTGCTTCTACCTCTTCCCCATCTATTTTCCAAGGACTGATCAGACCTGTTGCCATTATTTTGGTTTTCTTTATGTTGAGTCTCAAGCCAGCTTTTGCACTCTCTTCTTTCAACCTAAGCAGGAGCTTCTTTAGATCTTCCTCACTTTCTGCCATTAGGGTGGTATCATCTGCATATCTCAAATTGTTGATTCCAATTCCAGACCACAGCTCCTCCTTTTTTCCTTTCCTTTCCTTCCTTCCTTTCCTTTAGCCTTTGTGTCCTTCAGTCACTTTAAAAAACCCTTTGAATCTACCCATTTTATAAGAGGAGCTAATCACACCATTTTTGAACATGTATTCAAGTTCTAAGATAGGTGATTTTTTTAATGGACTCATCTCTGGAGCCTCCTACCATAAAGCCCTCTTTATGCTAGCAGGTACGTTTGAGTCTGGATCAAGTGGAAGCCAGTAAAATTGCTCTTTAATTCTAGAATCCCTTTGTGCAGGCTTATCTGATATCTGCCAGCTGAGGGCCTGCTGTGCTGAGAGAGGCAGGAAAAAGCAGAATGAGAGAAGCATTTAGTTATTCCTGATCCAAAGCTGCTCCAACCCAGGGACACAGACACTTAATCAGTACAGTTAGATCTAGCTGGGGGAAGTGCTCCGGATTTCCAGCATTTCTAGGCTAGAAGTGTTTTGGTTCATCACAGCTTCAGTTGCCCTCAGCCATCTTGCTTAGCAACCTAGACTTTGGCAACTGTTATTGTGGACTGTGGAGGGTCTTTTAACACAATTATAACCATGTGCTTTAATATCATGTGTGGTTAACTGCTCTCTAATTCATTCAATATTCTAACAGCATTTTTTCTATTTAGTTATAAGCCAACCTGAATACCAATCTACAGAATGTCGACACAAAAAATGAATGAATGGCTTTTCCTGTCATGATAATACAGGACTAATATGTTTCTTTTTTATATACAGTACTAGCAGAGGTTGCCTGGCGTTGCTGGGCTGTTTTAAATTGTGTTGGAAGGTTAAATTGTGTTAATGCTTGTTAAAAATTGATTAATCTGTAATTTTTAAAATGTTTATTTATACAATTTTTTTTGGCTTGGCTGGCTGTTTTATGTAACTGAATAATGTTTTAGTTTTTGTTTTTGTTTTTTTTAAAAAAATAGTTGTACCATAGGTAATAATTTTAATAATGTGAAAGTAAAGGTTTTTTACATTCAATGTTTTTAAAATGTGTTTAGTTGTTTTGGGTTTTTATTTGAGTTAGAACTCAGCACAGGATTTTAATTAAAAAAATATTTTATTGACATATGTTTGTGATTTGTGTTAAATTGTGTTTTCGTGTAAAAAAAATTACTTGTTATTATTGTGACCTTTTGTGTAAAATTGTGATTTTGTATTATTGTTTTGATTTGTTTTTACTGTTGTGGCCTTTTGTTTGTGGCTGTTGTGTGTTTTTGAATTGTTTTTACTATTGTAGCCAGCAGGTGGTGCTGGTAGGGGTTTTCTTGTATTTTGACATTTTTTTTCTCTCCTGGCCTCTGGGTGGAGCTTCTTCCGGTAAGTAGTCTCTTTTTTTATTCATTTTGTTTTCGGTTGTCGTGCAGGTAGGACATGTGATTTGTGTTAAATTGTGTTTCCGTGTAAAAAAAAATTACTTGTTATTATTGTGACCTTTTGTGTAAAATTGTGATTTTGTATTATTGTTTTGATTTGTTTTTACTGTTGTGGCCTTTTGTTTGTGGCTGTTGTGTGTTTTTGAATAGTTTTTACTATTGTGGCCAGCAGGTGGTGCTGGTAGGGGTTTTCTTGTATTTTGACATTTTTTTTCTCTCCTGGCCTCTGGGTGGAGCTTCTTCCGGTAAGTAGTTTCTTTTTTTATTCATTTTGTTTCCGGTTGTCGTGCAGGTAGGACATGTGTGTGGTGAGTTGGCTTGTTTTCTGTATTTTGTGGGGGTGGGTGGGTTTTGTATTTTTTGACTGTTTGTTTTTTATTGTGTTTTTGTTTAATTTGTGTTGTTTTTTGGTGTTGTTTTTGTGTATTTTTGGATGTTTTTGATTGTGTTTTAAGGTATTTTTGTAAATTATTTATTATATATATATATATATATATATATATATATATATATATATATATATATATATATATATATATATATATATATATATATATATATATATATATATATATATATATATATATATATATATATATATATTGTTGTTGTGGCTTTGGGGGGGGGGGTTAGTTGATTTCCGTGGGCCAGCCTGGCTGTCTGGACCGCGGGAATTCCAACGCCACTTTATGCGGCATTGCGGGGGTTATTTCCGTGGGCTAGCTTCGCTGGCCAGACTGCGGGTGTTGGGGAGGGGGCTTTATTGTCTTATGGTGCTTTGATTGTGTGGAGTCGTGAAAGTAGATCGGGGTTTCCCCTTTAATATAAGTGGGTGGGGGGGTTGCAATCCCCCTCTCCGCTGGTTCCCTGGGGGTTGGGAGGTTTGTGGGGACAAAAGGAGTATGTTTCCCCCAACCCTTCTGGGCCCAGGAGACCAGGGAGAGTGGATCGATTCCCCCCCCCTCCTAAAAAATCCATCCGTTTTTAAAGAGAAGAAACCGCTTGGTTTCTTCTCTTTAAAGACGGAGTTTTTTTGGTGGGGGTGGATTCGATCCCCTCTCCCTGTTCTACTGGGTCCAGAAGGGTTGGGGGGACAGATCCCTTTTGTCCCCACAAACCTCCGAACCCCAGGTGAGTCAGCGGAGAGGGGGATCACCACCCCCCACTTACTGATATTAAAGGGGAAACTCCAATCAGATTTTCCCTTTTAATATCAGGGGGTTGGATTGGAATCGATCTCCTCTCTCGGGTCCCGTGGGTCCATGAGGGTTGGGGGGGACAAAAGGGGTATGTCCCCCATCAACCCTTCTGGACCCAGTAGACCAGGCAGAGGGGATCTATTCCCCCCTCCTAAAAAAACCTCCATTTTTAAAGAGAAGAAACCACTTGGTTTCTTCTCTTTAAAGACGGAGTTTTTGGGGGGGAATCGATCCCCTTTCCCTGGTCTCCTGGGTCCAGATGTGTTGGGGCGACATACCCCTTTTGTCCCCACAAACCTCCCAGCTCTAGGGGAGTCAGCAGAGAGGAGGATCGCAACCCCCCACCTACTGATATTAAAGGGGAAACTCCATTCGGGACCTTCAGGTGCCATTGGTGAGGGAAAGAAGGGCGGTTGGTGTTTGCGTGGCTGTGAGCTGGTGCGTTTTTTAATTTTTGGGCACTGGCTTCCTCAGCGTTCTGCACGCTCATGTCGCGCAGGACTCTGGGGCTTGTAGTTATGGGTTTGTGATTTGTGGTTGTGGTGCATTTTTTTTCTGCGGCTTGATTTTGATTGGCTGCGGCATGTTTCTCAATGTTCTTTGTGGTCGCACCGCTCAGCCTGATTGGCTGTGGCGCGGCATGGCGCAAAGAACATTGGGAAATGAAGTTGTTTCCCTTTTTTGCATTTGTGGGGCTGTTGCCCCACTGCCGGATTTCTCAATCCTTCGTTGGCCTGCAGACCCAGTTCGGCCGTGTGCACGAATGGTGGGTGCGGGTCATTAGGGCGAGGCTTAGGAACCTATAGCAAGTTCCAACGGTTAACCCTTGGTTTTATAGGTTAAGATGTGCCTTATTCTGCAAAAGCAAGGTTTTCCATCACTTTCTCACAAACGTCTATAATACATCTAGCTCTGGCTCACAGGTGATAAGATCCTGAATATAAGGAAATATGCTGTGAAATTTGTTTAGAAGTTTATAGTATTGTTTCCCAATTCTCAGTGTCTGCCATGAAATGGGATTGATTCTGCATCAGAGATTTCCAGTGGGTGTCTAGACAATCTGTCTACCATGTCAGTTATTCCGCTCTGCCTGTACTTGCTTGGGGAGTGTACCACGTTTGCATAGGAAAAGAGTCTGACACCTTAGTACTTGAGGTGGTGGAACATATTGTCTACTTTGCACATTTAATGGCTCATTTTGTTTTTCTTGGGCAAAGTTATATAAGAGAATACACAAGAAAACAACTATACACAATATGTATAAAAGACACTGGGTTAAAAAATACTTGAGTTGAAAATTCTACTGCCTACTTCGAAAGTAAAAGGTCAAGAAGAATGAGGCTCTAGATGAACAGAATCCTAATCCAAAATGTCAGCTACTTTCAAACAAAATCCAAGTAAACCTAATAGGATCCTAAACCAAAATTTCTACCACTAAGCCCTTTGCCCAAATGCTAACCAAGCAAAGCTCCAGTGTAGACAGTTCAGCAGCTGGAAAGGGGAATCAGGGAGAACGCAAATGGGAAGAGATCACCATGGTTGTGTGCATCAGAAATAATCCAATGGTCGTTCTGGAGTGAAAAGCTCAGCCATTATGCAACCACCATTGCTCAGGGATGCTGAAATGTGTTTATAGCCCTCACATTATTTGAATATATTTCTTCCTTGCAGATATAAATATTGAAGCCTGCAGTGGGCGGACCACTGTCAACTAATAAACTCTTGAAATCTGATCACCCTTTTCTTAGTCAGAGTATTTATGTCATGCTGGAGATCCAAATGTAGTTGAAGTACAGACTTGAAGTGATAGAAGTCACTGGACAAACAGCCTGTAACAGTTGAAGAAAATAACAAGAGATGTAACAGCCTAGTCTGCAATAGTCTTTAAAACTTTTCTATTGTAGAATTGGGGGCCAGAGGGGCACACTCACAATGGTATTGCAATCTATATCTCACTAATCTCTGTGTATGCAGAAAATAGACATAAACACACATTTCTTTAGCAGAAAATTCTAATATATGCACATTTTTCAACTGCTAATGTAACTGAAAAGAAGGCAGAGTTGGTTTAAGTTTGTTAATAATATCCCTTCTCTGTTTGATAAATAATCGTTGCAAGATCATTTGTATGTAGCTCTAGCTTAATGCTTAATATTTGTGTTTGTTTTGTATTTAGCAGTTTTTGATATAGTTTGTTCAAACGATAATGCTTTGATGCAATTCAATTTTACGCAGACTTTTTCATTTTCATGCCTTATTCCCCAAACAGTATTTTTCTCATCATTTCCAACACTTCTGCAAATACATTCAATTACACTATATGGGGCTAATATAATATTAAGTCCTCTGTGCCACAATACACGCATTTGATATATGGTGGCTCTAAAGCTTAATCATTTGCTTTATATAATGTTTCTTTCTCTTCACACTACATCAGTTTCATTGACAATGGTAATTTGAAAACTAATAGAGGCCTTTCTTATCAGCTACAGTTTGGAGTTTCAAAGTGTTACATTCCACAGTTGGCATAAATGGATTTATTCGTAATAGTTGGATATGTTTACCCTAAGATTAACGGCAGCCATTTGCAATAGTATTTTGTACACAACCAATAGCATCTCTGTGCCTTAAGGAGATTGAAAGAGATGTTTGTTAATCCTCTTTGCTTCATCTTTTGTGTGCCCAGCTTGAGACGATTTGTGCTTAGTGTGCTGAGGATGGTTTCTTCAATTACTTTCTGCAAAATGAAAGAGTTCTTGCAAAGTATCTCCAGTGACTCTCCACACATGACAGAGTCTTTTACAAGCAAGCAACAAACTATCTCCTCAACAGCCCAACGAGTACAGTAAACAAGGTACAGTAAAACCCCAACTTACATATGCCTCGAGTAACATAAAATTCAACTTACATATTGATTTTGTGCTAAAACCATGCCCTGATTTACACGATTTCCTATGGGTTTGCTTCGAGTTACATAAAGATTCTTTTCCCTCTAGGTTTGCTTCGAGTTACGTAAACATTCATTTCCCTATGAGTTTGCTTCGATTTACATAAAAATTTCATTTTTCCTATGGGCTTGCTTCGAGTTACGTAAAACATAATTATACCTATGGGTTTGCTTCAAGTTATATAAAAAACTGATTTAAGCAAAAACCTACGAAATGGACTTTGTCCATAAGTAGGGGTTTTACTGTACTGTACTTCTAGCAAGTCATTGAAAAGGCAAGTTGCAGTTATGTATATGTCAACATGAAGGTCTTCAGACAATATTTTTTGTCTGAAAAAGTAATATGAGAAGCAACCTTCTTAAACTGGGATGTGAATTTCATATAGAATCCGCAAAATTCTCATCCTGTGTAGATATTTACAATTTTAACAGGTTTTTTTTTTAATCCAGTCCTTCCTCAGAAGAGCTTTCAAGTTGGAAGACAATTTATTGTCACAATATTTTTTCAGGTGACTTACTCAAGTGAGCTTTATGGCTAAGTAGGTTTGAAAATGGGTTCCCCCAATCACCACTATTTTGAACTACATATAAGCATTTCACTACTTTAGTTCTCCCACCATAATCTAAGATTCTAATCAAGACACTATTTGTCTCCTGCTTAATCTTTAAAAATAAACAGAGTTTTAAAAAAGTCTGGGTTCCCTCAGGCTATTACTGTTAGGTACTTAAGCCACTTTATCATTTTAGTTCTTTTCACCATAATCTGCTTTTCTGGTCACTGCATCATAAAATCTCTCTCCTGGTTGATTTTTTTAATAAGCCCTTTTTAAAAGCCTTTCTGGAAGCAGGAAACCTTTTTTTCACAGTGATGTAGCACTGAAATAATATGGTTGACATTAGTTGATTTATTTATCTATTTGTTTATGTAGCAAAGCTTGGCTTAATTTTAAATTCAGGTTCTGGATGATGTACCGTAAGTATGGTGCTTGCAGACACAGAATTTTGTAAATTATATAGCAATATGTGTAATAATTGTATTAATGTAAACTGATGTAAATTAGAGAAGGAAATTTAGTCCATTTCACAATACTTCGTTTTTTGTTATTTAATATAATAAGATTTACCTACAGTGGTACCTCGGATAAAGCCCGATTCAGATAAAGTCCGATTCGGATAAAGTCTTGTTTTTCATGCACACATGATGCATTGCATAAAGTCCAAAACCACTAAAAAAATGGACGTTATCCAAGGTATTTGGTATAGGAACCTTGGATAAAATCAATTTTTTGGACATTATCCGATGCATCACCCATTTGATTCAGATAAAGTCCAAAATCTGATAAAGTCCAAACTTGTGGAATGGAGTTTGGACTTTATTCGAGGTTCTACTGTATTTTAAAATTTCCAAAGCTGAAAACATCTATTTTAAAGAACTCTCTTATACTGTAGCTGGTGGGATAGCTTAGTGGCTTAAGTATTTTGCTGCAGATTCAGAGGTTGGGAGTTCAATTCTCCATGATGCCTCCTGCAAGTAGAGCCAGTTTGTGTGGCTGTGGGCAAGCTAGCTTGTCCCAGGATGGCCTCAAAGAAAGGGAGTGGAAAATCACTTCTGAATATTCTCTACTATGTAAACAGCCATAAGTCAACTGATTTGGTGCCATTGCCATCTCCGCCGCTATCATCATAATGGCTCCTGTAACCTTGAGAAAATCCTGATAAGAAATACCCAAATCAGGGAGGACAGAGAGGAAATGCCAATCTTCTGCCAGCTAGATAAGCTCATTTCTACTAGATGATGTTTTATAGGGTTCCCTCGTGAAGGGCAAATCATTGTTTTCCTTTTCATGAAAGTAGTAAATTCATAGCATTCTGTCCAGTTGACACACTGTGACCCAAATACATACATATTTGTTCTCCTTAAACAGAAAGCCATCTTTATTCTTCTGATGTTAGCTGAAAAACCAGCTTTTTCTTATGTATTTACTTGCTTTATACTTCATTGACTATATAATGACATGACTGGCAGTGGAAATTTGGCTTAGTCATGCTACTGCCCCTCCCATGCCAACCACAATCCTTATGGGATATGCTTGCATTTTTCTGGCCATGTATGCCATATGCAGGCCTGCTTGCTGTTTACATCACTAGCCATCATCAGTTAAGAGCTGGTGGTGCTGGTACATCTGAATAGGAGCCCAGTGGCTACCCTTTTATATTTCCCCAAAGGCAGCTGGCAAGGCCAAAACAACTAGCCGTGGTTCAGACAACAGCAAAACAGAAATCAGTAAGCTCTTCTGGGTTGCACAACATGATTTTTCATATGAGTGTCTGTGTGTTGGGCACCTGCATCAGGTTCCGATTATTGTTTTGATTTTGAAGCAAATTAGGGATATTTTTCAAATTCTGAATCAATCCAAAGTGAAGCAAGGAAATGTGATGCAACACTCAAATGGAGGCTTGGTTCTCTGAAGCCCAAAATACTCTTTGGGATAGGGGTTCTCAGCCTACAGTCCAGGGGCCGAATGCAGCCCGTGACACCACACAGCCTCCACCACACCCGGAAGTGCCATGTGTGGCAGGCAGGGCAAAATGGCCATCCGGACCCCAAAGCTGTCTGATGGAGCATGACCCAACCCTCAGCTTGAAAAGGTTGAGAACTCCTGCTTTGGGTGTTTCAGTGGGTGTGTTTTTTTAAATGAAAGTGATAATGTTGCTGAATCAGAAAGCCCAAAACAAAAGGAGATGAATAGCTCAACCACTAATGAAAAGCCCAAGCCTTCTTGGAACTCCCAAGCATGGTGTCCCTGGGAAGGCATACCTCTGTGCATGTGGTTAGTGACCATTTTGTGAGAACAACAAGTTGGAGAATACAGAAGGAACACACACTGGGGGTTAATGCACCTTGTGCACACTTTGCCTGCCCGCCCCTGGGAGGAGATGGGAGCACGCAGGCACTGTGTGCCTGCTTGGTGTAGCAGGAAGGAGCCAGGAACCCCTTTATAAGGGGTGGTGTGGCTCCTTCCTGCCTCGCCCTTTCCAACTGCTTGGATGAAGGATAAGCAACTCTTTCTCCCACGCCGAGCTAGTTTCTTTTTGAGGCCCCTCTTTTGGAGCCCTCACCTACCTCTCAGGCTCCCTTTTGGAGCCCTCACCTCCCGTCTCTGGAGCAAAGTTTCTCCAGTGAAAATCCTTCTCCCCTGGGAGCTTTCCGGCATCCTAGCTGCCCTCGCAGGTTGCCTTCTGGCCCCTGCTTTGAGCCCTTACTTTGCTTTCTAGCATCCACTCACTGGCCCTGCAATGCAGGGTTGAATCCTTGGAGCCTGCCAGAGGACCTCTGGATGGGGATCATCTGCATTGCATCAGCTGGCCACGCCTGACCAGCCTTCATCGCCTGGGAGATCACCAGGGCTCCGGAGTTCTGGTGCTGGCCTGCATTGCTGCATTCCCCCACAGCTCATCCTCTGTGGGGCCTGCCCCCCCCCCCACACACACACTCCTCTGGTTGAAACTAGTACATGTACACCCTTAATCTCACCCACGGCTCATGACCAATTGCTTCTACCTGCTCCACAGTGGCCGTGGCCTCAACAGCTCCTTACCCACCTCAGCTCCTTACCCACAGTGGGTTTTCCCCTATCAGCCAGCACATCCGTCCACCTTGCTTTGCAGGCGCACCCCCCAATAACGGACTCAGACACCATTGAAAGTGGATAACGGCATTGGGCCACATTTATTGATTCATGCCCTAGTCCGAATTATAAATTTGTATTGGTAAAACGACCAATCATAATTCTTAAGGCAAGCAGGCCGAAGTAACACTGGTAAGGTACCACCCAAAATTGCCAACGGCAATTGGTTACAATGTATCAATTTGTATCAATTTGTTTGTTGACAACAAACAAATTGTTGACCGTAGTCAATATCTAACTGATGACCCCACCCTCTGACTCGTATCCGTGAAATCACGGGGTGATGCATGCTGGCTAGCTATCGCCATCACCCCATCGTAAACTAATTTATTCCTATCTAGTGTTGTCCAGTCAATTGCGAACCTGCCGGATACCTGTGGGTCATAACTGTTTACCTTACCAGTGCTACCCGCCACACGGAGGGGCTTCAAAGAAGGCCTGACGCCCCCCCCCCCCAGACCGTCAGCTCGGTCAACAGGCCTGCTCGCCAATCACCCAACAGGAGATCCATACCTCCTCGCGACAGATAGAGCCCATCCCCTGCATACAAATCATAATTTTCTAGTCCAATAGCGGGGTGACGACTGACCCGTCCCCATGCCTTGTCGGCAAGGAACCGCGCCACCGCCTTATTGACCGCGCGCCTAGCGCGGTCAATGGCCATGAGGTCAACTCCTCCTCTGTAAGAATGGCGCGGGACAATGTCCGACCAAACCAGGGTTGCGGGAGGCCAGACGTAGTGCAAGTAGGCGAGGTCCTCGCAAATCGCATGCTTGAGCGACAAGCCAGTGACCTGACCCAAATCGTTGCCCCCCAAGTGCATGATGAGAATGTCAGGCGGGGCAGCACTTCTGCCTGAAAACAGAAAAGGCAGCAGCTCCCGCCACAACATCCCAGGCTTACCATGCCATGTGAGACTGGCGTGTTCACCCAGTCCCAGTCGGGGTCCCCACTCTGTCGCCGCAGCGTAACGCGCTGCCCTTTGCACGTAGCTGTGGCCCACCAGCCATACTGTCACCGGTGTAATACGACACCCAGGGTCTGTAAGGAAAAAACGAGGGAAATGATGTAAGGTGACTGGGTTGGTACTCACGGGGGGAGCGGGCGCACATAAAACTGAAAACATCGTGAACCCCACCTTCCCATGCTGCGTATGTCAGCCCCGGAGTACCCAAACGCAGCTGCTGTAGAGGCTGCCCCGATACGGAATGAATGTGTGCCATAACGGGCACCTGGTAGGCCCACCCTGGCGAGGGCTCTGCCTGTCACCTTCCAAAACTGAAATTTAGTGAGGGGAGACCCATCCTGGTGACAGAAAAACGGGCCATGGTGCATGCCACGCAGTGCAAGAAACTCCTGTAGGGCACCAACCGGACAGATGTCTGCCAAAGAACACCGTAGCAGTCTTACACCACTGCCTACGCCCTGCTGATCAGTCTTAGAGGAGCGTATCCTCAACTGGGCCCAGTCTTTGGCAACATATACATCTTCGAGTTCCAGTGCCCTACAACTTGCATCCGTCTTAGACAGCATCACAAGTTCGCTGATGCGGAGTGCTCCAAAAAATGCCACCGTTGTGGCTGCATGAAAAAGGGCTGCCTCATAATGATCAAAACAGAGGCCTGGCCAGCCCCAGGCCAACTGGGTAAGAACCCCTGGGGAAATAGGGTGCCGGTCGTCCGGGCAACGCCCGCGCTCGCGCACCCACCCCTCCAAAACATGTCTCACACGGAAGTCAGAGGTGCTGTCCACATGACCCCCCACCTTGGCCATAAAAGCCAACGCTGACAGCTTAGATGCTATGGTGCGAGGTGCGAGGCCCTGGGAATGCAGGTGAACCATGAACCGCAGCACATGGTCCACCGGGATAGGCCAGGTCTCTGGCAGGTGAAATTGGGCGGAAAATGCCCTATAAGAATTAAAAGCTTGTTGATACGCCTTACGCGTGCGGGGCGCCAGTGACAGGCCGATCGCCCGGTTCACCTCTCCCTGCCAATGGTCCATATCTCGTCCGGGAGTGGCGAGGGACATTCCTCCGCATCCGGGGCCAAGGCACGGAACCGGGAGATCTGCAGGCGGGACAAAGCGTCGGCAATATCATTATTAACCCCTGGGACGTGCCTAGCCCTGAACAAAACGTTGAGGCGCAGGCAGCGCAGCACAAATTGGCGCACTAGGTCCATAACCCTGGGTGATTTAGAAGTCTGTGCATTGATGATACGGACAACCGCAGCGTTGTCACACCAGAAATGCACGACCGAGTTGGCCCATTCCTCGCCCCACAGCATCAAAGCCCCCAGGATAGGAAAAAATTCAAGGTATGTGAGATCACGCAGGCGACCCGTGCCTGCCCATGCCGGTGGCCACCCACCATAGGCCCACTTCCCATTGAAGTACATCCCATAACCCAGGGATCCTGAGGCATCAGACTGGACCTGAAAACTCGGGGAAGCCAGGAGGTCAGACCTCCAAAATGAGACCCCATTGCACTCCCTCAGGAACTGTAACCAGACGAACATGTCTGCCCTGATACCCCGGGTAATCCTGACTCTATGGTGGGGCCTGGATAACCCTGCCATGGCATCGCATAAGCGCCGGGCAAAAGCCCTGCCCGGTGCGACCACCCTGCAGGCAAAATTAAGGTGACCATGTAACACTTGGAGTTCCCTCACCGATGCCTTGCGCTTGGCCAGCAAATCCGAGATGAGGGCCACTAACCGGGACACCTTATCCCCCGGTAACCTAGACGCCTGTGCTACTGTGTCGATCTCCACCCCCAGGAATACTAGCTTGTTAGATGGGCCCTCGGTCTTTTCGGGCGCTAAAGGGACACCGAGTTCCTCCATTAGCGTCTGAAATGTGTTGAGGAGACGTGGACACGTGTCCCAGCCCCGTTCACCCCTGAATAAAAAGTCATCCAGGTAATGGGCTACAGACCGGGACCCTGACCTGCGCACGAACGCCCACTCCAGGAAGGTACTGAAACGCTCGAATGCAGAGCATGATATGGAACAGCCAAAAGGCATGGCCTTATCAAAATAATATTCACCCCGGAATTTAAAACCCAGCAATTCAAAGTCGCCCGGGTGCACAGGCAAGAGGCGAAAAGCCGACTTAATGTCGCACTTAGCCAGTAGCGCACCCGGGCCACATGAGCGCACCATGCGCAGCGCATGGTCAAAAGACGTATACCTGACTGAGCAAAGGTCATCAGGTATAGCATCATTGACCGATCGGCCGGCTGGGTAGGACAAGTGATGGATAAGGCGAAACTCGCCCGGAGATTTCTTGGGAACCAAGCCCAGGGGCGATACCTTAAGGTTAGTGAACGGGGGTGCAGGGAAAGGGCCGGCGACCCTGCCCGCATTGACCTCCTTATTAATGCTGGCGGCAGCCACCTCCTCCCTTCCCCTAAGGGACAAAAGGTTGGGGGCATCCTGAGGGGACCCGTCACCCATGAAAGGAATACAGAACCCCTGTCTAAAGCCCCGAAGCAGATAATCCGCATCCTCCCCCTTCGGGTACAATGCAAGCCAACGCTCCAACATGTCCACATTAATTGGGGAGGGAGCCTTTCGGTGAACTAGCTCCATCTGCGGCAGGCTTGCCAGTCCACTGTCCGCCCTTCCCTCTGCCCCTCGTCCCTCCAGGCCTGGGACAGGCAGAGGCTGCGTGGGGGCCCGCACAGGTGGGACACTCATGCCTGTACTTGCAATTTGTCCTATTGCAGGAACCATTGGACGAGAAAGTCCAGCACAGCAGGCGGGCTGGAACCCCCTGCCCCGCCACCTGGCGGGGAACCTGAGCTGGAGCCGCTCGCTGGACCGCATGTCCACAATGGTATCTCTCCCCTGGCGCAGGGCGCGTGGGCATCATATACAGAAGCCAAAGCCTCTGGCACGGCTCGTCCCACCTCATCTCGTGGTGCAGGGGAATCCGCATGCGAAATTCCTCGTCATAAGCCAACCACGAGGGGCCCGAAAAGTCGACCATCGCCCTATAGATGTTGTCCAAATATTGGACCATCGGAATAGCCAAATCTGGCCGCGCTCTCAAGTACACTGCCATGTAAATTAAATAAGCCGGCAGCCAGTTGGCCCAGGTACGTGGTGGCTTGCGACGACGTGCCTGCTCCTTATCCTTCTCATCCTGCCCCTCCCTCTCCTCCTTGGTGGGCTCTCTGTTTAAGAGTGAGAAGATATCGACATACTCCCCCCACCATATCTTTTCCCTGGTGGCTTGCGCTAGGTGGTCACCCAGTGGCAAAGAATATCCCACCGTTGGCAAGGCCGAAACTGGGACCGCAGCCAGCGCGGGCATCTGAAAAGGGGCCTGTGCTGGCCCCGCCACCCCCAATAAATTCCCGGCAGGGTAGGGAACACCTGTAACCCCAGCAAGCTGTGCAGCAGTCGACATCGCCGAGTGGGGCGCCGGCGGCTGGGCCACCGCACCACCCGCGCGAGGCCAAGGCCATTGAAAGGCCCCCCCAGTAGTGGCAATGTGTGTAGGTGTATTGGCTTGTACCGGATACTCACATGTCGCACCCCCGCAGGCCGCCCCCACCGGGGGTTCCGGCCCACCGGGGGCGTCGGAGCTCACGACCGCCGTAGAGCTCATCATCGGGGCCTGACCCACACCTGCTTGCTGGCCGGGGAGCTGCGAGGCAGTGGCTGAAGTTGCACCACGCGCCTGCAGCAGCTCGACCCGTCCCGTCGCCTGCTGCTGCCCGACCGACGGCGCCTCAAAACTAACCCCACCGGTAGCCCCAGCGTGGCTGGCCCGAGCCAAAGAGGCCTCAAGGGCCGCCACACGGGCCAGTAAGGCCTGCACGCTAACCTGGGGCCAAGGGCCGGCCGGCCCACCTGTGAGAGGCGCGGGTACAGGGCCCTGTACCCCAGGACCCGGGTAGGGCCATTGTCCCGCACCGAAGCCCGGGAGGGTCGGTGCCGGCACCTGCCAAGGCTAGAAGGCCCCGGGGGGAGCTGCGCCACCGCTGGTGCAGGCCCAGCAGAATGAGCAGATCCAGAAGCGGTGTCCACCGCGTGTGGGGCGCGGGCCGCAGCTTCCGGCCAAGGGGTGATCGACCCCATCCCGCCGGTCCCGGCGGGTGCCGGCAAAGGCGGCTGCTGGGGCGGCGCCACCGTGGTCCTCCGACCCGGATTGCGCCTCCTGCTCGTGCGAGCCGCACCCGAAAGTGCCTTCTTCTTCGAAGGCATCTCGCTCAAGGCAAAGGAAGCCGAAAGAGAAGATTCGCCGCCAAAAAGGCTTCCAGGTAAGGAGCGACGGAGACACAGGGAAAAACTTCTCCGCTCCGTCGCTTAGCTAAAATGGCAGCTCGGCTGCCTCATGGCCACCCCTTTTATGAGGGAGCTGGCCACGCCCTAAACTACCCGGATCATTCGTCCTGTCGGGGGGGGCCGCAAAGACCGCGGCGGCCATTTTGGCGCCGCGCTTGCATTCTGGTTGGCCATATTGTGGTCTGTCCAGTGTTGGTTACGGTATGGTCTCACATTCAGCTATCCCTTTCGGTGACCAGTCTCTGCCCTTGGGGGACCATTTGCTGCAGTCCCCCAAGGAAAAGATCTGGTGTGGGGAGTATGTCAACATTTTCAGCCTCCTTAACAGGGATTATCTATTTTGTATTGTATACTTATTGTTGTTAACCGCCTTGAGTTGCCCATTGGGTAAGAAAGGCGGTATAGAAATAAAACTTCAATCAATCAATCAATTATGAAAAATCAGACAAGGATAAGGAGGATAATACGGATAAGGAGGATAATAAACTTTCATATGAGATCTGCTATCCGGCCTAACTTGCATTGGGTTGAACTGAACTCACAGCCCTGGCTGCAATTTATGACTCCAGCACGTCCAGTTCTTGGTGACCAGTACAATTGTGGTCATTTGATTCAGAGGCTCGATCTGCCACCAGCTCCCTGGCAACCAGCAGGGCAGCTGGGTCAGTCGCAGCCTTTGTGTTGGGAATTCCCAGCACAGGGCTGGTGTTCCAAACAACAACAACAACAACAACGACAACAGTGTAAATATAAGTACAAGTGCATGATTTGTTCCTAGTCCTCATGTGGCCAATTCCTGCTCTGAGCTGGCTTTGCACATGGTTGTGAGTAGGGAGCACATCTGCTCCACCCTTCCACATGATGAACACCCTGGTAATGTGGATGGGACCCAGCCTGACCAGGCTTTGACCCGGGAGCAGTGGTCTAGGCTTACCTCATACACTTTTGATTTACAGACTCTCAGGTTCTGGGGTGGCGGCCCTGAGAGTGAGGCCACCTCCCTGATGCCTGTCTGCCAATTTTCCATCTGATGTTACCTTAGCTGGCCTGCAACTGAGGTGGCCATTCCATTATTACCATTTTAGACCCCTGCTGGGGTTTGTTTGTGTGTCCCCCTTTGTTTGTCACAGTGTCTGCTGGCGCTTTCTCTTTTCTTTTACAGCTTTCCCATCCATTGGCATCGGACGCATCTTCTTATGTGGCCTGCAGCTCATGGTGCTGCACAGCATGTGGCTCAATCTGCCAGTTGCGTCCATCTCGGCATTCTAGATCACACATTTTTGTCCAGAGATGGAGGCAGGGAAGGCATTGGTGGAACTCCTTCCCTATGTGGGTTGGAGGTGTGCAGCCCACCTCCTTTATTCTGCTATTGCACTCTTTGGTGATGTTCTTTATCATTTACCTGGCCGGGATAGTAGTGTCCTGCTTCTCTTCTGCAGGCCTTGGCCTTTCTTCAACATTATAGGTTCATCTCTTTGAAACCGGGATGGAATTTTTCCTCCCCAATCTGCACTGGGGCCGTCTGATCTGTCAGGCTGGAGTGGGTCGGGGTCCAGTTGTGGCTGTATCCCATGGTGACAGGTAGTGCAGGTTAGCTGATTCCAAATTGCCAGTATAACTATTTGGTTGGGGCCTGGATTGATTCGGTGGCCAGGACAGCACCACCACTTGGGGTGCCTCACGGCTGTTGAATTGAACTGCAGCCCTAGAACAGCTGATCAGAAAGCCTTGTCAGCTTTCTGGTCACATAGCTTGGTTCCACCGTGGGAGCACTAAGCTGGTCTGCTCCCATCCATTTTCTCCTGTGCCTATTATCGAATATACAGATTAGTTGGGCTTTGCCCGAATTATCACAACGCACCCACACTAATTAGTCCCCAGTACAATAGTTTGCCACAGTAATTATTGGTTTAATAAAGTGGCCTGTTTTTTTTTTTTTTTAACCCATAACATGTATCCATCTCTTCACTCAAGGGGTGGCAGGCAAAGATTGCTATTTGTCTGACTTTCATTTTCTGGAGGTAGGGAGAATGAAGGATTATTTCTTTTTCTTTTACATATTCCTCATATTTTTATGCAGCTGTAGATCACAATCCAATCAACTAAGTTCCCATGTTATTTTTGAACCACAATCGGGCATACCCTGGTAATGGTAATCTTGTGTTGCTGGCTAATCTTTCTCACACTATGTCAGGCCAAAGGAACTGCAGAATGGACTCACCAAAAGGTGGCTTCATTTTGGCAGTTTAATGTCTAGCCTAGACACGGAAGAAGAAGAAAACCCTGTGTATGTTGAATTGATGCCATTGTGTAGGCACTGAATAGGTAAGTCACTTTATCATTAAGAATGGGACTTAGACTATCAAACTACTATTGCTCCTGGTTGTGGTTGAAGAAAAGAAAATGGTGGAAATTTTAACAGAAGTAGCTGATGGCACTGAGTTTCATCCCTCCTCCATCCCAGGTCAGATCCCTTTATTTTCTCCATATTCATAAGAACATAAGAACATAAGAAAAGCCTTGCTGGAACAGGCCACAGCCCATCCAGTCCAGCATTCTGTCTCACACAGTGGCTCACCATTTCCTTCAGGGTATTCCCAAGGAGATGCCTTCACCTGCTTAGGATTCCCTGGAAATGGCATTGAGAGATATCCTGCCTATCTCTCCAACCCGGAGGTTGTCCTTAGGTAGCCATAATTATAGCCATTGATAGCCTTGTCCTCCATGAACTTGTCTAATCCTTTCTTAAAGCTGTCAAGACTGACAGCTGTCACCACTTCTTCTGGCAGGGAGTTCCATAGACCAGTAATCCTCTGGGTGAAAAAGTACTTTCTCTTATTTGTTTGAGAACTAGTACCCAAAAGTTTCATGGAGTGTCCCCTAGTTCTAGTGTTGTGCGATAGGGAAAACAGTTTTTCCTTATCCACTTTGTCCACACCGTGCATGATTTTATAAACTTCAATCAGGTCACCTCTTAGACGCCGTCGTTCAAGAGTGAAAAGGCCCAACCGTTGCAGCCTCAGATGGTAAGGAAGGTGTTCCAGCCCCCTAATCATTCTGGTTGCCCTCCTCTGTACTTTCTCCAACTCCATAATATCCTTCTGGAGGTATGGCGACCAGAACTGTACACAGTATTCCAGATGGGGCCTCACCATAGATTTATAAAGAGGCAAAATGACACTTGCTGACTTATTTTCTATACCCTTCCTAATGATCCCTAACATTGAGTTTGCTTTTTTCACTGCTGAGGCACACTGGGTTGACACCTTCATTGAGCTGTCCACCAGGACACCAAGGTCCCTTTCCTGGTTTGTTGCAGAGAGTTCAGACCCCATCAGTTTATAAATGTAATTGGGGTTTTTTGCCCCAACATGCATCACTCTGCACTTACTGATGTTGAAGCTCATTTGCCACTGTTTTGCCCTCTCCCCCAGTGTCAAGAGATCCCTCTGGAGCTCTTCACAATCTCTCACAGTTTTCACTACCCTGTATAATTTAGTGTCGTCAGCAAATTTGACTACCTTGCTTTTTACTCCTACCTCTAGATCATTTATGAAGAGGTTGAAAAGCAGGGGTCCCAGTACTGAACCTTGGGGGACCCCACTCTTTACTTCCCTCCACTTGGAGAAGTGTCCATTTAGTGCTACCCTCTGTTTCCTGTCCCTTAGCCAGTTGCTGATCCAGGACAAGACCTGTCCCTTTATTCCATGACTGGTAAGTTTATTCAAGAGCCTTTGGTGTGGGACCTTGTCAAAAGCCTTCTGAAAGTCCAGATAAACAATGTCAACTGGATCCCCCTTATCCACATGCTTGTTGACACTCTCAAAAAATTCCAACAGATTAGTGAGGCATGATTTGCCCTTGCAAAAGTCATGTTGGCTCTCCTTTAGCAGCGCCTCCTCTTCTATGTACCTATTAATTCTATCTTTTAGGATGGTTTCCATCACTTTACCTGGGACACATGTCAAACTGACAGGCCGGTAATTTCCTGGATCACCCCTGGATCCTTTTTTGAAAATTGGTGTTACATTCGCTACCTTCCAGTCATCAGGCACAAAGCCTGATTTGAGGGAAAGATTATATATTTTGGCTAGGAGATCAGCAATTTCATCTTTAAGTTCCCTGAGAACTCGTGGATGGATGCCATCTGGTCCTGGGGATTTGTTAGTGTTTAGCTTAACAAGACATGCAAGGACCTCCTCCCTGGTTATTTCTATCTTGCTTAATTCTTCGGTTTCCCTCCCTACGAAGATAGGTTCTGTTTTGGGCATGTGGTCTCTATCTTCTTCAGTGAATACTGAAGCAAAGAATTCATTGAGTCTCTCTGCAATCTCTGTTTCCTCTTTAATAACCCCTTGCCTTCCATTGTCATCTAATGGTCCAATGGCCTTCCTAGTTGGGTTCTTACTTCTAATGTACTTAAAGAAGTCTTTGTTATTCCTCTGAGTATTTTTAGCTATACGCTCCTCAAAGTCTTGCTTTGCTTTCCTGATTGTTGCCTTGCATTTGTTCTGCCAGAATTTATGTTTCTGCCTGCTGTCCTCATTTGGACAAGCCTTCCATCTTCTAAATGAGCTTTTCTTGCTCTTGATCACTTCCCGAACAGCTCCTGTAAGCCACATTGGAGTCCTCTTGGACCTGGCAGTGCCCTTTTTCCTTTTGGGTATGCATTCCAATTGGGCCTCTGTTATTGTTTTTGTAAACAGCCTCCATGCCACTTGGAGTGTTTGGACTCTCTCAATTTTCCCTTTCAGTTTCTTTTTTACTAGTTTCCTCATCTTTGGGAAATTTCCTTTTTGAAAATTTAAGGTCTCTGTGTTAGATTTTATCAGAGACTTGCGGTCTATGATCAAGTTAAACATAATTGAGTTGTGGTCACTGTTCCCTATTGGATCAGTCACATTAACATCTTGCACCAGATCCTGAGTATTACTCAGGATCAAGTCAAGGATTCTTGTACCTCTAGTTGGGTCTTCAACCATCTGTCCCAGGGAACAATCATTGAGCATATCTAGGAACTTTATCTCTTTATCATGTGCTGAACAACAGTTCACCCAGTCTATGTGAGGGTAATTGAAGTCCCCCATTATAACCAGGCTTCCCTTCCTGGATGCCTCCTTTACAACATTCTCCAACTGCCAGTCTCCCTCAAGAGTTTGGGTCGGAGGCTGATAGTATATGCCTACTATTAGACCATCCTTGTGGCCTGGTACTCTTACCCACAGAGCTTCTAATGGTGACTCTAAATCACCTAGATATTCCAATTCATAAGATTTTATCACTTCTTTGACATACAAGGCTACACCACCTCCTGTTTGCCCCTTCCTATCCTTCCTGTACAGTTTGTAGCCTGGGATAACTGTATCCCATTGGTTATCATCCGTCCACCAGGTTTCAGTGATACCAATAATATCAATATTCTTATCTATTGCTAAGTATTCCAGCTCCCCTATTTTGTTCCGGAGGCTTCTGGCATTTGTATACAAGCATTTATATATGCATTTCTGACACAGTCTTTTGTGTCCAGTTGCATTGTTAGACTGCCTCTTGCATCCTTCTGCTAGAATGCTAGTGACTAGCTCCTTGCTCTGCTCAGTAATTTTTGCATCCTCCTCACTACTCAAGTACACACTTTCCCGAACCGGATGCTGCCCAGCTCCTGTCGGCTTTCCCCCAGTTATCAGTTTAAAAGCTGCTCTGCAGCCTTTTTGATGTTGAGTGCCAGCAATCTGGTCCCATCATGGTTTAAATGCAACCCATCCCTCCTGAACAGATTTGGCTTGTCCCAAAATGTTCTCCAGTTCCTGACAAATCTGAAGCCCTCCTCTCGACACCACCGCCTCATCCACGCATTGAGGCTTCTGAGCTCTGCCTGCCTGGTAGGTCCTGCGCGAGGGACAGGCAGCACTTCTGAAAATGCTACCTTGGAAGTCCGGGACTTCAATCTTCTTCCTAACAACCTAAATTTGGCTTCCAGGACAGACCGCTTGGCCTTCCCAACATCATTAGTACCAACGTGTACCATGACAACTGGCTCGTTCCCAGTTCTCTCTAACAATCTATCTAGATTTCTTGTGATGTCTGCAACTTTTGCACCTGGCAGGCAAGTCACCATACGGTTATCATGTGCATCACAAATCCATTTCTCTGTATTTCTAATTATTGAATCGCCTAGTACAAGGAGCCTCTCTCCTGCAATCTGTTCATCTACATGCACCTCATCAACCATATTAAGGGAGAGAACCTCAGTTTGTTCCTGATGTTCATCTTCCTGGATCTCATCAAGTGTGATGAAGGAGAGATCATCAGGTGGAACCAGCTGTTCCTCTGTGTGTTCCTCGTCAGGTGTGATAAGGGAAAGAGCCTCAAATTTATTCTGTAATTTCAGACTCTCAGAGTGATCCCCTACTCTTCTCCTCCTTTGAGTCACATTCCTCCAACCATCTCCCTCCTGAGTTAGTGAAGGGCCTTCTCCCTCAGAACTGTGCCCTGTCTCTTCTTTGTCCAGCATAGTCTGCTCCGCTCTGTCCAAGAACAGCTCAAGCTCCTTAATTTGTTGGTGGTTAGATATGCGGGCCTCTAGCTGCTGGACCTTCTCTTCTAGTAGTGCAACCAGCTTGCACTTGCTGCAAGTGTAGTTCTCCATGTGCTTTGGCAAGAACACAAACATGGCACAAGAATTGCAGGTAACTACAGCTGTTCCCTCAGAATCCATTTTAACAAGTGCAGTATTCTGGGCCTCAAAAATGTACACGTTTACTACCTTTCTACCTAGTAAGACTATATTCTTCTTATGTTCCTAGTTTGTAATCTCGCGCGCTGTTAGGCGTGCGGGCCTCTAAAGCAGCTCTACTCCAACTGCAAAACTTACCAGTGCTCACTTCCTTTGTTTGGCTCTCCTCAGCAGCAGCTCTGCTTAAGAGCACATGCAGAGTCAAAATGGCTGACTCTATAAGAGCTCAGAGCTTTTAAAGGCTAGTGTGGCTCCGCCCCTATGAGTCACAGTTCAGGGAAGGGCCTGGTGTGGCCCTGCCCCCTGCTTCTGGAAGCTTCAAACTGCTTCCTCTGTTTGAACAGAGGTGGCTCTCAGCAGTTTCAATTATCAATTTAAATTAGTAGAGGCCTCTAAAGCAGCTCTACTCCAACTGCAAAACTTACCAGTGCTCACTTCCTTTGTTTGGCTCTCCTCAGCAGCAGCTCTGCTTAAGAGCACATGCAGAGTCAAAATGGCTGACTCTGAAAGAGCTCAGAGCTTTTAAATGCTAGTGTGGCTCCGCCCCTATGAGTCACAGTTCAGGGAAGGGCCTGGTGTGGCCCTGCCCCCTGCTTCTGGAAGCTTCAAACTGCTTCCTCTGTTTGAACAGAGGTGGCCCTCAGCAGTTTCAATTATCAATTTAAATTAGTAGAGGCCTCTAAAGCAGCTCTACTCCAACTGCAAAACTTACCAGTGCTCACTTCCTTTGTTTGGCTCTCCTCAGCAGCAGCTCTGCTTAAGAGCACATGCAGAGTCAAAATGGCTGACTCTGAAAGAGCTCAGAGCTTTTAAAGGCTAGTGTGGCTCCGCCCCTATGAGTCACAGTTCAGGGAAGGGCCTGGTGTGGCCCTGCCCCCTGCTTCTGGAAGCTTCAAACTGCTTCCTCTGTTTGAACAGAGGTGGCTCTCAGCAGTTTCAATTATCAATTTAAATTAGTAGAGGCCTCTAAAGCAGCTCTACTCCAACTGCAAAACTTACCAGTGCTCACTTCCTTTGTTTGGCTCTCCTCAGCAGCAGCTCTGCTTAAGAGCACATGCAGAGTCAAAATGGCTGGCTCTGAAAGAGCTCAGAGCTTTTAAAGGCTAGTGGGGCTCCGCCCCTATGAGTCACAGTTCAGGGAAGGGCCTGGTGTGGCCCTGCCCCCTGCTTCTGGAAGCTTCAAACTGCTTCCTCTGTTTGAACAGAGGTGGCTCTCAGCAGTTTCAATTATCAATTTAAATTAGTAGAGGCCTCTAAAGCAGCTCTACTCCAACTGCAAAACTTACCAGTGCTCACTTCCTTTGTTTGGCTCTCCTCAGCAGCAGCTCTGCTTAAGAGCACATGCAGAGTCAAAATGGCTGACTCTGAAAGAGCTCAGAGCTTTTAAAGGCTATTCATGTTTACTTTTTCCAGTATTTTGACATATACAAGTATTTTGACATATACAAGAGATCAAATAAGTCAATCCTGAAGGAAAACTATCCTGACTGCTCCTTGGAAGGACAAATTTTGAAGATGAAGTTAAAGTACTTTGGACACCAAATGAGAAGAGAGGACTTATTTGAGATGGCCTTGATGTTGTGAAAGATTGAAGGCAAAAGGAAAAGGGGGCAGCAGAGGCCAAACACCTCTTTATTGGAAGGTAGTCAATCTGAACATGAGGTCAATGGCGGAGCAATGCCCCTTATATACAATAGGTAATGATTCAAACCTGGCGCGGAGCCACATGATTGGTCAGTACAGGTAAACAGCCAGGTGACAACACTTGATTGGATAATGAGTACACAACAGCTACAGCTACGGCGGACACCAAGTCCCGTGATATTTACACAAGAGGAGTCTTTACACAAGGGGAAATGGAGGGGGAAATGGAGGATCGTTGGATCCGATTTCAATCACATTTCACTTGAGTTACATACACAACATCCCTCCCCCCCTCCCAGGATGGGATGAAGTCCCTCAACCATTGTGGTGGCCTGCATGCTCATTTGGGCTGAACTCAGAGGAACTGGGGGGGTTGTGTTCCACAGACTCTCGTTCCGCAGTGGGAAAACAAGTAGTGTTAGTGGCATGTTGGGAGCACTGGCCTGTTTCAGAAAGGGAACCCGGGAGGGGATAATCTAAATCAAAATCCCGTTTCATTTCAGCTGGAGCAGGGGATCGCTCTAAATCAAAACCTGGAAGAGGTGGGGAATAACTAAAAGAATATTCCCACCTGTTACTCTGAGTGGGGGGCAACTCAATGAAAACTTGTCTCATTTGTTTAGGAGTAGAGGTAGACTCAAATACCAGAGGTTACTAAGGAGAAATCAAAGCCCTGCTTCTCTCTTGGATGAGTGGGGGAACACTCTGCAAACTCTCCCCAGTCCTGTAACTCAAAATCTAAACTTTCAGGGTCTGTCCTTTCATACTCTTCCTTGCCTGTTTGCATCGGATGGATGAAACAGAAATCCTATTCCCTTGGTAGGCCATCTGCCGTGTCTCCCCCTTGGGATAAGCGGGTGGGGGAGGACCCTAACATGGAATCGCCCAAACTTTCATTGCCCCGAAACTCCATGACTCAATGCCTGAGCTGGTCGGCGTGTCGGCGCCACAGTAGACCCGTACCTGTCTCTACTTGGTAGGACACTGGTCTAGTTTGTTTGACCACAACCCCTGGGACCCATGTTGGACTGGGAGCCACATAATTCCTGCAATGTACTGGATCCCCGGCTGCAAATACCTTTGTGTGCGCAATTTCAATATTCCTCCCCCTTTCCTCCACCCTGGTCGGATCTAACCGGTCAAAGAGCAAGAACGGTCTCCTGCACATCAAGAGTTTGGCTGGTGACAGCCCAGATGCCAGGGGGGGTTACCCTGTAGCAAAGGAGGAACTGGCACAATTGCAACTCTAAATTCTGATGGCCCATTCACCAAAGGGCCTCTTTTGTTGTATGCACTTGGCACTCTACCTGGCCATTCATGGCAGGGTGAAATGGGGCAGACATGATGTGTCGAATCACATTCCTCTTAAGGAATGCCTGGAATTCAACGGAAGTGAATGTACTGGCATTGGGTAAGCCAAAACAACTGAACAGCCTTTGCAACTGCTTGATGGTTGCTGCCAAGGAGGTACAGGGCATTGTAATAACCTCCAACCATTTTGAAAAGGAATCGACCACTAGCAAGAAGATTGTGCCCCTGAACGGACCAGCGAAATCGATATGTAATCATGACCAGGGTCCATGGGCTGTGTCCCATTCTCTTGAAGATAGTTGGGACTCTTCGGGTCAAGAACTCTGGCAACGCTCGCACGTGCCCACCAACTGCTCAATATCTGTGTCTACCTGGGGCAACCAGAAGTAGCTCCTGGCCAAAGCCTTTGAGCGCACAATTCCCGGGTGGCTGATGTGTAGCAGCCTGATTACCTTGGAGCACAATACCTCAGGAATGACCACCCTCTGGCCCCACAGGAGGCAGCCCCTCTTGAGTGAATGCTCGAACCTCTTTCGGAAGTACGCTTTGAACTCCTCAGCTGGAGGAGTCGTGGGCCACCCTTTCTTTACCAATGAAACAACCAGGGACAGAACCTTGTTCTTTGCAATAGCCTTGGCGAGATCTGTGGGCACAATTGGGGTTGAGTCGAGAGATTCAATCAGCAACACCTGGTGATCCTGCTCAATCTCGCACTCAGGCTCCCCTAACTCAGGCAAGAGAGACCGGGAGACCACATCAAGGAGGCTGATCACTTTTCCCGGGTGGTGGACCAGTGTGAACTGGTAAGCATTTAAGAAAATTGCCCACCGAAGCATTCTGGGGGACAAAATCTGGGGAGTGGGCTTGGACATGGTGAAGATCCCTAACAGTGGCTTGTGGTCGGTTACAATGGTGAACTACCGACCATAGAGGAAATCATGGAACTTTTTGGTTCCAGAGACTATCGCAAGAGCCTCCCTATCCGTTTGCATGTAATTGCACTCTGCCTTTGAGAGGGACCTTGAGTAGAAGGCAACCGGGGCTTCTCCCCCATTTTCCAGAATGTGGCATAGCACAGCCCCTAACCCCACTGGTGAAACATCGTAAATTAGCACCACAGGCTTTCTTGGGTCAAAATGAGTTAAGATTGCTTCCGACAAAAATAGCTGCTTTAACTCTATAAAGGCTCATTCCTGGCTCTCCCCCCACCGCCAAACCGCATCTTTCTCTAAAAGACAATGCAGCAGCTCCACCACGGAAGCTTTCCTTGGCAAGAAGGAATGATAAAAGTTGAGCAGCCCCATGAAGGACTGCAACTCTGGTTTCGCGGTTTGACGGGGGGTGTTGCAAACAGCGGCAGCTTTTGAGTCGGAGGGCTGAACTCCTTCGGGGTTATCTTGAAACCTAAGAACTCTACTTCCCTAGCAAGGAACATGCATTTATCTCTTCTCAACCACAACCCCACATTCTCAAACACAGTTAAAAACTTGTCCAACCTCTTAGCTAGTTCTGACTCATTCCCAGCTGTGATCAGAATGTCATCAAAGTAGGGGAGATCCCTGGAGAGACCCTTAAGAAGGTGTTCCACCAGTGACTGAAATATCCCAGGGGCTGAGTTCACGCTGAACTGGAGGCGTGTCACCTTAAATGCACTCTTGTGCATAACAATCATCTAGGTGGCTGCTGCAGCAGGTGTGACCATTAGCTGCTGATAAGCCTGTGCTAAATCCAATTTCACAAAACATTTACCCCCGTGTAACATGGCTAGTAAATGGCTAACTACCAGCACTGGGTAAGCATTGGGGCAAATGGCCTTATTAATTGTACATTTGTAATCAGCACAAATCCTAACCTCCCCATTGGATTTCATAGCAGTAACAATTGGTGTCTCCCACTCTGCAGAGTCCACCGGAACCAAAAATCCCCTGACCCACTAGTTTGTCCAGTTCCACCTCAATCTTGTCTTTGAGGGCGAAGGGTACTCTTTGTGGCTTGAGCCAGATGGGTCTAATTGCTGGATCCAGGTCAAACGTGACTGGGGGCCCCTTGTAATTCCCGAGTCCCTTCTCAAAGACCGCTGGGTGTGCATTGCACACGTCTCGCACTGGGTCAGTCTCGACGGCATTGATGCCGGACAGTTCAATCCCCAAAGGGGCAAACCATTGGACCCCCAAAAGGCAGTTCGAGCCTCGCTTAAGGACCACGAGGGGTAGTTTTTCAGTGAAACCCTTGAACTTAACCATAAAGTCCCCACCTCCAAAACAGGAATTGAGTTGCCTTGCACGTCCCGCAAGGACGTCTTGAAGGCATTGAGTTTTGGGCGCAAATTGGGGGGAATGCGCAGAAACTCTTTCTGGGACACGATGGAGTAGGATGTGCCTGAATCCACCTTCATCCTAACTGGGACCTCCTGTAACAGTACCTCAACAAAGAAACGTTGGTGTGCATTGAACACACGGCTCACGGTCAGCTCCCCCATGGAAATCTTTCCGATGGCCCCTCCTTTTCCTCAAGGATGCTTGGACGGCTCCTGGTCTTGCTTCCGATGATGCCTGCATACCTTTGCGATGTGGCCCCGGCACCCACAATGGTGGCATTCAGCCTTCCAGAAGGGACACTTTCTCTGGTCATGGGACACTCCGCAGCTGTCACATCAGTGGTGGGCCTTCTTGCCGGCCCGCTTCTTGGCCAACTTTCTCTGAATTTTTGGGATGTCGTTGTCGTTGCTGGACCTGGACCCCGAAGATGAAGTGGATACTGGGGACACAGACGAGCTGGATGAGCATGGAGATGAGCGGCCTGCATGGCGGACCACCCACCACCCAGAGGCCAAAAGAGAAAAAACATTCAAAAATATTAAAACTAATAAGATTAATTCCAAAATTAATCAAATAAGTTATAAATACATTCAAAAATAATCACACTAATCTCAAAAAATACCAAAAAAAACCCAGAAATCACTTTTCACTCCAAAAAACCAAAACAAAAAATAAAAATGCGTAAAAATAAACATTTTAAAAACCAAAATTAAATTTTAAACTAAATAATATTAAATTAAATTAAATTAATTAAAATAAAATAAAATTTGCATAAACGTAAAACAAAAACCTTCAAAAACCAATTTAAAGAGCCCGGCACTGAGGAAGCCAGCACACAAAAAAAAAGCCCCCAAAAGAACCATAAAAAAAACCCCACTGGGAGCGCAGGTCCGCCGCAGGCGGACGCAGCACCTCAAAGCCACAAAATCACAAAACCTTACAACACCATTTAAAACAGCCCAGCACCATTTGCACCGTCGGGCAAAATATGCTAGTATACAATAGGTAATGATTCAAACCTGGCGCGGAGCCACATGTTTGGTCAGTACAAGTAAACAGCCAGGTTATAACACTTGATTGGATAATGAGTACACAACAGCTGCAGCTATGGTGGGAACCAAGTCCCACGATATTTACACAAGAGGAGTCTTTACACAAGGGGAAAGGGAGGGGGAAATGGAGGATCGTTGGATCCGATTTCACTCACATTTCACTTGCGTTACATGTTCGTTTTCATTCACATTTCACTTGAGTTACATATCCGATTTCAATCACATTTCACTTGAGTTACATACACAACAGATGGTTAGATGGCATAGTTGACGCAATGGGCATAGAGCTGAGTGGGCTGCAGAGGATGGTGGATGATAGGGGTGCCTGGCATGCAATGGCCCATGGGGTCGCAGAGGGTCAGACTCGACTAAGCAACTGAACAACAACAAAACAAATACTTCAGAATATTCAGATATGAATGGAAGTAGGTTGGCTAAATTATGACTCAAAATAAATCAGTAAGAATATTTAACACAAATAATTTAGGCTGAATAATAGCTGATGTGTATGTGTGTGTCCCTATCCCTATCCTGATAGTTCTGTCTGTGGATTCTTTGATGGTACAAAGCCTCTCTCTCTTTCACTTGTTCCCATACTATGTTGTCTCTGAGGTGTGCTTTTAATATAGACAAGCTTCAAGCAATTTGCATGTGTTTGAACTATGAGCATGAAATTTGTGTCACATGTATGTTGCATGAGAAAAAAGTCACCATATTCAGGCCATCCTGACTTTTGAAGTAGCCGTATCTTGGAATGACATATTTTTTGCTGATAGGAATTCAAAGATTAGAAAACAGTAGGGTTCCTCATTTGCCTGAGGCTTCATTCTGTCATTTACCATGCAGAATGATCAATATTACCCTGTAACCTCGCTGTCATTCTCATAGAACTAAAAAGAGCAAGATTGTTAATGTTTTATGAACAGCATACAATGTTAGAAATTGGAAGCGCAATTGCCCTGTTTTCTATTTCACCAGCATTTTTATGACTATTCCACTTTCTAGGGGAAAAGAAGCAAGAAGATTTGCTTATAGAAAATATGTGTAAAAAAATATGTTTTTAAAAAAATAGAATTAGGATCTGTCATGAAACTCTGTGGTTGCTTTTCAGTCTGATTCATACTTAGATCACATTTTAAAATGTCTCAGATGTTCAGTCAGTAATTGCTGTTTCATTTCATATTTCTTAACTGACTTTTTCAAAACAGACTTATCATTCTATGAATAATCTGGCAGTCTCTGTTTAAATTTAAATACATTGTCTCCACAATTAGTCAACTAAGTGTCTTAAACGCAATTAACTTTTCAGCAAATACAGATGACAGATTATTAACATCACTCAATTTGCTATACAAATCATTAAAGTTAGGAGCTGTTTCACAGATCATTTTGGAGGTATTAAAGTGCAAGTAGAGCCAAACAAAGAAAAAGGCTTGGTAGAGTCTATTGGCATTAATGTTTTGTTCATGAATCCATTGTCAAGAATGGCCAAATCTATCTATTTACCTGTATATACAGCTCATGTCACTTTTGCATCTTTATATTCATATTTCTGCAACATTGTGTTTCTGCATTATTCTGTGATTTAAAAAGGAAACACAAAATATGTATATAAATATGCATTTTGACATGGCTAAGAAGGTCTTTCCATTCAAACTAGTTGTAGGCTCATAGTCTCTATGAAGATGAATAGGGCAGTGCCTCCCCTGTAAACGAGATTGTCTCTGCGGCAAAGACAACCAGAAACACACAATAGCATAATGTCTCAGAATTCCTTCATTTTTGTGTGGAATGCCTGCTGACAAATTTCATGTTTCCTTGACAATTGTTCCTACAGGCTGAGTACATTTAATGCAAATCCACTAGATGTTGGCAGGGTTTGAAACACTCACAGGAAATAAGACAAGATGGCTGCTGCGCCTTATTCCCAAACTTCCTCCTGATCACTGGAATCAGTCAGTACCTTAGGTTAAAAAATGATTTTTATGTTGGACTGAGCACCAATCAGAACTTATCATATACCTATGTAAAGACCCAATCTCATCACTTGCCTCTGGTCTTCTTTCTGACTGGCTAGGGTAGGGGTTCCCAAACTACAGCCCATGGGCCAGACATCATTTCATCTTGCTCATTACTACCTTTGTCATACCTGGAAGTGGAAGCAGGCATGTTTACATCAGCCGTAAAACGTGTCCGTGCATCTGCAAACACGCCCGTGGCTGTCGTAAATGCAGAAGTGAGTGTATTTACAACAGCCATAAAGGTTCCCACTTCCGCTTCCAGGGTGTGTGTTCTGGCTTGCTCAACTGTCTGGGGGCGAGGCCAGGACAGTGGCATAAAAAAGGTTGGCCACCCCTGGGCTAGGGGATAGCCATGCTCAGATGTACAACAAAAAAGAGAAGTCAACATGGGATCTCTCCTCCTCCACATAACAAACCTCTGTTGACTCACCTCCCTTGTGCCTACACTGCTTGGAAAAGGAGAAGACATTTGGGTGAGTGATGAGGTAGAGGCTAGTGGTGACAGCAGAAGATAGCTGAACAAACAAATAAAGAAGCTATACTAGGTTAGGAAGGAGCATGTTAGGGACCAAGGGGTGTAGAAAGGCTATAGCCACAACTAACCCCCAACCAATAAGTTGCCATGAAAATCTTTCTGTACCTCTTCTGAATGTGAGTGGGCAACAATTAGGTTTATGTGGTTAACAGCATCCCCATCCATGAGATTTCAAGTCCAAATCTGAGACCAGGGCTCAGGTCTTTGTGATGTCACAGTGGTGGGCAGGCAAGGCTTGGGAGGGAGTTGTGTACAACATATATACACACATCTTTACTTTAAGGTAATGCCTACTGGAAATGAGTAGAGATTGGTGCCCAGTCATACATTTGCCATTTGTCCTTTGTTATCAGAAGGGAAGCAAGTTAGCATACATGGCTGGAGCTTGTGAGATGAGAGAGATTGACATTTATAGATTGATCTGAAATTACCAGTCATATACTGTACCTGTATTTAACTTCAAGCTTCTAGACTTTTTAATTTTTGCTTTCAAATAAAATCCATTCAGATACATTATACTGTGGAGAAATAGTTACATGACATTTCCATCAATAGGAGAAAGAGAACTATTTGGTGAGAAAGGCCAACAGATTACTAATTGCTCTTTGTCACCAACATTGGCAGAGGTAAGGGTTTTGTTCAGCACTTTCCTCATTTCACTTGCTAAGTACAACCAAAACTAATTGTAACATTTGCAGGTGAAAAGAAGTTTTGACCTTTTGAATATTTTCTGTTATAGACATTTGGCACTGCATCAGTTGACATGCCACCTCTAATGTACCTGAACTGTAAAAGGCTCATTCTGTGAGCAGAATAACTAAATCGTTTCTATGAATGCATGGACTTGTTTACAGAGTACCCACTGTATATGTTTTTCTCATAAGTCCCCCTGTATTCTGGGATCACTTTTTCCTCTAAGTTACAGACTTCAGGAGTTCTGTCTTTGTAAAAGGCAAAACAAACTAAATAATATAAGAAAGAAAGAGAATTTTAAAAATAATTACAAGTAGTTAAAGAAGATACTTTTTAAAATACAAAGATTTGGGCAGGCTTTTTAAAGAAGTCATTCATTATCACAGAAACAGGATAGGATATGGCCAGGCATGTATGAAAGCATGCAGACCTGACACAGACTGGAACAGATTGATTCTACTGTATGTTCTTTCCAAATACAGGGATAATTTCATAGAGTGAGATGGAGGCTTAAAATTCAGTGTCTTATACTAGGGATTCTCAACCTTTTGCCCATGGGCCGGATGCAGCCAATGGCACCATTTCATGTGGCCTCCCCTGCCTCCACCACACTAGGAAGTGCCATGTGATGGAAGAAGGGCAAAATGTCCATCCTGCCACTGAAGCTGTCTGGAGGAGCATGACCCAGCCCCTGGCTTTAAAAGGTTGAGAATTCATGCCTTAGACTCTTGAGATCCATGTGTTGTGTAAAAAAAGACTACACACTTAGATCACTATGTAGTTTGGAACCCGGAGGAATAAGGTTGTTGATCATGGGGTTCTCTTTTATACTGTAGATGTGATGCTCACCATATTGATGTCCAGGATATAGCATATCAGAGAGTAAACAAAACAAAAGACAAAGAAAATGTTGTGGCACTTTAAAGACTAATTGCTGTATTTTAATGTTAGGTTTCATGGATCAGTTCCACTTTATCAGGCAGGATGTAGTGGTAATAGACCGCATAATATCAGAGGCAAGATTCCCAGTACGGAAGCTGAGGAAAACTCCATTTAACTCCTCTCGTTCTGCTGATGTTGTTATATGTGTTGCATATATGTGTTGTTTGGAGGGCTGAAAAGGAAGCTGCCACTGCTGCACTCCAATGCTCCCTGCCTCGCCGTGGAGCCCAGGCCATCGGTTCCGGAGGCAGGTGGGAGCTGCCGCTGCTGCTGCTGTCCCAGCCCTCCGAGCCTCACCAGCTCAGAAGGCTGAAAAGGAAACCACTGCCACCGCACTCCAGTGCTCCCTGCCTCACCCCAGAGCCCCCACCATCGGCTCCGGGGACTGGACGTAGATGGGAGCCATCACCGCCACCACTGTCCCCTTCCTCCGAGCTTTGCCAGCTCAGAGGGCTGAAAAGGAAGCTGCCACCACTGCACTCCAGTGCTGCCCTTGCTACCGCAAGCTCCTTCTCCCGATTTCACCAGCCGGGGAAGTGGAGCTCCTGGGGCCAAGACACCAATGGGACTCCTCTCCTCGACCACCATGGATGCCCGCAGGCTTTCCACCTCAACCCGGCCAGTCAGAGGGGAGTGGAGGGGAGTAATAGCTGCACTGCTGCTCTGTGACTTTAGGACCCTGCTGCTTTCGCTGCCATGGATGATACCGACGTCAGGGACGTGAGCCGGGCTCCGCAGACTGCATTGAGCCTGGTCCCTGTGGGTGGTGTTGCCCCCAGGCTCCACTGGTTGCATTGAGCCTGGGCTTCATTTGTAGTGTATTGTTGCATTATTGTATGTTCTGTATATCTTTGTGAAATTATTTTTGTATTTATTGTATTGTGCCTTATCTGTCTGTGATTGCTTTGTTGTGAACCGCTTCAAGCTGCCTTTGGGCTGATAAATAAAGTTATGATATGATATGATATGATATGATATGATATGATATGATATGATATGATATGATATGATTTTTTAAATATACATACAGCACTAGGTGGGGCAGATTTAACAAAAAATAGTTATAATAAGCAAGTTTTCCAAATATTAGACTCCCATTCTAGCCCAGCAAATTAAAAAGTCTCCACACATCTTGAGGTATAGAATAACAAACAGTCCTTTACATAGAAATGTATTTGGTTGATAATTAGTTCTGTACAATAACTTTGGTAGATAAATACACTTTTGTTGGTAAGGCAAACTGAAGAGTAAGAGAGAATGGCAGAATAATATGACAATTGAAAATTACCTCAGAGAAACTAACTGACTGAACACTATCTGACAGAAAACCTAATCAGCTCAGGTGAACATAGAGGTGAGAAACAAGAGAACACCTAGTGGCTGGTTAAGCACACAATGTACATTAACTTACTGCAATGTAGGTATGTGTGTGTGTTTGCCTTTTGCATAATTTTTGGATCCTCTTGACCGGCCTTATAAAGGTATTGTCTTAATATATGTCTTGAAGCCTGTTTTCTGCTTATTTAACTGTTCCCTGGTTTTGTGACCATGATTTAAGTCAGTTGAACATGGAAACTTGCACATGCTCAGAGCATATCTCCCCCCCCCCGCAAGAATTGGAAACACAAGGGGGGAAGACCCTATCTATTGAAACATAACCGTGGAAGAGGTTATAAAGTGTTGCACGATGAATCATTGGAACAGAGATAACTGAAATGTTAATGATATGCCTCTCAAATGCAATAATACATATCGTCTAAGAAAGGGCACAGGCTCTAAGATCACTTTATCACTTATTGTCTTGGTATTTTGGACACTGATTTTTAAAATGTGACATAAGTAGAGCAAATAGTGTAGAATGACGACAGCAGCAGCAACAAATTTTTATGTCTGTTTAACATGATTTGTGATTTCAGTAGGTAATTACAGTTCAGCTTCAATGTGACTTTTTTAGAATATGTCACAAGAATGGATAACTTTAGTATAATTTTTTCATCATTTTAGTAAGCCCTATGGCCTTAGGGCCAGTTAATCTCTTATACTTCTGCTTCTTAATTTTTTTGTTCAGTCACAATTTCAAAATTGTCAAAAGAAGGATAAATTTCATGCTATTTTCTGTTCTCATAATCTTCAGATTGCTAAGAGAAACAATTAATTTTCCTCCATTTTCTGTCCTCATTACAGTCTGTTATGAGAATGGATTAATTTTATGACATTTTCTTCTCTCATTATAATCTTTGTTATGGGAATGAGAATATGCAATGAAAATGAGATCATATCAACCATTATAGAGCTGGGGAACTCATGACAAAGACTGAAACAAGAGTAGAAATTGGCACTCAATCCATTCTGTGACACTCCCTAATATGGTGAAACGAAATCAAACTGATGCTGCATTTACCTCTTTAAAAGATCTAGGTTTCTGAGGAAATAAGACTTAGAAAAAATAATCAATCATTGTGGCAATTCTGACATTGGATGCTTGTCTTATTATACTTTATCATGTTCTAGATACAATGTGACTCAAAATTAAGGAATGTGTGTGTATATATAGTGGTTAGAGTTTTGGGTGACAGAAATCTGCACAGCACAAAATTACTTTCCAGCAGAATGAATTTGAATGGTACAGAATGATTAATGAATCAGCTTTCCTTTTTTTCAAGTTTACTCTTTGCTTTAAATCCCATGATATGATTTTTGGGTTAGCCTGGCAACTATCAGGTTAGGACAAGAGAAAACCAGCATCTGGGCTGATTGGACGGCAAAGCATGTATGTACAAAACTCACATTTACACAATGCTAGACTAGCAACCACAGAGAAAACAGGTGTCTTGCTTTGTGGAAAAGCAAGTAGCATTACAGAAAATTGTTAAAGGGAATCAATTGTTTCATAAGTTTTTAAATTAAAGATTTCATTTGTTTAAAAAAGCCAATATGTAATAGCAGAATGAAACTGGAAATCAATAGATTTCATAGGAAATTACTTTATACTGTATCAGACCATGAATCCTGATGGACTGTCAAAACTCAGTGACAGTGTCTCATCAGAATGTCAACAGATGCTTTCCTTGCTCTAGAGGGATTTATGTTGTTCTCCCATCCACATGTTAACTACACCTATTCTTGCTTAGCTTTCAAAATATGATAGGATAGGCCAGTGATGGTGAACCTTGGCACTCCAGGTGTTCTTGGACTGCAATTACCAGAAGCCCAAGTCAGCACTCCTGCTGATCAGGGCTTCTGGGAATTAAAGTTCCAGAATACCTGGAGTGCCAAGGTTCAAAAATGCTTTTCTTTCTGGTAAGCAGCACATCTAAAAACTACTAATCACAGATTGAATTGGTTTAGGAATAGGAAGTTAAGCCATGCTAATTAGCTCTATCTCTGTTGCATATGATTTCTCCCAAACCACATCTATCTATGAAAAGGGTAAATCTTCAGACCTAACACTATAAATATTAAATCACTCCTCTTCCCATGGAGGTCTATATAGTAGGTCAGGAGGTTGTGTGACCAGCTTTGAAGCCAGATTGAAACTGAATCCAGATAATCTGCTTCATCCAGGAAGCTCTGGAGCTAAAACACCATAACACCGCTCTAAGACCTTGTTCAAAAATGGAATGTTGGAGATGGGACAACATTATCTGATGTCATGGAAACTGAGAAGTACTTTCTGAACAAAGATCTCACACATGTTTTAAAGACTAAATTTGCTCCGGAAATGACCCAAGTTGTAGGAGATCTTCAGAATTTGAGAAAAAGATTTCAGATAATGTATGAACTAATCCAATGTAAACCAAAATAAGTCTTATATGAATGGTGTCATGTTTCTGTAGTGTATTCTTAATGGCTTTATGATTAAAATTATGAATGTGCAATTGCCATCCAGTCTGAGTTTTGTACAATTTTTTTCTGTACAAATTGAAAACAAATCAATTTCAAATTGGTTTTGGAAGTAGTTGGAACTTATTTGTTACTGGGTTCTTCATGAATTTGAATGCTACTGGCTCAGATGGGGAACTGTAAATGGGAAAACAAAGCACTGGGTTGAAAGAGACTACACGATGTCCTCAGTTTCTGGAATGTGATAGATCTTCAGTGTGCAGACAAAGGTCCTATTAGCTCCTTTTCTTCCTTCTTTCCTTGCCTCCAGGAGTCATTGTCCAGCTCCTGCTCTTCCATTAATCTACGTTGTATTGGCAGGGACTGCAGTGGCTCAGTGGTTAAGAAGCTCACCTTAGTAGCTGGAAGGTCAGCAAGTTGGTAGTTCAAAACTCGGGTACTGCATGACAGATTAAGTGCCCATCTCTGTCCCAACTCTTGGGGACATGAAAGGAGCCTCATTTGGACATCCACTGAGCAGACTTTCTCCCACAAAAATCCTTTCAACCCAGAACAATTTCTGACACAAAATTATTATTACCTTGCATTAGCCACCAGGGCTTTAAAAAAAAAAATGAAGGAAAAAAAACAAAAATGAAGAGTGCAGAAGCAAAACATAATAATAATTCGAACTATTCAGTTAAACCCCATACAAGAAAGTCAGTCATTCCTCCTCATACATTAATTCAATCCTAACTGTAATGAAGACTCATTTTTAATTGATATTACCGCCTTTTACTGCTGTGGATAGTGTTTTAATTTGCTTACTGTTATAGTTTTAAGATTTTTCTATACCATCTGGCTTTGTTTCCTGTATTTTTTCTTGTGTTTTATTATGGGATCACACACACACACACACACACACACACACACACACACACACACACTGAGTAAGATGTGAATAAATAAAAATAAATACATACTCAGTGTAGGTAATTAGCTTTTTTTTAAAAAAAGTAAAAAGTGTAGAAGATAGTCCATCTGTTAAGCAATGTAGCACCAGTCGCATGCTGGTATATCGGGCAATTGGGCTTTGTCCCACCCCGCCCTCACCTCTGGGCATCCTGGGGCACCAATAGCAATATATGGGATTTCCCCCCAACTCCCCAATAGGTGCCCCCACCACTCCCTGTCCAGCACCTTCCCATGGTGCCCTGTACAGCTCTGTGTAGCACCCTCCTTTTGCCATGTGTACATGCAAGATAACTAACAGGTTGGGTAGACAATAATATGTGGAGTCTAGTAAGATTGACTGGAGCCTTCCCATTGCTCAGTGACTGGAGTTTTTAGGGGAAATTTTGGTTTTCTTTGGAGTTTTAGTTCAGTCTCCTTCTATTTTGGTGCTCCAAAATTATTTTTACTGATGATCCCACCCTCAAGTTACAACATTTCTAACCCAAAAACTGTTAGAGCAGACTTTCATGATTTGTAATACAGGGATCCACCAGAGGGCAACTGGCAGCTTCTTGAACTCACTGTAGCTGATCTGGGAATACACAAATATGCCTGCTTCATCCATTTGGGCACTTGTTCACAAAGTTAGTGCACAAACTTAATTAAAACATACATCATACTTCACACCAATCTTTAAAGGAAGAAATCTACATAACTACATATAAGTATTAGTAAATATCAATAAGTAATATGCACAGTTTTCTATGTTTATTTATTTAAAATTACAGCTTTTTACATTCCTGAAAAAACAGATTGTGTAACAATGTAGATCTAAGCTTTAAAGCTCCTGACAATAGCTTTTCTTTTCATGTCTGCAACAAATAAACTATCATGCCACAAAATTGAGAATTAATGTTTGCTTCAGTGTGCAGATGCTATCAGTCCCCTGCTGTGCACAGAATTCTGTGCTAATACACCGACTTCTCACTTTTTTCATTTTATAATATTTGCCTGACCTGAGAGAATGCAAGTTAATTGACTAAACAAAAAGGGCAAGGAAATCTCACTGCTTCATTTTAACAGGACTGCTTCCCAGGTAATTAAAACTTAAGAAATTTGTTTTACCTGCTAAAATGATAAGCAACATGTCTAACTTCTGCTTTAAAATTATAATCAATATATTGAACTTCCCCATACAGCTTTTCAGTGAAGACCATTATGTGGTCCTGATACCTGTGGATAATATACCAAGAATAAGGTGCTAATGTATTAAGAACCTGAAGAAATTAGGTATCTCAATGGATGGTAAATTATGAATATTTAAGATATGAAATTAATAGTTATTAAGAAAGGAAAATATAAATACACAGTGAAAAATCAGTGGCTGAAGTCCTGTTGCTTAGTGTAGAAAACAGCAGCTAGAGTAAACCCCATATGGAATGTATGGGGAGCTGAGTCACCAAGTCTTCACTTATTCAATGGGCTTACTCTCCTTGTGGCTTCCATTGCTAATCAACAGGATTTCAGCCAATGAAACAGGTAAGTAGGCATGGCAAATAATATTATTTTACTGTTTTTAAAATGAACACTTTTCCAAAGTTGCAAATTTAACAATGAGTTTATCAGACAGAACTTGACATTCAAACATTTGAATGTGACAATACATCCAGAGTTCTGAGTGCTTTACACTTGAATCCCTAATTATTAAACAATGATTTTGGTGATAAATAGAGTTACATGTGACATCATGTGACAAAGGATGCCACATGATGCTCAGGTGTTTAGTTACACTGGAAATCACCACTATACATGGCCAGTAGAAACTGGTTCAGACTGAGGAGTATACTCACACAAGAAAGAGCAACATCTTTGTTCCTGTGCTATTCTACAACAGAATCTGCTAGTGCCATATGGTATAAGATAGCACATACCAAGAGGATGTAACTCTTAATGATTCATATCAGATTTTTATGAATGGAAAAAAAGTATATTATTTAGTTGACATTGTCACTGTGGAATTATGTTGGGAAGTGCTAACAAATAATTAATGAAAAAAACTAATACAACACCAAACCCATCCACTTCAAGGACACTAACGCAGAGAAAATGGCTAAAATTGAGGACATGTTTTCTTTACACCTCTCAAGCTCTAAATATTAAACCAGAAGAGGCTAGGCTAAACTTATAGAGACCCAAAACTGCACATCTTGCTGAATAAATGACGAAGAGATTATTCCACCAAGATAAGATTCTTCCCAGAGCATCTGAAATTCATTTAATAGACTTTGGTGCAAAGTAGAAAGCTCAAAGAATAATCAAGTAAAATGGGGCTACTTGGATACTGAACAACTTTTCTGTCAACATACAGAAATTCAACTAATGCAGCATTTATGTGCATGCAATTTATTCTCTACAATGTGTACAAAAGATCTAGTAAATGGCCAAGATAATGCTATTAGAGCAGGGGTGGCCAAACCTTTTGAGCCATGGGCCAGTCATGTGGTTCCACTGTAAAATGCATCCATGGCTGTCATAAACATGTTTACTACAGCCAGGGTGCATTTATGGCAGCATTTTGTGCATGTGTGGGTATGTTTGCACATGCATGGAGCACATCTGCTTCCCTGTTTTAGAGTATCCTACTGGCCAAAAACAGTCTGATTATTTTAACACCTTAATATGTTTTGGATTTTACCTGTATTTCATATACAACTGTAACTTTAAATTTTAAATCACCAGTAGAAAGATGGCCAGTAGAGATGGTTGGAAATTATGTTTAGTTTCTGTTAAAGAAAAGGATTAAAAATGGAACATTCTTCACACATTTGATGGGGGAAATTCTTTTGTCTAAAGAAATGGTAGTATAGGAACAAACAAAAGTTCATCCCTCTGTATGGGTGACATTTTCACCAAAGAAGATTTGGTCTATCTCTGGGCTCAGCACTAAAATAATGCAAAAGCAAAATGAAACAATCTGGACTCATCTCTGATCAATATATAAGAAATGTCAGGATGTTCAAGCTCAACCTCATTCATTTTCCTTTACTTTTCCTTTTTTATTGTTTTTCTTTTCTGTTTCTTTCCATCTGCTATTTCATGCTCCATTGCAAATTGTGACAAAGTTATGACAGCTACATCTGTGTAGATTTGATGTCATTTCCAGCTTGAAAGAGTGGCTTCCAGTGATACCTGTTGGTCACAAGAATGATTTCATAGTGAGCTGAAAAATCTTGACCACCCAATGCATGAAAAATCAGTAACATTTTTAGGATGAGAACAATTATCTAGAAACAACAAGGAAGAAAGGAAATGACATAAATGAAGAAATTGGAGGTGATCTAGTATATGCTAAAAAATGTTATGTAGTTTAGGATGGCTTGTAAGTCTAAGGTGTTTTAGGATGCTTTAAACTAGATGTTTTCAAAGGGGTGGCTATGTTAATTGACAGCATCTTCAGAGTGTAAAGCAAAACCAAAATCCACAATATTTTCCTTTTACTGTCTTAACCTTTCCCTTTCATCCCCTCCATGATGGTCAAACATTACAACGTTGGCCATATGTATAATTCCACACCTCAGTATGGAAAAATAGCATGAATTGGATTGGTAATGATAGTACCTTTGTACTATGAGCTTGAAAGTGTCTCTAATGTTTGTAACCTAATTTTTCACAGTGTTAAAACATTTCACCAAATCAAAAGCAAGGAACTCAGTTTCCATTATATGTAGAATTGGTAATGTTTGCTTGTTTATATATTTCTGTTCTCACTCAATAATTTCATTCATTCATTCATTCATTTATTTGATTTGTATGCCGCCCACTCAGCATATGCCGACTCAGGGCGGCTCACAGCATATCAAACAATGATACAATACAGAGAAAATAAAGTACACAATAATAGGACACAGTCATACAAAATACAATTCAAAATACAGTATCACCGAATAGAGAACACATATTAATACAGTTACAAAATACAAGTTACAGTTCAAATCATGAACTAAAAAATTAAATACAAAGTGCTAAATACAGGCCCCGGGAAGCGACCCCTTCCAGCGGTGCTCTAACTTCCCCGCGGCCAATGCCAGACCGGGGAGGGACCTCAGGAAACCACTGCTTCCATCCTCGCGCCGGTGTTAGAGGCAGCGGGGAAACGCGGCAAAGGTCCCGTTTGCGGCGGGCGTCCTCCGGCGATGTGGGTGTTCCTTTTTATCCTCTGGCCAGGCAGGGCCAGGGGAGAGGGACCGACGTCCAGAGGTGCAGCTTGTTCCCTCCCCGCGCCGATGTTGGAGGCAGCGGGGAAACGCGGCAAAGGCAGCGCTTTTGAAGGCGCAGTCCATCCCCAGCTGTTCTCACTCCCCACCGACCGGCCGGGCCGGGGGAGGAGCGCGGAGCCCCAGAGTCCGGCGTCCGATGTTGAGGGTGGTGATGGCGGCCGCGCTTTTGAAGGCGCAGTCCATCCCCAGCTGTTCTCACTCCCCACCGACCGGCCAGGCCGGGGGGAGGAGCGCGGAGCCCCAGAGTCCGGCGTCCGATGTTGGGGGTGGTGATGGCGGCCGCGCCTTTGAAGGCGCAGTCCATCCCCAGCTGTTCTCACTCCCCGCCGACCGGCCGGGCCGGGGGGAGGAGGAGGAGGAGCGCGGAGCCCCAGAGTCCGGCGTCCGATGTTGGGGGTGGTGGTGGCGGCAGCGCTTTTGAAGGCGCAGTCCATCCCCAGCTGTTCTCACTCCCCGCCGACCGGCCGGGCCGGGGGGAGGAGGAGGAGGAGTGCGGAGCCCCAGAGTCCGGCGTCCGATGTTGGGGGTGGTGGTGGCAGCAGCGCTTTTGAAGGCGCAGTCCATCCCCAGCTGTTCTCACTCCCCGCCGACCGGCCGGGCCGGGGGGAGGAGGAGGAGGAGCGCGGAGCCCCAGAGTCCGGCGTCCAATTATTACCGTTAACCCAATGTAAACAAGCCATAACAATTTCTAGACACAAGGATTTCATTTTAAAAAACTGCATCTATAAATTTTATCTCTTGTGGACATATTTACCATCTTGTTCTTTTGTAGATATGCCAAATGGATTTTACCCTTCATTACTTGTGTGAACAGATTTCTGACAAATGTATTAAAGACACCTTTATTGACATTAACTGACATTACTTTTGGTTTAATGACTCGGTATTAGACTTTAAAGGCTATACATTTTACATGGTAGTTACATTTCAAAGAGCTACTGAATTACAAAATCATGAAAAACATCCATATAGTTTTGTTTTCATATGCAGCTATGTTACCTCTTATATTTCTCAGTTACATAAATCCAGACGTAAGCTACAATGAGAGTAGGCCCATTAAATCAGGTAGAATTTGGTGAGCCATTTCTTCTATAAATTCCATTGGTTGAATGGGCCTTTTCTAGATGTGACTTACTGCTAAAACCCAACCAATCTGTTTTTGCTGTGGCAGCTTCTGACCTGCAATGAGGGAAATGTCTCACTCCAAGAAGTGGAGTAAGCACCATACTGCCTGTTCACATGCAGCCAAATCTTTCACACATGAACACACATACTTTTCAGCATCCTTTTGTAAACATGAACACACACCCATGAACACTGCACAGTGAGAATTGTGTACAAAATCAGATGAGTTTCTAAAGTTCCAGTGTGCTAATTGAGAGGTAGGAAATGGTACTTCAGAATTCCTTCTATAGTTTTGCTAAATATATTTTGACAGAAAAAAATGATAGTGCAGCTCAAAGGGGCAAGTAAAGAAGTGACATAAATGCACGAAACAAAGGATGAATGAATGTTTATTAATTCATTAGTCTCACAGCCTTATCAATAACATAGCAGAAGAATTAAAAACTGTGCAATACAATGGAGTGCAATGAAATACAATCAAATACAATAAAAATACAATACATACATACCTGAGCTACTTTTAAAAGGAATATAAACTGGAGAAGGTGCCTTAATACAATTAATACATGCATATCCATAGTCAGATAAGTGAATCTCCCTTGCAGAATACCCCATTTTGATTGATATATTGGATTATTTTTGCTGATGCTTTAATTATAAACTTGGCAGTTCTACATACAATGTACATGTTGGAACCCAGGAGGAGATAGCACAGTTTGTGATTAGAGTCCCAAAAAGTTGTTTTTTCCAATAGGTTTTTAAATCTAATATCAATGTATAACTGGCAATCAAATAAAATATTTGAGATATTTTCAATATTTGGAGAACCACATATGCAAATTCTTTCATTATATGGTAAGTGGTGAAAATGCCCATATTAATTCATGGTATATAGTAACTCGAATCTGGATCTACAGTAAGCCCTTCTTAAAGGATGAGGGAGGCACATTTTTCAGGTTGAAGCGTAATTTTGTTAGCAGCCAGCCACCTTAAAGAACCATTTTGGCCAGTAGTTCCAAGTCAGATTGTGCACTGATATCTAAGACTCTCTGTTTAAAAATTTCCTTGGCCTGAGTGGCCACTGAGAGTAAATACTGAACTGAAAACCCATAAAGAGAAATTACTTCGGAGAGTTGACTAACCCAGGACTTGGGATGATCCCACTTTATCTGTTCTGTTAAGCATAATTTGGGAAGCCTATTAGAGTCCATTGATTGAATCCTCAACCAATATGAGAATGTTTTAAATACTAAATGGCTATACACGGAATGGAAGCCCAATTCTGCTCTGACTGCAGGAGCAAACGTGTTACTATCAGTTCCTAAAATATTTCTTAGGAATCGGGACTGTATTTGTTCCAAAAGTGGGGCTCTATTTAGACCCCACAATTCTGTCCCATATGACAGCATTGGGACATTTTTTGCCCCAAACACTTTTAAAATTGGGGAGAGGGTGCCAGGATGATTATAATTAAATAGTTTATATAGTCTCTTTGAACTTATGGCAGCCCTTGATGAAATTCTCTTAAAATTATTTAGCCATGTCCCTGTATTGGAGCAAAGCACTCCAAGATATTTAAAAGAGTTTTGTTCAATAGGCTCCCCATTTATCTGCCAATTATAGATCTTGCTTCTCCTACTAAAAAACAACACTTTGGATTTGCTTGTGTTGATATTTTTAAAAAATTGATCGCAGTATGTATTTAATTTTTGAAGCAATCTCCTCAGAACTATTTGTGAGTGAGCCATTAAAATCATATCATCAGCATATAAAAGAGTATTAATATGTTTGTCAAGAATCTTTAACATATGCGTCTCTGTATCAAATAGGAATCCTGGTAAATCATTAATATAAAGATTTAAAAGCATTGGAGCTAAAATGCAACCTTATCTGATGCCTTTAAAAGTAGGTATGTTCTTAGTTAGGGAACCATTTATACCAGTTCACACTTTCAGGTATGTATTTGAATGTAGACCTCTAACCAAGAATAACAGTCTAGGTTCCATTTTTAGGGTAACCAGTTTATCCCACAACATGTTTCTGTCAATCGAATCAAAGGCTGCTCTAAGTTCTATAAATGCAGCAAATAATTTATTTCTATTTATTAGTTGTTTTGTGAGAAGGTGATAGAAGCTGAACCTTTGACCTTTAGCAGTTCTCACAATTGAGGTAGCTATTTTGTCTAGACACAATAGCTAGAAAATTAATAGTAGACTAGGCACAAAAATGGCAAAACTTGGCACTCCATGTGTTCTTGAACTTCAATTTCAAGAAGCCCTGATCAGCAGGAACCGTGACTTGGGCTTCAGGTAATTAAAGTCCAAGAACACCTGGAGTGCCAAGGTTCACCGTCACAGGACAAGGGACATTTTCCAAATCCTGCCATGATGAGCGAAAGGAATGAGAGGAAGAAATGGAACCAACCAGAACATGGGTGTGGAATATGGATTTGACTCTTATGTGAAACCCAAAAGTATATGGCTCCACATATTCCTGAAATTTTTAATTCCAATGAAAGCCCTGGCTAATAGCACATCACAGGCATTCCAACACTTGCCAGTTTCTGTTTCTCAAATCTCTCCTTTTTCTTGGCTAAAGTAAAATAATAAACAAAATAAACTCACGGAAATGTTTGTTCACTGAAAACATATTAATGGCCCCATAAACGCTGTTCAAACTACTGGAATAAACCCTACTCTCTGACATTTAATTTGAAGAAGCATTCCTGTACTGGAGAGATAGCATTTGCATCATGCAATGAAAAAAAATGTGATGACAATTCCTTCTCCTTGCTGAATAGGTAAGTAAATTGAGCTTGAAAATCTCCATAAATAGGAAGTGTGGAAGTTAGACCTTCCCACAGGAGGCTTAGCCTAAATATCTATCTTTTTGGCCCCAGACAAAATCCAATCATTTTTATTTTAATAAGTGTGGTTTGCACATTTTAACAGAAACTAAGCATCCTTTTCCCTTCAGATTTTAGGCATTCTCTAACTTACTGGTCTGAGAATTAAGTTCTAAAATTTATTAATTAGATTTAGTTTTGCAAATATGGATGTTAAGTTTGATAAAAGGAAATATCACAACATAAATATTTATCTAATATATATTTTATTAGCTAGTCCATAGCACGTGGCAGCTTCTGAACTGAAATGAGAGAAGGATATCACCCCAAACATACTGTCTGTTCATACAGCCTTTTCCTTTGCTTAATATTTAACATTGTTACCTTTTCAATGAAAACGAGATGGCTCGATGGTATTGTTGGCGCAATGGGCACAGAGTTGGGCAGGTTGAGGAAGATGGTGGAGTGCCTGGCATGCAATGGTCCATGGAGTCGCAGGGGGTTGGAATCGACTGTGTGACTGAACAACAAACAAAACCTTTTCAAAGAGAATTCATCAAACAGTAAATTACATCATAGTTGTGTATGTTTCTTTCCTTCTATAAATACTATCATTTTAGGACAGAGTAAAAAGAAGCAGTTACCAGAATCTTTTTTGGATTTTACTCCAGTGTAAGTGAAATTGTCTATTTCTTGCTGAAAAAGTAATGCTAATTAATGAGGTATGAGTTAGAAGTGTTGCACTGAATGGATAAAGAACAAGACCATCAAGCAAAGAAAGCTCCAACGCCTGGGCCATATCATGAGGAACAACATTAAATATAGAATACTCCAACATGCTCTGCAAGGAAAGATCTCTGGGAAGAGAGGCCCAGGATGTAGATGGACTTCATGGCTGAAGAACCTGAGGGACTGGTGTGGCATGTCCTCGGAATAACTGTTCCGAGGAGTTAAGAACAGGAAGACTATCGCCATGATGATAGCCAATATCTGAAATCAATACGGCATCTGAAGAAGAAGGATTATTTGTACACAATGAATGCACAGCTAAGGCCCTGTCACTCAGCAAGTTACAGACTCGGGAGCCAATATGACAAGATATCCAGACCTTGGTTAGTAGAGCTACTATGGAGGCTGAGGACAATAAATGCAAGTTAGTGTATGCAAAAAGGAAAATGGTGAAGGATGGATACCATCGTCTGTTATATGATAATTCATATATTAACTGAGTGTGCATGGCTGCTAAAGAAGGAAAGGTCTTTTGTTTCACTAGGTTTGACATATTTCAGAGAGGAGAAAAAATAAGAGAGAGAGGAACAGAGAGAGAATGATTATGGATGGAATTTCAAGAAGCTGAATTATTAAATGCAGATCTGTTTATACCTATGGCAATCTACACAGTGCTTGAAGTCACACTTCAGAAAAGTTATAATTGTTCTCAGAGGAAAACTACATAAAACAAAACAAAATAAACGATAGCTTCAAAGTCTTCTATTATGAAGAAAAAAACAATGCTAGTCTAATTTTCACTGGAAAAGAGAAGATTTGTTTATGAGCCAATTTGAAATTTACCAAAAAGAAAGAAGAAAAGAATGAAAGCCCAGTGCCAAAATGGCCGCCGTGCTCTTTGCGGGCCCCCACCCCACCCGGACTCGGACATCCGGGTAGTTAGGGGGTGTGGCCACTCCACTATAAAAGGGTTGGCCACGAGGCAGCCGAGCTGCCATTTTATGAACGCGACAGAGCGGAGACGTTTTCTCCGCCGCGTTCCTCGCTCTCTTTGCCCTTCATACCTTTTCCTTCGAATGAAGTTCTTCCTCTTGGCTACTGCGGTACTCAGGGAACAGGAACTGATCCCTGGCCAGGGATCCATCAGGAGGCAGCTTCTTTGGGAGCCATGGCTCCCAAGCGCGTGGCTCCGGCAGTCAAGCCGCGGCCATGGGGAAGGGCTTTCCCTACCCCTTCATAGAACTTGCTTGCCTCTTTTGCAAGAGGCTTGATTTTGCTCCGGACCGCAGTGGCTCGGGTGGCTAAGAGGCTGCCTGAGAGGCTGAAAGTCAGCGGTTCGATTCCGAGCACTGCAGAACGGGATGCTTCAATGTGGTGGGCTCAGCCCACCCCTTTATTTTGCGGAACTTCCACCGGGCCGGAGGGCTCAGATGGCAAACCCACAGGTCCCACGAGCCCAGGCTGGGGGCTCGGGTGGGGGGTGGCACAGGCCTACCCTGCTGGGGTTCTTACCCCCGCTGCTTATTGGCCCGGATTGGGCGTAGCGACCCACTTTGGCACGGTGTGGGTTTCCGCCCCGCCGTCATTCCGGCCCCTTACAGGCCATATTGGTAGGCTTGCCACTATTCTGGCCGGGGATTATCATGGGTTACCCCATATCAATTACCCGGTGGGGCCATCCGGCCCATCCGGCCCACCTCGTCTTGTTGGGTTAGGTCTTGCGGATGCTCCCTTGCCTCCACTTCGGCAATGAGGCATCTATGGTCATTGCTCCGCCACCTCGGGTGGTGGGCGCGCCAACTTGGCAGTTCCAGCCCACGTGCCGGCCATGGCTGTGCAGTGGGCCGCCAACAGGGTTGAGCTGCCGGAGGCCTTCAGGCCAGTGTAGGCTGGTGCCTCGCAGCTCCCCATCCAGCCCGGGACGCACGGGAACACGGAGCAAGAGGGACAGCGTGGACTCCGACGCCCACCATGGGCCAGAACCCCCAGTGGGGGCGGCTCACGGAGGTGCACCGAGTGAGTATCCTGGTCAAGTTAGCACACTTCTGACACTAGCTTGTCACGCTGGGGTGTGTGTGTAGTGGCCATAGTTGCAGCAGGACAATTACACTCTGGTTCTTAATGGGGTTACTGCCCCTATGCTTTTATTTACTTCCCCTGGGTCCTTAGGGCCGGTTATGTGTTTATCCACTACAATCAGTGCCAACGGTGGTTCTGCTGTCGGCCGCTTGCTCTATGCCCCTGGGTGCCCACTTGTACTGTGCTATTAGCTGGGCACTGTGGTCTGGGGAATATATTCACGTTTTCTCCCTCCTGCATTGTGAACACACTGATTGAGGAATTAGGGGTAGGATGGCAGGGTCAAGGAGTTGCCCCGTCACCGCACCCTGCCCCCCCATGGGGCCGATTGGTTGCCGGCCTATTGGGCATCCATGGCAGGATGTATGAGGGCCCGTCTTCATTTGGCCGTTCCAATGGTGCAGTGCTGGGACAATGGTGGCAGGCCCGTGGTTGTTTTCCCTGGCCCGTCATGGTTGGCATACGTCAAGACCTTAGGCTTAGGGCGGCCCCTTCCCCTATGAGGCCAGCGACAACCCCTGTTAGTGAGTGTGGTTACTGTATGTGACTCTTACGCAGCAACGCTTATGCTGCGTGCGGAGAGTCCACTTTCAGGCAACCACTTGTACCTTGATCTGGAGCTCCCAGATTGAGTTAGCTGCTACTACCTTCCACGGGGACATGTTTTGCAGGGCACTGGCGCTAGATCATGGGTTGCGCGATCAGGAGTGGGCTCTGGTGAGGTTTCGCTCCTCAAGGGCCGATCAGCCGGGAGAGGCTACTAGCCTGGCGCTGCCATATGTCTGGTCGCTCCCCCACGGGTGTTTGTGGCAGCCCTTGGTTTGCGTCCCAGCCTGTCGTCTGCCACCAAGCCGGGTCTACCCTGACGGAACTGAAATTGGTACCCATTCCTCCTGGTTGGGTGCCGCATCAGCTGCGGCTCCGTTTGGGTGCCCAGAGCCTGACATATGTTGCAGGGGTAGGCGTGGATTTGCCCAATTTCCTCTGTCCATTCGTCCCTGCACTGATTGAGTGCCTTGTCTGCCCTCTATTCTCCCTCTTTATTTTACAGACACAGTGTGTTCCCACACACTGGTGGTAGTGTGGCTGGTGGGACACAACTCTGGGCACTGGAAGGCGCAGTATGCCGCTTCGTTAGAATGGGGACCCCATCTCGGATGACGCGTAACCGCGCGTATGCAGTGGTATGGGTGCATGGCATAGAGGTGGCGGAAACTGTTGACATTCCTGATGTCAATTGGGGATGCTGGGTAGCCACATGTTTTAATGCTGCACTTCGGAGGCGGTGATCTTACCGGATTGCTGGCCCGGACTTAAAGACTTCCGAGTGCAGTGACCTGGCATTTCTTTGCCATTTATGGCCGTCTACACGATTGCTATGGTCATATATCATGCCGATGCAATATCATGGGTGACAGTTTGTCCCAGCGTTTGGACCGTGCCCGACGGTCAGTGAACAGGGCTGCTGCCTGGTTCTTTATCTAGAATGGCCCGGGGACAGCCATTTGTAGTCTGAGAATAGGGTTGTAGGAATTTGGCTTGTATTCCGGAGATGGGGTCACCGGCCCACAAGTCGAGGCACCTCTCTTTTGAATGACATGCAAGAGGGCCAGGTGACCGAATTGTCGGTCAGGGTGAGTGGCCCCTGCTGCAAGGTGGCAATGTTGCCAAGTGGAAGGTGACTCTACGAGAGTCACACGTTATCAACTTCGCCTGCAGAGTGATACCAGGCAGTGCTTTCGCCTAGTGTCTGGGTCACGCTATGACGGGTCTCGTTCAATGAAGCCGCAGGGTTACAGCTGATTAGGGGTTTACGAGCGGACCTGTTGGTTTGGTTCTCAATACCGCAGGACTTCCATGCTGTTGCATCGGGAGGTCTGAGCTTCTGGTCAGCCCCAGTTACAAGTACAGTCGGATGCCTCTGCTCCCCAGGTGGGGGGATTTAATTAAGGACAGGGGTCTATGGTCATGGGCCCCAGGGATGTCAGAGCACAGATCGCTTACGCGATCTTATGTTTCTAACATATCTTCTCAATTTTGGGTACCCTTTATGCTCTGGGGGACAGGCGGCCTGATTCTGTGCTTCACTTTTGGTGTGGTAATGCTGCGGTGGTGCACATTGTCAATGCCCGAACGTCTAAAATCACCTGTGTCATGGCCTCAGCTTGCATATTGTTCTGGGGTTCATGCGCTTTAAGGCGCTTCTTTGGGCTAAACATGTGCCATTTATAACAATATTGCTTATTCTTTCTCCCGCCTGCAGATCGCCCGGTTCCCGGCTGGTCTCCGGACGCTTGTGAGCTACCCTCTCCACTCCTGGCTGCGGTATGGTCATTTGGCATGGAGACGTGAACCGGGCGAATTGCATGTATTGGTAACTCGCTCGCGCACCCCGCATCGGCATCCTATCCTTCACTTTAGAGCCTTTTTGTTGGTAAAGGCAATTGCCCAAAATACGGCTGACATTGGTAGACTGGGTTTTAGATTGTATAGTCTGCCCTATGATCTGGGGTTGGCTACACGCACCATAGCCACCAGGCTTTGAGCATTGATACTTATGGCCAAAGCACGGGGCTTTTCTGACTATGCGGGGGTCTTCTGAATAAGCCATGTATTAGGGGGTGGACACGTGTACGTGGCCGCCGCCTTACACACGTCACTCTATTCTCACAGATATTCTGACCCACCTTGCACGAGGTTGGCATAGACTATATCACAGTAGGTAGGAGGAGTCTCTTTTCATGCAGCTACCGATGTAGCCTTTTTCTGGAGCTCGCCGACTCAGCGAGCTGGTCCCATGGTCAGAAGGGGACGTGTTTTGTAGGGCACTGGAACTCGAAGATGTCTATGTCAAACAAGAGTGGGTTCAGTTGGGGATTCGTCCCTCGAAGGCCGATCAGGATGGAGTGGGCAGTGGTGTATACTGCTATGATGTACATTTGCTGACATCGTTCCGGTTGGTGCCCTACATGCGATTGGCAGTGCCTGCTGCGCACCCTAGCCTGTTTTTCTGCCACCAGGATGGGTCTACACTTACCAAATTTAAGTTCCGAAGGGTGACCGGTACCACGCTTCCCAGTGTGGGGCCCATTATGGCACCCATTTACTTAGAATAGGCGTCGCATTGACTGCGGCTGCGTTTGAGGTACTCGGAGGCGGATATAGGTGGGCACGTGCGTGTATTTTTTCCCCCTATATGTACGTCCCCTCACTGTATGAGTACCTAGTTATGTCCTTAACCCCTCCTCCTCTTTTACAGATCCTGTGTGTCTCCGCACACCGGTGGCAGTGGGGCTGGTGGGCCGCAGCTATGTACACTGGGCAGCAGTATATGCTGCGGTGACAGAGTGTGGACCCCAGCTCGGGCTGCGTGCATCTGCACGTATGCGGTGGTATGTATGCGCGGCATGAAAGGGCAGAAACTGTTGCCATTCCTGATGTCCATCAGGGATGCTGGACCGCCTGATGTTCTTATTCTGCACCTCGGCGGCAATGATCTCACACGGATCACTGACCTTTCCTTAAACTGTCGAAGTGCAGTGACCTGGCGTTTTATATCATTTATGGCTTACACACGGTCGCCATGGTCTAACATCATGCTGAGACACCAATTTAGAGGAGACATGGATCTCCGCAGTTCGGATCATCCCGGCGGTCAGTGGACAGGGCTGTTGCCCGGCTCCTTGCTGAGAATGGCTTGGGGGATAGCCATTAGATATCTGAGGATAGGCTTACAGAAATTTTGACCTGTAGGCAGGATATGGGGTCCACCTGTCGGCTAGAGGTAGGTACCTCTTTCTTGATGAGATGCAAGTAGGCCTGGTGACCGAGCTGACGGTCTGGGGGGGCAGTGAGTCATCATGGATACCTCCCCGTGTTGCGGGTAGCACTGGTAAGGTAAAGATTTATGACCCATAGGTATTCAGTAGGTTCGCAATTGACTGGCCAACACATAGACAGGTACAGGGGAAAGAGGTTTGGCCGGTCAAGGGTGAACCAGGCAAGGGGTGATGGCAGGAGCTTCACAGCCTGCATCACCTTGATATTTAATGGATACACGTCATAGGGTGGCGTCAGTAGATAGTTTATTGACTCCGGTCAACCATTTGTTTGTGTCAACAAACAAATTGATACAAATAGTTACATGTAGCCAATTGCCATTGGCATTTTGGGAGGAACCTTACCAGTGTTACTGCGGCCTGCAAATTACAATTGCATGATTACACCAATTGAAAGTTATAATTCGGACTAGGGTATTATTCAATAAAAGTGGCCCGATGCCTTTATCCATATACCGGTGTCTGAGTCTTTCTTTGGGGGGTGCGCCTGCAAAGAAAAACCCAAAAAGCAATAACAGAAAAACCCTGTATCATTTGTAAAGTCAATGTCTCATACTTGGAGAAAGGTGATAAAAATTTAGAAAATTAAGTAAAGATTGAGCTATTTTCACAGAAATGAATAGTTTGGCAAATATATAGATAAAGATTAGATTACCCCTTTTTTCTTTTATTCCCCAAGTCAATTTATGCTAAATTCCACATTTCTTTATATCATCAGGGGTAATCTGAAAGAAAATAGATTCTGGAATATTTGGAAGCCATTTGTGGATCATGCAATGGAGGGAGGTGAAAAAAATAGACCTGTACCGGATCAAAGTAGTTTTTGGAGGTAAAATACTGTGGTACTCTGAGTTCTCCAGGGCAATGTATATTAACACGGTGCAATATGATTTTGTTTTTGTGTGGTTCCCTATCCAGTAAACTATTGTGTTGTTTAACGTGATTAAGTGCAAGGTGGTTATATTGTATTAGAAATTATAAAGATAGATGAAAAATGTATTAGGATAGGCTTTTTTCCCTTCTTTTTACGATTTAGTATTTTAGTTTTGTTGATATGCTTTTTATTCTATGTACTGTTTTGTTTTGTATTTGTTAGAAAAATTCAATAAAAAATATTTTTTTAAAAAAAGATTAGACCAGGTAGATTTTGATATCCTTTCATATCTCATTAGGATTCAACCTTCCATGAGAGGCTTCTTACAGGGTCAATTTTTAGGAGATGCTAAGGCAGTACTTCCCAACCTTTGGTTTTTGGACTTCAATTCCCAGAAGCCTAAGTAAATTCCCCAAAGCACCAATCAGTCAATGTACTGATTTAGGCTTCTGGGAATTCAAGTCTCCCTGTAGGGTGTGTACCCCATGTTAGGAACCACTGTGCTAAGGGTATGTCATGCTGAGTAACTGTGTGACAAAAATGTTGAAGATTATCATGTACTAATTAAACTAATCATGTTAATACCTTTGCAGCAATGTCAAATGTGCAAACACTCACTTGTTCTTTGAAGAGCTTCTCTTTCAAATGTTCCCACATAAATTTGTCATTGCTATCTTGCTCTTTTCTTTCAGGCTCAGCAACAGGCATGGCTTTCATTGGTGTCTATGTGATCACTATCCACTGCTGCATGTAACTGAGATTGCAATTTGATAGCAAATTATGCACACTTACAACAAGTAGAGGCTTTCTTTTAAAACAGAAACTTTGAATTTCCATAGGCTCAATGAAAGTGAAGAGTCCCCATGGATAGTGGGATGTTACTCTTTAAAACTCTCAGAGAAGAGTTCAGCTCTTGGGCCGTCTTAAAATAGAAATAGCTGGATGAGTTGCTTGAAGGTAAAAAGATTTATTTACAAGAGCAATTTTCTAGAAATACATGCATGTTTGGTGCCCAGGAAGAATGGTGACTGCAATGGCTGTTTTCAGTTAATTTTTATACCTATGAACAAACAGGTTATGCTGGTACACTGTGATTCCCCTTCCCTTGCTCATATCCACTATCTGTGGTTAGCATTATCCACCATTTACTTCAATTGATTCTAAAGCAATTATACCAATTGTCTAATGTAACATTACAATACACTTATTTTGATAGAGCACATTCTGTAACCTAGTTTAGACATTAGTTTGTTCAAACTGGTTTTTGTTTTTGTTTTTTGTCACCCCTCTCTCATTTTGTTTGAACTTTACATTGCAAATGTTCGGATATCCTTTTTTTCAGATAAGAATACATATTTCTGCTTGTCTAAGTGTTGACCCATTTAGCAAGCATGTTAAGGAAGAAATTTGAAGGGGCTTTCCACATTCATTTTTGTCTGTTCTTTTTTTACTGTTTTGTACCTTGTCACGAAAAGGGAGCACTTGGCTTTAAAGGTCAAGCTGTTTCCAACTGAAGCACACAGTTATAACTGCTTTCATGTATAGATTTAATGAAATCATTCTCACAGGAAGCTCTCCTTTTTAGACCTACCCTATAGGGCTTTTGTCTCCCCTGACCTGCTCTGGGAGGTTTTCTAGCTGATGGCACTGGGCCGCCACATGCAAGTGCATGAATCTGCTGGGGCTAACCCTGAGGCAATAATGATGTCTGAATACTGTAGTGGAGGAGCCGGTGGCAGGGAGGGGGGGGGGGGCTCCAGTGTTGGCTTTTCCCCTGCATGACAAGGCTACACCAACACCAATTCTGTCTACAATGGCAGGAAGCATCCCATTCTCTGGCCCTGTGCCCTTTTGGCACACAAAGTCCTCACCAGGCCCAGGTATTGATGAAGTTGCTGCCCTCCATCAAGATGGATTCAAGTGGAATTTAATCCACTTGGAGACCAACAACCTTCCCCATGAACTTTGCCAAACAAGGCCGTTAGTCCTCAGACTTGTCATGTTAGTTATCCACCACCTGATGATCGGCATTGAGTCATTGGCAGTAAGGTCTACTCTATTACTGTAGCAGGATAACCTGGCCAGATGATGACATGGCATTAATGATGTATTAGGTCAAAATATGCTTTATTCCATGATACACTGAAATATATATTTAATCTGTTTACTATAAACATTGTGGACTGCTGAATTGCACATTTCCATGCATATGTACTTTTGGGTACTAAAAATATTTCTATACCTGACTATGCAAAAGTAAATCCTCCTCTTGAATTCAATAGCCTGAATCAAATTGGCAGTCCCAGCTAGAACACGCACACTGAATCAATGGGGCAGAAATGCAGACCCATCAGTCAGTAATTGATTTAATGTGTCTAGTTGGGACTGATAATTGGATTTTTGCCAATGAGATGTATTCCTGGGTATGTTTAAAAGTACAGAGTTGCAGACTATGCTCAGTTCTTTGAGTCTGTTGTGGATATTGTGAAGCATTGGCACTTGTGCCACTGGAATTGCCACTGAGGCAAGAATAGTGTCCCTGTCTGGGCAATGCCATGGAAGTGCCCGGGAAAGAGAAATGGCTAACTGGCACTTTGCAGAGATATTCTCAATGACAATGCAAGTTTGCAGATTGCAGAAAGACACTAAAGAGCCTTCGGACCACCCATGGAGAAACTTGGATCTTCTACAGCAGAAGGTAGAATGAATCAAGGTGAGAACGCTGGAGGCAGCAAACATAGACTCATGCTTCCTAAAGATGTTGTATGCCCTCTTCCTTCATAATGTTTGAAGAGAGTGAATGGAGTCAAAAGACTGTTAAATTTCATCCTCGCACCACTCCTTGCACTGCACAATAGGTTTGCTCCTATGCATGTAAATTATATTCTTGAATGTAAGAATTTTAGATTCCATCTGTATCATAGAACTTGATTCACAGTTCACAGGGGATTATCTGGCACATAAATCCCATAAAGAAATCCTCATATCCTCCAATAACACTTCTACTGATCTCCTTAAAGAACTAATGAGAGAGTGTTCATCCGATCAAGGAGAAAGAACATTCTGTAACCTTACAATCTATCCCTTATACACAATCATTGTGCACATGAAAAGTGCAAGAAAACAGGACTAGGTCAGTCTCATGAAGTTCATATTTTAATTACTTGCAGACTGCTTAAACAAGTCTAAAGAGATTTATGTGTCACAGTAATCAAGATGGATTAGGCCCCCCAAATTTTATAGGAATTCAGATAAGGACATACAATACTTATTACCTTAAATGTGACAGCAATGAAAGTTTCTTTGTCTAAGATCAACTCACAGACTAAAATTACAGAAAGTACTTTTCTAAAAAAGGAATGTTTACCTCCAAAAAGCTGTTTAGTATTTCTACCTGTCATGGTAGTGATAATGTATAATGGAATGTAATATTTTATATCTGATGTCATTGCTAGTATCTCATGAGGATAGCTGATGTGAAACAAGTAGGAAGCCAGCAGTCCACATTTCCTGCTGAGAAAATGAGCTGTTTTTGAGTGCTGAAATCTCTAGAGGAGAAAATTCTTGAGTAAGTAATATTTTTGTGTTGAAATGTTCATATCTTAGAATTCTTATCCCTATAGAGAGGTCAATGAGTGGAGTTTTCTGCTCAATCCTGTTTCAGTACTGAACTCCCTTAGTAATTAAAAAAGCCAAATCCTAATAGCACAAAAAGACCCAGGAGGAAATAGTTAAAAAACAAACTTCTAGCACATGTTTCTCCTTCATCTAAATGGCTGATTGACTTGTAAGTTTTAAATAGCAAAGTAGAACCTAAAAATATTGTGAGGCAACTATTTTTATATGGAAGACTAGCTGATTGCCCGGCCTTGCCGGGGTGTGTGTGTGTGTTAATTTTATTTTATTGTGGAAAGGTATGTCCCTTCTTATGATATGTTTATTCTGGTTAAAGTGTATGTATGTGTGTGTGTGTGCATGCATGTGTGTGTGTGTATTTGGGATGCAGATGCAGAGTTTTGTTTTGTCATAGATGGTTTGACATGTGCTCCGGTGTGTAGTCATGCCTGCCACCTGACCATGGAAATGTCTGCAGAAGCAGACTGATTTGTGTGTTGATGGAGGCTTACTGGTATGTGCCTATTACTTATGGTGGTTTTTTTTTGGGGGGGGCTCAACCTGTGGGGTGGGGGTGACTTGGGGAGGGTTTTTCCTTTTTGCCTCCCCCCACACTGTTTGGGATGCCCCCTGGCTCTCAGTAAAGGAATCTGGGTAGACTCACCCCAGCATGATGATGAGGGAGAGATGGTAGGTATTGAGGGGAAAATTTAGGAGGAAAGGAAGACGGGAGGCTAAAATGAAGGAGGGAAAGAAAGAAGGAAGGAGAGAAGAACAGCTGGAGGTAGGGAAGGAAGGATGAGAGTTAATTGTATGTTTAGGTTTTTCAGACTCTGATACACCCCAACACATAGAGTCTCTCTCTCTCTCTCTCTCTCTCTCTCTCTCTCTCACACACACACACACACACACAGACACAGACACAGACACACACACACACACACACACACACACACTCAGGCACACACACACAAGTGACTGAACTGGAACCCACTGTCTTGTGCATTGTCTTACAGACACACACTCCCTGTCTCTCTCTGTCACTCTCTCACACAGCATTAATGTACATTGAAAGTGTCTCATTCCAGGGCTGTAGAGGCTTAAACGGAATGGGTTTGTTCCATCCGCATCATAACCAATTGCAGTTCAGCATGCAAATCAGCTCTTTCCAACATTCTGTTTCCAGGCCTGGCTAGATTTTCTCCCAACCAATCACAGCCCAACATGCAAATCAGCTCTCTCCAACATTCTAACCAGGTGTTTGGAGGCTGTTAGGGTCTGCATGGGGGACAATGGGCTTCAGCTGAATCCTAGCAAGACTGAGTGGCTGTGGATTCAGGGCCCCATGTTCTCCTTGGAGTTACCAGCTTTGGTCCTGGATGGGGTTGTTTTGCTTCAGACAGACCTGGTGCGTAATTTGGAGGGCCTTTGCACAGCTTCACATCATCTTCCAGTTACGCCTGCTCCTGGACTGGGAAGGGCTCACGGTCATTCACGCCCTGGTCACCTCCAGATTGGATTATTGTAATGCACTCTATATGAGGCTGCCCTTGACAACCATTCAGAGGCTTCAGCTGGTCCAGAATGTGGCTGCCCGGGTTGTAATGGGGCGGGGGTATTATGTTCGTGCCTCACCACTGCTCCAGGAGCTGCACTGGTTGCCAGTGTGCCTCCGGGTGCAATTCAAGGTGCTGGTTTTGACCTTTAAAGCCCTTCATGGCATTGGTTCAGGTTACCTAAGAGACTGCATCACCCCTAGGTGTAATACCCATCCTATGAGGGCAGACCGGAGGGGCTCGGTTGTTGACCATATGGCAAAAGAAGCCCACCTTGCAGGGACCAGGAGGAGGGCCTTCTCTGTGTCAGCCCTGGCCCTTTGGAACCTCGTGCCACTTGAACTACGCCTCCAGATAGAGTTGCTCCCCTTCAGAAGACAACTAAAAGCATGGCTATGCCAGCGGGCATGGTGCTTGGATGCATCAACTTCCCAGTCCCACTGGCTTATGTAGCCTACACTGGTTCTTGTCCTGACTGTTTTTAACTGTTCTGGGAGGTTTTGGGATTTTTACTTGGCTTTAAAATGGGGTTTTAATGGGGGTTTGCCAATCTGTTTTATTCCTGTTTTTAATTTGTTGTTCAGCCGCTTCAGGTCACTCTTGAGTTATGGAAGCGGGATAGAAATATTTTAAATAAAATAAATTAAATAATAATTCTGTTTCCAGGCCTGGCTGTTAAACTGCCATTTTTCTCCCATGGCACCATGGGAGTTTTAGTTTCTGTTCTTTTCCCCATTTTGTGGGGCTTAGGCCCTACTTTTGGGCCCTGGACGCTCACAGCGATGGTTCCAGTTTGGCAAGGTAAGTGTGGCCAGCTCATTACGGGATAGGCTGGACGTGTGCAGACACGCATTCCGGACATGCACGGCCAAACCCATTCTTGTAGGTATAGATTAGTAAGACTGAATATTGTTTTATAAGGCTGAAAACAATTCAATATCAATTAAAGAATAATGTACATACATCATAAATTTATTTTGTGTCCAGATCAAACTTTAAACTACCAAAATTAAACCACCTTCTTGACTTTGTCATTGGCCAAAATTAAATCCTCATCAATACATATTTCCAGTAGTAATTGGCAGAACAGCAAATGAGCTGGATTATGTATCTCCATATTTTCTTTATTATGTACTGTCTTTTGACAAATACGTAAAAGCAAATCAGATCAGATAACAAATAGTTTCTTGGGCAACCATGGGGAAGCAGAACCTAACAAACCAAACCAAAAGTCTAATACTCCTGCACACACACGCGCGCGCGCGCACACACACACACACAGAACTATTTCCTTTTAGATGGATGGATGATACACTTGATGGGGACTTAAGAGAGAGCCTTCTGCACTGCTCTCCTGCAACCCTAGCTTTTACTGTTCCACCAACATTTGAAGACTCACATCTTTTGGCAGGCATTAACTTTGAACTTTTAAGATGTAACTGAGTTCCTGGATGCTGGCTTTTAACCTTTTTGGCTTGTTTGTTTTACAGTTGATGTTTTAATCACTTGATATATTTTAATTATTATATAGTTTAATTTTTCTAATGTGTTATCTATTGTGTTTTTGATTCTACTTTTTAACTTGGTAACTTGTTGAAAGAAACGAAGGGAGGGAAGGAGGGAGGAAGGAAGGAAGGAAGGAAGAAGTCAGGATATAATTTTCTTTTTTGTTCTACCACAAGAATTAGCAAGATACTCACTTGAATTAGTTTGGTCTTAACCATTAATCATGGATTTCCTATAATCTTTGAAAAGGGGTAACAATATTCAAGTCAAATAATTTGAGTTTCTCTTTCTGGTTATGAGGACATTTTTATGGACATGGTAAAATATACATATTTCTATGTATATATTTATGATGGAAACTAAACTGAACATAAGGTCTAGTGATAATTTGATCTGTATTCAAATATGCACATGTGTACAAACAAATATACAAACCAAGAAATTCTAATCTACTGCAGTTTCCAAAGGTACACAAATCCAGGTTTATATAACAATACTAGTTTATTATGACATATCCATACTTCAACACCTTCCTTCAGTGGGCCTTTGTTCGCAGGTCCGGGTCTCGGTCTGTAGCCCATTACCTCGATGACTTTTTGTTCGGGGGTGAACGGAGCTTGGACACGTGCACGCGTCTCCTCACCACATTTCAGACGCTAATGCAGGAACTCGGTGTCCCTTTAGCACCCGAAAAGACCGAGGGCCCATTCACTACCCTCACATTTCTGGGTATCGAAATTGACATGGTCGCACAGGCATCCCGGTTACCCATTGACAAGGTTACCCGGATCTCTGCGATGATTTTGGCCTTGCTGGCCAAACGTAAAGTGTCACTTCGTGAGCTTCAGGTTCTACATGGCCATCTTAACTTTGCCTGCAGGGTGGTCACGCCTGGCAGATCATTTGCTCGGCGCCTATGCGATGCCATGTCTGGCCTGTCAAGGCGCCATCATAGGGTCCGACTGACCAGGGGCATGAGGGCTGACCTTTTGGTTTGGCTCACATTCCTGCGGGACTTCAACGGGGTCTCCTTTTGGAAATCCAACCTTTTAGTTTCCCCTAGGTTTCAAGTGCAGTCGGATGCCTCCGGCTCCCTGGGATATGGGATTTACTTCCAGGGGAGGTGGGCTTATGGCCAATGGCCTCCAGAATGGTGGTGCACAGATCGCCTCCGCGATCTTACATTTCTTGAGTTTTTTCCAATCCTGGGAGCTTTGATGCTGTGGGGCAAGGAGTGGGCCGACTCAGTGGTCCATTTTTGGTGTGACAATGCTGCAGTAGTGCACATTGTCAATGCTCAGACATCTAAATCACCCAGGGCGATGGCTTTAGTTCACCAATTTATATTACGTAGCCTACGCCTCAAATGCTGAACAGGATATAGAGCAACCAAAAGGCATGGCCTTATCTACATAGAACTTCCCTTGGAATCTAAAACCCAATAGCTCAAAGTCCCCAGGGTGCACTGGCAACAATCGGAATGCCGATTTGATGTCACATTTTGCCAGGAGGGCACCCGGACCACAAGAGCGCACCATCCGTAGGGCTTGGTCAAAGGACGTATACCTGACTGAACAAAGGTCATCAGGGATAGCATCATTGACAGAATAACCCGCCGGGTACGATAAATGGTGGATTAAACGAAATTCCCCCGGGGCCTTCTTGGGTACCAACCACAGAGGGGAGACCTTCAGGTTGGGAAGTGTTGTGTCCTAATAGTGTAACCTTCTACATGTGATATCAATGTATCTGAACCAATGTAACCTTGCCGATGAGTAACAATGTAACCTTCAGCTGTATCACATAAACCCTGTAATAGGACGCGAGCTTGACCACCAGCTGGCAGCAGCGAGCGTCCAAGCTCTCTTGGTTCAAACCCATCAAAGACCGCAGCGCGGGAAGCTTCCCGCCGCTACCTACACCTGGACAAGAAGGGCGTGACCAGCCATGACGTCACGCGGACCAGTAGCCAACGGGCTACCGTGGAGCCACATTCAAATACGTTACTACCATATATATAGAGCTGTTCGTCCGCCATTACCTCATGTTCCCTCTGTCCACCATGCAATAAACCTGAGTTAACCCAGCCTTTGGCTGTGCCTTGTGTCTTGACTCTCATACACTAAATTGGCGACGAAGGTGGGATAATGGATCCCCACGGAGCCAGGACACAGAGCGGGTTCAACATCACCAAACCGCAAGACTGGGAGCTTTTTGAGATGGACTTCCAGGTGGCACTGGTGGAGCTCAAAGTCAAAGAAGACGACGAGGAAAGGAAGAGGGCCATCCTCACCCGCATGCTTGGGATGGAAACCAAGCGGACGCTGGTGGGCATCCTTGCACCGAAGAAGATGAGCGATTTCAAAGCCGGTGACATCATGAAAATGCTGCGTGAGCGTTTCCGACCCTCGAGGGCAATGTTTCCCGCTCGGAGTGCGTTTTGGAGGCGAGTTCAAGCGCCGGACGAGTCGGTAGAAGCCTTCGTAACGGCTATGAGGGTAGCCGCCGCCCCCTGCAAATGGGACCACATCCTAGAGATGGCCCTCAGGGACGGAGTGCTGTGTGGCCTGAAGGACAAGGAAGTACAGCGCAGCTTGATGAACAAGGAGCCACCACCCACACTGGAAGAGGTTGTAGAGGCCGCGGAAGCCGCGGAATCCACGAATGCTGGAGTAGACGAGATGCACAAGTGGCGTGAGTGGCGTCCGAGGGCCGGCAAAGCGGAAAACTCGTCGCACGGGAAGTCCGGTCAGTCGGTGCATGCAACCCGACCGACCTCGAAATCGTCTTCAGAAAGCAGCGATGGCGAGGAGGTCCAGAAGGTCCGGAGAGGCGGGCGCCGCTGCGATGGTTGCGGAGCGGCCCATGAGCGCGTGAAGTGCCCATTCAGGAAAGCCGAGTGTTTCAACTGTGGACGTCGGGGGCACATCGCCAAGGCGTGCAGGAAATGGAAAGAGGGCCGGAGACAGTCGCAAGACCGTTCAGCCAGACCGGACCGTCCAGCGAGGTCCAAAGATGGCGCCCGGGCCACGAGGAAGCAGGACGGCGTGGGCCGCATCTCGGACGACAGCGAGGGCGACGCTCCTGTGTTCAACGTGTCTGCGGGACAGCCCCATTACTTTGTTGAGGTACTAGTACAAGGGACCCCTATTAGGATGGAAGTTGACTCGGGGTCCTCCTATTCTATAATCCCCCAGAGAGAGTTCTTGAAAATCGACCCCCACGTGCGGCCCAAACTTAAAGCGTTGAGGGCCACACTACGGGACGTTCAGGGGAACAGCATTCCAGTGTTGGGGGTCGGAACGTTCCGGGTTCGCTTTAAGAGACATTCTGCGGAACTTCCCCTAGTGGTGCTAAAAGGGGGGAGTTGTAGCCTCCTCGGAACACAGTGGTTTCAGCCCTTAGGCCTGTTCATAGGGGGGGTGCATGCCGTAGGCGAGGACCCAATACAAGCAGTGTGTGACGCACACCCCGCCGTTTTTAAAAGTGGACTGGGAAAGTTCAAGGGACCCCCTGTAGCCTTCGACTTAGACCCGGAGGTCCGCCCGATAAGACTTAAACCGCGCAGGGTACCGTTCGCGCTTAAGGACAAAATAGAGGCGGAACTGGACAAACTGGTGGGTCAAGGAATTCTCGTTCCTGTGGATTCCGCGGAGTGGGAGACTCCAATTGTAACAGCACTGAAGGCTAACGGGGAGGTGCGCATTTGCGCTGATTATAAGTGTACCATTAATAAGGCAATCCGCCCTAATGCATACCCGGTGCCAGTGGTCAGCCACCTTCTGGCCAGGCTGAATGGGGGAAAGTGTTTCGCTAAACTCGATTTAGCACAGGCCTACCAGCAACTCCCGGTAACCCCCGCCACAGCGGCGGCACAAACAATAGTCACACATAAGGGGGCGTTCCAGGTGTCGAGGTTACAGTTCGGCGTGAACTCGGCACCTGGCATTTTTCAATCGCTAGTGGAACGCCTCCTGAAGGGGTTGGAGGGGGTGTTGCCATATTTTGATGACGTGTTGATAACGGGGGGGAGTAAGGCCGAGCTGGCCCACAGATTGGATAAGGTCCTGGCCGTGTTCGAGAAAGCGGGGCTGCGACTGAGAAAAGACAAATGTGTATTTTTCGAAACAGAGGTTGAGTTTTTAGGGTTCCGTGTCACGCCCGAGGGAATTAGGCCGTCCAAATCTAAGGTAGCCGCCATTAAGAAAGCCCCTCGCCCCACTTCCAAAACCGAGCTTCAGTCATTTCTGGGGCTTCTCAATTTCTACCATACCTTCCTTCCACGGAAGGCGTCTGTTGCCGAGCCGCTCCATCGGCTACTTAAAAAAGAGGAAAAATGGCTGTGGGGTGACGAGCAAGAAAGAGCGTTCACAGAGTTAAAGCAACTCCTCACATCCGAGGCAATCCTGACTCATTTCGACCCCAAACGGCCCATAGTTTTGGTCTGCGATGCATCCCCGGTGGGGGTGGGGGCGGTGCTTTGCCACGTGTTAGACGACGGAAGGGAGGCCCCGATAGCGTTTTATTCAAGGTCCCTGTCCCAAGCAGAGCGGAATTACGCACAGACCGATAGGGAGGCACTAGCGATAGTAGCGGGAACCAAGAAATTTCACGATTTTCTGTATGGTCGGCCGTTCAAGATCGTTACTGATCACAAGCCCCTGTTAGGAATCTTCACTGCAAATAAGCCCACGCCACAGATCCTGTCCCCTAGGATGCTGCGGTGGGCTATTTTTCTTAACGCATATCAACATGAGTTAGAATACCGGCCAGGGAAGGAAATCAGCCATGCAGACGCGCTCTCATGGTCGCCGTTACCCTTGTCGGACGACCAGAAGGCAGGGGTAAGAAGAGACCGCCAGGTATTGCTAATAGAGGTCTTGGAGTCACCCCCGATAGTACCGGCCGACATTGCTAGGGCGACCGGAAAGGATAGAACACTAGAGAAGGTATGCTCGTGGGTGCAGAAGGGGTGGCCGGCGTCATCCCCAGGCACGGAATTCGACTCATTCTTCCGAAAGCGAGTGGAGTTGTCTTTAGAGAGGGGGTGCCTTTTGTGGGGCCAACGGGTGGTGGTTCCTACGTCCCTGCGGCCGAAGGTGCTAAAGCTGTTGCACGTCAGCCACCCGGGAATCGTCCGTTCCAAGGCGTTGGCCCGGAGTTACTTCTGGTGGCCCCAGCTGGACGCCGACATAGAGCAGATGGTTGGCACTTGTGAGGCATGTCAATGCTCTCGATCGGAGGTGGCCCGCCTACCGCATAGGGAATGGGACGCAGCAAGGGGACCGTGGTCCAGGGTGCACGTAGATTTTGCTGGCCCATTCCGGGGAACCATGTTTCTCCTGGTGGTGGATGCATACTCAAAGTGGCTGGAGGTCATTCCGGTAAAGAGCACATCCTCCGCCACTACCATTCGCCAGCTAAGGAGGGTCTTTTCCACGTTCGGCTTACCCGACACTTTGGTCAGCGATAACGCCAGTTGTTTCACGTCCGCTGAGTTCGCAGCATTCATGGAGGCAAATGCAATTCGGCATGTCACATCCGCGCCGTTTCACCCGGCCACGAATGGCCAAGTGGAACGGTTGGTGCGCACCACAAAAGATGCGCTGCGGCGCATGGGCTCGGGAGATCTAAATCACCAAGTTTGTCAATTTCTATTAGCGTACAGAGTGACCCCCTTAGCGTCTGGATACTCGCCGGCTGAGCTGCTGATGCGGAGGAAACTGACCACGCTTTTGTCCAGGCTAGACCCGTCGAGGGTCGAGGACAAAGGGAAGAACATAGGGTTAGCGGTCTCGAAAGGTTTCGGCGTAGGCGATCCTGTACACTGCAGGAACTATGCCAACGCAGGCCCAGCCTGGGTGCCAGGGACGATAATAGAACAGATGGGGCCAGTGTCCTATCGGGTGGAAACTAGCACCGGCCTCCTCTGGAGGAGGCACGCTGACCAACTGAGGCACCGAGTGAGCGAGGGGCCGACCAGTGGGGCACAGCGACAGGATTCAGCGATAGGGTTCTCCCCCACCCGTTTAGCCCAAGGGGGAGACAGGGGGGAAAGCAGCGAGCCCGACTCATATCCTTTTGATAACCCAGTTCTATCCGAGCCCGGGGGGAGGGAAAAGGAGTGTGCGGCCGCCGCTGCCGCTTCCCCCGAATCAGATTTTGATTTTGATTTTGCTAGCCGGGGGGGTTTTTCGGAGTGTTCCCCCACCCATCCAAGCGAGAAGAGGGGTTTTTCGTTAGCCCCCAGTGCCCCCGGTTCTTCCCAAACAAAGCACACACCTCCCAACAAAGCCGCAGAGCCGCGGCAAACCACTAACAAGTCATCCTCTCCGATTGCAGGGCAGGAAGCCAGGGAGCAAGGAGGAGGGAGCGAAGCCGGGGCAGGGCAGCCCGCGCCGAGACCCCAGCGTGTTCGAAATAAGCCATCTTGGCTGAGAGACTTCGTCTCATCCTAGGGGGGAGGAGTGTTGTGTCCTAATAGTGTAACCTTCTACATGTGATATCAATGTATCTGAACCAATGTAACCTTGCCGATGAGTAACAATGTAACCTTCAGCTGTATCACATAAACCCTGTAATAGGACGCGAGCTTGACCACCAGCTGGCAGCAGCGAGCGTCCAAGCTCTCTTGGTTCAAACCCATCAAAGACCGCAGCGCGGGAAGCTTCCCGCCGCTACCTACACCTGGACAAGAAGGGCGTGACCAGCCATGACGTCACGCGGACCAGTAGCCAACGGGCTACCGTGGAGCCACATTCAAATACGTTACTACCATATATATAGAGCTGTTCGTCCGCCATTACCTCATGTTCCCTCTGTCCACCATGCAATAAACCTGAGTTAACCCAGCCTTTGGCTGTGCCTTGTGTCTTGACTCTCATACACTAAAGGAAGGGTGGCACAGAAAAGGGGCCTGCCACCCTCTTAGCCCCAACCTCCCTAGCAATACTCAGGGCAGCCACCTCCTCTCTACCTTTCAGGGACAGTAAATTGGGTGCATCTTGGGGTCCCTGCACTCCTTTGAACAGGATTCGAAAGCCCCACTGGAAACCCTCAAGGAGGTACTTCGCATCCTCTCTCCGTGGATAAGTTGAGAGCCATCGCTCCAACATATACACATTAACTGGGGAGGGGGCCTTTTGCCTGGCTAGCTCCCTCAGCAGCCGCTCTGCCCGCTCCCTGTCCACCTCTACCCCTGCCCCGTGACCCGCCGGCCCGCGGACACGCGGCGGCAGCATGGGGGCCAGCGCAAGAGGGACACTTGCCTCGTGGCCACCCCTTTTATAGAGGCCACTCCTTTTATAGAGGGGTGGCCATGCCCCCTAACTCACCCAGATGTCTGAGTCTGGGGGGGGCAAAGAGCGCGGCGGCCATTTTGGCGCCGCGCTTTCATTTTCATACAATCATCTTGGTACTAAATGTGGCATATATTACTAGGCCTCTTTCTGTGGCATTCCCAAATAAAATGCTTACTATCCATGCTCATTAATGCCTAATAGTGAGATCAAATATTCCCACAAATCATTTTATTAATGAAACAGAAAGGCTCATTTAATATCTGTTGGACTGTTATACTCCAATATTTTTGTTTTTTGTAAACATTTCATTTAGTCCAAGCTGATCGTTCTGGTCAAAAGACATATAATGCCACATCGTCGAAGTCTAGGAAACCAAGAGTGTCTTCAGTAACACATGATAAAATAGTTGATGTTTCGGTTGGGATTTATGCTCTAAAAGCATAACACACTGGATCCATATGCACCATCTCTTAATTTGTACTTTCCAATGACATTCTGAAGGTCTGTGCGCTATGAAGCTATATCATTTTACGATTATCCTTCAAAGGATGGCTGTCACAGCTCAAAAGGAATTTCAACTGCCGAGGACAAAGGAGTGCATACTTAACCACATAAAGAATAATGATAGCTTTAACTTAGCAGAACAAAGTGAAGAATAAAGTGCCCTTCATCAGAAGGTTTAACATGTATGAGTATTGAAAAGCAATTGTCTGCATTTGAGATAGGCTATGGCAAACGGTGAATTGAGAAAATGACCATGTTGTAAACATACAAGGACATCCCACTTCTTATACCTTTCCATTAAAACAACACCAACCACAGAAACTCTTCAAGTAATTCCCACTCTCCACTGCTTACCTGGAACTTATTGTTATGAGAGAAATTGACATGTGAGTAATATCTTGAAGAGAGAGAGAAGAAAAAGCTTCTGAATGATTTAATTTGCCCTCCATGCTCCATTTATGAATAATAGTCACAAGAAAAGAAGTGGATATTATCTTCAGATGCATTATCCAGTGGTACAATCAAATGCCAGGGTAAGTAAGGGAAAACAAAATTAAAAGCATCATTTTCTACTCCATTTATTCTTTAGACTTTAGTTTCTTATGAAGTTTACACGCAGGTGAGAATGAAGAAAAACTATGGGTTGTTTTTGTTTTTTGCACATACCTAACATATCAGGGGCAGTATTGCCAGCAGCTGTCAATCGTACCTTCAAATTAAATGTTAAAATATGATATCTTATGGCCGAAAAGTCAATCATATGGTAATAAGCAACAGGAATTAATGAATTCCATTAAGAAAAAGGGCTCAATGACTAGTGTACAGAACTATCATTACTGCCAAGGAATCCATAGGAATTTAGTCAAGAGATCTGCTTCATACCACAACACATTAGCATGCCTTATTACAAGTAAGGGGGTTTGCATTTGTAAGATAACATTTTGGAGTTACCAACACAAGCACTAAACTAAATTTTTTAAAAGGGACAGACAAGGTTCCCTCAATTGTACACTCCTGTGCTACATAAGGGAATTGAAGGGTGGGCTGTTACCTTTCCCGTCAAAGCAGTGCCTATTTATCTACTTGCGATTCCTTGCTTTCGAACTGCTAGCTTGGCAGGAACTGGAAAAAGATGATGAGAGATCACTCTGTTGTGCAATATTCGGGTCTCAAAGTGTTGACCTGCCAACCTTCTGGTCAACAAGCTCATGCAGCCCAGCAATTGAGAGATTGTTTTCTTAGACAATTCTTCCACCATAATAGCTGGTAAAAGTTGACCCCAGCCTATCATTCCATTGGCTGTGGACTTTCTGCTTGATGGCTGCAGAATGACAACATTTTTCTTCCTCAGCTATCTTCTCTAAATGGTTCTGTTTATCATCCATATCTCCTCAATATATGTCTTCTCTCAGTATTTCCTCAAAACTTTCAGTCTCTCAGACCAAACTCTGTAGTCTATTCTGGTGCTCCTAACAGTAAGAATGTGACTCAAGAATACTAAGTGCATCCACTAGAATTTAAACCCATATACATTCAACACCCTCAGGTCTTTGTTTTAGACTTTTGTGCCTTTCTGGTGAGTTGTAGTTTTTGGAGAAAAAGGACAATACCCACATTCACTCAAAATGGGGGAAGCAAAGATGTTCCTTCCCCCATTCTAGAGGGTGCAGATGGGCATTTTGGTTTAAAAAAATGTCAAGGGTGGGTGAGAACAGCTCTCCAAAGTTAAGAGCAGTATTTCCCAACCTTTGTTTTTTTTTTTTTTTGGCTTCAATTCCCAGAAGCCTAGATTAATTCCTCAAAGCACTGATCAGCCAATGTACTGACTTAGGCTTCCAAGAATTCAAATCCCCCTTGGGATGTGGGAACCATGCTGGGAACCATGCTGGGAACCACAGGTCAGTCCCGAGCCAACAGGCCTAATCCAGCCCATGCATATCATTAATCCAGCCCGCGGTGGTCACCTGGGCATCTCTAGCCTCTCCCACCACCACCAGAAGTCACAATACGTCACTTAGCATGGCAGCAGTGGTGGTGGGAACTGCAATGTTTTTCTGGGTTTTTGGACAGGCTCTACCACTTTCCAGGGCAGCGGGAGGCTTTTTGGAGCATATTTGCTCCAGTTTTGGATTTTTCCATTGCTTCTCCGCTGCACTTTGGCAGCAGGTGCACTGCAGTGAGCAACTTCCGTTGCTGGCCCGGAGCTTATATCAGCACCTGGGATACCAGTGCAGAACTATGAAGTCAGCCACAGTCGCACTCTAGCTGCCGAAGTAAAGCCGAGAAGTGATGGAAAAATCTGAAGTGAACATGCTCCAACAAGCCTCCCACTGCCCTGGGAAGTGGTGGAGCCTGTCCAAGAAACAACTAAAATGGTGCAATTCCCTCCACACCCACCGCCGATGATGATGACAGAAATGCAAGTAATGGGCGCAGCCATGCCTATGGCCCCCACAACTGAGTGTGGTGATGGGAACTGGCCCTTGGCGGAAAAACATTGGGAACCCCTGGTCTAGAGAGTTTTGCAGCCCTATCATTTTGACAAAGAAGGGGAGCTATGCTGCTCACAGTCACAATCTATATAACTAAAATCGAGGTATCATGCTGTATGTTAGCAATACACAGCGCAGCGCCTGCACCCCGAACCCTGGAAACGGTGCCCCTGCCTACCTCACACTTCTGGGGTGGCTGGCATGGGGGATTGGCAGACTATTTCAGGGTCTTTCACCCTGAAAACTGGTCACAAAGGGCCACCCACCGGCAGCATGAAATGGCAGGGAGGCAGTAATATGCAAGCACCAGAATCCATGAAGGCACAGAAGCCTGCCCAGAGTTTCCAGGCAGCGGCACCTGGAACTCCGGGCAGGCTTTTGCACCTGTGTGGATTCTGGCACATGGATATTACCACCTCCCCAGTTGGGAGGCTTCATTGGATGGCCACCATTTCGGCTGGAGGATGGCAGGCAGCCCTTCTCTGGAAGACATGGGCTGAACGGGGCGCCCGTATGCCGGCTGCCTTCCAGAGAAGGGCAGGCAGGCCTACCACCTTGGCTTCTCCAGAAGGCATGGGCCAACTGGAGCACTCCGTTCGGCCCATGCCTGATGCTGGGAACTGCACATGGACTAGGGTTTTAGGCACCTAGCCTGAGAGTGCACCAGCGCCTGATCCGCAACACAGATGCCCTCACAGGTGCGAGGCGAGAGCACTGGACTGAGCTCCACAGAGGAGGATGCCCCACAGCTAAGGCGGCCGTCGGGTGGGGAGGCAGTTACTCAGGGGCACGGGGGGAGGATGGCTAGCCAGGCTCCATGCAGCCCAGCCCAGGGCTTCCGCGCTGGGCTGCACGAAGGAGGACGTCCCACAGGTGAAGACAGGGGTGCAGTGGAGGGGTGACTAGCCAGCACATGGGGGGGGGGCTCTTAGCCCGGTGCTACCCCATGTCTCCCGCCAGCATGGCCTGTGTCTCCAGGCAACAAACGGTGCTTCCCGAAGCAGTCCATTGTCTGGAGATGCAGGCCAGGGATAGTGTGTGTGTGTGTGTGTGTGAGAGAGAGAGAGAGAGAGATAGAGAGAGAAGGGGAGAGACAGAGAGAGTATCTGAGAGTTTGGAAGAGAGTGGGAGAGAGAGCAGAGTCAGAGTATGCTGCTGCTCTGTGTGTGTGACTGTGTGTGTGTGTGTGTGCGTGTGCACGCCGAGGAGGAATAAAGATAGAGAGTGTGTGAGAGAGAGGGGGGAGAGAGAGAATGGATGTTTGTATGGGAGAGCGTGCGTGGATGGAGGCCACGCTCCAACTCAACCCCAGGAGTTATGACAACCCCCCCCCCCAAACCCCACCTGCATGAACCCGAGCACCCCTGCTAGTTATATTCTGAAATATAATTATTTTTATATTTCAGGGCATATTATTTTACAACATATGTCTGCCTTTTTATAGTTTTGTGGGGTTTTGGCACAAGGATTTTAAAAAACCTGTCATTTTCCCCTCACTTGCTTCTCCTCATGCCTGGATGAGATGAACATGTAGCACTTAATGGATTCAAGAGAAATCTGAAAGCTAAGTGTACACATTTATTGCAACAAAACAATGTGGGTTTTCATTCATTTGTGGTTATCACAGTCTTGATGTTTTTATCCCCTACAAACACATTTGTTGCTTAGGCAAAATGGAAAGAACACTTGTTTAATATATTTTTCCTGTTTTCAATTTTTAGCTACATTCTGGTGTATTGTTTGTTGTTGTCCCATGAATTAATAATGGGAATGCACATTTTAAGACATCTTTAGAACTCTAGCTAAACATTCCAGTGATTACATAGTTAAAGTTAACAAGGAAGCTGTAATAAGAACAAATTCAAAGGGAAGTGGTTTTTCCTTTAGAAATAAATCAGTTAATTCCCTCCCCCTCCACCACCACCCTTTGTAAGAAAAGAGCTGCTATAAAGAGACCAAGATTCTGTCCAGATAGCATTAAGTTCGCTCTTGCCGCATTTGGAGTCTGGTTGGTCCACTTTGTTTTCCAGTGCCCAGACACATTGGACACCAGAACATGTGTTTGTATGTGTTGCAATACACACACACACACAAAGAAGCAAAAGGGAAGCACCGTTCCCCCTTATGTGTATGTGTTTGTATGTGTTTGTGTGTGCTTGCGTGGATTTCTGATGGAGGAGATCCTCACAGGAGTTTCCCCACCAATAACAGAAAAGCAAAGAATCAAAACCTAATTTCCCTTTTGCAGTGCTGGGGTCATGATGCTGGCAATGCAAAATGGAAGCAGCCTTTGTCTGTCTATGTAATGTGTGGGCATATGCTTGTTGATGGAGGTGCCCACAAAGGTTCCTCTATCAAGAAGATTTGCTGGCATTATAAAGTGCCTGATGTGGTATTTCCTGATACCAACAAGTTGAATACTTCACTAGAGCATCTCTGGATGATTCTTTTTGTTGTTCTGCCATATCTGAATCTGAATATTGGCGATCTTCTTGGTGATCAGCCATGAAAACTATCCGGAGAATATAATGCAATGGCTTTTCATCGCCCTTCCATATGGTAGCCTGACACCCGTTCCACTGATCAAGTTCTGCAAGTCACTTTCTGGTCATGAGCCCTTTTGACAGACAAAGTCCTCATCAGCCTCAGCCCAGTATTGATGAAGCTGTTGCTCTCTATCAAGATTGATCCAAGTGGGATTTAATCCACTAGGGGACAATGACCCTTCCACCGTTAGTCCTCAGGGTGGTCAGGCTAGTAAGCCATTGCCTGACAGTCAGGTTTGAGTCGCCGGTGGTATGCTCTACTCTATTACCATAGCAGGATAACCTGGCAAACTGGATGGTTGGAAGGAGCATTTTTTTTGCTGTTTTTATACCCTGTGACAGATCAATCATATAAAAAACATTTTAAACAATAACTGTACGTCCTGCTGAGCTTGATGACCAACAGGCCAGCAGTTTGAGACCCAAGTGCTGCTGAGTGCCCATCATCTGTCCCAGTTCCTGCCAACCTAGCAGTTCCAAAGTGAGAAATTGCAAGTAGATAAATAGGTACCACTTTGGCAGAAATGTAACAGTGTTTTGTGTGCTTTGGCTCTTTGCCTGTAAATGAAAATGAGTACCACCCCTTAGAGTCAGATATGACCAGTTTTCAAGCAAGGGAGATTTTTACAGCCATCTGGAAACATTCAGGGGAAGTATTCATTCCAATTGGACAGGATAATGCATCTAATGGCATAATGTTCCTCTCCTTGACCACCCCCAATATTCTTCATGGCAATCCAACTCAATATAAATGGACATTCTGGACATGCCCCAAGTCTCCAGTAACATTCAGCCACAGCAGCTACTTAAATGTTTCTCAAAAATTTGCATGCAAAGTAAGAAAGCTACTGGGTATTTTTTCTACTAATTTCCAAGGTCCAGCTTTGGACATGCACTTCCTCAGAATATGGAGGCCTGGTCCACTACAAGTGAAAGGGGGATGATAAAGGCAATGAACATGAGGAGACATCTTAATAATTTATAACTGAGAATTAATAGCACAATAATTATAGCAGCAATTACCATCATCATTATTAACATTATTTATGACAGAAGGTATTTGAGATATACCTGCATGCTAATTGTTATTCCCATTGAGTGCATTCAAATAATAATCCAAGAAATGTGCTCAGTTAAAGTTGCAATTGACATGGACAACCTCCAAGGAGAGTAGATTTTTTCTGCTTGAAAGTTTCACCTTCCACGCGTTACAGGACAATAGAACTGGCAGCCCTAGTGAGATGATAGAGGTGTGCTTGGCAAATACTGATGCAACACAATCTCAAAAATCTGAATATGGCTTATGTTTTATCCTTCCTGGTGTATTTGTTAGTGAGAGTTCAATCTATACAGGGGACCAACTGGAAAGACAACTGATTTCTATGGCTATGTGGAAGGAGAGAACAGTGTTATGAAGGAATGCCCCCTTGCAGTGGGCAGAGGGCAGAAGGGGGGGGGCGGCACAGGGAGACATGAGTAGCCAAAATAAATTCTTCCAATTATTTACTATAATTCCCTAACTTTAGAACACTCCTGGACATCTACCTGTTTCCTTCTGATGCTGATTTTATACACATGATAAAATTTTTGACTCTTCACCCTGGCATTTGATTTAACTACCTTTCCTCTGCACTCCAGTCGTCTTGTCTCATGTATCTTATTGCCCATCATTTCTTATCCTCCTAGTTCCAAGCTGCTTTGTCAACTACAATTCACCAAACCATAAAACATTGCTTTTTATCAGTGTATGAAACAGATATTGTCCCTAAAGAACTGTGGGCAATTTTTGAAACACACACACAGACACACACATGCACATGCACGCATGCGTGCACGCGCACACACACACACACGTGTGTGTGTCTGTGTTTGTGCATGTGCGTGCGTGTGTTTCAAAAATTGCCCACAGTTCTTTAGGGACAATATCTGTTTCATATATATATGCTCCTTAGATACCAGGAAGGTCTGTATCTCAAGACCCCACTCAAGGTAAAGGTAAAGGTCACCCTTGCTCGAAAGCCAGTCATATCTGACTTTAGGGTTCAGTGCTCATCTCTGTTTATAGCCAAAGAGACAGCACTCTCTGTGTCTGCAGACATTTCCATGGACATGTGGCAGGCATGCCTAGACACCAGAGTGCATGGAACGCTATTTACCTTCCCACTGAAGTGGTCCCTATTTATCTACTTGCAATTTCTTGCTTTTGAACTGCTAGGTTGGCACTCAAACAGTCCTGCAAAAGACCACTTCTAAGCTCCCAAATGGTCATGGGGTAGGGAGGGGGATACATTCAATTTGAATGTTTAATAACTACACTGCTACAACTTTCTCAGGGGGGCATGAATTGTGACTCCAGGGACAAAAAATAGGGAAGGGACAGCAGATCAGTGGATGTTGCATTTGACCTACAAGTCACACTTTTCCCATCCCATTCTTGAAGAGATTTGCTAACTTCTAGACAAAAATACCTTTTGGAATCTAGCTTGTTCACATAGCTATGTTAACTTCATAGAATGCAGAGAACCATCACATTGTGGAGTCAGTCTTGATCCTGTGGTCTTGTTAATATTAGAGTTGTTAAGAAAAAAATCAATCATTTGAGCATACATAGGAAGAACAAAGGTGCCTCAGAAGTGAACCCAAATAGTTAAAATATTGCAGCTAGGTGTTTGATTTAACAACAATTAAAATTTAAAAGAAATTAACAGTTGATTAACATTAACATTTAATTCACAAATTATTCCTGATTAACATTTAATGGGAATCTTCAGAAGTGCCTTCTTTCACTGTCACTCTCTAATAGAACCAAAATGTTCCTTTCATTACATATATACAAGAAAATAGCTGAGGAATTCAAAGCTTTTGTCAGGAAATGATTGACTTTATTTCTTTTAGATCCTCCACTTGCTCAACATAATATCTTTGTTGTGCAGAGTTGTACCACCACAAAAATACAACAATTATTCCAAAGATTTCTAGAGCTGTTCTCATGTCATTTAAAACAGTGAGTAATTTTTGCCCTCTGCAACTAAGAGAGCCCTGCCACCAGGCAGTTGCTTTGTCACCATGGAGCAGGGACTATGAGGCAGGTAAGTGAAGCCGTAGGGGCAGAGGGGGAACAGGTTCTGTCTCGCTACAAGAGAGTGGAGGCTTCACTCACCCACTTCGTCATCCCTGCTTCATGGGGTCAAATGCACTGCCTCTTCATCTTCTTCTTCCTCCTCTGGGAAACATCAAGCTGGAAGGGGGAAGCCTCGTTCCAATCGCTTGCTCACTCACAGTGAAAGAGAGAGAGGCTGGAGTGACGTTCCAAGTCATGGTTCCCATGTTATGTGTTGGTGCTATGGCCCACCCACCCCCTTTCCCTGGCAGTGTGAGTGCTGGTTGGGTGGCACCAAATCATGTTTTTTCTTTGAAATACCATGATGTCTCAATTAACGTACCATAATTTTATTTTCATTTATTTTGATTATTTGATTATTGAAACTCACTATCAACTGCTGCATTTCCCATCATCGGCTTATACTCAAGTCAATTGATTTTCCTGGTTTCTCAGGTAACAATTAGGTACCTCAGCTTATATTTGGGTCAGCATATACTCGAGTATATACAGTATTTGAATATAGACTCACACAACTATCCAGAATCTACATTAGTTTCTGAGAAAAGAACAGATGGGCTTTGTCTTCAGATAAAAGTGAACACAAATTGAATTGGATAAATGTGCCTTTCTACAATGATCACAGAGCAGAACAAAGAATCCAGAGGCATTAATAAACTAGTGCAAGTCTATTCATTCATTCATTCATTCATTCATTCATTCATTCATTTATTTATTTATTTATTTATTTATTTATTAGTGCAAGTCCCCTATAGATCCTTCACGTTACGGACATTATGATTTTTTTTACTTTAATAAACAAACTTTTTCTTGCCTTCATTTATTCAACATCATTAATTTAATAATCAAAGAGAACAGAAGGGCTGACAATGAAAATTGATAGAAAGAGCAGAAGAACAGAGGCCCCTTCATTGCCCTTTTAAGAAAGAATTAAAACTGAGTACGCCTATGACCCATTTCAGTGCTCTCACTCACTCTCTTCCCAGTGACTGCTTTTAGAAAATTGATGAGGGTTTTCTCTTGGCAGCTGGAAAAAGAGGAGAAAGATAAAATACAACACCTATCTCTGCATCCTGCTGCTGGTGCTCTTCTAGCATCCCTTCACTGTTCAATCTGTGACATGGCTTTGCTATTTGTATTCTATAATTTACAGAAATGGGGTTTCCACAGAAAATGGTATTTTTAAACACCAACTTGGATCCAGACAAGGATAAGGTCATAGGGTCACAAAAAAGGGCACTGAACAATTTGGCCTTCATTTTTGGGATTTTTATTTGGGCATGGGCCAAATTGGGGTGGGAGAAGGATTTCTGCAAAGCTACTCTCACCTCTATTCTGATTTTGAACTTCAGAGGAGTAGGAGATACCTAGCCTGGTTAAATTCGGTGGCTACTGGAGCAGCAAGAGAGGCCATGCTGTATAGTAATAGAAGTGCTCAAATTTGGATGTAAAGCAGGGGTGCCCAAACTCTTCGGGACACAGGCCAGTCACGTAGTTCAGTGGGCCGGTAATGTGGTTCCTCCCACCGGAAGTGGAAGTAAAATGCACCTTTCAATCTGTTTTGTAACAGATATACTTTGCAACAGGATGAGATTTCATTTCATTTATTAGACTTCTATGCTGCCCTACTGGATGATGCGACTCAGAGTGGTTAACATTCCATGAAACAAACATTAAACAAAGTAACAAATGACAAAACTAAGCACAATATCACAAAGAAAAGCGTTCAAAAAAGTCCTCACAAAAGTTCAGCAAGAGTCCCGATAATAGCAACTCCTTATCCTCCTCCAGGGAGGGCAGGGCTTGGAGGGCAGTGGGCAGGAGCATCCTCAGCCGCTTTGGGGCTGCGGCAGCCTTTATCCTCCTCTGGGGGGGGTGTGGAGGGCAGTGGGTGGGAGGATCCTGAGATACACTTTAGGCAGCCATTTTCTCTGCTTAAACCAGGGGTACCCAAATTGTAGCCCATGGGCCGGATCCAACCTCCAACACCAATTCATCCGGCCCATGCTGCCCTCATCACTCCTGGAAGGGCAAGTAAAACATGCCCATATGGGCCGTAATTTGGGCACCCGTGGTGTAACGCATTCAGGTTTACATACATATTGATCATTCAGATTTGGATTATTAATGAGTTAGCTAAGCTATTTTCTGTACCTTATTTCAAATGTTGTTGTAAAGCTAAAAATAGTGTTAACTGGTTACGGCATGTGACAACCTGTTAGTTGTGGCATTTAAAATTTGATAATGTCCCAGAAACCCTTGACTAATATTCAAACCTTTGAGATGTGTGCCCAGTGTGTGTGTGTATCTTATCTCTGCTGTCTCTCTCTGTACCCTTGTTTTATTTATTTTTTCTGTTCAAGAATGGCAACTTTCAAATCTTAGGTGGAGTGTCCAGCTAGATTAAAATGATTTGAGAGACGTTTCTGTGTATTACCACTCTTAATGTTTGATTTATGTCCATTAATCTTTTACAAAGGGATTGTAGCACCTTAAAGAGTCTTTAAGGTGCCACAACATTTTTTTGTGTCTTGTTTTGTTTTCTTTCTGATATGCTTGCACAGACTAGCATGGCTACCACTTCAAAAATGTCTTTATTACTGTGCAATGTAGAGTGGTGTTTTATTTCTGCTTCTTTCATCCAAGTGCCTTGAGGGCAAGTTTGAAATAGTCACTTTTGTGTGTGGAACATTTTCATTGAATTCAGTTAGGCGGTATTAATTTCTCACAAAGTAGAAAGTGTGAAATTCTGTTTTAATGAAACACTCCTCGACCTTTTGTCTTACTAATGTCTGCTTAAACTTTCACTGATTGTGTTTGCTTATCCACATGCAGGGTGTCGCTTCCTTTCCTTTATGAGAGACAATTCAAGTACACCAGTGGTTTTGTTTTGTTTTGCATTAGGTAATTTCTTAGAACAATAGTATTTAATAGCAGCTCAGCCAAGAAAACTGGCTGCCAACTTTACACTGGGGAAAGAATAGGAACTTGGTAGAAAGCCTAATTAAACCATGTGTTAATGTGACACAGACATGATGTTAAGGGATGTTAAGGGATTTATTATTTGGTGAAATAATTTCTCTTCAATGTCTAAAATGCCTTGGCACAACTCATGTGGGAATGTGTTTTTTTTAAATAATTCCTTCAAAACAAAAATGTGCTAGGAAAATACTACCACAGTGGGTATGGGTGCTGGCTCATATTCCCACGGTCAGGTCTGCCAGTTTCAAGTTTATTACCAAAGCTATTATCAGAAATAGCAAATATACTACTAGGAAAAAAGCTAGAGCTGCCAAGAAACATGTCAAAGAGATTTGATTTATATCCAGCTGTGAGGGAGAGAGTAGGTATGAGATTTGACAAGGGCCAGTGCCTCAAAACGAATAGACTCCTTATTTTGTAAAAAAAATAAATAAATGCTTTTAAAAAGACAGCTTTTATCAACTCACCATTTTACTGATGTACCTCTATTGATTCCTTGTTTGCTCACAGCGAAACAGACTTAGAATGTGCCTATAGAAAAAGGCTTGTCTGGTTTTATTTCGATGTCTGAACTGCTGTGAATTACATCAAGGAAAACAAGCTATGTTTTGAGTGAGAATTTGCAACACTATCTGACTGTTTGTTGCTCAGTTTGAAAGCAAGAAATTGCAAGTAGATAAATAGGGACCACTTTGGTGGGAAGGTAACAGTGTTCCGTGCACTCCGGTGTCTAGTCATGCCTGCCATATGACTGCAGAAATGTCTGCAGAAGTAGACAGTGCTGGCTCTTCAGCTTTGAAACAGAGATGAACCCTAGAGTTGGAAACAACTGGCTTTCAAGCAAGGAAACCTATAACTATACAGTACTGTATTAGAAATTCATTAAGAGAAGGGAGGAATTCCTGTGTAAAAGAATGACCATTCAGTTCTTGGAGAAGTTACTTTTCTGGGCTACAGTTTCTAGGGTACCTGAAGGACTCTGTGAATTATGATCCAAAATGTAACTTTTCCAAATTCTGTATTTGCATATATATATATATTAGTCTCACATGTACATTCCCTACCTAGAACCCTCTGAAAAGGATTGGCATAAGTCAGAATTGACTTGATGGCACACATTATTAGCATATTTGTGCCTAGGTTCCAATGTTACAAATTAATGGGCAAAACTCAATACAGTGATACCTCATACAACGTCCAAACTTGGTTCCACAAGTTTGGACTTTATACGGATTTGGACTTTGTATGAAGCATGCAAAATCCTAGCCGCGATGCCTCATACAACGTCCAAATCCTTGCTGCGATGTCTTGTACAACGTCATTTCCATAGAGATACATTGTACTATAACAGCACAGACTTCAGGGCAAAGTCAAGGAAACAGGAAACTGACAGAACTGTAAGAAAACATTGTCTAAAGGCTAAATACGTTACAAAAACATGTCAAACAACCCTGATTGTCCAAGAACCTGAAGAATGCTGCAAAAATCCCAGGAATGCTAAAAGTTCTGATGAAAAATTCAAAAAAATCCAAAATCATGCTCAAAATCATTCCTAAACACTCTTTGCCTTGTGCAAAACCCACAAGAGAAATGCACGCATGTGTCCTGTCTTTTATACTGCCCGGGCACAATGCAACCTGGGAAAAACCCAATGCCTCACACAAAGTCGAGCGGCTTTGTATGAGGTAACTTTTTTCAAGAAATTAGGTGATGTATGAATTCGATGTTGTATGAAGCGGACTTTGTATGAGGTATTACTGTACTGACCATTTGTCATTTCAATCCACACTCATCTGGTGTTGGAGATGGGCCAATTTAAATAAGAGATGGGAGTTGAAGTTGCTTTTTAAAAACCGTCCTTTCACCTATGCATTTTTGCAGCCCAATGCAAAAGCAAAGTACCTTGTTCTTTACTCCTCGTAAAGCCCCTCATAGTCTTGTTAATATGCTACTAGGATAAATCCCCCCCACCTGCACCCCATAATCCTAAACCTCCTGAAGTTAAATACAGTTCATGCTGTTCCACTATAAGATTTGAAATAGTCTGTGAATTTATGATTGGTGTAACTTTTCGAATGTGACATTGACAATATTAATACTGTAATGCTATCCAAATCAATCATATTTTCCCTTCAAGGGTCATTTTCAAAGTTAACAGCCTAGGGCAGAGTCACCAACTGTTAATGCTCTTTCCTGTTCAGAAATCATAGGGATTTTATGCTGTTATTTATAGGGACTGTCAGCCACACAAATAAGAGTCATGTAATTGAAAGAAAACCCTGCTGACAAATTGTATGTACTCACCTAGGCTTTAAGCCATCTAGGATTCACCTTGATGCATAATTTTCAGCTTTCTGACTGAATTCAGAATATCCTCTGGATATATTGTAATGTGAAAAGCAGAAGTTGAATTAACCATGAGCCTTTCTTTCTTACCTTCCTTCCTTCTTTTTAAAAAGGAATTGGTGCTCTGATCCACTTGACTCCACAATTACAGCACTTAAAGGACATTCCACTAAAGTGCTGAGAAATTGTCCCAAATGCATTAACCTTACTATTGCTTGTGATCCCTGTCAAAATTCAATCTCTTCCTCCCATCTGAAGCAAAACTGGAGCTCAATTTTTATATTATTTTCTGTCCACTATGATTATCGTGACTGCTGTTTTCTCCAGATGCAAACCACATTTGTCCTTTCTAAGGCCAATTCAGTGCAAGATAAGCATGAGCATGTCAGGAACATCAATTCAGAAAACAGATTAGAAGGAAAGGAACTATCATTGAACACACTGCAACCCACATCTTTTGCAAAAACAGTGAAAGCACACCACCTCAGTTCATCAATATAACAGCACATCCTAGGAAGACTTTCCAAAGCACTGAAATGTTAGGCCAGCTCAACAACAGCACACTTAAACAGGGGAGAAATTGATGGGGAGTCATTCCTTTGTTCTGAAACAGTCCTGCTCAAACACTGAAACAGTTCTTTCTCAAATATTTCAACCTGTCCTTGGCAATAACACCTTTAACACAGAGACACACAGAGGTGTGTATATTAGGAATGGCTGAAAAACTCAGTTCAATTTGTTTATTATATACTGTATATTTTTAAAATAAATCAGCATATTCCTACATAATGCTCACCCTGAGAACTTGGTGACATGGCACCCTAGTTTTGAAGGACATTGCCTCACGATGGATGAAGCTGTGGGTGATGTATTGCATCATCAGAGTGAAGGACATGGTGGTGATCCTTTATAAAGCATCACCTCACCCCCTCATATTCCTTTTGCTGCAAAGCTTGGCCAATTTACCTGCCCAACCTGCAGGCTTGAGTGCTTAAGGCATGGATTCTCAACCTGTGGCCTGTGGGCCAGATGTGGTCCATGGCACCATTTCATGTGTCACCTTACTGCCTCCACCACACATGTGGAAGAGGGAGGTCACAATAGCCATCTGGCCCCTGAAGCTGTCTGAGGGAGTGTGACCCAGCTCCTGGTTTTAAAAAGTTGAGAACTCTTGGCTTAGGAGGTCACCTGATGGGACCAAATAGAAATTTTGTGGCTCTACTTTGAAATTGGCAACTATGGAGGCTGGGTCATTTTTTGCTTATCCCACTCTAGCCTATGGCATAACACAGGCATTTCAAGTGGTAGTCCTTAAATAGGTCACAATTACCATTGGTTGATAATAATTTTGTGTCAGAAATCATTCTGGGCTGAGAGGATTTTTGCTGGAGAAATTCCACTGAAGGGATGCCCAGATGAGGCTCCGTTCATGACCCCAAGATCTTTTCCCACCGAAGTGGTCCCTATTTATCTATTTGTAATTTCTTGCTTTCAAACTGCTAGGTTGGCCAGAGCTGGGACAGAGACGGGTGCTCAATCCGTCATGCAGTAATCGGGTCTAGAACTGCCAACATGCTGGCCTTCCAGCTAATAAGGCAGGCTTCTTAATCACTGAGCCACCATAGTCCCTTACTGTTGCTTGATAGCGATGGGTTAGGGTGGTAGAAGTGATTCCCTTACAGCAGTGTTTCCCAACCTATGGTTTTTGGACTTCAATTCCCAGAAGCCTAAGTCGATTCTCCAAAGTACTGATCAGAAAAAGTATTAACTTAAGCTTCTAGGAATTGAAGTGCCCGTGTGGGGCCCACATTGGGAACCACTGGCTTGGAGCATCATTTGGCAAGGTTTGTTTTGTATGCCTGGCATGGCACAGGCATGACACAGGTGAGTTAGCTGGGAATGCAGTAACAATGCTAAAACCAAGAAAAAAGGAAGGTAGCATTCTTCTCTTCTCTTGACAGGCACCCTGTCAAAAATGAGATAGATGCTTGGGTTAAGCAAGATGTTTGGTATATGATTCAGCAGTTGTGCAAAAGACAAAGACCAAAGCAACAGGGCCGTACCCAGGATTCTAGATGTGGGTGGGCGAATATTTTTTCAGGATGGGCAAAAATGTCATATATATGTATGCCATATATATAAGCAGGCGGGAATTTGAGGTTGGACAAACTGCTAACTCAGGGTGGGCGATGCCCACCCTAGCCACCCCCTGGCTACAGCCCTGAAAAGCAAGGTGGCAACTCTTTGCTCCCTGCATGCCCGAAATAAGAAACCAGACCCATATGTTGGAAAGAACTAAGGCCACAACTACATTAAGATTAAATGTTAACCTGAAACTGCTGCAAGGGGCATTAAAGTAGTTTGGTTCAGGGACTCAGAGCCAGGAGGTTCCTAGTGACCCCTTATATGACTGGCTACAGTTGTCATCAATGGTTCCTAGAACCTACTGACAGTTGTTTGGATTCCACACTACCTGCCAGTTGTGACCTTTTTAAAAATGGCAACACCCCCCCCCCATTTGCCCATTGGCACTGAGGTAATGTTATGTCCGGCCCTTATAAGCACTAGTCCAGACAACGATGAACAAAACAGCAACAAGTCTTTATTCAACAATCTTTTAGAGGTGAGCTTACAAGGTGCTCCGGACACAGAGATGGCTCTCCAATCCCAAAGGAATCAGTCCCTCCGGACTCTTGCCGTAACTGGAAAATACTAGCTACCATAGAAGCATAGCATAATGGAGGAGACCCAGGCTTAGCATGTATCTGGCTCCCTGTACGGAGTGGGAAGTGTAGTCCAGTCCAGCCCCACCTTTGTTTACTCGTGGGGCTTATATAGTGTCTCCTCGGTGGTGGCTCCTTGATACAAAGTAGTGACCTGCTGGATAACCGTAACTGAGCAATCATAACATGGAATATATGTACCTAACAAATGGAGAACAGGATCCAAAACTGTATCCAATCACAGGGCTTGGATTAGCATAATGAGCACGCTCTGTGCAGGGGTTTCCATGCCACTTTAAGCTCCTAATTTGGATGGCGGGAAACCACCATTTTCCTTTTGCAAGGCACTGCCCGCGCTACTTGCAAATGTACCTCAATACACAGCAGGTAATCAGTAGAGGATAGGCAAAAAATTCCCACCATCAAATGCCAACCATGTGAGTGGGCCAAAAATTCCTCTCTGGCCCTGAAGTGACCAGCTACACTTGTTCTGGACTATAGGGTGGGTGGGAGGGTCACTGTTGCCCTCATCGAAAGAGGGAGAGGCAGGGGCAGAAACAGCCTAAAAAGGGCTGGTGCCTCTGCCCTGCCCCACCCAATGTGGGGAGCTCTGGCTGGTTCTCCAGGGTGGTCTGACTCCTTCTCAGGCAAGGTTGTGGCAAAGACACACACACCCTCCAAGCAGCTGTAAACTGGGCAGAGACAGGCCTCCTTCATTTTTTCCCCTTTACACTACCACAATGTCATGAGCAGACAGATGCTTGAGTCAAGGCAGAATTCGGGATCACGAACCATAATCAAGACAAACCAATATATATATAAATATATATAAAAAGAAATTTCAGAAGCTGACTATATATGTGATGACTTGAATCACAATATGCCTCCCACTACAGCTGCACCTCCCACTTCAGAAGCATTCCTTCTAGTTGTGAAATGCTTCTGATCCAGAACGGCAGTGCTTCTGGGAGAACAGAAAAGGAAATGATCCTCATCGATACCTGTTCTTCTTACAATCCCCTATGCTCCCCTGCTCCCAAGATGGTGAAAGGGGATGGACAGTGATGCTAGGAAGAAGGGCAGTAGGCTTATCAAAGAAGTAGCCAGAACCAGGAAATGTTAGCATTTTGGAATATAACTGTCTGGGGTCATAGTGGCTGAAATATTATGGCAAATGATATTTTCAGGCTCTCAAAATGGCAGGTATTGTTTCCTGCTACCTGCTCCTCAGGATTCTTTAGTAGGATCTTGTTCAGGAGGAAATGATGGACTGAATCTACTGTCTGAATTCTCTCTCTCTCTCTCTCTCTCTCTCTCTCATCCACATACCCCTATTGTTTCTTTTCTTAACATGTTTTACCAATAAGAGAAGTATTGGCATTAAAAATGTAGAGAATATCACCTTAATTATTCCAGCACTTGAATTCCACTGATGACTCTCGTCTGTGATGTGGTGACTGCTAACTGATGAAAATCTATTTTGAAATCATTATTGCGAACAGTCATAAACACTGCCTAAAGGATCAAATTTCACTACAATGATCCTTCTGCTAATTCTCCTCTGTAAAATAACATGACCAGGGCTATGGTTTCGTTTCCCTTATTTAATGACAACTCTTCCAGAAATTATTTAACAAATGCTCCAAATTAAATGTGTTCTGTCAATTAGCCATGATAGAGATCTGCTAAGATAATAAGAGCGCTACTACAGTGTCTTCTTTAATTGCAGCATTATAATCTGCAGACCTGAAAACCCCTGGGGAACTTACTACCTAAAATGCCTTTTAGCAGCTCAGGTGTGGAATTCATTATAGGATGTTTTACCAATATTTGTAAGGTGGATGGAATTTATGGACTGAAACTATGTCAGTACCATGGGGTTCAGGAGTATATTGAAATGCTTTTAAGCATGGTAGTTCTTTACCTATTTTCAAAAACAATGGAGTGTGTTTTGAGAAAACTGTATAAAAGGTAGCAGTAAAATGGTGACATGGTTTTAAAGTGTCATATTTTATATTAAGGGAGTGAGATTAAATTTTCAGAATGTATTTGAAGTCTTTGAAAAAGCAGACAATTAAAGATTATCTAACAATTGTTGGCATTATTTTAATTTCCTCCCCACCACCAACTGAGAGACATTTTATGCAGAAGACCTGTAACAAAAATATTAATTCTGCAACACTATCCAACATTTCCTGAGAATTAAGTCCAGTTGGACTCAGGAGAACTTACTTTTGAAACAGGCCTGTACAGTAAATCAGACTCCATAGCTTCATGATTTAATTAGCTATGAAGTGATATCATATTATGGGAAGGGGGGATGCCACCTTATTATGGAATTTAAGTTAGATATGAAAATGCAAGAAGTTGCAAGTAGATAAATAGGGACCACTTCGATGGGAAACGATCTTGGGGACATTAAATGAGCTTAATTCGGGCATCCCCTGAGCAGAGTTTCTCCAACAAAAATCCTTTCAACCCAGAAAGAACTTTGTGTGTTTTTGACATGATTTTAAAAGGTTTCTCAGTTTTCTTCTGATGAGTTAAGCTGGTCCCCCTCCATTTTTATCTTGAAAACAATCCTTTGAAGTAGGTTGGATTGCAAGATATATCCTATTGATATCATCTATCCACTATTGTGGGCTAAGATGGAATATGTCGATAAGTAACTGAACTTCACATTATTATTCTTTAATTGATAATTTTAAATTAATTTAAATGAGCAAAACTCTTGAGATGGAACATATAATTCACAAGATAGTGCTGTCTGAAAAACAGTTCAAAGATATCTGTTGAAACAAATTATAAAATAATTGGGGGTCATGTAAGTAAAATCAATCATTCAGTCAATCAAAGATCTAGATCAGGGTTAGTCAATATCACAGTGCATGTATATGTGACATGTAAGCCAGGTGACTCACCTGTCTGGGAGGTGTTCGCAATTTGGGTGGTTCACAAAACCCTGAAAAGAAAATATAAGCAGATAAATAAGTTAAAATAAACATTACTAGTATTAAAACTCATCTTGTTGTGGTGTCATATTGAAAGGGAAAAAAAAGGTAATTCTTTAATAGATACTTATTATGCATGGACAACCTTATATAAACAAATTCAGTTTGATTATCTGTTTGTAGCAGGTGTGTAAAAGGCCTCATTGAACAGATGAGTTTTAGATGTTTCTTAAAAATACACAGGAATGGGCTCTACAGGAATGGTATTCCAGATTGTTGGCACTGCCACCAAGAAGGCTCAGTACCTTGTTGAGGTCTTCTTTGCTTCTCTCTGTGTCGGCACCTGGAGCTGCCCTGACTTGTGAAGATTGAATGATGCAAGAAACTGATCTTTGCAACCGAGGGTCCTTCAAAAAATAAGGTACTAAGCCATTTAGGCCTTTATATCTTAACATTAAAACCTTGTGTCTACATAGATGGGGGCCCGGTCTCCCATTTGGACAAACAGGACTTTCAGCAACAAGATATCCATCTTGTCAGGATTTAGTTACAACATTTTCAGTTTTGTCCATTCCATTATAATTGATATAATAGGCGGTAAAGAAATAAAATAAATAATTAAGTTTGTCGGCTGCCTTGAATACTATATTATACTGCAAAGGTGAGGCAAACCAATAATAAATAACTAAAGTAAGTAAATAAATAATGCAAACCAATTAATGAAGAGAACATATCCAGGAGTATACTCAGCACCTCAGTAGTGACCAGCAATTTTATGCCACAAGTTATCCAGTTTCCCTTAAACAAGTGAAAAGTGCAAAAAGATTCTGCCCCATCTCCTTTTAAAACAGAATTCCCAATAGTTGTTAACAATTTAATGCAACAAGACAGATTTGGGTCTCAAAAAAGGAAACAATTTGAAGTGTATGCAAATGAGACTTCTCCAAAGTCTAATGGCAAATGGCAACATTCAATGGCATATGTCCATGACATGGATATATTGCATGTCTCCTTCTGGACATTTTATGCAAAACAGTTGTAATTGCTGTCACAAAAATGATCACAACAATGATTAGTGAATTTCTGCTACACGTGTTGTGATTCCATCTGGGAAGACGTCATTTTTTCTATGTTTATTACATTATATTCATGTAGGTTATTAAGTAAGGATTTTAAATCTGCTTTTCTTTTGTTTCTACGATACTCTCTGCTTAGCCTAACCGGAGCCATTTTTAGTTGGCACCTGCCATTAAATGGCATCATCCCTTTTCTCTGGAAAAGTACATTTTGATTCTTCTTCCCAAAGTCAGTGTCTGGGAAGATGTTCTATCTCATGGGCTGAGATGAGATGGAACGTAGATAGGATAGCCACCTGGTATCCTTTGATCTAAGCACAAAACATGTCACTTTGAGAAGTCAATTAGCACTTCTCAAGAACACTTTCCCGGGAAAATGGTATAAAAACCAGGGCTTTTGCTCTGTGAAAGTTGAATCTGGATTGCAGTGGGAGCTCTATTTATCTTGTTATCTGAAGTAGACTCCCCCATTGAACCATCTCGTATGGAGTGGTCGGGCTCCACCGCACTTAGCCTAAAATCCAGAGATGATGGGACTTAGGTTCTGCAGAGACATCGACACTTAGAATTTCTTCTGAGACTATGCAATTTTTCTATTACATCACATTTATTGGACTCTGTTATTTTCTTCAATAAATCATAAAAGGACTTTGATTGTCAAGAGTGCTCTTTCTGCTCCTTCCAAAGTGGAGCAGGTTGAATGGGGATATTTAACAATACAGCCTTTTTCCTAAGAGAAGGATTACAGCTTTTTGGTTACTTTGCAGGAGCCGCTGCAGGAGGACAAACTTTGTTTTGAGGCATGGAATTCAGCTACAGAAGAGTGAGCTGTTGCAGAGGTAACTGATTTACTCCCACACACCTTACCCAGCTCCAAGGCCATAGTGTTCCCCAAAACTAGATAAGGGTGTTTTTCGCATGGGAAACCAGAAACAGTCTCATCCCAAGGGGCTTTGCAGCTTTAATTTCAACTGCAACATCAGTCACAGATCGCCATTTCCCTGCAAACCTGTTGCCCAGCTCCGCTGGTCCAGGCTTTCTCAGGCCAATTTTGAGAAAACACACTCTTCTTGGCTGTGTGAGCCAAATCACTGGGGTCTCTCGACTGTGTGGCACATGGGCCTCTGAATCAGTGGGAACCAAGGCGTGCACCAACTGAGAGTCAACCCAATAACATGTACCTGTATAACACACTCACCTCTGCTCTATATACAGTGAACCCCCAAATAACGATGCATCTGTACAATGACGAAACCACATAATGATGCTATATTTTTGGAAAAGCCATGATCCGAATAATGCCATAGTATCGTTATGCAGTTCATTGCATTTGATCCCCTACCTTTCCAGCTGATTGCGGGTGAAAAAAAAAATCACAATTTTCAGGTCCCTGTTTCCAGCTCTCTGGGTCGACAGCAATGTTGGGGGGGCTGAGAGGACCTCTCCTGTGCAAACCCCATCTTCCTAGGACCTTCCTGAGCCATGCTAGAAGTGAAAATAGTTGTGTCCACCATTTTGGAAACAGAAAAAAACAAAAAGCAAAATTGCAGACACAACTATTTTCACTTTTAGTGTGGCTCAGGAAGGTTGTAGGAAGATGGGGTTTGTGCAGGAGAGGTCCTCCAAGCACCCCCAACGTTGCTGTGGACTCGGAGAGCCTGAAACAGGGACCTGAAAATGGCGGTTTTTTTCACCCGCAATCTTCTGGAAAGGTAGGGGATCAGTCTTCCTTCTTGTGGGGTGTTGGCAGCCTTTTTGTGGGGGTGGACAGGGGTGGTGGAGATCCCAAAATGTGCAGAGAAACCTCTGTCATGATGGAATTTATTTTGCACATTTTGGGGTATCCTCCACCCCTGCCACCTCTGGGAGGCTCGGGAGACCTGTTCCTTGCTGTTTCCGACACCCCCTGACCTTTTCTGATGCTGCTGCAAGCCAAAACCTGCAGCTGATGAGTTTTTCCCAGTGTTTTGGTTTGCAGCAGCATCAGAAAAAGTCAGGGGATGTCGGAAACAGCCCAGACCCAGTCCCCCGAGCCTCCCAGAGGTGGCAGGGGTGGAGGAGACCCCAAATGTGTAAAGAAAATTCCGTCCATATAACAACAAAATCCCAATAATGACATGACTTGCAGAACAAAGCTTTGTCGTTATTTGGGGGTCCACTGTATAGCTCATTAATGTTTTATTGTCTAATAAAGCTTTGAACATCCCTTAACCACAGTACCAGAGTCACAAAATTCTGCCTTATTTTTAATTTTAAAGATTTTACATTGAATTTACCTGTATTTCTATGTTCCCCCACTTTCTTTTCCCTATTCTCTTTTTCAGTATTATTCTACAACAACAACAGGAACCAACAGCAACAGCAATGGCAAGAAAAACAAGAAAAATAGTAAAAGTTGCAAAAACCCATTGATGGCAAAGCCTGTATTAAGGATGTGCAAAGCAGCTTATACGATTTCCTAGATGCAGAAATGGATTTCTAGTGTGGTTGTTGTTATGTATGTTAACTGTGTTTCTGACAGGAGTGGAATGTATCTTTTCTCATGTATCTATTCTTATGCAAATAAGTGGATTGAAAAATGTGCACACTCTGTTAGCCAATGGGCTTGTTGTATTATTGTTCCTGTTACTGTTTATAGTGTATATAAGTCCGAGTTTTGCCCCATCTAAACTGTGTTCAAACCCCACTAATAAACAGCTGAATTTCACTACTTCACTCGTCTGCTTCTTCATTCCCTAAACACGAAAGTTGTACACAGTGAAAGTGGAAGAAGCAGATCAAGTGGATTAGTCCTGAACAAATCAGAATCAATTTGGGTGCCTGTTTGCAGTGAATATTAAAAAGAAGACAGTTCCCTACAGCATAAAATACTGTTTTTATGCATTACATAGATGGTCTGTTTCATATTAAGTTGTCCAAATCCTTCCCAGTTCAGGCCTTGTGGCTAGGAGTATACCAGAATTGCACAGTTTATGCCATACATTTATGTGGAAGAAACAAATAAAAACCAGAAGTATGCTTCAGTTTTAAAAGCCAACTTTTGCTATGGTAAGAACCTCCTAACCTTTGAAATGCTGGGACACTGCCGCACTGAGGTTTATGCAGGAATCCGGAACATTAACAGGTTCAGAAATGGTTGCCAAAGTATTGATTTACATTTTTGTTGGACACTTTCTCTTCCTGTTATTTTCCCAACTTCTAAGCTCCACACCCACCTATCATGGAAACAGCAGTATGTGTGCATTATAAAGTTGTAAATGAATGGTATATAAAGTGAAAGGGACTAGAATTTTAAAGCATACTAAAGGTTCCAGAATTCTGGCTAATATTAATGCTTTTAGAGAAATGCATTGGTTTCTCTTTGTTCACTTTTTAGCCTATTATCTGATGCAAGGGTGGAATATCCATTTTATGACCCAAACCAAATTGATTTTTAAAGGAACGATATATGCAAAAAGGAGAGGCCCAGAGGCTTGATCGCTTTACATAACATTTGAGAAAGAAATACAAAGTTTTCTGTTCAGAAAGTAGATTTAAGTTTCTAAATATGAAATACTTTAAAAATGAAATTGCACTTTCATTTAAAAACACAGTATTTGACAAATGCAATATTCATTTGCCTACCAGATGGATTCTCTTTTAAGTTCAATAGTTCACTGGGAATAATGATAAATCCAAGTTCTAAACAAAGGCATTTTAGATTATCTTACATTCATAAGGAAATGGATACTGTTCTTTAAAGCTCTGAAGTCATAGGAAATTTAGTCTGAGCAATAATTTAAACTGACCCTGAGAAATCAAGAACCTAGATTATCATTAGCTAAGTGAATGGAGCTGAGATAATCACAAATAAGGTGGCAAACAGGAACTTCTGTTAGTTAAGATTTTCTAAAGCATGGTGATAAAGACTTTACTTCTTTGCGGTGAAGATTACATCATGCCACAATTTTCTTTCAGGCTAAGACTATTTATTCTAAAATTACAATGTCTACCTACTGAGAGGTAAAAACATGTCAGAGTTGGAGGGATTGTTTCTTTCTATTCTATTTTCAGAATTTCAACACTATTCTTGCCCGTTCTGTACTTTCTTCTGCTAAACTGGGGGTGAAGGACAGTTTGCTATACATACATTACCTAATGTTACTTTTTTGCCCAAACATCAGTTAAGTTTTCCATTTTTGTGTATATTTCCTCTATTGGCTGAGAGTTTAGTTAACTGTGAAGCAAATGAACAAAGAGCTCTTTGCACCTGATGTTTCTTTTCAGTGAAGGAAATAGAGAGGTATGAATATGCTTTTGTTAACAGTCTCACTGACCCCAATTTAGGAAAATATTTACATTTTTATTTATGTATTTATTTATTTATTTATTTATTTGTTGTTAAATTTTTATACCGCCCACTCAGCCAAAGCCAACTCCGGGCGGTTCACAACAGTGGGTAAAAACAGATAAAAACAAATAAAACAGATAAAAACCAGCAATAAGAACCCACCCCTAAAAAGAGAGGGGTGCAGGAACTGAAGAAACCATGGGGCAGGCATCCTCCCCTATATTACCCACCCAATGGAAGCCACCCCTCCACCTGCACCCCAAACTTGGCCCGCCAGCCAGGTTTTTAGTTCTTTTCTAAAGGGCAACAACGCCGTCTGGAGACGCAGTTCCACAGGCAGGAGATTCCAAAGGGCCGGTGCGGACACAGAGAAGGCTCTCCTCCTTGTGCCAGAGAGGCGAGCCCCCCTGGCCGATGGCACTATTAGAGAGCCCCTCCGGTCCGCATAACATTATCACCTGTGAGGACTGTGTGAGAATTTCTGCCACTCCCCATTGAGAACTAATGAAGAAATGAACTGGTATCCAAATGAAATTTCTAGTATTAGAAAGAGATAAGAGCATCATTTTTACCCTTTTTAATATAGGGATAGAATCTCTAGTGTCTTATTTACCTGCAAGGGAAGCTAACAAATAATGCCATTCCCCTCCCCATCTCTGAGAACTACCATATATACTTGAGTAGAAACCATCTGAATATAAACCGAGGTACATACAGTAATTTCACCTGAGAAACCAGGAAAACTAATTGATTTGAGTATAAGCCTAGAGTGGGAAATGCAACTGTGGGTGCTGTGAGCACCATGGCAAGTGGGTAGCATGTTTTACCCACTGTAGAAGCAGATGACTCTCGAGTATAAGCCAAGTCTGCTTTTTCTAGCACATTTTTTAGTGCTGAAAAATCAGCTTATACTTGAGTATATACAGTAAGTATGATTTCCCACTGCTCTCCCTACTACCTCTATATTTGTAGTGATCATATTTTTGTGCAAAACATTGTCAAAAATATCAAAATAATTCAATAACATTTCATTACAAACAGGATGAGATCGAGACACATTCTGTCCTAAGAAGTGGTGGAAACCAAATGTAGTGCTTTTCAGAGAGGAACAATTAGGTGCAGGATCATATGTCCATCTCTGGTTCTAGCAGAAACAGATTGATCCACTTTCTGGTCCCCAAGAGAATAAACACCAAAAACTCTCTTGGGGCATTATGCTATAACATCATATGTTTGACTTGAAGTGAAGCTATACTCCAAATATTTTACGACGACTCACCTATTTTCTATAACAGTTTCAGCCACTGGTGAGCACAAAATTAAAAATAATGTTCCAGAGCACCATTTGCTTTTTATTTTTAGAACAGAAATCTTGACAACTATGAACGTAATGAAGTATATACTGTCAAAGTCAGAAACATAAGACTTCAAATTAAAACAAAAAAGGTAAGGTCATTTAAGACCATTTTAAAAAGAAAGCTCCAATACCTTGGATATATCATGAGGAATGACATAAAGTATAGAATATTCCATCTTGTTATGCAAGATCCATGGGAAGAGAAGCCCTGGATGTAGATAGTCTTCATGGCTGAAAAACCTGAGAGACTGGTGTCGTATCTCCTCAGAAGAACTGTTCCAAGGAGTTAAGAACAGGAACGGATATGGCAGAAGATAGATACGGAAGAAGAAGAAGAAAAAGAAAAAGAAGAAAGAATATTGCTTTGTAAATACTGAGTGTTGATAGTGTTTCATTTAGCTGGCTGGATATTTCATTGGTTTAAGTAGTTGGCTGCAATGTCAAAGGTTGGATATTCAATTCCCTGCTGTGCCTTCTAGGAGACTTTGTGTAGCCAAGGTCAAGCTACACAGTCCTAGGGCAGCCCAAGAAAAAAATGGTAAACTACTTCTGAGTATTCTCTACCTAGAAAGGTTGTTATAAGTCAGAATTGACTTAATGACATGCAATTATTATTTAATTTGTTCCCAAGGACATGGGTTATTTTCTTCTTGGATTTCCTTCACACAATTGGGTAGGCTACATCATTTACTATCAAAGAATACTATAAGTGAAGACTGACACATGTATATATTCAGTGTTTCTATAGAGTTTAAGACAGGGGTGGGGGGGAGAAGGATGGAAAATGTTGAGTGTAAATGTCGAGTGTTTATTTAACACCATGGAGAAATGTCATGATTCACATTTGTTTTCCTAGTGAGAATAATTTCCCAGTAGGGTGCCAGCTCTGTATCTTGTTCTCATGTGGTTGGATTTATAAATCTAATTTAAAATGGACTCTGTAGGTCTCCCATTCACTGTGTTTTCATAATACTGTCATCCATCTGGACTGACTCTTGGTGGCATTTATATTGCAATAAAGTAGGAGTCGGCAGGTCCATTCTTAAAATTAGGTTTTTTCATCTAAACTTATAATTCTGACATTAGCAACTCAGTCAAAGCTGTCTAATTTTATCAATTTCATCCCTTTCTCTCATCTGAGGTTTACATAGAGCAGCTAAATTTGGCAGACAGATTAGCCCAATGATGATTGAAATACATTGCATTTCCTTCCTTCAAGAGAATTTAAAATGAGAAACATTTGGCTGCACCAAAGAATCCATTGAGAGAGCACAAAATGTCAAAAAGGAAATATCTTTTTTATTGTGAGAGTGCTTAAGGGCAAAAAAAAAGTACACATCCTGCATGTGAAATGCTTTAAGAATTCAGACTTTCTACTTTACATGCCAGATTCATTTGACTGACATTTCTCCAAAAAAGTAAGTTTTATTAAATGTTTTGACTTTATATAGAATACTAGCATAAGTGCCCATCTTCAATGTTGTTGTTGTTGTTGTTGTTGTTGTTGTTGTTGTTGTTGTTGTTGTTGTTGTTGTTGTTGTTGTTGTTGTTGTTGTTGTTGTTGTTGTTGTTGTTGTTGTTGTTTTGGGGGGTAATCCATTTGTGATGCCCCCTGGTTATCAGTAAAGGAACCTGGGCAGACTCGCCCTGGTGTGATGATGAGGGAGGGATGGTATAAGAACATAACATAAGAACATAAGAACAGCCTTGCTGGAACAGGCCACAGCCCATCCAGTCCAGCATTCTGTCTCACACAGTGGCTCACCATTTCCTTCAGGGTATTCCCAAGCAGATGCCTTCACCAGCTTAGGATTCCCTGGAAATGATATTGAGAGATATCCTGCCTATCTCTCCAACCCGGAGGTTGTCCTTAAGTATCCATAATTATAGCCATTGATACTCTTGTCCTCCATGAACTTGTCTAATCCTTTCTTAAAGCTGTCAAGACTGACAGCTGTCACCACTTCTTCTGGTAGGGAGTTCCATCGACCAGTAATCCTCTGGGTGAAAAAGTACTTTCTCTTATTTGTTTGAGAACTAGTACCCAAAAGTTTCATGGTAGGTATTGAAGAAAAAAATTAGGAGGAAAGGAAGATGGGAGGGTAAGAATGAGGGAGGGAAGGAAAGAAGGAAGGGGAGAAGAATGGCTTGAGGTAGGGAAGGAAGGGTGAGAGCTAATTACCCAGCCATGGCTGGGGAGTATTTGTTGTATGTCTCGTTCCAGGGCTGTAGAGGCTTAAATGGAATGGGTTTGTTCCATCCGCATCAGGACCTTTCTCTGTCTGTCATTCACTCTCAACCAATCACAGTCCAACATGCAAATCAGCTCTCTCCAACATTCTGTTTCCAGGCCTGGCTGTTAAACTGCCGTTTTTTCTCCCATGGCACCATGAGAGTTGTAGTTTCTGTTCTTTTCCCCATTTTGTGGGGCTTAGGCCCCACTCTCGGCCCCCAGACTCTCGTGATGCTGACCTCAGGGACAAAAGGTAGGTGTGTGTGTAGCATTACAGGATAGGCTCCAGGGGTGTAGATACTCATTCGGCACACGTATGGCCACACCCATTCCTTATAGGTATAGCTTTATTAATATAGTCATAAGAGACCTTGAAGGTCTCATAGGAACAAAATGTAGGAACTCCCTGTAGCAATTCAAATGTTTCTTTTACACCAATGGCAATCCATAGGCTGATTGTGGAATCCTTCCTAAGTAAGTTTTGCCCTTTCTGATTTGCAAAATCCACTATACAAACATCACTGCAACAATATTTTTTTCAAATCAGGGGCCATGTTTGATTTTGCTTCAGAGTTGGTATACACAAAGACCAAAATCCTCTTTCATAAGTTATGCCTGCATAAAGGTGATGATAACAGGGAATTTTTCTTGGCAATGAAATACTTCTCCTTTCTCTCTCATGGTTTGTCCAATTTGTGAGTAATTCCTTTCATGTCATGGAAGCTGTGAAAGTTATGTATTAGAAGAAGTTTTCAATTGCCAGAAAACTTTACCACTAGATGACATCATCACCAGGAGGAAATGTTCAGTAATCAAAGACTTCCTCCTTCCCTCCTCTGGCGCCACCACATCCCACTCAGTGAAAGAGCTTACACACAAGTTGGACCAGCTATGGGAGACAACGCGAATGCCTTTGATTACCAAAACTCTCTCTCTGCTAGTGGCATCCTCAGTTTTCTACAGATGTAACTTCGTGCAAGAGGATTTTGGTCATAAAGGGTGAGTTGTGCCAAACCTATTGGTAGAATGGACTTTAACAGGTTCAGGTACCAACAGAAGCTAACTCTTCTACCCTCATATTTTTTCAATGAGTCTCTGTGCCCAACCAATGAGCTGCCATGATACTAGATTGTACTACTTGCTGGTAAATAAATAGACATTTTAAAAAATTCACTCTTCCTACACATCACCATTATATTTCCTGTGATATGCTCTGCTTTGAATCCTCCATTTCCCTATTTTACATTGCACTACCACTCCTCCAAGAACCACTGAGCTGCAACCTATTGTTACCATTGCTATCATCCTTGCTTCTTCTGTTACCTTCGCTTGATAGGTAGCCTCTGCTTTTCTAAAATGTCAAGCAAAATAAAATTGATATGGACTATTGGTTCAGATTTTGTAAAAAAAATGAATGAATAACATTTTTAATAAATTCAATGAATTTAATTAATTTTAAATTACAGTAAAACCTCAAGTTACGAATGGCTCTACCTACAAAAAACTGGTTATATGAAAGGAAATATCGGGAAATTATTTTGCTTTGAGATACATTTTTTTGAGATATGAAAATGTTTTTGAGAGGGTCTTCCTACACTTCCCACAGTGGTGGGAAGGTGTTTGGAGCATTTTTGGTCTGTTTTGGGAATTTTCATCACTAGACGCTTTCCCCGCAACCAGGAATTACAAAAATTCCCCATCCCCTCAACAGCTGATAGTTGGGTACTGAGCATGCAAATACCAGAGCTGTCCACTAGAGGGTGCTGTCAGAAATGTGCCAAATATGCATTTAAAACCTAAATAATAAGTTCCGAAACTCAGAAAAAAGCCAAATAGACATTTTTATCTGTTCAAATCTCCTTATAAAGTGTCCAAAATACAATGAAAAATTCCAAAGTATACTTTATGAAGAGTTTTGAACAGAAACAATATGGTGATTATTATTTTTTGGGGGGGGTGTATTTTTTTTCTGAGCTCCGGAATGAAATTTTTGCTTTTCAATACATTCATATGAGAAACCACATTTTGTGATAGAATTTTTCAAGATACTAAAACCTCGAGGAATGAATTAATTTTGTAACTCAATGTTTTACTGTAATTGTTTTGTATCTTATCTGCTTTCAAGTTGCAATCCACTTATGGTTAGCATAATAAGCTTTTTAAGATATGTGAGATCCATATCTTTCCATTCATTTCCATGCATTTCCAAGGCCATGTGGGATCTCTAATGAAGTCAATTCTGTCATTCTATCCATTCCACCAAGCTGGCTCTTTTTAAACAAGTTAACACTCTTTGCATTAACTAACATAAATAAAGCAAAAAGCAGAGGAGAATGGAGCAGCAAGATCAAATAAATGTGTAAATTTACACAGGGTTCTATGCAATTTTGTTTACAACATGTTCCATTTTACTTTGACCACCCTTCAGGGATACAATTGGCCACCTCTCATTTGCCATAAGATTTATACATTATATGCATGCTCTAAGTGGAAAAGCTCTCAAGTGATATTTGGAAAATGTACCTATTTAAAGTGTCTTTTCCTCAGTTGGCCCCAAGAGAATGAGGGAATTTTGAGCCTTCCCCTAGTGCAGGGTTCCTCAAACCTGGCTCTCCAGGTGTTCTTGGACTTCAATTTCCAGGGGCCCAAGTCAGTACACCTACCTTATCTGGGTTCCGGAGAATTGAAGTCCAAGAACATCTAGAGAGCCAAGTTTGAGGAACCAAGTTTGCTGACCCCCGCCCTAGTGTAATAAATATTATACTATTGTGTTATACCACCTGCTTAGGTAAATTAGGACATCACTATCAGGTTTTGTAGTTTTTGTGGGGTTTTATACATGTGTTTTATTGTACCATTCTTGTTTGTCTCTGTATGTTATTTTTCTTTTGTAAACTGCTTGCACTAAATCCTGGTGGTACATACTTACCTCTATACCTGTAAAATAAAGAAGCAGGACACAAAGTTATGCTGAAAGGCATAGGACCACTTTTATTATTCAATTGAAACCCCATGACCTGCAAAGGGGCTAGTAGTTTTATTCTTAATACCGGAGCAGGAGACACCTTGTCCTCTCTCCATACTGTACTGGCACATAGTTTGCCCCTAGGCAGTGCTATGCATTCGACAGCTACTACCTAGGCCAGTTAAATAAGGGAAGCATCTCCATGGGCATTTCCCTGCAGTTTGCAGCTTGGTTTTCAATATTTTTCCTTTCTGTATTCAGCTTTCTTTTTCACTTTTTTCCAAAAGAGCATAGGCTCTTTTCTTCATGTAGTCATTCAAGCTATGCTTTGCTTCCTTTATTGTCTGTGGGCATGACAAATCACCAAAGTACATGGAACACTTCTTACCTTCCAACTGAAGTGTTACCTATTTATCTACTTGCAATTTCTTGTTTTTGAACAGCTAGGTTGGCAGGAGCTGGGACAGAGACAGGAGCTCACTCTGTCATGCAGCACTCAGGTCTTGAACTGCTGACCTGCTGACCTTCCTGTTGTCAAGTTCAGCATCAGCATCTTAATCACTTAGCCACTCCATGCCAAAGAAAGAAATTCACTGCTACAGCATCTCTGACAGGTCCCGACCTGGGAGGGGAGGGGACAGGCCAAAGAACAGCAGCAGCCCATCTAAACTGGCAGGAGGGGTGTGGGTGGGCGCCTGACCACACACCCCAGCTCTGTTTGCTGCCCTCACCCCCTGCAGGCAAGCAGTCAGGCTTACCTGGCAGCCGTGGGGCGTGTGTTTTGCCCAACAGGTCCATAGCTGGCGGTGCGGTGGGAAGCAGACGTCTAGTGTTGGTGCCGGCCTGAGATGTCGTGCTCCCCACCCCATTGCTTGCTGCTGCTTGGTGGTAGTGACTGGAGGCCCCAATGCCTTTGAAGGTGCGTGCCCTGTGGCTTCCAGCTGCTGTGTACGGCCCCGGGCACCGCCCTCCTTGTGGGCTGGCAAGCCTTGACCCCAGATATCTGGGTCAAGGCAGGGGTGAAGGGGCCCTCTGTTGGGGCATGTGTAGTAGCGCCGTGACTGCGCGCCGTGATTTTTAAAAAGTTAGAATTTTTTTTTTAAAAAAAAAGTTTTTAAAAATGGGCTGCCTACTCCCATGGGGCCCCTGCAGCTCTGGGCCTGGGATGGGAGTCCTGGCTGTATCTCCCCTGACGGCGGTCATGCTGTTGTCAGAGCTGAATCCTCTACCACCCTCAGCTCTTGATAAGTACAAATAATCAACATCACTTTTTTGGTTGCAGGGAATGATGCATAGTCATTAGCTTCCTTGTTTTTCAGTCTAGTTTGCCTAATTCCATTTGGGTCAAATCAATTATTCCAGCAGAATATCGAATAACAGGCACTGCCCATGTATTAATTGTCTTTAGGATATTGTCTCCACTCAGTTTTGATCTCAAAATTTTCTGGACCCACTTTATATCTTTTGTAGAAGTAGCTCTTTTGACTTGGTTGTATAACAGGTCGAAGTTTCCCGAATTCCAGGTACTTGTCACCCTTGTCTGATGTTATTGCTTTGATACATTCATTATCTAACTCAAATCCACCGCATTTGTCAATTTTGCCTGCTTTAAAAAAAAATGCTGCACACGTATCAATTCCAAATTGTGCTCCAATGTCTTTACTAAATTTCTTTGTACTTTCCAAAAAAGGATATGATTCAGTTTTTGTTCTTCCAAACAATTTTAAATTATCCATATAGAGCAAATATGAAGCCTTCAGTCCTTTCTTAGCCAATTCATATCCACATTTTGTTCTATTTAGAATAGTTGTCAGTGGTGCTATTGATAACACAAACAGCAAAGGCAATAGTGAGTCACCATGAAAAATCCCATGCTTAATTACAATTATCGAGCCAGCATGGGATTAGAGTACTGTCTTCTCACCATATTAAATGAGTTGTGGATCGGATTTAGTCTCGTTCTTGCAGACACGCAAGCCCCTTCATCACTTTAAGGTACTGTTCCATGGAGGGATGATGATGATGAGGAGGATGTATAGTAGTAGTAGTAGTAGTAGCAGTAGTAGTAGTAGTAGTAGTAGTAGTAGTAGTAGTAGTAGTAGTAGTAGTAGTAGTAGTAACCACCTTTTGGCCAGATATGCATATATCATATCATAAATGATTTTTTCAACAAAGTCTTTTTAGACAGCTTGATATGTCAGTAAAATGATGAACATGAAAAAAGACAGGGAGACTGAGAACAAATGATCAGCTTCCTTTAAAAAAAAAACACTTATCTTTGACAGAAGTGGACTCTCTGATGTATGAAAAATTAACAATAATGAGAAATGACCACTTATCTATAGCTCATTTTTAAAATTAAGACAAGATTTATGATGAAGACTGTTTTTGTGACGTGACCGCTGGAAATATCAACAGCTGTTGCTACATTCAAGAACATGCTCACTATTTGCTAAGTCTCCACAGGTATAGAATAAAAAGTAGATAAATCATAGTTATAGCTATGAATTAGGGGTGGGTGGGGGTTAGCAGTGAAACCTGAAAAATTTGTAGACATAAACACAAAGGTTTCCACTGATCTGCAACAAACATTCAGATCTGTGCTCACTAGACTGCCCTATTTGGGAGCCATCATTTCCAGATTATTAACCTAATCATTTAAAAAGAACTTTTCACAGCATTAATCCCATTTAAATTTAAAGATGGAAACATTCAGGAGAGGAGAAGCTCTATTAGCTACACGATGTGAAACAAATGGGAACATGGAATGCAGCTGAGCTAAATCCTGCAGGAAAATGGAATTTTATATAGGCATTACTTAGCCTGTAAGTGTCAACGTAAATAGTAGTTTGCTTAGTGGGCTATCCCTCCATTGTGCCCAGCTTTGAAGGACATTTGAAATCAAATTTGATACTGCAGAGGTTTGAGGAAAAATTAGTATTGAGAGCAGAATGATGTGGCAAGTGCAGAATAAGGAATACTGCGCACGGGCGCACACACACACACACACCAGACTGGGTGCAAAGTGGCCTTGGGTGGAGGGTGCCTTTCCCTTCCCAAGGAGGAAGAGAGATGAAAGCACAGAGGTTGATGTTAGCAATCATCACCTTGTGCCTGAGGCTAGGAAAGATGTGGACCCTATTTAAGGATGCCTCACCCAATAGTCTGCTTCTTTTGACTTTTTGGGAGTGGGCAGCAATCCATCCTCCCACCCTTCTGCCTAGAATACTCAGTGGGTCACCATTTTGGGGGGGCTGAATAGAAATTTGGCCATGGGAAGAGGGGTAGTTTTTCACCTATCCTATTCTAGTTTTTTAGAGAAATTGTATTATGATGGGTGTGGTCTTATAATTAGGTCACAATTGAGCAGTGAGTAGTGCTGGTGGATGGGGTTAGCAATGAATTTTTGAGTGTCTATTGACAAGTTGGCACAGATTGCCTGATGTGATTCATGCAAATCAGTTGGGCACACAGGGCACAGCATGAAACATCCTTGGGTACAACCAATATCTGTTCAAGTGAATAGAATTGGAAATGGCCTCAAAGGGGGACTCCCTCACCAGCAGCTGGCCTGGACAATAGCTAAGAAGGAGCAGCACTGAACAGGGGCAAGGGTTTGCCCATCTGGGTTGGAGAGGGATGGATTAGCTACCCCTGCTCTGGTATCAGATTTAGCACTACCTGGCCCCACCGCGGGTTAGAGGTTAAAGATTTTAAATAAAGTTGTAGCCCAAGCCTTTGACCATGTATTGATTGTGTCCTGTGTCTTTATTTCTCAGGTGGGGAAGAAACCTGAATTCTGTCATCTGAAAATATGTTTCCAACTCACACTTTCTACCCAAATTCTTTGTGTATTGCAAGCTATACAGGTAACAGGAAACACATTCCCCCCCCCTCTTCTTGGTGGACCGTCTTTTAGACATTTGATCAGTGTTATCACAACTGACCGTCTCCTACCTCAATACTTGGTATTTACTTAAAATGGTGCACTGTTAAGTAAGCTCTGGCTTACAGCAAACTTTTTGGTCTTCTAGGTAGACAGTATTCTGGTGATTACCATTCCCTTCTTCTGGGGACATCCTGGGACTATGCAGCTTGCCCAAGACTAGGTTGGCCCATCTTGGGATGCCAAGTGAAGAACTGAATTCCTAGGCTCTGGCTCTACAGCCAGAAACCTTACTCATTGAGCTATCCAGCCAATTCTGTTATTTACTCACTGAGGCCAAATATACCCAGTCCCATGAATGCTTTCATATGTTACCTTCTCTTCATGTCACCAGGCATCTTATGGCCAAATGTCCTACTCCCTCTTTCCATTTTTCTGTAAAGTAAATAAAGGAGAGCTGTAACACTTTGCCCTCCTCTGTGATCCCAAACTTCAAGTTGCTTTTTTGCATAGTAAATGTAGCCTTATTTCATCTCATGATGTATGAGGCAGTGAGAAGAGTTTGCTAACTTACCACAGGATATTTTACTTTTGAGGAAAATTGATGGTGTTATGTATGACGCTTACTCATTGAAACATTACTGAGATACATCGCATTTGGGACACCAATTCATTTATTTTTCATAATCCTTTTGCTATTCTACCCATTAATTAATAATCATCTCTGAAGGATGCTGCTGCTCCCCATTTCTTATTATGCAGTCTTAAAGTATACTGGACAATCATGAGTCATACACACACAGAGCATTAGTCCTCCCCTAATGCTACACAATGCTATAGAGGACATAAATGAGATATAGCTCAGTAATGTTTCAGTGAGCAAGCATAATCTTTACCTATAAAATCGAGGGTTAACCGTTGGAACTTGCAATAGGTTCCTTAGCCAGGCCCTACTAGCCCGCACTCACCATTTGTGCACACGCCTGAACTGGGTACACAGGTAAACGCAAGATTGAGAAATGCGCCAGTGGGGCAAGAGCCCCACAAACGTGAAAAAAGGGAAACAACTTCATTTCCCAAAGTTCTTTGCACCGTCCAATCAGGCTGAGAGGCGAGAGCACAAAGAACCTGGGGAAATGCGCCGCGGCCAATCAAAAACTACCCACACCAAAAAAACGAGCACAAAGGGAAAACACAAACGAACAACTACAGTTCCCAGTGTCCTGCGCGCCATGAGCGCGCAGAATGCTGAAAAAGGCACCGCGTGAAAAATAAAAATAAAAAATGCACTGCTTCAGAACAACACAGGCCGTGGTAAGGAAAGTCCCCCCCCCCGCCCCCAATGGCCTTCCTTAATGCAGCATGGCCAGAGAGCCCACGCCGCATTAAGGAAAGCCCCCCACTGATGGCCTTCCTTAACGCGGCATGGCCAGAGAGCCCACGCCGCATTAAGGAAAGCCCCCCGCCCCAATCGCCAATGGCCTTCCTTAACGCGGCATGGCCAGAGAGCCCACGCCGCATTAAGGAAAGCCCCCCACCCCCACTGGCCTTCCTTAACACGCCATGGCCAGAGAGCCCACGCCGCGTTAAGGAAAGCCCCCCACCCCCATCGCTGATGGCCTTCCTTAATGCAGCATGGCTAGAGAGCCCACGCTGCATTAAGGAAAGCCCCCCACCCCCACCGGCCTTCCTTAACATGGCATGGCCAGAGAGCCCACGCTGCGTTAAGGAAAGCTCCCCCCACTGCCGATGGCCTTCCTTAACACAGCATGGCCAGAGAGCCCACTCCACGTTAAGGAAAGCCCCCCACCCCCACCGGACTTCCTTAACATGGCGTGGCCAGAGAGCCCACGCCACATTAAGGAAAGCCCCCCCTGCCACCGCCGATGGCCTTCCTTAATGCGGCATGGCCAGAGAACCTACACCGTGTTAAGGAAAGCCCCCCGCCCCCACCACTATCAAACAACAACATCCAAAAAACACAAAGCCAACCAAAAATACCAACAAAAACAATAAACAGTAAACAAAAACAACCAAACACAAACAGCAGCAAGCCAAACAACAACAAATCAAAAATAAACCAAACAATTAAAAATCCAACAACCCCCCCCCCCCAACACCACAAAATAAAGAACACAAAGCAACTCACCGGCACATGTCCTCCCTCAAGACAGCCGGAAAAGAAATGAATACAGAGAGTACTTACTGGAAGAAGCTCCACCCAGAGGCCAAGACAGAAAAAACATTCAAAATAAAACAGAACACATTACCAACACCACCTGCTACTTTACAAAAAAGTATACATGTACATCAATAAAAAAAATTTTTTTTAAACAACACAATTCCTCATTTTTACACTGCATCAAAACAAACCCATTTTAAACAGCATGGCAACGCCGGGCAACCTCTGCTAGTACACTATAAGTTTAACATCACTACATGAGAATGCAAGTCAGTATTAGCAAGAAAGGAGGTGCATTGTAAAATAGAGTTAACATTTGTGTGCTTTACTTTTATATACATCATTTGATTTTTCTCTTTGCCTCCTCAGTAGGCAAATAAAACTCTTGCTACTGATATGCTTGCCCGAACAGTGACAGTGTAGGTATGAACTTGTATTGCATAAATATTAAATTATGGGAAATGTACAATTAAATTTTTATTGATGTTGTTAAATCTCAATTGCATAATTGTATGTAGATAGCAAATATATAAGCATATGTAAGCTGAGAAGAAGGAAATTAATTTGCAAGAACAATGAATATTCATAAATGCATCTTTGAGTAATCACGCAGGTCTACCATATACACAAAGATTGGAACTATTTTTAAAAAGATAATAAACAACATAAAGTGCAAAAAAAGAAATATAAAAATACATACAATACATAAACAACAATAAACATAATAAAAATACTGATACAAATGCTCCCACCACCACTGGAACATTATTACCCTATTCATATAGTCCAAACGCATCGTCTCTTTCTTATTCAAATCGCTTCTTTCCAAAAAGTTAAATAGTCTTGTCTTAGTTTTATCCCTTTAGTACATACATGTACATAATCTATAAATTCACCCCAGATGTCTATAGATACATCTCTGGGCCCTGAGCAGCAGATCCGGAGTGACCCCGCCCTTAGGCTGCTGCTGGTGAATGCCAGATCGGTTTGTAATAAGGCCCCCCTGATTCAGGATGCCATCCAGGAAGGGCTGGCCGACCTGGCATGCATCACCGAAACCTGGCTGACTCCTGAAGATGGAGTACCTCTTGCGGACATGTGTCCAGCTGGGTTCGGTATCTGGCACCAGCCTAGAGGTGAGGTGAGGGGCGGTGGTGTTGCCATTGTTGCCAGGGAGTCTTTGGGAGTTGCTAGGGCCACTGCTCCACAAGTGGCTGGTTGTGAGGCCCTGCTTCTACGGCTGGGCCCCAAGGGTCAGTTGGGGATCTTACTCCTGTACCTGCCCCCTTGCAGGGTAAGGGATGCCCTGCCTGAGCTCCTCGAGGCCGCCTCGATGCTGGCGTTGGAGTTCCCGAGGCTTATGGTTCTGGGGGACTTCAATTTGCCATCGCTGGGGATGGCTTCTGAGGTGGCAAGGGAGTTCATGGCTTCCATGGCAGCCATGGGCCTGACTCAGGTAGTTCGGGGTCCGACCAGGGGCAGTGGTCACATGCCAGACCTAGTTTTCTTGTCGGAGCAGTGGCAGAGTGATCTGAGACTACAGGATTTAGTCATCTCACCTGTGCCATGGTCAGATCACTATCTGGTGACTCTTGACTTTCTGGGGGCGACACTTCATCGTAGGGAGGCAGGGCCTATTAAAATGGTCCGCCCTCGGCGACTAATGGATCCAGACGGATTCCAGAGGGAACTGGGGGATGTTCCTCTGGATCGACTACACGATTCATCCGAGGCACTCGTCGACCTGTGGAATAGGACGACAATAGTAGCCTTGGATGAAATAGCGCCACTGTGGCCTCTCCGCGCCCGGGGGATTAGGTCATCTCCGTGGTTCACAGATGAACTGCGCGAACTCAAACGGGCAAAGAGACGCCTAGAGCGCCGCTGGGTGAAGACCCAGGATGACTCCGATTGGACACTAGCTAGAGCTGCTATTAGGGCCTACCTAGTGGCGATGGGGGTGGTGAGGCGGCAATACTTCACCGCCCTTATTGCCTCCGCTGATAATCGCCCAGCCGCCCTGTTCCGGGTAACCAGGTCCTTCCTCGGTAGGGGGAGATCGGTGCCCGGTTGGCAGGGTTCGGCTGAGGACTTTGCTGACCATCTGGTGGAGAAAATCGATCGGATTCGTTCAGGATTGAACCCTGGCATGGATGGGGAGAGTCGGGGAGGTGCCGGGGCACAGTCTTGCAGTACGATCTGGGATCAGTTTGATCCTGTTGTCCCTGATGAAGTGGACAGGCTCCTTGCAGCTGTTCGTGCCACTACATGTCCTTTGGACCCCTGTCCCACTTGGTTGGTGAAAGCCTCCAAGGAGGTAACAGGTGGCTGGGTTGGGAGGATAATAAATGCTTCTTTACGGGAGGGGGTATTTCCTGCACAGCTAAAACATGCTTTGGTGCGACCCCTCCTGAAGAAAATGTCCCTCGACCCAGCTGTCCTTAACAACTACAGGCCGGTTTCCAACCTGCCCTTTCTGGGTAAGGTTTTGGAGAAGGCGGTGGCGCGCCAGCTGCAGAGTGTCCTGGAGGAAGCGGATTATCTAGACCCCTTTCAATCAGGGTTCAGGCCCGGGTATGGAACGGAGACGGCATTGGTCGCACTGATGGATGATCTCTGGCGGGAGCGGGACGGGGGTTGTCCATCCGTCCTTGCTCTTCTTGACCTCTCAGCGGCCTTCGATACCGTCGACCACGGTATCCTTCTGGAACGGCTCGAAGGACTGGGGATCCAGGGCACTGTGTTGTCCTGGTTTTCCTCTTTTCTGGAGGGCCGTACCCAGTCGGTGTGGTTAGAGAGTGAGAGGTCCAGCCCTAGGCCCCTCAAGTATGGGGTGCCTCAGGGCTCTGTGCTCTCTCCTCTCTTATTTAACATCTACATGAAGCCACTGGGTGAGATCATTCGTTCCCACGGGGTGCGGTACCATCAGTACGCAGATGATATTCAGCTGTACATCTCGGCCCGTGGGGACCCCAGTGATGCTGTTGAAATCCTATCCGGATGCCTGGAGGCCATTGGGGTCTGGATGGGGGTCAATGGGCTTCGGCTGAATCCCAGCAAGACAGAGTGGCTGTGGATAGGGGGCCCCGTGTTATCCAGGGAGCTACCACCTTTGGTACTGGATGGGGCTGTTTTGCCCCAGACAGACCCAGTGCGCAACTTGGGGGTCCTTCTGGACTCACGGCTGCTGCTAGAAGAACAAGTAGCGGCTGTGGCCAGGAGGGCTTTTGCCCAACTTCGGGTGATTCGCCAATTGCGCACGCTCCTTGACCGGGGCTCCTTGCTTATGGTCACCCATGCTCTGGTTACTTCCCGACTAGATTACTGTAATGCGCTCTACATGGGGCTGCCCTTGACGACCATTCGGAGGCTGCAGCTGGTCCAGAATGCGGCGGCCCGGGTGGTGATGGGGTGTGGGCAATATGCCCATGCCTCACCGCTACTTCGGGAGTTGCACTGGTTACCAGTTTGTCTCCGGGTGCAATTTAAGGTGCTGGTTTTGACCTTTAAAGCCCTATATGGCAGGCGGCCAGGATACCTTAGAGACCGCATCGTCCAAAGAGTGTCTGCCCGTCCAACCAGAGCGGACCGGAGGGGCTCTCTAATAGTGCCATCAACTAGGGGTGCACATCTGTCTAGCACCCGAAGGAGGGCCTTCTCCGTGTCCGCACCAACTCTCTGGAACCTCCTGCCAATAGACCTAAGACTCCAAAGTGAACTGCTGCCCTTCAGGAAAGGAGTGAAGACCTGGCTGGCAGGGCAGGTGTGGGGCCCGAATGGGACTATGGTGCCCGCCTGCTGGCTTTTATAAGAACTCTCTCTTCTTTCCTTTTGTATAGTAGGTGGATGGGGTTGGGTGGGATATGGGTTTTTAAATGGGGTGGGATGTGGGTTTTATAATGTTTTTATGTATTTTTAGAATTGTTGTAATGCCGCCCTGAGTCGGGTTCTGCCTGAGTGGGCGGCATATACAAATATGACTATAAATAAATAAATAAATAAATAAATAAATAAATAAATATAATCATTTTTCTTTATCAAAACTTTGCTTAGTTTTAATTCACATGTCAATTTATCATTTATAACAATGTTCTCTAATTATTTTTACCAATCATCTATTACAAATCCCAAATATATTTTCCAATTTTAACCATTTGTAATCTCATAGCTGTAACCATAGTAATAATCATACCTTTTTAATATTTATCTAATTTTATATTTCCAAAATCCATTAACAAAGTTATTCTAGGACTCATTTCTAACTTTAATAACAATTTCTTCAATCACGTTTACCCATATCTTATTTACAACCTTATAATTCCACAATAAATGAAAACATGTCCCAATGGTTCTCTTTTACTTCTCCAACACTCCGTTTTATAATTATGATCATAATAACTTAATTGGACCAGTGTCATGTACCACCTCCATACTATTTTATATCAGTGCTCCTTAATTCTTATTTTATTTGATTTTTCTCTCTTTGCCTCCTCAGTAGGTAAATAAAACTCTTGCTACTGATGTACTTGCCTGAACAGTGACAGTGTAGATTTGAATTTGTATTGCGTAAATATTAAATTATGGGAAATGTACAATTAACTTTTTATTGGTGTTGTTAAATCTCAATTGCATAATTGTATGTAGATAGCAAATATATAAGCTTATGTAAACTGAGCAGAAGGAAATTAATTTACAAGACCAATGAATATTCATAAATGCATCTTTGAGTAATCAGGCAGATCTACCGTATACACAAAGATTGGAAATAAACAGGGCTTAAATTGGCTTCCTCTAGAAGGAAGAAAAATGACCTTTCTGCTACTGAGCAAGGTTTTCCTTGTTGTTGCAGATGTGGCACATAAATGTTTGCTGCAAGAAGGAAAGAGGATTACTGACACATTCTCTTGCCATATTGTATAGCAAGCATAAGCAGATATAACCAGAACAAGTCCACTTTGCATCCAGCATGGCTTACTCTCAAGTAAGCGTATACAAGGCTGCAGTGTAAAAATCCTAAATACTTCCTCCTTCCTTCTACCCATCCACATCACTCATATTATTGATCAGAAGGAACAGAGCCATTCTGACAGTCTTTTGAATGAAGAATTAATTAATTTTCTTTGGACAGCTCTTCATGTCAAAAATGGTGAATGGTGAAGCTGACAATGGTTAGACAGGTTACCTGTATTAAATCATTGAAAGTCTCTTCAGGTAGGTGATATTTGAGAACATGGTTAAATTTCAACCATCCTCTCAGGGCAGAACATGATGGCATAATGTGTAACAACAACTGACCAGTGATAACACAGTCAGGTCACTTATGGGGTGGAGCAACACTCCCACAGATACTTAATGCTCCATCCAGTATTCACAGAGCTAAAACAATTACCTAAGATGCTGAACGGCTTCCACGGAGAAAAAGAAAATAGAAAAGACTGAACTGCTAAAGGTGAGAGTCAGCTGAAGTCCTCACCTTACCTTCAACATGAAACTCAAGGTCTCCCCAGTGTGCTTCAATTTATTTATTTAATTTTATTAATTCAGTTGCTGAGGTGTTAGGCAGGTTTTGGAGTGAAATCACTGTGGTTTCTATATTTATTTGTGACCACTCTGCCAGCCATTTTCTGTAGCTGTGAAGTGAACAATTTAGACTTTCATTATTGTTGCTATCTAGGATTTCATTTCTAGAAGTTTATTTTAGCTTAGTTGAGTTGCTAAACATTGTATACTACTATACGTTTTTGAGTGAATAACAGAGAGAGGTAGAGAAGGAGAATGAAAGTGCGGCGCCAAAATGGACGCCGCGCTCTTTGCGGGCCCCCCCACCCGGACTCAGACATCCGGGTAGTTAGGGGGGCATGGACACCCCTCTATAAAAGGGGTGGCCACGAGGCAGCCGAGCTGCCATTTTGCGAAAGCGACGGAGAGGAGAAGTTTTCTCCGTCGCTCCCTCCCCTTTTTGCCTCTTTCCAAGAGGCTTGATTTTGCTAGCCTCTGTTCGAGGCTTCTTTTTCTTCTCGCCTCTGTGCTAGAGGCTCGATTGGCTTAGAAGCGACGGGGCGGAGAAATTTGCTCCGTCGCTTCCTCCTTGGTTAGCCTCTGTTCGAGGCTTCCTTTTACCTTGGCTTGCCTCTTTGCGAGAGGCTTGAATTCGCCAGGGATCTTTCTATTTAGCTCGTAGGGGGACTGCGGTGGCTCAAGTGGCTAAGACACGGAGTGTTAAGTGCCTAAGACGCTGAGGAAGGTCAGTGGTTCAATTCCTGCGTACTGCAGGACAGAATGAGCTCCCGTTTTCAGCCCCATGCCGGCCCTTCAGAGGATCCGGCCCTCGGCCCACGGCTGCCGGCCACGGGCCGGAACGATTGGGGTGAGGGCTTGGTGCTGGCTCACAGCACGTTTTACCCCATTAGGGGCCGGAGTTTTGGGCATGGCCCTATTCTGGCCCAGGCTCTCAAATTAGGGCCTATGGCGCAATCCCTAGCGGGCCGTCCGGCCCGCCTGGCCCACTTACTAGGGGTTTTCGTGGCAGGGGATGCCTGGTTAGCACTTTTGGCTGTGCTGGAGGCATCCTTAGCTATCCAGTGGGTGGGGGCCCCTTCCCTATCTACCGGGCCCCTTTGTGTCTGCCGGCTACTTCGACTGCTGCCACTATGCAACAGGCGGCCAGCTGGGTCGAGCTTCTCGAGACGCTACGGCCTGTGCCCACCGCTGTCTCGCAGCTCCCCGTTTGTCCAGAACTGTGGCTGGAGTGCGTTGGAGGTCGCCCCAGAGCTCGATTTCGGTCGCGAGCTCCGACGCCCACCGTGGGCCGGAACCCCCAGTGGGGGCGGCTCACGGGGTGCAACTAGTGAGTATTAGGTTCAAGTTGAATGCACACACATCACAGTCCATTTCCAGCAGTGGGGTCAGTGCTCATTGCCTCGCCAATTGAGGCTGGTGGGCATCACTTGCGATCCTATCCCAGTGCCCCTTGGTTGCATTCTGGCACGTCGTTGGGGGTGGGGGTTTCCGCCCCCGGGGCAGTACGTGGCGTCACAGGGGCTGTCCAGGTCCCGCTGTGTATGCCCTGTGTACATCATGTACCGGCAATGGCTTTGCCGACGACTGGTTATTCATGGCCCCCCGGTGATCATCTGACCCAGATCATGAGGGAAAAGATTTGGTGGGGGGGGAGTACATGGATATATTCTCCCTATGAACTGAGATCTCAATAAGGATAGGAGGTACGGACAGGAGGACGGAGACATTGTGTAGTCCTGCTGTAGTACGCCACCATGCACTGGGGTGTCCGCCCCCGGGACAGTGCTGAGCATCGCAGGGGCTGTCTGGATCCTGCTGTGTAGGCCCTTTATACAGAACGTGCCATCAAGGGCTTTGCCGATGGCCGGCTATTACTTGCCCCGGTTGATTATTGGCCGCAGGCCATGAGGGGTAAGGGCTGGAGGGGGACATGTGGATATTCTCCCTATTGAACTGCGAGCCCACTGGGAGGAGAGAGAAGGACAGGACGGCTGAGGCAAAGAGATGTCCCATCGTCGTTAGCCACCGCACACCTTGGGGCCAACTGGTTGTCGGCATACCTTGTATGTATTGTGGTATGCCACAGGGCTTGACCTGTTTGGGCCATCCTGATGTCGATCAGATGGGCCCATGACAGTTGGCTCATGGTGAAGACTGTGGACGAGGGTGGCTCTATATCCCGAGGGGAGGTGGGATGAGTCCTGTCAGCAAGGGTGCTCGTGTACATCATTCCCACGGGACTGGTGCCTGGTGTTGGGTACCATGGTGGTCATGCTGAGCAGCGGGCTGTTCAGACACTGGCTCCACGCAAACTGGTCAGGCGAGGGGTTTCCGGCCCGCCTACTGTGTTAGGCCTGCTCAGCTGACGGTGTGTGTACTAAGCACCACGGTCGTTACCGACTTAGTGCCCCCCTTTTTGTGCTGGCCCTCACGCCGCCTCCGTGTGCCTGTGGGTTGGTGGGTTACGGGGCAGAGGTGGGGTGCACAGGGGCGATCAGAGCTCCGTATGAAGCAACTAAACTTGTCCTAAGCCCCCCCGCCCCAATTATAGTCAGCCTGGAGGGATGTCACTCAGTTCATCCAAGAAGGGATGGGCGGGATAACTGCTGGGGGGTCTTCTATGGGGGGCTTTTGTATCCATTCCGGGGAGTTGGGGGTCCCAGGATGCTACTAATCTGGTTCCCTTGCACGGTAACGAAGAGGGGGCTCCACTGTCCACAGCTAAGGGAGTTGGGGCTACGAGAGTAGTGGGGGCCCTTTTTGGACCCACCTTTCCTGAGTCGAATGTCTCCCCCATGGAGCTCATACTGAGCTAGAACTAGGGAACGTCAATTAATTCCCCATTCAGCTTACCCTGTGGGTTCTCCATTCAGGGATGCCATTCCTGATGACCTGGTTCAGTCAGGTGCTCGTAGTTGGTTCGGCTACTATGGGTGGCACGCTCACGCAGTTCTGGTGCTGTTTTGGCACGGTGTGGTATGCACACGGCTTTCAGATTATTGCCAGTGCACCCAATGATTTAGACCTATTGGGTTTCTTAGGTTCTGAGGGGAATTTTTACTTAGATAAGGCCAACCACTTCTGACTGAGTTAAGTCATGTTCAGCACTCGACCGATTGGGGACTTCACTCAGTGGCCATTTGTTCACAGGTCGGGGTCTCTGTCTCCAGCCCATTACCTCGACGACTTTGGGTTCGGGGGTGAATGGGGCTTGGACATGTGCATGCGTCTCCTCATTACCTTTCAGACACTCAGGTGGGAACTGGGTGTCCCCTTGGTGCCTGAATAGACTGAGGTCCCATATACTTAGCTCACATTTCTGAATCAACTCTGTTGCGCGGGCATCCGGGTTAACCATGCATACGGTGGCTTGGATCTCCGCGGCGAGTTTGGCATTGATTGCCAGACATAAAGTGTACCCTTGTGAGCTGCAGTTAATTCATGGCCACCTTAATTTGTCCGGCCTGGCTCAAATTACTCCTGGGTTTCGCGGGGTCTCTTCCTGGATATCAGACCTGATGGTCTGCCCTAGATTTCAAGTACGGTCGGATACCTCCGGCTCCCGGACTTATGGGGTTTACTCCGAGGGTGGGTGCACGGATCGCCCCGCGTTCTTACCCTCCTTGCGTTTTTCCCATTTTAGAGAGCACTGATGCTATGGTGCAAGGAGTGGGCCTGCTCAGTGGTCCAATTTCGGTGTGACAAAGCCCGGACTTGCAAATCCCCCAGGGTCATGACATTAGTTCATCTATTATCTTGAGAAGCCTACGCCTAAATGTGCCGTTCTAGGCCAGACATGTTTTAGGTGTTTATAATGACATTACTGCTGCTTTCCACCACCTGCAGATCACCCGGTTCCGTGCCGTACTCTGGAAGCAGAGGGAGTCCACTCGCCACTATTGGCCGATGGCTGGATGTTTGGCGAGGAGAAGGGAACCGGACATGTCATTGGCACCTCGCACGCGTAAGGCGTATCAGTATGCATTCATGCGTCGTGTTTGGGAGGGGTGGACACAGGAACGCGCGTTACCCCTGTTCCCAGAGTTTCTGACCCACCTTGCACGAGGCTGGCATTATTTATGTACAGATAGGGGGGAGGTGGCTCTTGGCCATGCAGCTACCACGGTAGCCTTTTTGGAGCGCTCCGCATCAGTGAGTGGGTGCCAGAGTTGGTGCCACCGGTGTAAGGCGGATGTGTCTCGTAGGGCACTGGAACTCGAAGATGTCTCTGTCACACATGAGTGGGCTCGAGTGGGGATGTGGTCCTCACGGGTTATTCAGCACGGCGTAGGCAGTGGTGCATACTGCTACGAAGTTTTTGAGACATCTGTCCGGTTGGTGCCCTACATGAATTTTTGACAGTGCCTGCTGCGCGCCCCAGCCTGTTTTCTGCCACCGGGATGGGTCTACCCTTACCATAGTCAAGTCCCTGGATGACCGGTGCCGCGTTTGCGGTGTGGGGCCCGTTTTGGCACCATTTACTTAAGATAGGCGTCGCGTTGATCGCGGCTACTTTTGGGGCACTCGGAGGTGGAGATGCGTCTACGCGCAATTTCAGATATGTACGTCCCCTCACTGTACGAGTACCTAGTTATGTCCTTCACCTTTTTCTCCTCTTTTACAGATCCTAGGGGTCTCAACACACCGGTGGCAGGGGGCTGGTGGGCCGCAGCTATGTACACTGGGCAGCAGTATATGCTGCAGCGACAGAGAGTGGACCCCCGCTGGGCTGTGTGCATCCGCACGTATGCTATGGTATGGTATGCGTGGCACATGGGGGCGGGAACTGTGGCCATTCCTGCTGTCTGACAGGGATGCTGGACCGCCCAATGTTTTACAGGCACCTCGGCGGCAGTGATCTTATAGGGCTCACTGCTGTTATTAAACCGTCGAGGGGCTGTGACCTGGCATTTTGTATCACGTATGGCTTACATACGGTCGCTATGGTCTAACATCGTGCCGAGACACCAATTTAGGGGAGATGCGGATCTCCCTAGTTCGGACTATCCCGGCAGTCAGTGGACGGGGCTGTGGCTCCGTCCCGTTCTGAGCATGGCTGTGAGATGGCCATTGGAGACCGGGTGATAGGCTTACACAAAATTTTTGCTGGTAGGCAGGAGAAGGGGTCCACCTGTCGGTTAGAGGTATGTACCTCGTTCTGGGTGATGCAAGCAGGCCTGGCGACCGAGCTGACGGTCTTGGGGGGGCGGTGAGTCATCATGGATGCCTCCCCGTGTGGCGGGTAGCACTGGTAAGGTAAATATTTATGACCCACAGGTATCCGGCAGGTTCGCAAGTGACTGGCCAACACTAGATAGGTACAAGTTTGTTAACGTTGACCGTGCTCTTTGCGGGGGCCCCCCACCCGGACTCAGACATCCGGGTAGTTAGGGGGCGTGGCCACCCCTCTATAAAAGGGGTGGCCACGAGGCAGCCGAGCTGCCATTTTGCGAAAGCGACGGAGAGGAAAAGTTTTTCCCTCCACCCCCTCCCTAGTGAACAGTGTGATATTTTGGTCGCTTCGGGGCCGGGTGGGAATTTTTGGCTGGAACCTACAATTGGCTCACTGGTTCTGGCTTTTTTGCCCATCCCACACTGTTGCTATGGTTTGATATAGGGGTTTTGATATTGACTTTGGTCACATGGGCGGGTAGCACTGGTAAGGTAAATATTTATGACCCACAGGTATCCGGCAGGTTCGCAAGTGACTGGCCAACACTAGATAGGTACAAGTTTGTTAACGTTGACCGGTCAACGACGAACCAGGCAATGGGGTGATGGCAGGAGCTCTTCAGCATGCATCACCCCGTGATTTTACGGATACACGTCAGAGGGTGGGGTCAGTAGATAGTTTATTGACTACGGTCAACAATTTGTTTGTTGTAAACAAACAAATGGATACAAATGGATACATTGTAGCCAATTGCCATTGGTAATTTTGGGAAGAACCTTACCAGTGTTACTGCGGCCTGCTTGCCTTAAGAATTATAATTGGCTGAGTACCAATTGAAATTTATAATTCGGACTAGGGCATGAATCAATAAATGTGGCCCAATGCCGTTATCCACTTATACGGGTGTCTGAGTCCTTTTTTGGGGGGTGCGCCTGCAATGAGATTCTGAATGAATGCCTATACTCCTCTTGTATGGGCTTTGGTAGATCAGCATTAACATGATAGTGTCTGCCTTTTTACTATGTACCTTCTCCTTTTTTCTTTGTGATGGCACAGATCCTAATCTTGGTTGGCCTTTGCATAATTGCTAGAAGGATGCCTTTTGGAGATAAATACTTCTTTTTATTACACCTCTGGTGCTGTGTAGTCTTCATTCTCACCTTGGGTCTTAGCATTTTTCATATTTTTTTCTTTTCACAAGAATAAAAAATTTCAAGGAGATCTGTACAAATACACAATTATCAGCAGAGATCTGGACAATGACAAACATCATTTTAAAAAAAGGTCAAGGGCTGGTTAGGTATCTATATGCCCTTATGTGGGCAAGGACAGAGTCAAAGGTCATTGTACATCCTAATACCGTCTACCTAACCCCTTTTCACTAGTTTTAGTAGACAGCTGGCACCTCATATAGTTTGAGCCTTTCCCAGTGGTGGAACTATTATTCTTGTGTCTTTTATAAGAACATAACATATAAGAACAGCCTTGCTGGAACAGGCCACATCCCATCCAGTCCAGCCTTCTGTCTCACACAGTGGCTCACCATTTGCTTCAAGGTATTCCCAAGCAGATGCCTTCACCTGTTTAGGATTCTCTGGAAATGGCATTGAGAGATATCCTGCCTATCTCTACAACCCGGAGGTTGTCCTTAGGTATCCATAATTATAGCTATTGATACCCTTGTCCTCCATGAACTTGTCTAATCCTTTCTTAAAGCTGTCAAGCCTGTCAGCTGTCACCACTTCTTCTGGCAGGGAGTTCCATAGACCAGTGATCCTCTGGGTGAAAAACTACTTTCTCTTATTTGTTTGAGAACTAGTACCCAAATGTTTCATGGAGTGCCCCCTAGTTCTAGTGTTATGCAATAGGGAAAATAGTTTTTCCTTATCTACTTTGTCCACACTGTGCATGATTTTATAAACTTCAATCAGGTCACCTCTCAGACGCTGTCGTTCAAGAGTGAAGAGGCCCAACCGTTGCAGCCTCAGATGATAAGGAAGGTGTCCCCTAATCATTTTGGTTGCCCTCCTCTGCAATTTTTCCAGCTCCATAATATCCTTCTGGAGGTATGGCGACCAGAACTGTAAGTAGTATTCCAGATGGGGCCTCACCATAGATTTATAAAGAGGCAAAATGACACTTGCTGACTTATTATCTATACCCTTCCTAATGATCCCTAGCATTGAGTTTGCTTTTTTCACTGCTGAGTCACACTGGGTTGACACCTTCATTGAGCTGTCCACTAAGACACCAAGGTCCCTTTCCTGGTTTGTCACATTATTTTGTTTAGGTTTTGTTGAGTTGATAAGTGTTTTTCCCCCCAATCTCGTTGTTCTGTGCAGGACAATGACAATAAAGATTTATCTAATCTAATCTATCTAATCAGTTTATAAATGCAATTGGTTGTTTTGTTTTGTTTTTTTGCCCCAACGTGCATCACTCTGCACTTACTAGTGTTGAAGCTCATTTGCCACTGGTTTGCCAACTCCCCCAGTGTCAAGAGATCCCTCTGGAGCTCCTCACAATCTCTCACATTTTTCACTACCCTGTATTGGCTTGCTATATTGGCTTGCTACCTTGCTATTCACTCCTACTTCTAGATCATTTATGAAGAGGTTGAAAAGCAGTGGTCCCAGTACTGAACCTTGGGGAACCTCACTCTTTACTTCCCTCCACTTGGAGAAGTGTCCATTTAGTGCTACCTTCTGTTTCCTGTCCCTTAGCCAGTTTTATTTTAATTTTATTTTATTGTTAGATTTCTATACCATCCACTCGACCACGGCCGACTCAGGGCAGTTCACATCATGAATAAAACAGATAAAAACAGAGTTAAGAACCCACCCCTAAAAAGTGGTGCAGGTACCGAGGAACCATGGGGGAAAGCATACTCCTCTATACCAACCACCAGTTGCTGATCCAGGACAAGACCTGTCCCTTTATTCCATGACTGGTAAGTTTATTAAAGAGCCTTTGGTGCAGGACATTGTCAAAAGCCTTCTAAAAGTCCAAATAAACAATGTCAACTGGATTCCCCCTTATCCAAATGCTTCTTGACACTCTCAAAAAATTCCAACAGATTAGTGAGGCATGATTTGCCCTTGTAAAAGCCATGTTGGCTCTCCTTTAGCAGCATCATCTCTTCTATGTGCCTATTAATTCTATCTTATAGGAGGTTTCCATCACTTTACCTGGGACACATGTCAAACTGACAGGTCGGTAATTTCCTGGATCACCCCTGGATCCTTTTTTGTAAATTGGTGTTACATTCGCTACCTTCCCAGTCATCAGGCACAAAGCCTGATTTGAGGGAAAGATTATATATTTTGGCTAGGAGATCAGCAATTTCATCTTTAAGTTCCCTGAGAACTCGTGGATGGATGCCATCTGGTCCTGGTTATTGGTCAGCATTTACTTTATTAAGACATGCAAGGACCTCCTCCCTAGTTATTTCTATCTGGCTTAATTCTTCGGTTTCCCTCCCTATGAAGATAGGCTCTGTTTTGGGCATGTGGTCTCTGTCTTCTTCAGTGAATACTGAAGCAAAGAATTCATTGAGTCTCTCTGCAGTCTCTGTTTCTTCTTTAATAATCCCTTGCCCTCTTAGTTGGGTTCTTACTTCTAATGTACTTAAAGAAGTCTTTGTTATTTCTCTGAGTGATTTTAGCTATACACTCCTCAAAGTCTTGCTTTGCTTTCATGATTGTTGCCTTGCATTTGTTCTGCCAGAATTTATGTTTCTGCCTGCTGTCTTCATTCGGACAAGCCTTCCATCTTCTAAATGAGCTTTTCTTGCTTTTGATCACTTCCCAAACAGCTCCTGTAAGTCACATTGGAGTCCTCTTGGACCTGGCAGTGCCCTTTTTCCTTTTGGGTATGCATTCCAATTGGGCCTCTGTTATTGTTTTTGTAAACAGCCTCCATGCCTCTTGGAGTGTTTGGACTCTCTCAATTTTCCTTTTCAGCTTCCTTTTTAATAGTTTCCTCATTTTTGGGAAATTTCCGTTTTGAAAATTTAAGGTCTCTGGGTTAGATTTTATCAGTGACTTGCGGTCTATGATCAAGTTAAACATAATTGAGTTGTGGTCACTGTTCCCTATTGGATCAGTCACATTAACATCTTGCACCAGATCTTGAGTATTCCTCAAGATCAAGTCAAGGATTCTTGTACCTCTAGTTGGGTCTTCAACCATCTGTCCCAGGGAACAATAATTTAGCATATCTAGGAACTTTATCTCTTTATCATGTGCTGAACAACAGTTCACCCAGTCTATGAGAGGGTAATTGAAGTCCCCCATTATAACCAGGCTTCCCTTCTTGGATGCCTCCTTTACAACATTCTCCAACTGCCAGTCTCCCTCAGGAGTTTGGGTCGGAGGCCAATAGTATATGCCTACTGTTA